>JANUYF010000009.1:1495000-2095000 GCA_026167975.1 Phrynosoma blainvillii
AAAGCTGTAAAACTGGTTAATGGAGCAGGAGATTCAACATGTCTCCTCTTGTGGATCCAAGGAGTGCTCCAAGGTGCAAGTGGCCAGGGCCCTCTTGAGGAAGGAATCCCCCATTTTGGCCACTGAGGCAGGATTGGCTCAGCTGGGAGCTCCCTAGTTGCAATGGGGAAAAGGTGGGATTTGTTGTTGTTGTTGTTGTTGTTAACCTCCCTTGAGTCAATCTCAACCCAAGATAACCCTATGGACGAGATATCTCCAAGACTCCCTGTCCTCCAATGCTCTGCTTAGTTCCTGCAAAGTCATACCCGTGAACGCCATAATAGAGTCCATCCATTTAGCCTGTGGCCTTCCTCTCTTCCTCCTTCCCTCCACCTTTCCTAGCATTTTTGTCTTTTCCAACAATTCATGCCTTCTCATGATGTGTCCAAAGTATGACAGTCTAAGTGTTGCATTCTTGGCTTCTAGGGATATCTCTGGCTTGGTCTCCTCTAGGACCCATTTGTTTGTCCTTTTGGCTCTCCATGGGATCCTCAGCATCTTCTCCAGAACCACATCTCAAGAAAATTGATTTTCTTGCTGCCCATTTTCTTCACTGTCCCGCTCTTGCATCCATGGATGGTGATGGGGAATACAATACCTTGGATGATTCTAACATTTGTGCTGAGTTGTATATCTTTCCATTTTAGGATCTTTTCTAGTTCTTTCATAACTGCCCTTCCCATTCTTAGTCTTCTGATGAAGGTGGGATGTAAATAAAAAGAAGAAGGAGATGGAGACGGAGGAGAAAAGGTAGTTTCCTTCTTTGGAGGTTTTGAAGCAGAGGCAAGATGGCCATCTATAGGGGATGTTTTGATTTTGTGTTCCTGCATGGCAGAAGGGGGATGGACTGCATGACCCCATGGGTGTCTCTTCCAACTCTACGATTCTATGGTTCTAATAGTAGTGGTATTGGTAGTAGTAGCAGTAGTAATAGTAGTAGCAGTCTGCAGGCGTCTTGAAGGGACATGCACCCATGTAAGTAAGACAGACAGCTGAGCACATCATGTCCATCTCCTGACTTCCTTTCCTCTCTCTTTCTTCAGCACTGCTGCCTCCCCAGCATCAGTAGTATTTTAATCTGCGGAAACAGATATACCAAGGAAATAGAGCGGGAGGGGAGGGCCACGGCACAGCCACGGCCCCCACCCGCCTGTCAGTGTAAACACTTGATGGTTTCCTGTTATTGTAGCTTAAATGGTGCCATGACATCACTTCACTTCACATGGCCTTCCAGGAGGAGGAGGAGGAGGAGGAAGAGGAAGAGGAAGAAAGGCAGAGGGAGACACTGGGGGGAATTTCAACCCTATATGGCAGCCGAGAAACAGAATAAATCCCAGTTCTCGAGAGAGAAAGGCCGGGTTGCAAGATTTTGGGTTCTTCTTGGCGCTGCTGAGTTTCCAAAAAGAGGGAAATGATATTTTTAAAAGAAAAGAACATGGGTTGGCTTTTCCTAAAAGGAGACGGGTGACGTGGACAGTGAAAGGTTTGGCAGCTGGCACCAAACAGCTGGAAAGGAAAGAAGGGATGAGTTGGAGGAAAGAAAGCAGCAGCCTGCCTGCTCCGACTCTGCAAGCCCATTTTGCTTCTGGATTTTGAGCCAGAGGCAGAAAAAGTCAATCAAACCTGCAATAGCAGCTCCCATCATACAGGCCTGGATCCAGGGCTCCTTTTTGCATACCCTGATCTGGCTGGGACAGACCCAGTTTATCCCCTGCCATCCTATTTTCTCAGATGCTTGGAAAATGTCCCAGTTTCTCTCTCTTCCTAGAATCTTAGCATTGGAAGAGCCATGCAAGAAGACACAATCCAAACCCTCCTTCTGTTTAAAAACCTCCAAAGAAGGAGACTCCACCGCTCTCCGAGGAACCAAATTTCACTCTTACCATCAAAAAGGTGGAACCTCTTTTTCTGTAGCTTGCCACCTATTCTCTGGAGCAGCAGAAAAGAAGGTTGCTCCATCCTCAGTATGACCTCCCTTCAAATACTTCAACAGGGCCATCATGTCACCTCTTAACCTTCTCTTCTCCAGGCTAAACATCCCCAGCTCCCTAAGGCTTCATGGTTTCCAAACCTTCTACCATTTTGGTGGCCCTCCTCTGGACACGCTCCAGCTTGTCCACATCCTTCTTGAATTTTGTTGCCCAGAACTGGACACACAATTCCACTTCCCCAGATGCTGCAAACTGATTCCAAGGGCTCTCTTGGCTTCCAGACTCCCCTAAATGCTTCCAGCTGATTTTTCTAGGCCCAATCCAGAGTTATATCCACACTACACAATTACAATGCTTTGATCGCCTTTTAACTGCCATGCCTCCCTCTTATGGAATCCTGGGATATGTAGTTTGTTGAGGTACTTAGAATTCTCTACTAGAGACTTGTAATGCTTATAAAGTCTCTGCCAGAGGCTTGTAGTTCGGTGTAGTGGAGTAGAGAATTTGTAGTCCCTCATCAAAACTACAAATCGCACAACTCAATAGGAAGGAGCCATAGCAATTAAAAGTGGCATCAAAAGCCTATAATTAGTATATACTGTGTGAATGCATCTCAGGCTTCCTCAGGAAGAGGGATAAGAATCCTGAAGCGCTCCAGAATTGATTGGACTGTATCTCCCAGCTGTCTCTATCCTAATGATGAGGGATAATGGAAGGTGCAGTCCATCTGGAGAGCAGCAGGATTTCTGCCTCTGCCCTAGAAAAGCCTAACTGTTGAGTCACTTCTTCCCTTTTAGGGAGGAATTCCCATTGAAATGCCCCAGGTCCAGGAGGTTTGGCCATTAGAGTGCCCTTGGCCAATGGAGATTAGTTTAGATTTCCTATCTCAGAGTTTCTAGGCTGCCCAAATGCATGGAGCCAGGGTAGAATGGGAGACAGAAACTAAGTCTCCCTCCTGGCTAGTTTCTTAGCCTAAAGGGGATGAAGGGTGCAAGCACTCAAGCACATGGAACAAAGGCAGGGCGACCAGACATCCTCCTTTTCCAGGACACATCCTCCATTTCAACCTTCTGTCCAGGAGGTATTTTCAAAATGTCCTCCATTTTAAGCATGTCTAAGAAGCATGTTGCTGTTCTTTTAGCTTTTACAGTCTGCCCTCAGTATCCCCAGATTTCTAACTCATGGATTCAAGCATCCTTGGCTTAAAAAATATTTTTTAAAAATAAATAAATTCCAATAAGCAAACCGTGATTTTTGCCATTTTATATAAGTGACCCAATTTCACCATGCTGTTCAATCAACCTTTATATACAGTCAACAGACCCAGCGAGACACACTATAACTTAAAGCCATATGAAATGGAAAGGTTACATAAAAACACAGGAAGGAAATACACTCTGCAATTGTATTGAGCATCCATGGTTTTTGGTATCCACAGGGGTCCTGGAATCAAACCCCAGCGGATACCAAGAGCCCCCACTGTATTTAGTGATGTCCTACGTTTTTCTTGAAGGCCCTACATTTTGCACTGCCTTATCCTCTTTTGCGGACATCTGGGCATCCTAAGCCAATGTCAAAAGTACCAGAGAAGAGCAAGGCATGTGTTGCCTTGAGATGGAAATCCCTTGCCTTCCTTCTTCCACTCCAGGAAAAGGTTTTGGCCATGAAGGTTCAGCTAGACCAGGATGCAATGCATTTTGCGGTGAGACTTCAAAGCGGACCTCCAAGCCTTACTTCTTCCCTGTTTCCAGTCTGGCCCAGGGGATGATGGCCTTCCAATCCAAGAGGATAAATATCTTCCCTGGGGGGAAACAATGGTCCAGGGATATAAGGGCAAACACCATTCCTCCCACCAACCTTTGCTTTGCATGTGATAATTTGTTTTGTTTTGTTTTATAGGGAGGTGTGGAATTGTTCCAGCAATTCCAGGCTCGGTCAGGGTGATTTTGCTTTTCCTCGGCAGGAAATTATGTCAGGGTGACTGAGCAATGGGTGTGTAAGGCATTCCAGTTGTGCAAATGTACCCATTGGCAGGGGCACTGGGGAGGGGGAGATCTGAGAGATTGTAGGCCCAAAATACACACACACACACACACACACACCTCATGTCAAATGTTATTCTTACACCAAAGGAATCATCTTGAAATTACAGCATCAAGTTGTCCAGGAACATTTTCCTCTCCAGGTGTTCATGGGACTGCAAATCCCATCACGACTCATGAATGCAGCCTCCTGTCTAGGGCTGATGGGAGTTGCAGTCCAGCAATGTCTGGAGAGGGCTACACAGCTTACAGTGTTGGCATGAGCCAGTCCACTCTGCAGATGGATTAATAATAATGGTTGTTCTACGGTGGGCGTTGAAGGGTTCAAAGCACTTTCCATGCATTTTATTTGCTCAGACTTTGGAAGTAATGAGTTATGTGTAAACTCAATTACTTTTAACACAATATTTAGTGGTAACAAAGGTATAATGTTACATTTCAAAAGTAGCTAAACTGGTTAAGTTACAGGGTATATATAATACGTAACAGTTTCCTGTTACTTTCTGACAGCACTTTAGTGGTATTTAGAGTGATATTCCTGCCCATCCTTAATTTCAGCTGCAGTCAAAGGTAGAAATGAAGAACAGGGGTCATCCAATCCAACCCCCTTCTGCCATTCAGGAACACACAACTAAAACACTCCTGAAAGATGTCCATCCAATTCTGTTTCAAAACCTGCAAAGAAGGAGAGCCACCACCCTCTGAGAAAATTTCCTTCATTGTCAAAACAGGTCTTGCATTCAAAAATTTCTTCCTAATGTTTAGGTGGAATCTCATGCTCTATCTAGTCTCTGGACCAGCAGAAAACAATCTGGATCCACCTTCCACCTGAAAACCCTCCAGGTATACAAAGATGACCATCATGTTACCTCTCCGTCTTCTCTTCTCCATGCTAAACGCTCCCATCTCCTTGAGTTATTCCTCAGAAGACATTTTGCTGACCTTCCTTTGGACATATACCACCTTGTCAGCATCCTTCTTGAATTGGGGTGCCCAGAACTGGACATGGGATTCCAGGTGACATCTGACCAAAACATCAGTCAAGCAAGCAAGCAAGCAAATAAATGCTCTCTGGCCACTTAAATTATATGGATATTTCCCTTGATGTCCCTCGATCCGGACATTATGCTTCTGTCAATGCAGCCAAAATTGCATGACTTTTTTTGGCTGCAGCATCACACTGTTGATTCAGGTTTAGTTTGCGGTCTATGAAGCTGGATAGATGAGAGCCAGCATGGTGTCATAGTTTGAGTGTTGGACTATATGACTCTGGAGATTAGGGTTCAAATTCTGGCTCGGCCATGGAAACCCACTGGGTGACCTTGGACAAGTCACACTCTCTCAACCTCAGGGGAAGGCAATGGCAAACCCTTTCTGAAGAAACTTGCCAAGAAAACCCTGTGATAGGCTTGCCTCAGGGTCGCCATAAGTTGGAAACAACTTGGAGACACACAGCAACAACAACAGATCCTTTTCACATGAGACAATTTCTGGGCATTTTATTCATTCCAGAGCTTGGAAAAGTTCCTTTGTTGGACTACACCTCCCAGATTCCCCCAGCCAGCGCTGGCTGAGGGATTCTGGGAGGTGTAGTCCAACAAAGGAACTTTTCCAGGCTCTGATTCACTCTCTTAGTGAGAGAAAGGTCATGGCAAAGTTTGTGGGGTTAAGCTGAGGGTAGAGCAGCCATGTCTTCTGCCGGTCTGCCAATGGCAGTCATGGTGCCATCTCTATTTTTCCAAGAGTCCTGGCAAATCTCCCATCTCTTATCTCTCTCCAGAGAATGCCGCAGGGCAGGGCATTGTCCTTTGCCGCTTATCTATCGCCAGCCCTGATTAGGGCATAATCTAGAGCAAATACATAACGGTGCTGGAACTGAATGAGAGTCAACAAACCAAGGATAATGGACTGTGATTTTGGCTCTCCGCTCTGTTGGTTTTCCTTAGCCACAGCCAAACAGTTAAGAGGAGGGAATAAAAGGGAATAAAAGAATCCCAAAGATACACACACTCTCTATTTCTCTCTCTCTCTCTCTCTAAGTGCCTGCTTGTGGCAGGGATTTTTCAAGTTGGTGCAAATTAGTGGAAATCCAGTGCAAAGGCTGGTTCACTAAACTTGATCTCTTCTGCTGGAAAAAAAAAGAGAGAGAGAGAGAGAGAGAGAGAGAGAGAGAAATCTAGCACTTTCCATGCATTTTATCAATTTTATGTTTCTGTTTCTGCCTGAGTCAATTGGATGCAATTACTTCTTTTGCATTTTGAATTCTGTTTGAAGCAATGGAAGTAAGCGGAGGACAAAAAGGAAAGCTGTGAGAAAAAGGAAAACTGAGATAATTTAAAAGCAGCTGAAAAAGTGGGGTGATAAAGGATGAATTGGGACTTTTTCCTGTCAATATGGGATAGTTGGAGGGTATGTGGTTCTTTCTTCTCTCCAGGTCAGACTGAAAGACTATTATTGGCCTAAGCCTAAGGGGATCTTTGTGGCTGAACAACAACTTGAACCCAGACCTTTCCCATCCAAGTCACAACCTTCTGCTCTCAGCCTTACATGGCCTGAGTCTTTATTTTTAAATATGTTTTCTGCTTCATATTAAAATCTTCCAAGCCATAAAAGTAGGTCAGCGTCTTTGCTCAGAAGCAATGAAGGAGATTGCAGTTATATTCAGCCTAGCTATTGAATCGGAATAGAGCTGAAGTGGGAACCAAAAAGGACTACTACTACTAATAATAATAATAATAATAATAATAATAATAATATAAATGTAGGGTTTATTTAGAATGGTCAGTTTGTTGTTGTTTTTTAAATAGCTTCTTTCCATCCAAAATCTGGCTCTATTCAAAGGCCTGAGTCTATTTTTAGACCATTAAAAATAACCTGGGAGTTGCCACTTAACGTTCAGCCAGGGAAAGAAACAAGAAGACTTTTGGAGATCATTATAAAGGATATGCAGCAGACCTAACTCCCCCTTTTTGTGGAAATTTCAGCAGGATTCCCGTTGCTCATAAAGATGCTCATTTAGGCTGTCCCAAAGGTGTGTCGTGTCTATATCATAGAGGAAGGCCGCCTCCTGCAAAAGAGGCTCAGCTCTCATTGCTTCCTAATGTGTAATGGAGGCAATGAAGAGAAGACCAGCTGCTCAGTTCATCCCCATCTTAAGGACCCTCTTCAGCAATTGCAAACCCATTAGGCTCGTCTAACCATTAAGGTGGAGATGGTTATTAACTCCAAAGTGATCTTATTCAGCGTATGCCATCTGCCGACTTGATGGGAAGATAGGGAAGATATAATACAGCGGTCCCTCCACATTCACTGGAGTTAGGGGTGAAGGATCCCCGTGAATGTGGGGAAAACTGCTAATAAAAAAACACTATTCTTTTTACCTCTCTAGGAATCTCCAGGTCTTCCAGTGCAACTCTATGGTCAACATCTGCCAGAAGTTGGCCATAGAATCATGTTGGAGGACCTACAAATGCCTAGAGAGGCGTTTTCTCTCAGAACCTCTACGATCTCCAGCACAATTCTATGGTCAACGTCTGTCAGATCCACAAATAATCAAATCTGCAAATGCGGAGGGCCACCTGTAATACTCCTGTGCATCAAAGACTTTGCATTTGTGAGTCAGGAGAAATGGAGGACATTCACCGCTATCTTTTGCAATGCCTCTCTATATCTCCTCTAGAGAAACGTTTCTTAACCATAGTCTCCACTCTCTTTCCAGTCTACCTCCCTTTGAGCAGATTTATATCTTATTGGTGAGCAACAAAGCATATCTTACTATGATGATTGCAAAATTTGCCTTGGCTGCATGTAAGTTAAGATCTAGGCATCAAAATCATTTATAAGAATTACATGGAGGTGATGAAGATACATGGTATCTGATCCAGGGGGCTTTTAATTTAATCTGTATTAGTGATGATTTTATATTTTTGCATGTGTGTATTTTTTTTTTTTTTTTTTGCTTGTTATTTGTATTCTATTTCAAATTTATTACTGTCATTGTAGTTTATTTGCTTGTAGTTTACCTTAATCATATTGAATTGTGATGGCGGATAGCTTTTAATGATAAAGAAACTCAGAAAATTCCCATATAGTTGACCCTCCACATCTGTGGCTTTGACTTTTGCAGATAGGATTATTTGCAGTTTTGATTAATATGTTCTCTCTAGGAATCTCTAGGTCCTCCAGCGCAATTCTGCTGGAAGTTGACCATAGAGTTGTGCTGGAAAACCTAGAGGTTCCTAGAGAAAAGACTTCTCTAGGCATGTATAGGTCCTCCGACATGATTCTAGGATCATCTGCCAGATGTTGATCATAGAGTTGCACTGGAGGACCTGGAGATTCCTAGAGAGGTGTTCTCTTAGGCAAAAAGAATAGTGGGTTGTTTTTGTGCGTGTGGTTTTTCCACATTCACGGGGGTCCTTCACTACTGACCCCAGTGAATGCGGAGGGTCCACTGTAGTTATCCTTATGATGGAGATAGTAAATGATCTGCCACCATTGCCAGCACCATTTCACCCTTGTCAAGAAAGAAGGTTAGGGGTGCGTTAAAGGAGGGGTTTTTCAAAGAGCGAACGCTGTTAGCGTGGCAGAATGGTGTGAGCGTTGGACTAGGACTCCGGAGACCAGGGCTGAAGTCCCAGCTTGGCCATGGAAACCTACTGGGTGACCGTGGGCAAGCCGCACTCTTTCAGCCTCAGAGGCTAGCAATGGCAAACCCCTCTGAAAAAATCTTGCCACGATCGGTTCACTTTAGGGTTGCCGTATGTCGGAAACGACTTGAAGGCACACAACAGGAACAAAGCTCCAAGATAGCCCTTTCACGCTAGCCTCTTATCTGGATACTTGGCCGGTGTCTTTTAATCTGCTTTTCCTCCTTTGGAGATTCCACTCAGAGAGAATCCAGACGAAGCCAAGCCCAGGATTTGCTCAGAGGTTTGCAGAGATAACAACCCTGCAGGACTCAACCTGATGCCAGCTCCTGTGGGATTAATCCAAGGAGGACGCGGAGGACATGCGCCATCCCACAAGAGGCCAGGAAGAAAGCCGCTCAGCAAACAGAAGCTGCCGCAGGCATGTCTTTTGCCCCTTCAGTATCCAAATGCTGGAGACGGTGGACAGGACCAGGGAGGCTGCCAGCTTGTTGTTGTTGTTGTGTGCCTTCAGGTGATACCCAAGTTATGGCCACCTCAAGGTGAATGTATGATGGCTTTTGCCTTGATAGCATGACTTCAGAAACTTGCCACTGCCTCCCTCTGATGCTGCTGAGAGAGTGTGACTTACTCAAGGTCATTCAATGGGCTTCCATGGGACTGGAACCCTGGTCTCTGGTGTGTAAGAATGCCAATTCAAAAGCAAAAGCAAATTCAGATTCAAAACTGGATTTGCCACTTCATTTCCGTACACAAAGGATTTCGAATTTGAATTGCCATTCTCATACACTATTGGCATATACAGTATAGCTCTGTCCCTGGCTTTCCACTCCAGCAAATGCATCTGAGGAAGTAGGCTTAGGTCCATGAAAGCTCACGCTGCCAACGTCTTTCTTTCAGTGAATCTCAAAGGTGCTACAAGATTTTGCTGTTGTTGTTAACTGCCCTCCAGTTGATCTCGACCCACGGCAGTGACCCTCTGGATGGAGGAGAGCTCTCCCAGAAGACCCTCTGTCCTCCCCTGCTCTGCCTAATTCCCCTTGATACCCATGGCCTCCTTCATAAGAGAGTCCCTCCTGCATCTGGCAGCATCTGGCCTTCCTCTCTTCCTCCTTCCTTTCCCAGAATTATTATTCTCTTTCCCAAAGGATCCTCTCTTCTTCTCATGATGTGGCCAAAGTAGGACAGCCTCAGTTTGGTCATCTTGGCTTCTTCTTCCAGGGATCTCTCTGGCTTGATCTGCTCTAGGAGCCCTTTCTTTGTCCTTTTGGCTGTCCTCCATGGGATCCTCCTCAGCCTCTTCTCCAGCCCCACATTATTCTCCCAAATGCCTTGGTTTTCTTCCTATCCTCTTTCTCAACTGTCCAGCTTTCACATCCATCCCTCCATGGGAATAATAGGGAATACGATGGCTTCTTGTAGGATCCTGACTTTGGTGCTGAGTTGTATGTCTTTGCATTTTAGGATCTTTTCTAATTCTTTCAGAGCCACCCTCCCCATTCTTCCCTAACATTATTCTCTTTCCCAAAGAGTCCTCTCTTCTCATGATGTGGCCAAAGTACAACAGCCTCCGTTGGGTCATCTTGGCTTCTTCTTCCAGGGATCTCTCTGGCTTGATCTGCTCTAGGAGCCCTTCCTTTGTCCTTTTTGCTGTCCTCCATGGGATCCTCCTCAGCCTCTTCTCCAGAAACACATTCTCTCCAAGGCTGCCTTGGTTTCCTTCCTATCCCCTTTCCTAACTGTCCAGTTCTCTCACAAGATCTCTCTCTCTCTCTCTCTCTCCCTACTGATTCCTCAGGCTAACATGGCTGTCTCTTTGCAAGAAAAGAGTTTCCTAGGCTTAAGTCTCTTTCCTTTGGTGGAGTCAAAGTAGAGGAGATTTGGGGGAGCGCCGGAGGAGAGAGACCCTAGTAGTCTCTATGAAAAGCCATGGGGCCACTCCTTCCTTCCTTCCTTCCTTCCTTCCTTCCTTGCAGGGAGTCTGATCATCAGGGAGGGGGGTCTCTCTAGCTACCGAGGGCTGCTTCTGCCATCCGGAAGACCCCGAGGAGGAGGAGGAGGAGGGGGGGGAGCACGTGGGCTGAGGAGGGAGGGAGGGAGGGGGTCTCCATCTCTTAGGGTGTTGTTTTTTTTTGGGGGGGGTCTTGGTCCAGGGGTCTCCAACGGAGGGAGGGAGGGAGGGAGGGAGGTCCTGCTGCCTGCCCCGAAGAGAGGCGCCAGGGGCGTCCCTTGGCCCCCAGAGAAAGAGAAAGAGGAGGAGGAGGAGGAGGAGGAGGAGGAGGAAGAGGAGGAAGAGGAGGAGGAGCCCCAGTCCCAGTCCCAGTCCCAGCGAGGAGGCCAGGAGCGCAGCCCTTCTCCGTCTCTTTCGCCGAAGCTCCCGTCGGACGACGCCGGCAAGATGCCCAAAACGGTACGGGAGCCTCCTCCGGGCCTTTTCTTTTCTTTTCTTTTCTTTTTTTTTTGGGGGGGGGGGGTCGCCTCTGTCTGTCTTTCTTTCTTTCTTGGAGACTTCCTTCCTTCCTTCCTTCCTTCCTTCCTTCCTTCCTTCCCTCCCTCTGCCCAGGAGCGGGACCGGGAGAAGCGGGGCGTCTTTCGGTGCCCTCCCGGACCCCCCCCCCCCTTGAAGACCCTCCAGGGGCTTCCTTCCCGAGGGCTGGAAGGGAGGGGGGAGGAGGAGGAGGAGGAGGAGGAGAGGGGGGGTTTTTTGGAGGGGGGGCTCTCCCCCTGCCCTCAGCCCCCTCTTCCTTTCCTTTCCTTTCCTTTCCTTTCCTTTCCTTTCCTTCCAGAGGCAGCCCCGGCCTCCCTTCGCCCGCTAGCCCCGAAGGGCCACCTAGTAGGGCCGGCCCGCCCGCCTTTCTTTTTCTTTCTTTCTTTCTTTCTTTCTTTCTTTCTTTCTTTCTTTCTCCGGAGCCTTTGGCCTCCTGGGCCTGGGCAGGGAGTGGCCTGGTCCTCCTCCTCCTCCTCCTCCTCCTCCTCCTTCTGGGCCGAGGTTGGGTCTCTGTCTGTCTGTCTGTCTGTCTGTGTGTCTTGGCCTAGAGAGGGAGAAGAGGCCAAGGCTGTCCAGGAGGCTTTGCCCATTGGGCAGCCCTGCCCTTCAGCTGCCCAAGGCCCTGGGCTCCCTCTGGCCAGCCTTTGCCTTTGGAGAGCCTCAGTCCAGCCTCAGAGGTTGGGGGGGCTGTGTGTGCCTTCAAGCCCATGGCGACCCCAAACCATAAAATCCTAGAGCTGGAAGAGACCCCAAGGGCCATCCAGTCCAACCCCATTCGGCCATGCAGGAACTTGCACCCAAAGCAATATGGCAGAATAGAAGCATAGAGTTCAGAGGGACCACAAGGTGAAATGGAACCTATCCTGGAGCTGAGAGTGTGTGACCTGCCCCAAGGTCACTCAATGGGCTTCCTTTGATAAGCAGGGAATCAAACCCTGGTCTCCAGAGTCTGAGTCCAGTGCTCAAACCACTATGCCAGGCTTGGGACCACATGCCCCCCAACACAAGAGATTCCCAAACTTTGGTTCTCCAGGTATTTTGGACTACAGCTCCCAGAATTCCTAGCTGTGGCCAGGCTGGCTGCAGTTTCTGGGAAATGAAGTCCAAAACATCTGGAGAACCAAAGTTTGGGAGCCACTGAAGTGCTGATTCTCCAGGTATTTTGGATCTCAGCCCCAGAAGCCCCAGCCACCCTGGCCAATGTCCAAGAATCCCGGGAGCTGAAGTCCAAAAACCTGGAGGATGAAAGTTTGGGGACATAAACACTTCATAGATGTAAATGTGTGGCCACACAAGCTCAGGGTGTGGTGAAGATGGCCAAAGCTGCAATTGAGGAAGAAAACCCAAGGCAGGAGAGGCTGCAGCCATTTGCTTTTGTCTCAACCTGTTGGGAAGGTTAGGAGTCCCAGGTTCAATTCATAACATCTTCCTTTAGGGCAGGGGTAGGCAACCTTTCCCTTTTAAGGGCCGAGGGACTTCAGCTCCCAGAATCCCAGGAGCTATTGGCCAACATGGGACTATTGGCCAACATGGCTGAGGCTTCTGGGAGCTGAAGTCCCTCGGCCCTTAAAGGGGAAAGGTTGCCTACCCCTGCTTTAGGGTCAGGGGAAAACACAGACACAGACACACACACACACATTTTGTTTGAAACTCTGGAGGACTTCTGCCAGACAGTGTAGACAGTATTAAGTTTTAGATGGAGCAAATTGTCCAAGAGAGGGTCAAGCAGCTTCCTATATTTTCCTTGCATCTGCCAAGCGTCTTTGCGTCCATGGTCGTGATTCAGAAATGATGGCCATGTGTGAGTAAAACAGCAAGCCAGGATTCTGTGGTTTGTGATCTAAGTGACCAACAGGAAGCTGGGTCCCTCCTTCTTGGCTCCTCAGTTGGAAGCAGCTAAACTCAGCAGAAACTCAATGCTTGCAGACTCAGAGTCCTGGCTTGCACAATTCTTGTATTCCTGCATGGCCCTTGTGGTCTCTTCCGAGCTTCAGAGGCTCCACTGGCTTCTTCATCAAGCAAAAGATGTTTTCAAAAAGCATACAGGAGAAGAAAAGTGGCAATGGTTGAGTCACAGGCCTACATTTTATCTCAGGTGTTATTTCTGTTATCAGTTAAGATCAGGGGGAGGCAACCTTTCCCCTTTAAGGGCCGAGGGACTTCAACTCCCAGAATCCCAGGAGCTATTGGCCAACATGGGACTATTGGCCAACATGGCTGAGGATTCTGGGAGCTGAAGTCCCTCGGCCCTTAAAGCCCTGGTTAAGATGGTCTAGAGCAGCAGTGGTTCCAAACTTTGGTCCTCCAGAAGTTTGGACTTCAACTCCCAGAAGCCCCCACCAGCTTGGCCAACTGTTAGGAATATTGGGAGCTGAAGCCCAAGACATCTGGGTGGTCAACATTTGGGGATCACTGGTCTAGACTTGAGCAAAGATTCCCAAACTCTGGTCCTCCAGGTTTTTGGACTTCAGTTCCCAGAAGTCTCAGCCATTTTGACCAATGATCCGGGATTCTGGGACCTGAAAAACAAAACACATGGAAGGCCAGAGTTTGCAGATCACTGGTCTAGAGGGATCTGTATACAGGCAGAAGCTACTTCCTTTCTTAGTCATTTGGGGGACCAGGGACAAAGAAGAATAGAATAGAATAGAAGACAAGTAATAAAAGTTCAGCTCCATTAGCAACTAAAAAGTAGTGTTCCTTAAAACCCAGATTGTCCCTGCCAAGTTAGGTTTTCCGTTACTAATGGAGCTGAAATGTTTTAATTGTCTTCTGTTGTGCTTTGTCCCTGGTCCTCACATGGCCAGGAAGGGGAGTGACCTTTGCCTGCATTGAGATCCTTCCAGAAGAACTGAACTACGAAGGCATCCCTGACATGATACGCAACCCTTCTAGTGAATTGTGACAATACACATTAGGATCCCACAAAGTCTCCCATCTTGCTGTGGGAGCCATGGTGCTCTGAGGCCCATTGTGCCATGGGATCTGATGTGTGATGGGCATGCGGAGTGTGGTGGCCCCAAAGTCAGAGGATACAGACACTGTGTATCATCACAGTTTGCCTTTACATGCTCATAAGTCAATTTATGATGATGTAAATATATACAGCAGGACACTAGCCCTTGTTCTGACTCTTAACTAAGAGGCACTCATCATCATAATCATCATCATCATCATCATCATCATTTATATAACTATACTAATATACTGATGGGAAGCGGTGGTTGGCAATACAGCAAAAAACATTGTGGTGCATTGCAATACCTCTTTGAGTCTAAAAAGAAGCATTAGAACTCAAGCCTTTCTGCGTTGATCTCCTGATAGTCTCACATTGGTGCTGTGTAGGGTTGTTGTTGTTGTTGTTTTGTAGGACTGGAATACTTCTGTTTAGGGCTCACTTGTGTATAGGAGTATAACACTAGTTGGTTGAGGTGCTACACCAGTGGTTCTTTGCCTTTGGGTCTGCCAGATGTTTTGGACTTCAGCTCCCAGAATCCTTTTGACTATTGGCTGGGGCTTCTGGAGGTTGAAGTCCAAAAGGTGAGGTGGGGGGGGGGGGATGAAGGTGGAAAGATTTATACTGCTGCATAATTCTTCACATGTGGAGCACTGATGTGCCAGCCTGGCGTTGAATGGCATTGTTTCCCAATGGAAGGCGAATGCACAAGGGCACTATATTTGCAGCCTTGCTTCCGTGACCATAAACTGAACTGCGGACATTCAGAATTTGGCAGAAATGTCCAGTTGCTTGCAGAGGGGAGCTTATGCTATGCTTAAGACACCAACAGGATCCAGTTGAAGTATTGCAGAGGAGGGCAGACCCAGCCCAAACTGGAGCGACACAGTATTTAGCCATCAGTGCTTCTGTTCAGGGCTGCAGATGGTGTCACCTTTCCCATTAAACTGGAATTATGCCCCTCTCCAGATCTTGTTGGACTTCAGGTCCCAGTATCCCAAGCCATTGCAGGGAAACCCTGGGCATTGCAGTCCCAACAGCACTTGAAGGGCCACATAATCGGCTCGAGAGAAAGGTAAGCCTTAAATATCCCCTGCCAACCTCACCAAACTACAAATCCCAGGATTCTATAGGATGGAGTCATGGGCAATTAAAGTGGTGTCAAACAGCTTTATTTCTGCAGTGTGAATACACTCAAGGCCACCCTGTTGGAAGGAATGGCGTTTTTGGATCAACATATCCAGTGGGCCTTGATATCCGCTGGACTTTGGTTCTTGGACACACACACCATGAATACCAAAATCCACATTTGTTCAAGTCCCATTAAATACAGTGGATAGTAAAATGGTGTCCCTTTTATAAAATGGCAAAATCAAGGTTTAGCTTTTGGGAATTTACATATTTTTTAAAAAATATATATTTTCAATCTGTGGATACGGAGGGCTGACTGTACTATGTACGCACATCTGTATATGTTCCGTAACAACATTTCAGAAACCCTGTTGTGTCTGCTGAAACCTTTCCTAACTTCTGTGAGCTGTTAGAGGTGTGCATCTTTGTAAATCCTGGTGAAATAAGACTTTGCAGCTCAGTTTTCATGCAGGGCTTCAAGGTGAAAGCTGAGAGTAAGCTTGTTTGTGATTCCCAATTCAGTTCTCAATTGCTACAGGGCCTTGTCTCAGCTTGACTGAGAAGTTTTTCTTGGCTAAGAAGAGGAACGGCGCTTCAAGTGTAGAGCTGTTCAAGTCCATACTTGACTGGTGTCTGGAAAAAAGATGCTTTTTCTGAGGGAAGGGCCCCTAGAAAGAGAGCAAAAGAGAAGCTACCTATCTTTGGAATGGCTCCATTGTTTCCCAATGAAAATTACACCTCAATTTCTAATAGAAGAACTTCAGGATCCAAAACAGGGGATCAGGAGATAGATAGTTTACAGCAGAGGAAAGTAAAGCTCTTTTGTCTTTTAATAGTAAAAGCAGTGGGGGGGGGATGCATGCTATATATCTCTTTTAAAATAATGAATGCATTGTGTGTTGTCCCACCTGACTGCTTGCAAAGGTTTCTTTGATTCTTTCATCCCATGTTACTTGGATAATACAATAGGTTCTTTAAAGCGAATGCTATTCGATGCCTGAATGGGACAACCTTTGAAATAAGACCAATGTATAAGCTATTCTTTGCCTCCCCTTAAGTTTCTTTTTTTTAAAAAAAATCAATTTCTTGCAAGTATTTATTTATTTATCCTAGAATGCTATATGTATCTATTTCTTTTTAAAACGTTAGTAATCTTAGGCGATTGCATCAGCCAGATTAGTAACTATTATCACTCTGTAGGAATTGCTGTTGCTGGTTATGACTACTCACTAGCAGCTAAAATGGGTGTTGCAACAAGCTCCCTCTTGACTCTTTCACTTCTTTGGCACACCCTGTTGCAGACTTTTCCTCGGTTGGTTTGGGGCTTGAGGTGCATCACCTTTGACCTCTCAAATATCCTGGCATTTTTGAGTAATCTTGTACAGTTGCTGATAAGAAAATTGTTGCAGACTGATCCGACATGGGGTACATCTATACTAGAAATAATGCAGTTTGATTACTACTTTAAGTGCCATGGCTCCATCCTTCAGAATCCTGGGATTTGTAGTCTGGTGAGGCACCAGTACTCTGGCTAAAGCCTTCCTTTGAGGCTGAGAGTGTGTGACTTGCCCAAGGTCACTTTATGGGTATCCATGGCTAAGCTGGGAGGCGAACCCTGGTCTCCAGAGTCATAGTCCAAGACTCAACAGTAATTCCCAAACTTTGGATGTTATGGACTTCAACTCCCAGAAGCCCTAAGCAGCTTGGCCAGCAGTCAGGAATTGTGGGAGCTGAAGTCCAAAACATCTGGAGGACCAAGGTTTGGAAACCATTCCACTGCGCCATATTGGCTTTATGTATTGCTTGATTTCTGTGCATCAGACTTGTCACTCCCAATGGTCACCTGGGATGATATGAAAGTGGTTGGGAGCAGTTTTTGGGTGGTAGGCTGCATCCCAAAATGTGTCTTGATTTTGCACCACATGATGGAAGACTTGGACAGCTGGCGTCTGACGTTGTAAGCTGAAAATACTGCCAACTGTGGAGATGTGAATGTTTTATGTGCCATGTTTTATCTATGTTTTATCTCTGTGTCATGGTGCAGTTTTCCTCTGATCATGGAAGCAGGCATGCAATGGCAGGTGCTCTTGGATGTCCAGGCTTGCACTTACCCTCTGTACTACATTTTAAGAGAAATATATCTGTATCTGGATATCTGGAGCAGCAGTCTGGGGATTTTCATATTCGGTGGAGTTGCCAAGAAACTTTGCTTTTTTAACCACTGATTGTGAGGACATTTGAAAATGTGATTGACAAACCTGACACCTTAAAGTCCAGTGTTGACCCTTCTGTGTAGTAGTAGTAGTAGTAGTAGAAGTAGTAGTTGTTGTTATTATCATTATTATTATTATTATTTCTTACCTGCCTCTCCCTATGGATTGAGGCAGGGAACAACAGCAAAGCAGCAAATCAACAATGAACAACATCAATTAAAACACATTAATTAAAACATGAAACACTGGTAACTGATAGCAGTCTATATTTATTTATTTATTGTAATAGATGGCAACTGGCAGCAATCCATATTCATTTATTTAGTATAAGAGCAACTTTGTTACTACTTAAGTGGCAAAAACATTGGCTTTTTAAATGGAAAAATGTTCCTAATTGCTGACTAAACCCATTTTAAAAAATAAACAAGGGATTCTTGTAACTTGTCCTGTGGCCTTTATCAGTAATTTGATTCCCGATCATCCTCCAAAATAAATAAATAAATATTTGTTTGCCAGTTTATTCATTTCATACCCTGCTTTTCTTTTTTGCCAGGGCCCCCCAGATGATATACAAAATTTAGAACAAAGTTTTAGCTAAGAACATACTAGTTCTTGTTGCTTGCCTTCTAGTTTTTCCTGACTTATGGTGACCCCATCATGGGGTTTTCTTGGCAGGTTTTTTCAGAGGGTTTTTCCCCCATTGCCATTCTCTGAGGCTGAGAGAGTGTGACTTGCCCAGTGGGTTTCCAAGACCTAGCCAGGATGCAAACACTGGTCTGCAGAGTCAAATGCTCAAATCAGTACACCATCTTGTACTAGTACAAAAGATTTTAAAAACCCAAATGTCTATTCTGTTAAAAGCACATAGTTAAAAACAATTTAAGATGCATTTAAAACATACCTAAAACATTCAGAATAAAAACAGAGCACAATACTTTGAATCCTGTTTTGCCATAAGTATTCATCCAGAACAGCAAGTATAAAGCTGCTCAACAGGATGAAACCACGGATTCTTCTTTGCCAGCAAAATGTTTCTAAGGGTTTGCCTAAGAAAACCCAGTGACATTCGCGGGGTCACCATACCTCAACCAGTGACTTGAAGGCATCTAATTTACTTTACTGGGAACATAATTGAGTTGGTCAGTGCTAAGGAGCAGTGCATGAGATGGAGGAAACATAACAGTCTGAGTGATTGTACATGTCTGAACCCCAAAGCAATTGGTTTCTGTGGTTGTTGACAATGGGGAAAGCCCAATATTGCTTTTATTGCATCACTCCTGACTTGCCTTCCTTCCAGGGATCTTGATCCTGCATTGTGCTTTCAGCTAGTTTCTCAGCCAGGCATAACCAGACTTGCTCACTTTTGGCCTTCAGGGTACTTTTCTTTTATGTTCTCCTTGTTAAAAAATGCCATGTGAGACATCAGAACAGGAGAGCTCATGGTAGGCCACATTAGTCATGATTTCCAGAAAGGAAACACTGCTTGTATGGCTGGTTTTCTAGCCCTGATAACTGGCAAATATGGTGGAGGCAGACAATAGTAGCTCCTTGATCTGGGGATGAGGGTCATAACATTTAGGGCAGGAGCTAAAAGCCATTTGTGGAGCTGGAAAGAAGTTGCAAGAGGCTTTCTTTAGATCTGAGATTAGATTTTCCTTGCCCTGGGGTGGGGCTGATCTTTACTGGTCTTTTCCATTAAGAGAGGAGAAGTGGGTGAAGAAGTGGGTTTGACCTCTGGGTCATTTGAAGGAGTGTCCTGTCCTCTTGAACGATTTGCAAACTTTTGCATTCAAGTGTCATTTGCCTGAAATTTGCAGTGAGTAAAGGAAGTGGAGACTAGCCAGAAGGCGTCTAGGAATGGGGAGGGCAGCTAGGAAAGAACTAGAAAAGATCCTAAAATGTAAGGATATGCAACTGAGCATTAAAGTTTGAATCGTCCAAGCCATAGTATTCCCCATCACCAAGTACAGATGCAAAAGATGGACAGTGAAGAAAGAGGATAGGAAGAAAATAGATGCATTTGAGATAATGTGGTGCTGGAGAAGAGTGCTGAGGATCCCATGGATGGCCAAAAAGACAAGCAAATGGATCCTAAGACAGATTAAGACAAGATGATAAAGCTGAGGTTGTTATGCTTTGGCCACATCACGAGAAGGAAAGACTCATTGGAAAAGGCAATAATGCTAGGAAAGTTAGAAGGAAGTAGAAAGAGAGGAAGGCCGCATGCTAGATGAATGGACTCTATTAAGGACGTCATGGACCTGAATTTGCTGGACCTGAGCAGAGCAACGGAGGATTGGGGTTGGAGGCAGCCTGTCAATTTCAGTTGGAAAAGCTTGCAAACCAGCCTGCATAACCCAAGAGCTATGTTGACTTTTATGAAAAAGGCACAATGCAAAAGGAAAAATAGTGAAGAGAAATGGGGGCGGGGGGAGTAAACCATATCATCATCATCTTATAAGCAGAACTGAAACACTTTAGAAAAAGAAGCCATGAGCTGCCATGTTTCCTAATGGAATAGATGCTTACTGTAGTAAAAACTGATGGAGAAGATGCAACACAGGTGGCTTAGCAAAGCCAATCACTTTGCTTCCCTTTCTTTTTCCCCACCTTGAAAATGTCCGATTTTCACTTTGGCCCCGTCATATTATTTACAATGAGAGCCAACCCTTGCTTGGTCTGCTATTAGCGTTCCCTCCTTGGAGGCTCACCCGTCCCTTTTTGGCTTGGTTGCTGACTGTGGTTTGCATTGTACGTAGTTGGCATTGTCACCAGCAAGTATCACTGTCAAATCCCATTTGGAACAACAGTTCAGCCATTTGCAAATTGGTTGTCTGTAATTACCTGTAACAAAAAACTGGTGCACATACAATGCTAACCTACCGTAATTATCTTTGGAACATGGAAGAAGTGAGAACAGCCATTGTGTGAAAGGAAAGAGGGAAGTGATGAGCGCTTCCAGCATTTCTGGTCTCCCAAATAGCCAGGTTTAAGTATGAAAATAGTCTGCTACACCTATAATTTCCTTCATGCTCAATTTCCTTTTTAATGGCTCTGTTAAACAATTGCAGCCTGCATTTGTGCTACAAATGCACATCTGCAACCTTCATTCTGAATGGCTTCATATTCAGGTGGTAGCTGTGCTGGCCATACATCAAAACAATACAAAATACAAAATCCACCCAAAAAAGTGGTACAGGGTGAGTCTCCCTTATCAAGAATACCAAATACCAAAATTTGAAATATTGCAAAATTGTCTGGAATTCCTTATCTGGAACTCCAAAATCTGAAATATTCCAAATTTGTCCACATGGGTCACAGCTTTGCTTTCTGAAGGTCCAATGAAAACAAAGTATGTTTCGTGCACAAATTATTTAAAATGGTGTGTATAAAATTACCCTTCAGGCTATGTGTATAAGGTGCATATGAAACATAAATGAATTTCATATTTAGACTTGAGTCCAGTCTCCAAGACAACTCATGATGTCTCTGCAAATATTCCAAAATCTGAAACACTTAAGGGAGACTCAACCTGTACCTTTACTGGCCAACTAAAACGCATTCAACAACACATCATGCAAGTGTCCAAAGCTCCACTGGTTTCTTTATCAGGCCAAAGATGTTTAAAATAATAATACAAGAGAAGAAAAGAAAAGTGAGAGTATTGTAGTCACAGGCTTACACTTTGTTTCAGAAATGTTTCACCAAATGGCTTGTTAATAAATACAGTCAGCCTTCTGTAGTTGCAGCTTTGACTTTTGCAGACTTGATTATTTGCAGATTTGATTTACAGAGGCTCCCAAACTTTGATCCTCCAGATATTTTGGACTTCAAACTCCCAGAATTCTGTGCTGTTGGCTAAGCTAGATGGGGCTCCTGGTAATTGAAGTCCAAAACACCTGCAGGACCAAAGTTTGGGAATCACTAGATTAATATGTTCACTCTAGGAATGTCTAGGTCCTCCAGCGTGACTCTACGGCAAACTTTTACACCTGAGGTTGCACGAGAGGACCTAGAGATTCCTAGAGAGAACACTTCTCTAGGCATTTGTAGGTCCTCCAGCATGACTCTATGGTCAACTTCTGGTGGATATTGACCATGGAGTTGAGCTGGAGGACCTAGGAATTCCTAGAGTGGTATTATCTCAAGTAAAAAGAAAACAGCAGTTTTTTATTTGTACATTTTCCATTTTCATGGCGGTTCTGTGTCCCTAGCCCCAGTGAATGTGGAGGGCCCTTAGTACAAGGATTAGACTAGGGTCCAAAGCACTCTGCAGAAATAATCCAGTCTGAGACTGCTTGAAGTGCTAGGGATTCCTGGGAAATGTAGTTTGTTGTGGCCTCAGAGCTCTTTGAGAGAGAAGGCTCTAAATGTCTCACAAAACTACAGTTCCCAGGATTCCCTAGCCTTGAGCCAGGGCAGTTCAAGCAGCCTCAGACTGGGTTATTTCTTCATTGTGTTTTGGGCCTGGGCTTCCTTTTCCAGGGTGGTTCTGGCCGGTTGCCTCTCTCTCCTTTTTAGGGGCGCTTGTGGAGCTAGTTGCTGCTTTGGCTTCCAGACAGTGGGAGCAAACTGGAAAGCCGCAAACACACAGCCATGCCCTGGCACACCTTTGGAGGACAAGGAATTAAGGGGAAAGTGTGGGATCTCTTGCACGGTTTCACTGAGGTTGGCTGTCTCGCTGGGTGGAAAAAACTGAACTGGGTGTGTGCTCTTCAGCGGGAGGCATTTATTTCTTCCCAAGTCTGGAGTGAATGCTGTCTTTGTTCATTTGGGGCTGGTTCGCTCTTAAAGCAGAAGCAGGGACCCTCTTGCACTGGGGTCCTATGCTTATTTGCTCAAGGGGGGAAAAATCCCACTAAGTTTACAAAGGGGTATGAACCCATTTTAGATGCTGAAATGAATGGCTAACCTAAGCATAAAGTTGCTGCTGCTGCTGCTATTATATGGATTCATATCCTTCTGTCTTCCTAGTTCTGGTCTCAAAGTGACTTGTAGCAGCTGAAACAAAATGTTGCTATAAACTTGCAACATACAAAAGTTAACAAGTAATGAATTGACCAAAGAATTAAAACCTGTTACAAACATAATCCCTTAGATAGAAACAAGCAATAGAAAGTTTGGTGATTGCTGTTCTTTTGCAGCATTAGCACTTGGGCTATAGTTCTATCCTATGGAATATTGGGATTTGCAATTCTTTTACAAAGGGTTTAGACTTCACTGCCTCACAAAACTACAAATCCCAGGATTCTGTAGGATGGAGCCGTGACAGTTAAAGTGGTGCCAAACTGCATTACTTCTACAGTGTATATGCACCCTAAGCATCTAAGTCCAGAAGGTTTTCAGTTAAATTTTCTTCCTGCCATCTGCGCTCTCTCTCTTTCTCTCTGTGATTCATATTGTCATTCAAAACTTTCTGGAACACCCACATTTTATTTATTTTATTTTATTTATAACTGTCTGCACATGAGATCTCTTTCAAGCAAGTTGCCAAGTGTGGTGTCTGTCTGTCTGTCTCTCTCTGCCTTGGCCTGCTATCTATCTGCTTTTCTGGGATAATGCAGAATTGCAGAATAACATGGGGAAATATGTACAATGCTCCAAAGTGTTGTTCTGTGGTTGCTATTTTCCAGCAAATTGGCTTCCACTTAATAGCAATGTTCTGAATGAGAGACTTCCAGAAGTCCAGCTCAGGTCTTGCAAGTTTGGGGCAGCCATGGCTTCCTTTCTTAAATCAACCCACCTTTTCCTCTTTTCCCACTGCCTTCCGCTTTCCCCAGAATTCTTATCTTTTTATTTATTTATTTTATTTCTTTATTTCTTTCTTTATTTTATCTCCTGCTTTGGCAAAACCACCTCTGAGTATTCTTCCTGGTGTAAGACAACCCTGTGAAAAGATCTTGCTGCTTCATTGAGAGAATCCTTTCCAAATGACTTGCAAAACTGTGATAGTTCTGAATAAAACTCCCCAAGTTTTGAGTATTCACTGCAAATTAAGTACTTTTTTCATAGCCAGAATGGGGGTGGTGTGGCATGGCAGCAGTAGCTCATTTAAAAAAAAATACTAAATAAAAATGCATTTGCAGAATGTATAGTGACTACTTCTTGCCCACTCTTGAATCCAATGGTAGACTGTGTTCTGCAGTTGTGATAAACCAGGGCTCCCACACTTGGAGCGGAAAAACCTACACAAACACGTGGCCTGTTTCTTGTGACGTCTCCATGTGAGCAGAGTTGATTTCCTAAGAGCCAGAGAAACAAAACCACATATTGCAACCTGGTTCCTATCTCTGATTTGGTGGGAGAGAATGAAAAATATTTGTATGTGATGAGGCCTCTGGGAGGAGAGCTGGAAATCTCCAGGTTGTGCACAAAGATTAAAACCTTGTTGGAGGGCTGCAGGGGTCCCATTCCTTTCTGAGGTCCTCAAATCTTGGTCCAAAACACACTGCAGAAATAACCCAGTTTGAGACTACTTTAACTGCCCTGGCCCAATGCTAGGGAATTCTGGATTTGGTAGTTTTATGAGAGATTTAGTCTTCTCTATCAGAGAGTTCTGGTGGCACAACAAACTACAAATCCTAGAATCGCATAGCATGGAGCCATGGTAGTTAAAAGTGGTGTCAAACTGGATTATTTCTGCACTGCAGATGCAGCCTTAGCTGTCCTTTTAAGTGGATGTGTGTTTTAACTGATGTTGTTTGTTTGTTGTCTTCCGCCTCGATCCATGGGGAGAGGTGTCTAAGAAATAAATATTAGTAGTACTGGTAGTATTAAGTTGGCCTGCTAATGAGGCAAGCCATGCTTTAGCCCTGAGCAGCCAACTTTGTTGCCCTCCCTCCCTCCCTCCCCTTTGCAGGAAGCGAGGCGGCTGCCTCAGAGGAAGGCCTGAGATGTTGCTTGCGCAGCTTTGCAACAGCCGTCTTCTCCTGGCAGGAAGTGGGCGAAGCTCTTTGGGCCAAAAACCGTGCGCACTTCCAAAGGCTTCTTATCCAGTCCCTTTTGTGCCTTGTTGTGCTTTCCATGCTTTCTCTTCTTTCTCTCTTCTCCTTAACCCTCCTCCCTGGGTTTTGTTTGTGGTCTGGGGATCTCTGTCCCCAACACTGATGCAAACTGGAACTGACCGGGACATTTTGGAGACGCCCTCTCTCTCTCTCTCTCTCTCTCTCTCTCTCTCTCTCTCTGGACTTTCTCCAAAATGTGGAGGAAGCCGGTGACTAAATGCTTCCTCTCAATGATGTCAGCTCCTGGACCCTTCCCTGTCTTGGTACAACTCAGAGAGAGAGAGAGAGAGAGAGAAAGGCCTTATTTGGCTGACTTTGAGCTCTCCACGCATTCAACTTCTAGAAGGCCCTCCCTGGCTTTGCACAATAAAGTTGCTGTTATCGGAGCTGAATCATAACCCTGGAGGCTGCCTGGAGCAGCAAGGCCTCCGAGGAGGAGGAGGAAAAGGGGAAGATGAATTGCTTTGGAAACCCACTGAGTGACCTTGGGCAAGTCACATGCTCTCAGCCTCAGAGGATGGCGATCTCTGAAGAAACCTGCCAAGAAAATCTGTAATAGGGTTACTTTAGGGTTGCCATAAGTCGGAAATGACTTGATGCCACACAATGATAGCAATCTGGATAAAATCAAACAAAAACCCACCAAACAGTGATACCTTTATTGGCCAACCAAAATGCACAATAGACCTGTTGCAAGCTTTCAAAGCTCCACTGGATTCTTCTTCTTCGTCAGGCAAGAGGTTACAAACCAAAGAGGAGAAAAAGGAATTGGAGATGTTAGTCGGACGCCTGCATTTGGATGTTTCTGCCTTTAGTTAATATGGTAAGGGGAGGGAATCTTTTGCAGGCTGGCCCCTCCAACTTCTGGAAATGCAGCTGTTGGGAGATAAAATCTGGATAAAACCTCTTACTAAAAAGACAAGAAAGATTTTTTTTAAAAAGCAAACCTTTGCTAGACTCTTGAGCTAAACCTTAGAATGAGAGGGCTGGCAGATCTCTGAAAGTGTGGTTTAAAAGTATCTTAACACCAGAAACTCCCCCCAGTCCTCTTTCCTTTTTTGACTTTACCAAACTACTGTCATTTTGTTCTTGCTGCTTAATGAAACAGACTCTCATTTCCTGTGGCTTTGAACGGAGAGGAGGAGTGCGAAAATCCAGCCGCAGCCTGGGCTGCAAGGCTGAAGTGAGAAGCTGCTAGCAGGGATGAAAATCTTTTTTTCTTAATCTTGTTGAGTAATTTATTAAATTTCCCTTCCACTGCAAGAAAACCCCTTTTAAAAAAACCTGCAGTTTTTGATGGTTATTTGCAATTTGAGACTTAACATTTGCACGCTTATTATTCTGTGCTTGAATGTGGGGGATTTTTTACACAGTGCTGAATGAGAAGAATCTTTTTTCATCTGTGATTTGAATGTTTGTGAATATTATTTTATTATTATTAATAAGCTTTATTGAGTTAAAAAAACATAAAATTACATAGAGTAACAAAACAAACCATCAACAAACAACAGATATACATACACATGAATCCACTCATATATATATATATATATATATATATATAGTATCAAAACACAACGACTGAATTACACAACACCAACAGACAACTTAAAATAGAAACTTCCAAATCTATAATAACGGCTGTTATCTTCCTATGAACATTTTCCTCCCAATTCAAGTTTGGATCTTATAACAATTCTACTATTCTTATATTTAAAGCGCACTTACCCCCTTCCCTTTTGGATTGGAATTATTCTCATAACTATATACATATATTTTCTGTACATATATACCCAACACTTAATCCATATAATCATTGTGACATTCCAGTTTCGTAGTATAAATCTCTCTTAGAAAGATGCATTGTATTTTGAGTATAAAGCTTATTATCCATTTGCTTGTCTTTCTGATGTTTTAAGATCATGCCTTAGAAATGAAATCACTGGAAGAATTAAAAAGCAAGGATAAAGAGAATATCTGGTTCATGTCTTTTTGAGTGAGTCACGGCTTCTCATGATGTGGCCAAAGTACAACAAAGTCAATTTGATCATCTTGGCTTCCAGGGAGAGTTCATGCTTGATCTGCTCCAGGACCCATTTGTTGGTCTTTTTTGGTACCCTCAGCACTCTTCTCCAGCAGCACCACATCTCTGTAATCATCATCATCATCATCATCATCATCATCATCATCTCAAATGGGCTGATTTCCTTCCTACCCACTTTCTTCACTGTCCAGCTCTCCCATCCGTTCATGGTGATGGGGAATACCATGGCTTGAATGGACCTAACTTTAGTGTTCAGTATTACATCCTTGCACTTTATCATCTTGCCCAGTTCTTTCATAGCTGCCCTTCCCATTCCTAGCCTTCTTCATTGGTGAAGGGGAATACAATGTCTTGGATGATTCTAACTCTAGTGCTCAGTATCTTTACCCTTTCAAAACTTCCTAGGCAGACTGCATTTCTTTTAGGAAAGACTCTCATCTGATATATTTGCAGCATCCACTGGGTTGTTGTGCTCATGTAGGGAATGGCAAAAATATGAGTGTATGGCTGTAGCACCGGATGGAGAGGCCTCTGGCATTTTAGGGCAGACAGGCTTGTGTGTGTCGTCTTCAGGTTTCCTCCTCCTCCTCCTCCTCCTATTTCTGCCTGCCTGCTGCCATTTTCTTCCCCCATAAAGACTAGAAACAAAATGCCAAGAGGCTGAGATGACTTCTTGGCGAGTGAAGATGCAGTTTGCCTATAAAAGCAAAGAAAAAGGGCAGCCCTTCTGGCGGAAGTGAGCAACTTCCATAGCTGCCATGCCTTTTCTCTTGATTGTCTCTGGAGCAGTGATTCTTAGCATTGGGATCCTGGGTTTGTGTGTCAATGCATTCATGGATGGGCTTCGGGGGTGTTCTTGAATCAGATGCAAAAGAATGTTTTACAAGAAAAGAGTTTGCTGATTTCAGCTACTGTGAACATCATGTTTCCATTTCTGGGAAGGGGAGGGAGGTCCATAGCTGTCCTCCGATTCAGAAAGGGGTCCCAACACCAGCCTCAGCACCCCCAGTTAATACTTTGTGCACAGAACAGCACAAGTTAAGACACTTTCCACTTATGTGCAAACCTAGAGGGGACTATGTGCTTGCTCCTCAACCATCCTTTCCCCATCTCTATCCCAAAGAAATAGCTAATTTCTTGTGCATTTTGGTTTTCTGCTTCATTTTGAAGCAGCTAGGGAGAGGAAGGGCGGAGGCCAGCTTTTGAATGCTGCTAGAGCCACAGAGCTGGCACAAGGGTATGCCGAAGGAAGCCTTTCTGCCTCCCAAATCCTTCCCAAACCTACATTGGGGATGTTTAGTGACCACTCCATTCCTATAGATGGGATGGAGGGTGTGCTGCTTCAAAGGAGGAGATGACCCTTTCCCCATGATATAATCCACCGCCACCCAGGATGCTCCCAGTCTCACCTGATTTTGGAAGCTGAGCCTGGTTTAATACCTGGATGGGAGACTATGATGTTTTGGAATTATCTTTTGTGGCGAGTGAGCAGAAAATGTTGTTGCATATATTAGATAAATTACATTAAAGTATGGTAATGTAATGTAAGACCCAGCATGGTGTCGTGGTTTGAGCACTGGAATGTGACTCTGGGTTCAAATCTTAGCTCAGCCATGTAAACCCACTGGGTGACCTTGGGCAAGTCACACTCTCTCAGCCTCAGAGAAAGGCAATGGCAATCCCCTTCTGAAGAAACTTGCCAAGTAAACCCCATGATAGGGTCACCTTAAGTCAGAAATTACTTGAAGGTGCACAACAACAACAGCAGCAACAATGATGTATGTGATATATAGCATTGTAAGGTATATTGTAAGGTAGGCATCTTTTGGGAAGAGGTGAGAGAATGAGTGACTGGCGATTGTTTGAATGGGATTTTTAAAAGGCCAGGAGGAAGTCAGAGAAGGAGTTAGGAACAGGAGAGAGGCATCAGTTGGAGTTAGTTTGCTAGGGTCGGTCAGGATTTAGCTATATTAAATACATCATCTTTGACATTATGTTCAATTTTCTTTAACAAATCGATGTTCTTGTATTGCACACTGGTGCCATGCAGAAGAGGAGAGAATCTTAGAATGAGCCTGAGCTTGTGAGTTTTCATTTTCATTGAAGGGGAACAGCCATATGTTTCCTTTATGGAGAACTTGTCCTCCACGAATGGACTTCTAAGGTGGCCTCCATGTATGTGGCCTTTTGAGGTCTCCTGGAGGCCAGCACAGCTCCTTAGCCTCCAACATTTGTCCATTCCGTGGGTCACAGATAAAAAGCCCCCACACCGGACAGCATCAGTGATGCATACAAGGATTGCAGCCTGTTTGCTGTTGCCTGTTGGATCCTGACAATCGGTGGTTCCAAAACCTTGGTCCTCCAGGTATTTTGGACTTCAGCATCCAGAAGTCCCAGCCAGCTTGGCCAGCTGTCACGATTTCTGGGAGATGAAGTCCAAAACATCTGCATGACCAGCGTTTGGGAACCACTTTCTGACTTCTTCTCCATCCTGGAGTTTTTGGGACCCTGATAATAGACTCCTATCGCCCCCCAATTCCTAAGGGCCTGACTCCCATTAGCTTAGTTTGTTTCTGTCCAGGCTGGGTGGCAACGCTGTGCCGCTTCCTCTTTCCTGCCTTTCTTTCCTGGTCTTTCTCTCATCTCTCTGTGATGCTTGCTGTCATTTCCGCAACAGCAATGCCTCCTCCTCCTCCTTGTCTCGCTTGGCACTATTTTTGGAGAGATCTGGCTCATTCATCTTTATAAGGCAAAGGAAATGGGAGATGCAAGAGAGCAACAGAAAAGCTGCATCTGCACCAGGGAAATAATTCAATTTGACACCATTTTAACTGCTATGGCTCAGTGCTGTGTAATTCTGGGAATTGTAGTTTTGTGAGACATTTAGCCTTCTCTGTCAGAGAGCCACAATAAACTACAATTCCCAGAATTCCATAGCATGGAGCCATGGCAGTTAAATTGGTGTCAAACTGGATTATTTCCCAGCCAAAGAAAGTAAAAATAGTTATGAAATATTGAGAACTACAAATGCAAATTCAGCAACTTTGGGAAAAGGAAGCAAATGAGTTTCAGGAGTGAGAGGTGCTCTGGGATCAATTCCAAATCGGGATGAATTTGCCATAGATAGGGTCAGAATAGTACAATTCCAAAACATGATACGGCTTGTAATTTGTGACATTACTGGGTGATTCTTCACTGATTCATAGGTTCTTGGAGAGGACCTGACTCACTGATGGTCCAACAGTAACATCAGGCATTTTGGAAGAGGCAGTGCTAGGAACTGATGTCCAGGGATTGGCTTTGAGGAGGGAATTGACCACCCCACAGTTCCTAATGGGAATGAAGCAGAGTTCTAGATACTCTTGGACTGCAGTTCCCAGCATTCCTTAGTGTGGGTTCTTCTCTCAAAAGAGAGCAGAGGGAACTCTTTGGGGAACCAGCTGAAAGAGGACTGTTTTGCATCTACAACAGAAGCTTGATCTCTTTCATGGTACTAGTTTAAGAGAGTGCATAATAGACCAGGAAGCAGGCAAATCCTGTCAGAGCCCTGGAAAGGTTGCTCTTTTGGGTTGCAAAATCCCCCAACTAGTGTGGGGTTCCTGGGAGTTGCAGTCCCCAAATGGTTGTGGTTTCATGTGAAGATGGCCAGGAAGCTGTTGTTTCCTCTTCCCACCTCTGTGGATTCTGGAGAGCTAGGCTGAGGGTCCCCAAAATGTCATTTTCACCTGCGGTGGCCCAAAGCTGAGCCTTGCCACTCATTTATAAGCGTTGTTTGCTGTGGACTTTAAAAGAAACAGCAACACGGAGCTAATAAATCCCACAAAGCCCCTGTTCTTTGGGATTAAGCTTCCAGAGTTGGGTGAGGCTGCAACCTTGCCGTTACATGACTTTTGTTTCTGTTAAGTGCAGCTGAGCAAAAGGTTTCCTGCTTCCCTGCTACAAAAAGTAATATTGCCAAAGACAGCATCTTGATTTTAAATTGTATTGAATATGCTCCAGATCTAGTCACCTGAGTTGACAGCTCCTCCTTTGTCTTCCCCTCCTTGCCAAAAACACACTGTTTTTCTTGCAAATATTTATGTGCTCCTTCCTCTCCAATCCAGTTGGGTTTTCAGCCATTAATTTTCTACTCTGGGGATCAATTTCTTGGGCAATCACCACTAGTCATATATATATATATATATATATATATATATATATATATATCCTGCATATCTATAATGCAGAAATAATCCAGTTTGACACCACTTGAACTGCCATGGCTCAATGCTATGCAATTCTGGGAACTGCTGTTTTGTGAGGCATTTCACCCTCTCTTTTCAGAGAGCTCTGGTGCCACAATAAACTACCAATCCCAGAATTCCATAGCATTGAGCCATGGCGGTTCAAGTGGTGTCAAACTGGATTATTTCTGCAGTGTGAATGCAGCCTTACTCATGCAGGGCTGCTTTACATAGATAGTACATTGATGGGTGACATATTCCAAAAGTAAGCTGATCACTTTAGACTATCTGCTGATATCTATCTTCTGACTTGCTAGCTGTTGCTTGATAATATAATCAGTTGACTGCAAGCCCAGGACTAAGATGGCTTTCCTTGAATTTGCAGGGAGGCTTAAAGGTGTCAGCTTCCAAGATCTCAGTGGTTAGTTGCAATCTTGGTGCTTGAGCATCCGTTCATAAAGTACAGTTAACCCAAAGAGGATCTGCTTTTCCACCATGCCCTTCCCATGATTTGCCCTAAAATGCCTCTCCAGGTTGCAAATGGCTTATAATTGCAGAAGCAACCCTGTGGAGAGCTTCCTCTTCTGAGAAAACAAGGGTCACTTAATGTGGGGCATTTCTATGTGAACCTCCCTTGGAAGAGGAGGAAATACATACATATATATATATATATATATATATATATAATATGCTTGAATAGTTTGGAAACTGGGTTCCTCTACTCTAACCATTTCTGGCTAAAAGATATATTTGGAGATAGACCTCATAGTCTGGGCAGGCCTGGTGAGTAACTGTGAGTTATTTCCAAGTAATCTGTGGTTCTGGGCAGTTACTCAGCAGAAGCGATGAGCCGTCCAAGAGCTTTGCTGTGCCCCACCCAGACGATGGTCATTCTTTGGGGATATTTTTAATCCTGTCCTGAGAGCTCTTTCACTATTCTGCCTGCCTTGCTAAAAAATCCTAGTTTGATCAGACAGTTTGGATTTCAGGCATTATTTTTGGTTTAGAACAAAGGAAAGGAGCAAAAGATAATGATGGTGCACCACTTCTTCTTATTATTCCTATATTATTATTATTATTATTATTATTATTATTATTATTATTATTATTATTATTATTTCCCTCTTTTCCCCCAGTTTGGGACTAAAAGCAGCTTCTTCTTGTTGTTGTTGTGTGCCTTGCAATCATTTATGACTTATGGCAACCCTAAGGTGACCCTATCATAGGGTTTTCTTGACAGAATTTGTACAGAGGGGGTTTGCCCTTGCCTTCCTCTGAGGTTGAGAAAGTGTGACTTGCACCAGTGGGTTCCCATGGCCAGGCAGGGATTCAAACCCTAGTCCTGTAGTGTCCTAGTCCAACACTCAGATAGACAATATAGCACATTGCTCAGAGGATAAAAGCCTTACATACTTAGTTTTCAAAGCCTTCCAAAACAAAGCAAAAGTCTTCACCTGTCTATGGAAGGATAGCAAAAAGGAAGGCACCTGCCTAACCTCCAGAGCTTAAAAGAAGCCACCAAGAAGGCCCTGTTCCTACCAGATGTATCAAGAAAGGTAGCATCCGTACTGAAGAAATAATCCAGTTTGACACCACTATAACGGCCATGGCTCAGTGCTATGGCATTCTAGGAATTGCAGTTTCTCACAGCAAAGGCTAAATGTCTCACAAAACTACAATTCCCAGAATGCCATAGCATTCAGGGTGACCAGATCCCATAACCACAAAGGAGGATAAGGCACCAGAAAAATGTAGGCCTTTCAAGAAAAAAATGAAGGGCCATGACCAACTAAAGACTAAAAGCACTAATATAGATGTAAATCTATGCTTTTTAGCCATGCTCAGAATGGAGGACAGTTCGAAATTCTTCCTGAACAGCAGGTTGGAATGTAGGACACATCCTGGAAAAGAAGGACAGCTAGTCATCCTGCCATAGGATTGAAAGGTGAAGTGGTGTCAAACTGGATTATTTCTTCAGTGTGAATACAGCCAGAGTCTCAAAACGTAGGCAGGGTTGTAAGGGAGAATAGGTCCTTCCAATAACTTGGATCTGAGCCCATCTGTTTCAATGGAACAAACCAAAGACAGAGGTTTTCTCCTCCAGATTGGTTTGGGCTCCTGAGAGCTACACTTTGAAATGCCTGGAGGACCAAAGGTTGAGACATTCTGCCCTAGAGTTGCAGGGTTTTTGGCTACTCAGCACTCTCTTGCTTTGTTGCAGCTGCTGTTTGTCACAACTGAAATGCCAACAGTAGCATCCCACAACCAGGGAAAGCGCTGGCCTTCCTTGCAGCATGTTTTCCATTGCTAGAAAGTCACAGGTTGCTTATGGTTCATTAGTGCCAAACCAATTCACCGTCCAGCGTTCAACTCCCAGAAGCCCCAGCCATTTTGTTAGCCAACGATCAGGAATTCTGGGAGCTGAATTTCAACACATCTGGAGGACCAGAGTTTGGGAACCATTGAGTGGTATATATAATATAAATATTTTAATAAATCAGTGTAGCCTTTGCACAATCATGCTTTTTTTAATTAAACAAAGGGCCAAAACAGACCGCAGAAATAATCCAGTTTGAGACTGCTTTAACAGCCTTGGCTCAATGCTAGGGGATTCTGGGAACTGCAGTGTTGTGAGACATTAGGCCTTCTCTGTTAGAGAGCTCTGGGGCCACAATAATCTATAGTTCCCATGATTCTCTAGGACTGAGCCAGGGCAGTTAAAGTGGTCTCAAGCTGGATTATTTCTGCAGTCCGTTTTGGCCCAAAATCGGATAACACAAGAAAAAATAATAATACTGAATAAGCATCAATAATTTATTTTTAAAAAAATCAATAATTAGGAAACAATGCAAAGTGTGTAGAGCAGGTTTAGGACATCACAGGAAGTCAGGTGAGATTATGAACATTTTTGATTTTTTTTATTATTATTCTTAACATTTTAAGGCTTTTTTTGCAAAAGGAAATTGTGCAAAAAAAAAAACACACACCCCAAAACAACCCACCACATCTTTGTGTGTCTGTAGAATGCAACATTTTATACAGGAAGCAGCATGTTGTTGTTGTTGTTGTTGTTGAAAAATATAATTTTTCCGTCCCGACCAGACAGACCCCAGCCCTTGCCTGTCATGTGAGTTTGCCTTGTCGGTTTGCATGCGTTCTGCGCATACCAGCGAGTTGCACAAGAAGTCGGCTGAGAGAGTGAGTGACCTCCTTGAAGGAGCGCACGAGTGTTGACTTATACCTTGTTCATCCTTGCACCACGCAAGAAGGGGCACACCTCTTAAAATAGTTGCAGAACAGAAATATTTGAAAGAAAGGCACACAGAAGGATTTTATTTTATTTTATTTTATTGGAAAAAAGACTCTGAAAGTTGGAAAGGAGGTGTGTGTATGTGTGTGTTTGTGCATGATAGAGAGAGAGAAAAAGAAAGAAAGGATGAATGAACCTTAGTTAGTTAGCATCTCCTGCAGACTCTGGGAGACTCATTTTCCCAGAAATTGCCCTGCAGTGGAAAGATAACACACATTTGTACTCAAGGCAGTGAAGATACTTCTAAACCTAACCCCTCGGCTCTCAAAATGTTCTGCCCTTTTAACCCGGCTGCCCTCTGTGAATTTCCTGCTCTTCTGAGATGGTTTCGGTCACTCGCTGGTCAGTCGGAAGAGCTGCTTGCTGCCTTTGTTCCCTTTTTCAGAACAGCCCCACCCAAATGCCATCACCACCAAGTTCATGGCTTCATATCGTTCTTCTAAATGTCTGACCTTTTTTTAAAAGAAAAAGAAACAAAATCTCCAAGCCCAAAGCATTTGTAAGCAGTGATGTTGTGTCTTGAAACGGTTACAGGAAAGCCCAGGGGGAAGGTGCCCAAAGCTTCTGTTTGTGAAAAAAAGAGGAAACGGTGAAATAGAGGAATTGGAGCCTTGCAGAAATCCACCCCTAAATGTTGTAAGAGGCAGTGGAATGAAGACAGGGCCCTCAAGGGTCAAGAGCAGGGGTAGGCAACCTAATGCCTGGGGGCTGGATGCGGCCCCCCAAGGCCTTTGGACCGGCCCCAGGCCGGTCCTGCCGCCGCCGCCGCCGCCGCCGCCCTCCATGATGATATTGATTATTGTTGTTATTACTTGTTCTTGGGGTTTTCTTGGCAAAATCTCCACAGGGGTTTTGCCATGGCTTTTCTGGGGCTGAGAGAGTGTGTATGCATATATTTTTTAATTTTTTTATTTTAAAAAAATATTTATTTATTTATTTATGGTGCTTCCCCCCCCCCCCCCCCCAATTGTCTGAGGGACAGCAACCTGGCCCCCAGCTCACAAAGGTTGCCTACACCTGGTCAAGAGAGTAGCCGTGGCCCAAGATGGACAGTCTGCAAGATGACCTCTGGCTCCACATTATCATTCTGTCCATTAGAGGTGGAGCTATGGAGGAGCCCAATATGATCTCATTGACTACTTCCTTCAAATAATTTTGCACCACCCAATGAAATTTCCCTCCAAAACCCACATTTCTAGCATTTTTGTTGTTGTTCACTGCCCTCGAGTAGACCTCCAGGGTCATCATGGTGACCCTGTGGATGAGACATCTCCAAGACCCCCTGTCCTCCACCGCTGTACTCAGGTCCTACAAATTCATGCCCTTGACCTCTCTGATTGAGTCTATCCAACTGGCATGAGATCTTCCTCTCTTTCTGCTACCTTCTACCTTTCCTAGCATTATTGTCCTTTCTAATGAGTCCTGCCTTCTCATGATGTGGCCAAAGTACGACAGCCTCAATTCAATAATTTTGGCTTCCAAGGAGATTTCAGACTCAGTCTCTTCAAGGACCCATTTGTTTCTCTTTTTGGCCATCCAAGATATTCTCAGCACTCTTCTCCAGCACCACAACTCAAATGCATTGGTTTCCTTCTTATCCTTAAGTATCCTTAATTAAATAAATTTTATTATTATTGTTGCAATTATGATGTTTTAATATATTTTCAGTTTAATACTTTTTAAGGGGTGGGTGGGATTTGGGTTGTGTTTTATACATACTGTATGGAATTTTTACTGTTAGCTGCCTCAATTGTTGACAGAGGGGTGGGGTATAATTATTATAATTATAATTAATAATAATAATAATAATAATAATAATAATAATAATAATAATTTCTAACATTTCAGTAACTTAAAACTTTGGTGGAGTGTTCAGAACACACAGAGAAAAGGGGGCATTGCAAAGACTGACAGTGAAAATTGTTTCTACCTAGAAAACTTCTATTTGCTGCCTTTGCATTCCCCTAGCGGTTCCCAAACTTTGGTCTTCCGGATGTTTTGGACTTCATCTCCCAGAAGCCTCAGCTATCTTGGGCAATAGTCAGGAACTCTGGGAGCTAGTGTCTAAAACACCTGGAAGACCAAAGTTTGGGAACCACTAGAGGAATGCAAAGGCAGCAAATAGAAGCGTTCTAGGTAGAAACAATTTTCACTGTCACTCTTTGCAAAGCTAGAAAGTTGGTGTGGGACCGTTGGTGGGAGCAGGAGGTGTGGATTCCATGCAACTGATGAGTAAAAGGTATAAAATAAAAAGCACACCTGAAAATGTGCTTTGTCTCACTGCTGATGGACCATATTGCCCAGGTGCCATGAGAGGGTTTGAAGTGAAGCTCGAAAGAAGTCCTGGAACGAAGCTCCATTTGTGGCGCCTTCTCTTGTGTTCTCTGTGTTGTGAGTCCTTCTCCGTTCAAGGCAAGAGCCAGGGCTGGAAAGGAATTCCCGGAGTTGGCGTCTTCTGAGGGAAAGAGCCTGAATTCATCACCTGATTCCCAGTCTCCCTTCATTTAGTAGTGTCTTAACAGAAACTGCAGGCCCTTTCTTGGGAAGAATTTGAAGGACACTTAAAAGGGACGTAGCTACCGTTGTTATGGGGCAGTAGCCACAAAAATGTGTGGCAACCAAAACCAGAGAAGGCAGGGAGCCCCAAGGGCTGATTCTGTTGTTGGGATGTTAGTGCCTTAGCAAGGCAGGCAAAGGCTCCTTCTCGATGCCTGTGAAGGAGGACCGAAGACCACAGAAGGTCCAGAGGATGAGATGTCGTTCAAGGGACTTCATCCAAGAGGGCTGGGGGTCAAAATGAGGATGTTGACACCCCCAAATAAAAATTCTGCCCACCCTCAAATAATTTGGTCCCCAAATTTCTAGCACTGAAGAAAGTGAGACATTGAAAACCATCCCCACCTCTGTGTGTATATATGTGTGTTCAGGTCCCCTGTCAACCTACGGTGACTCCATGAATTTCATATGGTTTTCTTAGGAAAGGAACCCTTAGACATAGTTTTGCCAGTTTTTTCCTCTGAAACAGAGCCTCAAGCACCTTGTATTTGTTGGCAGTCTTCCATCCAAGTGCTATCCAGGGCTGACCTTACTTAGTTTTCAAGATCAGACATGATCTGGTATCTTTAGGGTATTTGTTGTTGTTGTGTTCCTTCAAGTCATTTCCAACTTATGGTGACCCTAAGACAAAACCTATCATGGTGTTTTCAGGACAAGATTTGTTCAGAGGGGGGTTGACATCGCCTTTCCCTGAGGCTGAGAGAATGTGACTTGCTCATTTAGGGCTCCTGCATTTGCTGTGTTCTCTTCCCTTGGTCACTTTTCTTTGGATGTCTCAACTGCAGCTTTTAAGTTACTGCAATGCAAGAAATTTTGAGATTGCTGGAGATTTTCATGGCAGGGGCCATAGTTGTACTCCTGACTGCAAAACTTTTCCTCCATGGATTTTTATTTGTTGTTGTTCTAAATTGTTTTAACTAGTTCCAAACGTTATGATGATTTAATTGCTCTTTGTATGCTGTGAATGTTTACCTGTCTATGCTTTAAGCTGCCTTGAGACCCAAACTGGGGGAAAGGTAGGGATATAAATCAATAAGGAGAACAACTTGAACAGTCCTGTTGCTTCTGTGCAGCTAGGAACAGAGATGGAGGAACAAACCCCAGGCCTCCTAAGCTGAACTTCTGGAGAGGGTTTGCCCTCCGAAAACTTCTGCCTGCCCTTTTCTGGTTTGCAGCAGAGTGATGCTGGGAACCTTGGGGCTGCCTTCTGGTCGGCCTTCTCTTTCCTGATGAGATTATGGCAATGAAAAGCCCCCCTTCAGAGGAAGGTTTGCTTTAATTAAACGTAATCCCTTCAGCAATTGCAAGCACTCTCATATGACCCAGCGCCAGGGTTTCTCCTTTGACACACATACCCACAAAACAAGGGGAAAATTGCAGAGACGGCGGCGGAAGGGTGTCATTGTGGGGAACAGAAACAGGGCCAGATGTCTGTAAGTATTCCTGGCGTTCCAGATGACAATGGGACTTGCCTTTCTCTCTCCAGCTCCTTAGAAGCCCCTGGGAGCTCAGGCCGAAAAGTCTGCGGGGATCCCACCAGGTCTCCTGGACTCCCACCAAGGCTGGAGTTGGTTCCTGGCATGTTTTGCTTCCTTGATGATAAATGAGGGTTTTATTTTTGGCTGGGGGGGGGGGGAACACAACCCCTGCCTAACAGACTTTGGTATGCAAATATGAATTTTGGCTGGGGACAAAAAGAGTCCTGCTGGCATACTTTAGTCAAGATTCAGACCTAGCTGGTGGCTACATATTTTTGTGGCTTTGCAAACTAGCTTTTTCTGCTTTGTTGTGCTCCTATAATGCCAGCTTCTCCAGTCTTCTTCCAGTTGTGTGAGGCTTCAAGTCCTATCATCCCAAGCCACAGGCGACATGGTGGAGCATCACTCCTGATCTAAGCCCTATCATCCCAATCTAAGCCACTTTGGATGATCTAAGAGAAATCTAAGCCACTTTGAAGATCCTATCAATCTTGCTCTGTTTAATTTGTTCTTAAACTACAATCTCTTTTGTTCCATTCATTGAACAGAAATCTATAATTAAAGTGGGGTGGAATCAGTGCTCCCCTTCCCAAAAGCGATTCCCATTTTCATAAAAGCTTCTATCTTCTCCATCCATTTCAAAACTGATAACTGATAACAGTTTGTCATGGCAGTGGCCAGGGAGATGTGGGTCTGGTGAGGAGATGCCTGGATGATGGAGAGCCAACCATGTGGCAAGCAGTTGTTGGTGACATTTGCCTCACTCTTCTGAGTAGTACTTAGGAGCAAGTACTCCTAAGCTGCCCATAGACCAAGCCAGACCCTTGGTCCATCTCACTCAGTATTATCGACTTGGACTGTCAGCAGTATCAGCAGCGCTCTAGTTTGGAGGCAGGATCCTTCTAGGGCTGCCTGGAGACTCGTGAAGGGTAGATCTCTGAGATCGTCTGGAGAGTCCCTTCTCTCTGGTCCCACCACCTTCTCAAGCTCAGTTTTTGGGGACGAGGGAGATAACAGGGCCTTCTCAGTGGCTGCTCCTCCCAGACTTTGGAAGTCCCTCCCTAGAGAGGCCAGATGCTCCCATCCTTACTCTCCTTCTGATAGAAAGTTAAAACATTCTTGTGCCACCAGGCTTTTAGAAACTGAAAGGGATGGGCTTGTAACAATGCAAAGTGGTGTTTGATGGTGCATACATAGTCATTTCTATCAGGCCAGGGTTTGATTCCTCACTCAGCCATGAAAGCCACTGGGTGACTAGCAAGTCACACTCTCTCATCCCCAGGCAATGGCAAACCTCCTCTGAACAAATCTTGCCAAGGAAACCCCATGATAGGTTCGCCTTAGGGTTGCCGTAAGTTGGAAACTACTCAACTACACACAACCACAACAACATAGACTTTTAATTTTAATGTTTTTAACTTTACACATTGTTTCATTTGTTGTTTTTTTAAATAAATTTTATATTTATATGTTGATTGGTTGTTTGCATAGGTTTTTAAATCTGTATTGTTTTTAAACATGTTGTCTCACTATTGGGAGAAAAATGGGATATAAATGATGATGATGATGATGATTGATGAAGATTGGTGTTTGGATTTTCTTGGCAAGTTTTCTTCAGAGCTGGTCTGCCTCTGCATTCCTCTGAAGCTGAGAGAGTGTGACTTGTTAAAAGGCACCCAGTGGGTTTCCATGGTGGAGCGGGAATTCTAACTCTGCTCTCCAGACTCACAGTCTAATGCTCAAAGCCAAGACACCATGCTGGCGCTCTACCATGCATTTAGCAGGGTTAATAAGTTTTCTTAAAGAGGGAAATGGAGGCCCAAGCTTGGATGGCACCACCAGATAGTATGAAACCAACCATACTCCCTTTTGCCTTTGCTGTTTCTTGTCTGACCTCCGTTTGGGAGCAGGGGCTGTGTGTGTGTGTAAGTGTGTGTAAGTGTGCGGAGGAGGTGGGTTTGGGCAGTGTGCAGGGAATGGAAAACCTTTTGAAAGGTCTTGTCACAAGGAGGCTTTGCAGATAGTAGTACCAGGCACCGGCAGCCCTGTCTCTCTTGTCCCTCCGGCCAGATATTGTGGCTGGAGCAGGAGGTGGAAATCATTCCTTGCAAAGCTTTGCAAGGCTGAGTGTTAAGGTGGAACGCCTCTCCCCACCACCAAATGTAATGCAGATAATGATGGCAAGGCGAAGAAGGATTCCCAAGGAAGATTTCCAAGTGAGACTGTCAGGTTCAGGCAGAGAAGCCAGTGTTTCTGATACCAACCTGGTATGTTAGATCTTAGCCATCCAAGTTGGAGCCTGTAGTCTCTTTCAGAGTAAAATGCCAGCACAGCTCTGGATCAGGAGAAGTATCATAAAGTCCCACATAGAGGGAACTGTGACATATCTCCCAACCCTGAGCCAGTCCACCCTGACCCTCACTTTAAAAGCGGTTTCAGCCCCATAACTAACATGGTTTCTTACTTACTGGCTGGTGGAAAGCAGGCCAAAGGGAATTGCTATGTTCTCCCTAGGAATCTCTATGTCCTCTAGCACAACGTTATGGTCAACGTCACCAAAATTGCACTGGAAGATTCCTAAGGAGCACACTTCTCTAGGCATCTGCTGGTAGATGTTAACCATAGAGTTGCGCTGGAGGACCTGGAGATTTCGAGAGAGGTGTTCTCTCAGGTAAAAAAGAAATGTTTTGGGTTTGTTTTTTTTAATTTGCAGTTTTTCCACTTTCACGGGAGTCATGTGCCCCTAACCCCAGCAAATGTGGAGGTCCCACTGTGTTCTTTTAAATATTCTCAAGCCTTGGGTGGTTGAATCTGTGGATAAAGAATCCATGGATATGGAGAGCCAACCGTTATCCTTCAGCCGACAGATCCCGTTTGGGAAGTCTAAACTATTACGTTGTTGGTGTGAACCCTTGAGATGGTGATGATGGCTTCCAAGCTTTGCAAGCAGAAATCGCTTGCCTAAGGCTGTTCTGGGTTTTGCACACTGTCATTAAGGATTAATTTCATTCTCTTCCTTATTCCAGATCAGCGTGCGAGTTACCACCATGGATGCTGAGCTGGAATTTGCCATCCAGCCAAACACAACTGGGAAACAGCTGTTTGACCAGGTGAGATCGAATCGGTCCATATGCAAACTGCAGCCTCTGAAACAGTGTACGTTGAATTGATATTGGATGCCAGAATTAAATCAAGAGTTGAATGTATTATTCTGATACTCTGAAGCCCATGTGAGCAGGCACCCTGCAAGAGGTGTGTTCCCTAAGAGCAAAGTCCCACCCTGAGCTGCTTCCACAGAGAGGTCCCTTCCATGCCCTTGACCACCTCCTGGCCATCCCTCAAGAAAAAAACTATGCAGTCTCAGGAGAGGCAAAATTGTCCTTGTTCTGACCTAGAACTTTGCAAAAAGAAGCCCTCAGCATTCAAAAAAGATATATATCCAGCAGAAACATGTTGCTGCCATGCTGCTAATCACAGACAAAACCTTTCCACACCTTGGGTCTCTTGTTTTTCTGTGTCCGAATAAACTCAGCATGTAAAAATAAACATCGGATCTTCCTGTGCAGAAATGTTTATTCTGGATTTTTATTTTTCTACCCTTTTAATGTCCTGTTTACAGGCAGCTGGACCAACCTGGCCTCCTCCCTGGTGCTCTCTCTTTGCTTCTCTCTAAATGGTGGCTTACTTTCACATGTTAAACTAAATATCCTGAAGGCACCATTAGATCCTATTTAATCTCAACAGCTAAGCAGAGTCAGCCCTGGTTAGTCCTTGGATGGGAGCGTACCAACCAGTCCCAGGTGTTGTAGACTCTATTTCAGAGGAAGGAACTGGCAAAATGACCTCTGGGTCTGTATTCCTTGCCTAAGAAAACCCAGTGAAATTCATGGTCACCATGAGTCAATAGGCATGAACACATACACACACACAAGGCACCAGACCCATCTGATCTTGGAAGCTAGTCTAGGTCAGCCCTGGTCAGGACTTGGATGGGAGACCACCAGCAGGTACCAGGTGCTGTAGGATATATTTCAGAGGAAGGAACTGGCAAAAGTACCTCTGAGGATCCTTTGCCTAAGAAAACCCTGTAAAAATTCATGGGTTTGCTCTGGCAGGAGATTCAAAGGCAGACAGAGAGACCCACATGGAGCACCTAAAGTGGTGTTCAACAGCATCCCAAAAAGGTTTTGCATGGACCTTTGCTCTGGCGACAGAGGCCCTGGGAGCAAGGGAGATCCCTAAGGTGCAGATGGTATTATGAGTATTACGATGATGAGTATTACGCTGGCATTTTGTAAGAGAGGTCAGGAATCTGGGAGCTGCTGCAACTGCTATTCCAGGAGCCTGATAAAGGCAGTAATCTACTCTTTTTCCAACGCTGCCCTGGAATTTAGCAACTGTCTCTGGACAATTGCAAGAGGAGGAAGTTGCCTTGCAAAGGAAATACCCCATTCAGCCCTGGCCACAATGGGAAATAAAACCGATTGTTCCATACTCTTTATTTTTTGCTGCCTGGCTGAATGTTCTCACTGGCCCAGCCTGGCCTGTTACGGATGGGGGCTTTGGAGCAGGAAACAGCCTGGCTAGCTTGCTCCATTATTCCTCTTTCCCTTCCCCTGATACCAGGGCCTTTGGGAGGGGAGGGGAGGGGAGGGGAGGGTGAATCTGCAGTTGTGCACACCAACCGGTTGAATGTAACTGCTAATGTAATGCAGGACTGAGCTTGAGTTATTTGGAAAGTAGCCACTGGCTATGAATCAAAGATGCTGTCGGCTGCTAGGGATCTGTGCCAGGCAGAAAGGTGGACCTCACTACCATTGTGCAAAATTTGAAAGTAGTACAATCATGCATTAGAGAAGGGAATTTAATGTCCAAGCAGCAAGATATCAGTTAGCAGCAGAGTTCACTGGACCTGATTCACTTGCCAATATCCCCCATGGCTTGCTCAGCTTCAGAAATTAGACACAATCAGGTTTGTTTAGGGTGGGATGGCTGCTATATAGCACATAGGATTTATATACAGCTGGCCCTCCACGTTTGTAGCTTTGACTTTTGTGGATGTGATTATTTGCAGTTTTGATTAATATGGAATCTCTAGGAATCTCTAGGTCTTCCAGCGCAATTCTGCTGGAAGTTGACCATAGAGTTGTGCTGGAGAACCTAGATGTTCCTAGAGAAAACACTTCTCTAGGCATTTTTAGGTCCTCCAACATGATTCTATGGTCAGCCTCTGGCAGATGTTGACCATAGAGGTGCACTGGAGGACTTGGAGATTCCTAGAGAGGTGTTGTCTTTGGTAAAAAGAATACTGTTGTTGCTTTTTATTTGCCGTTTCTCCCCATTGAATATGGAGGGACCACTATAGTACAGCTATTGGTACCACCGTTCAAGAAGGATATTGACAAACAGGATATGAGATCAGGTGTCCAGGATGCTATGGAGGTACTTTTGTGGATTTTTTAAAGAAATGAAAATAATGGGAGAAAAGTCACCTTGTGATATCTTCTTGGAGCCATACGGAAAGCCATTGCAAGCTTCCTCCCATGGCTACTGACCTGCTCCGTATCTGGATTCTGGATGGCTTTTGGCAGCGGTTGACTTTTCAGCGCCTTGTAGAGACACCTCCTTGGTGTGGATGGACAACTGGCCGCTGCTTCCGGATGTTTCCTGTAGTGCTACATGGCCCTTCTTCTTTCAGGCTTAATCTAGAGGTGTGTTCTCAGTTGTGAATAAAGACATTGTATCTGCCACACAGATAGCTTTAAATTACTGTACTTTAAAGATATTTTGCATTCGCTTTTTTAAAGGTCATGAGCAATGGTTAAAAAAAAATCTTTACCAAAGTCAAGAGTAAATTATTCTATCTGGGTTTAGTTAGTGTTACAAACACATAGGTCTGGATCTGGTTGTACTGCTACTCCCAGTAGCCCTAGCCAGTACAGCCAACGAATGGCGAAGAATGCTGGGAGCTGCAGTCCAAAAACATCAGGAGGGCCAGGCTCCTCTTCTCCCACTTAGCTGCTGTTTGAGATGCTGAAGGTGATGGTGTTGTTGTTGTTGTTGTTGTTGTTGTTGTTGTTGTTGTGTGCCTTCAAGCCAACTCCAGTTTATGACAAACATATCCTAGGGTTTTCTTGGTAGGATTTATTATTCAGAAAAGGCGTGCGGCAGCCATTGCCTTCCTCTGAGGCTGAGAGAGTGTGCCTTGCCCATGGTTGGTCCACAACTGAGCAGGGATTCAAACCCAGGTTTCCCAGTCCAAAATTCATACCACTCCACCATGCTGGCTCTCCGATGCCTTCCAACCAACTACAATTTACAGCGACCTTGTCACAGGGTTTTCTAGGCAAAATTCATTCAGAGGAGATTTTCCATCATCTTCCTCTGGGGCTGGGAGAGAGTGAGACTTGACCAAGATCACCCATTGGGTTTCCATAGATGAATAGGGATTCGAACCCTGGCCCCCTGGAGTCATAGTCTGATACTCAAACCACCCCACCAATATAGGGTTTTCTTGGCAAGATTTAGGCTGCATCTGCACTTCAGAAATAATGTAGTTTGACACTACTTTAACTGTCATGGCTCCATGCTATGGAGTCCTGAGATTTGTAGTTTGTTGTGGAACCAGAGCTCTCTGACATAGAAGGCTAAATATTCACCAAGCTACAAATCCCAGAATTCCACAGCATGGAGTCATGGCAATTAAAGCTGTGCCAATCTGGATTATTTGCACAGTGTAGATGCGGCCTTCTTCAGAGAGAGTTTGCCATTGCATTATTCTGAGGTTGAGAGAGAGCGACTTGCTGAAGGATCTTCATGGCTGAGCAAGGATTCAAACCCTGGTCTCCCAGAGTTGCAGCCCAACATTTAAACCACTGCACCGCACTGGCTCTTACAATGGCATTTCAAATATCTTCAGTTAGTAATTATAAATAATTGCTGGGATGGGCAGACCAGGTTTGGATCCATGCCCCAGTCTCTGCAAAAATCACTTCTCCAAAGCTGTTTTGGGGTTGCTTCTGCTGAAAGTGGTGTCACTCCTCCTCCTCCTCCTCCTCCTCCTTCAGCCCTTGGATCTGCCTGGAAGTGGATGAACTCCCCTTAGACCACCATGGATTCGAACTCAGGTCCCTCCACGATCCCACGATCCTTTCAAGCCTCTTGTGGAGCTGCTACTAACAAACTTCTTCCCCCTTGTTTGTTCCCTCCAAACAGGTTGTGAAAACCATCGGTCTCAGGGAGGTTTGGTTCTTTGGACTCCAGTATCAGGACACCAAGGGCTTCTCGACATGGCTGAAATTAAACAAAAAGGTACCCATGTGTGCTTTTGTATGGCACCCCTTTTCTCTTTTGCACCTCTCCCCCGTAAAATGAGCAACACGGGTTTGCGCGTTTTGCACAATATGGGCATGCACCCAAATTCTGTGTGCATCTCCAGAACAGTAGAAGAAACACAGCTTCTTCCCCTCCAAATAAACAACATTGCTTACAGCAATTATTTGCATGCTTTGCACAATATGGGCATGCACCCTAAATTCTGTGTGCATCCCCAAAACGGTAGAAGAGACCCCACTCTCCCCTCCCAAAATAAGCAACACAGCGTTTAGCAATTATTTGCATGTTTTGCACAATATGGGCATGCACCCTAAATTCTATGTGCATCCCCAAAACAGTAGAAGAAACATCCTCTTTTAAGAAAAAAACAACAACTGTTTACATCATACAGAAATTGCTTTCCAGTCACCAACTTGAGTTAAATATTTTTATATGAGTTTTACAACAGTAAACAGCAACAAAGCATTCAACACAACCAGAAAAAGGAAAGGAAAAATGAGCAGAAAAAAACAGCAACATTGTCAGCAAAGGAACTCAAACTGTTTTTAACTTTTAACTCCATCCAAACACAATTACACAGTATCCCTTTAATCAATTACATTGTATTAAAAAGCTGAAACCCAAAATGTTGGCTGGTATTGTTACAGCAAGTTGCTGTTTTTTATATATTCTGAAAATGAAAGGATATGAAATGAGTTACTGGCTGTTGTTACAGTTGTTGTTGTTGTGTGTCTTCAAGTCATTTCCAATTTTTGTCAATTCTAAAGCAAGCCTATAACTGGGGGATTTGGAGGGGGGCAAAATTTGTTCAAAGGAGATTAGCTATTACCTTCCTCTGAGGCTGAGAGCGTGTGACTTGTCCAAAGCCACCCAGCAGTTTTCCATAATTGAGCAGGGATTTGAACCCTGGTCTTCAAGCCATAGTTCAATGCTGAAACCATTATACCACTCTGGCTCCGTTATTATAATGGTTGTTAAACATGGGGTGTAGCTACAGCACCCAAAGTGGTGTCAACCTGCATTATTTCTGCAGTGTAGATGCACCGCTGGTTACACCAAACTCATTGGGCTTCTCCTCTCTTTACATCCCTGCTGTCTCCCTCTTTCCCTTCTCCTGTTAATGTGCCCCCAATAGTACAAGACAAGGGCTTTGCAATCTGTGTTCCCTTTGCTGGCTAGCTTGTGGCATTAGGTTTTGGTTATTTTACGCTGTGCAAATGGGCATGTGCCATCAGGAGGGCTTTAAGGTAGAGTCGGGGCAGTTGGCATGCGGCCACCCCACCCCACCCCAACTCCAGCCCCAGGCCATCCCTTTAGGCCGGTCTGCAAAGCCCCTCCATCCAATTCACCAGGTGCTGGCGTCTCTTGGGAAAAGGTGCTCTCAAGGGAGCCCCATTCGGCTCAGCAGGAGCAGAAGGGGGATCCAGAAGATTCCCCACCAATAATGGTTTCTGTGGGCAAAGGGTTTGTCTCAGAGCCCCCGATCTCCCAGGGCCGGCGGCTGCCACTTTTCTCACCTGGATTCCTGCTTCTCTCCGCTCAGGTGACGGCGCAGGACGTCCGCAAAGAGAGCCCGCTGCTTTTCAAATTCCGTGCCAAGTTCTACCCGGAGGACGTGGCGGAGGAGCTGATCCAGGACATCACCCAGCGCCTGTTCTTCCTCCAGGTCAAGGAGGGCATCTTGAACGACGACATCTATTGCCCCCCTGAGACCGCCGTCCTTCTGGCCTCTTACGCCGTCCAGTCCAAATACGGGGACTACAACAAAGAGGTCCATAAGCCTGGCTACCTTGCCAGCGACAAACTTCTTCCTCAGAGGTACCTCAGATCTGACAAGGTCCCCAGCTTTAAAAGTCTCTGTGTATTCATTCCTCTGTGCGAGTGAGAAACAGAGGGAGAAGTTGTTGCTTCAATTAATTGTGGGGCTGGGGGGGGGGTTAAATAATATTTATTAGTGTTTTCTTATAATACAGTCTACTCAATCCATCCTTGCATCGCATCACATCTCATCCTCTGTTTTAATCCCTCTTTACTTTCTCCAAAACTTATTTTCTCTACACCTCCTTTTTAACTCCCTCTATAATCTTTCTAATCCTTTTTTCTGTTTTTCCTCTTTCCTTTACCTTCTTATTTTTCCTTCTTTCTCTTCCTTCCCTTAATATATATCCTTTCTTTCCTACTCCTATCTTTACCTACATACCCATACCTTCAACTATATACTTTACCCTCTTGGCTTCTTATCTCCTACCTTCCCCTTCTGTTCTTACATCTTTCTTACATATAGCTTTTTCTTTCCTGAATATAAGAAAACACTAATAAATATATTTTTTTTGTGGGTTTTGATCTTCATTTGCTTCTGTTGAACCCAAACAATGAAGTTGACTTCAGCAAAAGTTAGCAAACTTCCCCTAAAACAAGGACAACTGTGGAAGGCGAGGGAATTGCATTAGCAGCTTCCCGCAGAATGGCATTATATGGAGGAGAAAATCAATTTTTGCCCTAAATGCAGTCTAGGAGACAAGGGTGGCATTCCCCCCCCCCCCGCCATGTTTGGGGGGCTTCCTGGGCCATTTTAGGGCCAGGTTGGGGGGGTTTTTTTGTGGAAAATCGCTTTTAAAAAAGGAAATTGATTGCTAGGGCGGGAATGGTCTTGGGAGGCTGCATGGGATCCATGGGTTGCATGTTGCCTACCCCCCTGCCCTTAAACATCCCCTAAACCTCCCTAAAAGTTTTTGAGGGTATTTTACCTCCAAAAAGAGCTCAAAATCTCCAGAAAACACAACTTGTTGCAAACTTTCAAAGCTCCACAGTGGAGCTTCGAAAGCTTGCCACAAGTATATTGTGCATTTCGGTTGGCCAATAAAGGTATCACTGTTTCATGGATTTTTGCTTGAATTTGCTAAATGACCAACACAGCTACCCGTACATGTATAATAATAATAATAATAATAATAATAATAATAGAGGGTTCAGAGAATGCTATCTTGATAAGGCAAATATGTATTAGGAAGTTGACTCATTATTCTTTCAAGAGATAACGTTAAAGATGTTTAATTTAGTTTGGTTTATGTTTGTAAATGTGTTGTAAATGTTTGTATGTGTCTACATTTATTTGTTGGTTTGAGTGTTTGATATCTTGTTATATGTATATATATTATTTTTTATAAAATTTAATAAAAAATTAAATAAATAAAAATGTGCAGCAAAGGGAAGACATGATGACGCCTGAGCGGAATGGAGAATTGGGGAGGATGGATATCTCTGGTTCTTCTGCATCTTCATAACATGATTTCCCGCATGATTTCTGTCCCAAACTAGAGCATTTGTACAGGACTCTGTTCCTTAACTTTGTCTTGCTGCTCTTTGGTTCCTAGAGTTTTGGAACAACACAAGCTCAACAAGGACCAGTGGGAAGAAAGGATCCAGGTGTGGCATGAAGAACACCGGGGGATGCTCAGGTAGGGCTGGACTTGACCACAGGACCGGCCGGGGGTGGACACTGGACACTGGACACCCTCCCAAGGGGGACAGCTCCAGAGGAAGCTTTGTGGCTTGGCTGCTGCAGGCTAACACCACGCTCCTGGGGCCGAGTCTCCTTCCTTAAACAGAGGTTGGATGGTGCCTTGATTGTGAGTTCCTGCATGGCAGAAGGGTTGGACAGGAGGAGCTTGATTTTACCATTTTATTTATATAACGGACACCATTTTAGTACACTGTTGTATATAATGGATTTTTAGCATCTTTGGATTTTGGTATCCATGGGGGGGTATCCAGCAGATACCAAGGGCCCACTGTAGTTTAAAAAATGGTTCTTCGAAGTTTGCAAAGTTGGCATTCCTAAGAACCCAGACTTTCTTATATTTTTTATGGCTTTTGTATACACATTTTCTTTTCATTTACATTTCTGCTTAACACATTACAATTTATGTGATTTCTAATACTTAGACATTCTTCTAATATATATCTTCTTCTTTGGTGGTGTTTTTGACTGTCTGTTTATTCTTTATCTTCTTGTTTACATTTTTTCTTCAATTTCTCTTCCCTTCTTCTTCCCCTTCTTTCTTCCCTCTTCTTCTTCTTTTATTTTCTCTTTTCTGTTTTTTACAAAAAAAGAACACCAGACCTCCCCCCACAAAAAAACCCAAAGGGGAAAAAAGAAATCAAAGAAGAACTTTGGTTTTATATATATATATATATATATATATATATATATGCGCAAATCCTGGGCTTAGTGAGGAGTCTTAGACAGAAGATCTGTCCTTAATGCTTGATTATGTTTCAGAGATGAAAGTTTAAAATCTGTTCCATTTCCCCCCCCCTTTTTTTTTTTTTTTTTGGTACTTCTAGAGAAGATGCCATTTTGGAGTATCTGAAGATTGCGCAAGATCTGGAGATGTATGGCGTGAACTATTTCAGCATCAAGAACAAAAAGGGCTCAGAGCTTTGGCTGGGCGTGGATGCCTTGGGACTTAACATCTATGAGCAGAACGACCGGTAAGGAAACTATTCCCTAATCTATAACAGAGCATCTTATAAGTCCTTCGCCGGTGAGAAATAATTAATGTACATTGAGCGATTGTAGGGAGGGGGACAGTTGGACTATTGCAGCTGCCTCAATTGAGCCGGCTTCTGAGATGGTTAATGTCTTCCTTTGCAGGCTAACTCCCAAAATCGGATTCCCCTGGAGTGAAATCAGGAACATTTCCTTCAATGACAAGAAGTTTGTGATCAAGCCAATTGACAAGAAAGCACCAGTAAGGCATATTTAATTGATATGGATATTTCCAGTCTAGTACTTACACATAATTACCTAAAATCAGCAATTCAGAATAATTCAGGAATGTGTGTGTTGTATTGGGAAGGGTGTGTGCCAAACCTCTACTGTAAAAGTACTGTGTTTTTTGGGTAGACTTGGGATGAAGATGAGGATAGCTAATGGTTGAAGAGCATGAAGCTGCCTCCATAGGCAGTGTTGCAAATTCAAACAGACAGAATAGAATAAACATACTTAAATAATATCTGAGAAGGATGTCTTGAAGGATGTGTAACAAATGTGTAAAAATATGTGTAACAATCCAGCTTCTCTCCTTTTTTGCAAAAAGAAAACTTAGTTGGGGAAGATGCAAAATAACCTCAGGAAGTTTTGTAGAGGCAACTATATAGAGATGAGAGGAATATTTGAAAATAACAGAAAGAGAGAAGTGTTAGAAGATGCTGAAAAGGAGACTTCTAGACTGCTGCATGTCTTCACAATTCAGAACTTATTCTGCATGAAAAATGAACATGGGGGGTTTGTGCAGAAAACCACATTTCTGCACAGAAGACAGCATGTCTGTGCAGCAAATGCAGTTTTCTGTGCAAAAAAAAGGGGGGGGAACAACTTGCATTTTTCAGATAGAATAAGTCTTCTGAAAATGCACAGTTTTCTGAGGTGTTCTTGCAGCAAGAAAAACATGGTAGAATACATTCATTCTTGCCTGTGAGACCAAAATTTAGAAAGATGTTTATCTGTGTAACTGAGGCACATGTGGCTACTCTTTGGGAAGAAGAAGGCTGAGTGATGCAGATGTTCACATATTTAATCCTGTGCCTGTCCTTCCTTTTAGGACTTTGTATTCTATGCGCCTCGGCTAAGGATTAACAAGCGCATCCTGGCTCTCTGCATGGGGAACCACGAGCTTTACATGCGCAGGCGCAAGCCGGACACGATAGAGGTGCAGCAGATGAAGGCGCAGGCCCGGGAAGAGAAGCATCAGAAACAGATGGAGAGGTCTGTTTTCAGGTTCTTCTCAAGGGGAGCAAGCAGGGAGAAGAGCATTGCCCAGCTGGCAGGGAGCTCAGATTGCCAGCGCAACTCTATGGTCAACTTCTGGCAGCGTTGCGCCGGAGGACCTACAGACTCCTAGAGAGAACCTAGTAATCAAATCTGCAAATAAGCTGCAAAACATGAAGACTCTCTGGATGTTTGTCCCAGTTGAGATAAATTCCACAGTGAAATCATCCCTGTATTTTATGAATGTAATATTTGGCTTTCTATACAGTTGTCGCTCCTTTTTTGTGGACTTATACCCGAGGGACAAATGGAGGGACATAAAATGGGGTGCACCCCCACAGCACACACCTGTTTGCCCCCGCAAGCACGCACTTCCATTCAAGCCAATAGGGCTTGCATATTTGCGTTTACCCTTTTTCGCGGGTGTGTGTGTGTGTGTGTCCGGAACGGATCCCCTGCAACAAAGGAGGGGCAACTGTATACTACAGCATTTTATTAATAGCTGTATGTCATGACCCTCTTTGAAGTGGACTTTGTGGCGTGACATTCTGCAATACTTGCTGAATTGAACGTTATTTGTGTCGTAATATTTGCACTAAAATGTGCGATACAAGTATTTTTGTCCTTTACAATATGTTCTGTCTGTTTGGTCTTTATGAAACAAATTTCATAATGTGGAGGGCATAATGTGTAGTAAAGACATACAGAAAATCAGCATTAAAATGGAATTGAAACCATCCATGACTTTTAAAAGGCACAGTTACAGGCATAACTCGGCTGAAAACAAATCCGTTGGCCAGCTTGGTTTCACTTTTCCATTTCTGTTTTGCTCCTGCCTCTTCTCAACTCAGAGCCTTGTTGGAGAACGAAAAGAAGAAGAGGGAACTGGCAGAGAAAGAGAAGGAGAAGATCGAACGCGAGAAGGAGGAGCTGATGGAGCGGCTCAGGCAAATTGAGGAACAGACCAAGAAAGCACAGCAAGGTGAGATTCTCCTTTGGTTGGACCACCTCCCTGTTCCCCTTGGAGCAACCGGTTGCTGAAAGACTTTGCCTGCAGCCCCTTGCTGCTTCCTTTAATGGGATTTGAACAGGGGTGTGCAAAGTGTGACCCACGGGTGTGCAAAGTGTGACCCTCCAGGCTGTTTTTGTGGCCCTCTCAAAATGATTTCTTTTGGTGACAAATGCACTTGAGGGTGCAGGTGGGTGGGCGTGAGAGTCATTTTGGCCACATTTCAAGGGTCCTGGTCATCTTACGACCGGGAGAGACCTTTTTAGGAACCAAGAAGTGACCTCTAGCTTCTTCCTAGCATATGAAAAGCCTCTCCTGGACCTAAAATGACCAAGAGGTGCCAAGTCAATGGTGAAATGGTCCCCATTGGGGCAGAGAGAGAGAGAGATTTTCTTTTGCAAGGTAGATGTGGTCATCTAAGGTCTCCTGGGAATGAAATGTGGCCTCTGCATGGTTGCCCATTCCTGGACTTAGGATCTGTGCTGGCTTTTCTCCTAGCTTTTCCTGTTGCATACCTTGAGGAGGCTCTCTTTAATGCTCCTTGCAAACTTGGTATGTTTTTGAACACGCTGAAGGTGTAATGAAACATAAATAAATTTTGTGTTTAGACTTGGGTCCCATCTTCAAGATATCTCATTATGTATATGCAGATATTCCAAAATCCAGGGTGGTGGTGGGGAATCTGAAACCCAAAGACACTACTGGTCTCAAGCATTTGGATAAGTGAGACTCAATAAGATAAGTGTACTGTTTTATGGTGTTTTTAAAGCCACCTTGGATTCCTTCTCAGGAGAAATGTGGGGTATACATCCAAGAAGTCTAATGGATCCGCAGATAAATTAATAATGGTTGCTTCTCTCTTCAGAGCTGGAGGAACAGACCCGCCGGGCGCTGGAGCTGGAACAGGAGAGGAAGCGCGCTCAGGAGGAAGCCGAGAAACTGGCGAGGGAACGGCGGGAGGCCGAGGAAGCCAAAGAGGCCTTGCTGAAGGCATCTCATGACCAGAAGAAGACCCAAGAGCAGCTGGTAAGGACTCTTCTCTGGAAGACCCAGCCTGAGATCTTAGGCCATTGGGTCATGGATTATTTTGGGAGTCTTGTCTCAGCTGTGTCATCCACGTATTCCACAGTTATTGAAGGACAGGACCTTCCAGCAAGGAACCAGAACATCTAAAGAAGTGATTCCCAAACTTTGGTCCTCAAGTTGTTATGGACATCAGCTCCCAGAAGTCTCAGAGATTTTGGCCAATGGTCTGGGATTCTGGGCGCCAAAGTCCAAAACACCTGGAAGGCCAGAATTTGGGAATCACTGAGCTAAAACAAGGATATGGGAATAGGCAGCTCTCCAGTTGTTAGACTACAATTCCCATAAGCTCCAGCCAGGATGGGGAAGACTGAGAACTACAAGTACAAGTCACTAATGCAGGAGTGAGGAACATGTGGCCCTCTAGATGTTTTTGGACTACAGCACCCATCAATATTAGCCAGCATAACAGAAGTTGAAAAATGCTAGGAGTTTCAGCCCAACAACATATGAAAGGTTGCATGTTTTCTGTCCCTGGAGTATAGGCTTGAATTTCTTTTGTAAACACTTCTGTTCAAAATCACACATGTTAAGTTTCCCTCACCCAACTGCCTTGGATGCTCTGCCAGCAGAAAGGCAATAATCAATCAAGCAGTCAATAAATGATGCTCCCCGCAACTGGGTCAAGGTTAAACTGTGGCAAGACTGTCCGGTTTGTAATGCAGCTGTGCCTTGTATTTGCAGCAGAAATGCTGGGGGAAACAACAACAACAACACACACACACACAAAGACCAAACTAGAAAATAGTTGGTTAAGCTAGCATTTTAAGATCACCTCCTTTTCTTCTTCAGTGACGTTGTTCTCTTAATTCTTGCAGGCTGCTGAGATGATGGAGCTCACAACCAGGATCTCGCAGCTGGAAATGGCTCGGCAGAAGAAGGAGAGCGAAGCCATGGAGTGGCAGCAGAAGGTAAGCAAGGCTTCCTTGCTCTCCTCTGAAAGGGAACCTCTCTACAAACCTTGTTGTCTCCCCAAAAAGCCCACTAAGCCTCTGGTTGTTGTTGTTGTTGTTGTTGTTATGGGCCATCAAGTTGGCTTTGACTTATGGAGACCCTGTGCTTGGGAAACCTCCAAATAACCCTGTTATTAGCTGCCATGTTCAGGTCTGGTACCTCAGGGAAGCTGTGGCATCCTGGATTGAAGGATCAATTCATCCTTTAGCTTTCCCAAGCTTTCCCAATGAATAATGTCATCTCATAATGTGTTCAAAATACAATAGCCTCAGATTAGTCTTTTTGCCTAGTACTGAAGAGCTCAGGCTTGATTTGCTCCTGGTCCCATTTATTTGTCTTTCTGGATGTCCGTAGTATCCATAGAACTCTCTTCCAGCATCACATTTCAGATCAGAGGAATTTCGTCCAGTCTTCTTTCCTCATTGTCCAGTTTAGTAGCTGGAAATACTATGGCATGGATGATGGGCATTCCCCATCCTCAAAGCCTGAGCTGAAGAAGTGCTAAAGTTGGGTTCTTGTCTTGTGTTGGAGGTTCTTCTTGATCTCTGACCCACTGGTGGGAGACTGATGTCTTCCTCTTCCTCCTTGCAGGCCCAGATGGTCCAAGAAGACCTAGAGAAGACTAAAGAAGAGCTGAAGTCAGCCACAAGCACCCCTCACGTCTCAGAGCCCATGCAATCAGAGAACGAACACGACGATGAGCAAGACGAGAACGCTGCGGAGGCCAGTGCTGAGCTGAGGGCACATGCCTCCATCAAGGACCGCAGTGAAGAGCAACGGACCACGGAGGCGGAGAAGAACGAGCGGGTTCAGAAACACTTGAAGGTAACATGAAACATCTTCTGCTTTGTAGGAGATGGAAAGTGGGAGGATACTTGATCTTACAAGAGGCTCAAGGATCTATTGTTGGTTATGGCAGCTCCACTAGTGTCTTTCCCATAAATGTAGGGCAGGAAACCCTTCAGGGTTATAGAATCACAAGAGTTGGAAAGGACTGCAATGGCCATCTAATCTAACCCCCTGCCATGTGGAAATCCACAGCTAAAGCACTCCTGAGAATTGCCCATCCAACCCATAAAGAATTTATTTACTGCAAAAGCTATCTGAAGTGGAATTGACTGTCTTGGAGGATAAAGGAGTCTCCACCTTTGGAGGTCTTTAAACAGAGTTTGGATGGCCATCTGTCAGGAGTGCTTTAGCTGTCCATTCCTCTATGACAGAGGGTTGGACTAATGGCCCTTGTACCTCCTTCCGACTCTTATGACTCAACAATTATGAAGAAAGTGCTTGAAATCCAGGAAACCTCATGCTTATAAGTATTTCTTCGTAATTGTTGAATCATAAGAATTGGAAGGGAGCACAAGGCCATCTAGTCCAACCGTGTGCCATGGAAGAATAGACCCCTAAAGCCCTCCTGAGAGATGGCCATCCAACCTCTGTTTAGAGACCTTCAAAGATGGAGACTCCTCTATCCTCCAAGACAGACAATTCCACTGTCAAATAGCTATTATAGCAACAGGTTCTTCCTAATTTTTAGGTGAAATCTCTTTCCTTGCCATTTGAATCTCTTGGTTCCTGCCCATTGTTTCATGAATCCATTGGCTCATGTACCTGTCCAGCCTTCCTGGAGGCCAAGCTTTGATGGTGGAGTGGTGGGTTTGACTAGTGATGGATAATGTGAATGTTTGAAACTGCCGCCAGTCTGGGCCATCTCAGGGCGATGGGTGACTTGTTTCCCCTTGGCATGTATCCAGTGGCCAACGTCTCTTCTTTCTTCTTCCTTTTCTTCTGCTGTCCCCTACAGGCGCTTACATCTGAACTGGCCAACGCTCGAGACGAGACGAAGAAGACGGCCAACGATATGATCCACGCCGAGAACATGAGGCAGGGCCGTGACAAGTACAAGACCCTCCGCCAGATCCGGCAGGGCAACACCAAGCAGCGTATAGATGAATTTGAGTCCATGTAATCATTCCTGCCTCCACTCCGCCTGCACTCTCCTGCCCTTCCTTCCTTCCTTCCTTCCTTCCTTCCTTCCTTCCTTCCTTCCTGCTCTCCTTCCCCTTTCTCTTCTTCAACTGTGTCATGCTGCAACCGCTACAGAAGAGTGACCACAATCTATCTTTAGCATTCTGTGCAGACTCTGCCATTCTGTTACAAGACCAAAACAAAAAAGTAAAAAATCAGTCCGTTGTGCCTTATTGAAAATTTCACACAGTAAGGACTCTTCCTTTCCTTAACTGAGGCTGCAGAGAGAGTCCATGTGGCTTTTAAAAGGTTGCTTCTGATGATATCAGCAATGATGCTGGTGCAAGCCCCAGGCAGTGGTGCATAGCAGGACCTTTGGTCACCAGTCCCTGGAGAGACCTGGCTTTGCCTAGTTATAAGCATAAAGGCTTGCCATAGTATTGGGACCCTCTGTTTTTCAGAGCCCCGCTAGTTTTAACACTCTGTGGCCAGGAAGTAATTGCACTGGAAGGAGAAGTTAAGAGAGTCAAAAATTGTGTGCACCCGTTGCCCAAAGACCAAAGCTTTTCATGACTCTCTGAGATTCATCAGACCAAACAGATGCCTCTGATCTTTACAGTATTTCGCATGTGCCACCAGCTGGTAAACTTGAAAGAGTCCAGATTCCTTAATCATGATTAATGGACTATTTTGGAAATGTTCCTCTCCTAAGCACAACTTTTTGCCATATCCCCCAGGAACAAAATTTTGGTGCCTTTTTCATTTTTTTGCTGCCTCTCATCTTGCCAATGTAGCTGGACTGAAGTGTTTGAAAAAGGATTTGCACTAGCCATGAATCCCAGCAAAAGAGGTGCAAACCCATGCAGGCAGCCTTTCCAGGTAGATCTCCAGCACAGTTGCCTTCTGGTGCCTTATTACACAAGGATTCCCTCTTAACACTTGTGACCAGCAATGCAACACCAAAATGTATATATCCATCACACTACCTATGTGCTTTCCATGCCACACTTCTCCACAGTACCAGCTGTTGCATTTTTGTCAGGTCAGTCATTGAGTTAAAAAAGAAAGAGAGAGAGAGAGAAATATTTCTCTTTCTGCTGCCTTAAATATGGGAAGATGGCAGGTTGCCCTTTTTAAAAGATCTCTTGCCTTGGAGTGCCTTTTGCCCTTTCAGAAAAGAAAGAAAGCAAGAGAAAGAGGCCCAGAATCTCTGGTTTTGCTTTTGGGCGCTTGCAACCGTCTAGCTAGTGGCTTGAAATCCAGACAGCGATGCTTGGTGCCACTTTGCTGCCAAGCATTCATTGGCGCTCCCTTTTCTGCAGGAGTTGGCTGCTCATTCCTGCCTGTGCAATGACCCCAAACCGTCTCCAATAATTGGGAAAATTACAGCCAGGGAGGGAATGTAGCATTAGAAGGCTAGAGCCTAGAGAAGTCTTTTTGAAGGAAAATGTGGCTTCCTATTACTCTCTCCAACTTCTCTTCAACATGGATTCCATTCAAAGAGATGCTCCTCTGCTCTTCTCATTTAGCATCCTATTTTTAAAGCAACCTCCTGCACCTAGTTATCTTTAGAGTCTCCCAATCCTCCTTTCCCTGATTTCTCTCCTCTCTCTCACCACTGACATTCCACTTTCAGGGTACATTAATGCCAAAAAAAGGTGTTATTTTTTAAAACAGGAATAAATGGAGGCAGATGAGCATGGTTGCTAAAATCTGTTTCGAGAGGGTGGAAAGAAGTTCGCACAAATTAACTCCCACAAGGGCACTAGAGAAGTTGCAGTATTTTCCATTTTTAAGGCTCCATCTTACCTCTTTGGGTAGATAGATACTGGCACCATAAGCAACACCAGTTGCAAGGAGATGTGACTCAAAACCACGTTTCAACTTTACCCCAAAGATCACTGTTTTTAAGCATTCATCATGTGCATTTTTATAGATTTACTCCTTTCTCCTCCAGATACATTGTGCCTTTAGGGTGTGTTAGAGATGCAGCCAGCCCTTCTTCCTCCCCCTGAAAAACACACAACCCCGTTGCTTTTAACATATATAATTAAAAAAAAATAGAACAGGATTGTGAGAATCACTTTGCGTTTTTTTTCCGTCAAAGAGGCTGTGGCTCTTTCCATTCTCACTCCCAAATTGCCATTGAAATGCCCAGGGCTTGCCAGTTTTCTCCTTCAGACTGTGCTCTTTGCTGGCACTCTCTGGATGAAATAGACGTTGCTTGCAAGATCAACACTGGACTAAATAAAACAGTCCAGCCCTTGCAGCCTTGTCTGGGTCAATTCATGGCACACCGTGGCTCATTCCAGCCAGCAGACTCCCTCTCCTACTAACTCCCAGTTAGCTCCCAGTATAGGGACAAAACCAACTGGTGCCAGGGAGTTTTAACTCCTCCTGTAGTCGGTTCAGCTCTTTTCCCTAATCTTACCAGTATTATGTATTCCAGTGGGTATCTAATGATAATTGACTTCATCTTCTCTCTTTTTTGTTTTTCCTAGCTATGCACAATTAGAAAATGTTAATCTTGGAAGTGTTGAGCAGGGAGGGAAAGGAAATGCTCCCCCCCTTCTCCATGAAAAAAAAAATATGTATACTGTATTGTAAAGAGATGATATTTTGCAGGAAATTTAATGTAAGAAGCACTCAGTATTACAATGAGATTTCTAGATACTTTTTTTTAATTATTAGTTAGGATCCATGGAGGTTTTTCCCTTCTCCACTCTCCTCTCCTCCCTCCTCCGCCATTTTGTTTACTGCTATTTCTTGGATAACATACTTTTTCCTCTCGGGGAGGGGGGGAAATCACCCTATTAAGCTGTTTTTGTTTTGTTTTTTTGGTCTGGCTTTATATTTGTGTTTTGGAAGAAAAAAAGATGCTGTAAATTATGTCTACTCTTGCTTTTGGCCAACCTTTTTACATGTTACATTAAAAACACCACTCCTTCCCTGGGAGGGACTGCAAGGTCAGTCAGGCTGTGTATCGATGTGGTCAGCCACGGAGATCCCGGCCGTTCGGATGCCGCGTGCTCAAAGGGGTTTTGTTAAAAGTCTACACCCTGTTCCCACTTCATCCAGTGCCAATAAAGTTTAGATCAGTTGACTCCTTGGTGCCTCTTTCTTGCATTGCCTGCTGCCCTTTTCACTTTAGAGAAACAGAGGTGCCTGAGCTCTGGGTGCGATTCTTGTCTGCTGCTGCTCCTCCTAGGAAAGAAGAACATTAGAAAGATCCATCCTATTATTCCCCTATTTGCAGCCTTAGACACGTTTCTCAAAGAGAAACAGCAAACATACTCAATGGGCTTCTTATTCATGCTCAAAATGGAGGACTTTTTTGAAATTCCTCCTGGACAGAAGGCTGGCATGTAGGACAGGTCCTGGAAAAGGAGGGTATCTGGTAACCCTGCTCTGGCATCATTTCATCATGGCTTTTCCAGTACATGTTGCAATCAGAACTGCTCTGAACCTTTTGACAGATTTCTGCTGATCCACTAAATGCATCTGAGGAAGTTGACCTAAGTCTAGGAAAGCTCCTGCTGCTAACTTCCTTCTTTCAGTTAGTCTCAACGGTGCTACATGATCTCTCTACATACTGATTCTACTGACTAACACAGCTATATCTTTGAATTTTGCTGGTTTGGGGATGGATTCAATAGTTTGTGATTGCAATAAGATGCAAGCCCTTGGATTCCACTTGGGGTTCCTTCCCATATTGATCATTCTCATTGCAGATGAGATGATGGAGACTGACTTGGTTACTTCCATTGCAGTCTGTGGATCTGGCCAAGGCACATGTTTCCAAATGGGACAGCCAACCCTTTTTTAAAATTTATAGTCCTTAATACTTTGGAGGGCTCCCAAGGATTCCACAAAAATGAGGAAGGAGGGCAGTGTTGGGGCCCATGGTGAGCGAATGGCCTTCACCCGAACTGCATCTGGTCTCTGCACAGATTCATCCATCCTTCCTCCCCAGCTGTTCTTTTCTTTCCTCCTAGTAGTGCCAGTCCAGCTTTCCTGCCTCATAACATTGAGATTTAAAGACTGCATGAGAGCTGTAGTTTTCCATGCATCAGGGTTTGGAAAGAGTTGACTTTTTTAAAAATGAAAATACAAAAAATACAAACCACCGCAATACATGAATGGAGAGTTATAATAGCACACCCCCGCCCCCAACTGTCCCAGTTTGGCAGAGACAGTCCTGATAACTTCTCTGCCATCCCGCTTTTCCAGCTGCTTTTAAAAAGTCCTGGTTTCTTTTTCCCTCCTCCCACCTTCCTCTTTTGACCTCAGCTGCAGACTGGCTTGAAAATGCAAAAGTTTGCACTCAATTCATTCAGGAAAGGGGAGAGGAAATGCATTGTCCATTTTGCTTGGTCTAGGTAGGTGATGCGGAGGAGGCTGGGTATCTGGAAATTTTTAGGGAAAAATGTCTTTGGACTTTATCACATGAGCCTCATTCTCACCATCATTGCATTAGTAAAAGGAAATGGATACTAACCAGTCTGGGAGTTTTCCTTATTTCAGGTTCTTTTGCTAGCATGACAGGGGTTGCTTCTGCCATCAATTTTATTCTCTTTTGCAATCCTCCCTTAACCCTTCCTAGTTCACTATTAAGCAGAATAGAACTGTAAATGCTGTTGCTATTGAATCTTGGTAAGCCTAACCTGCATTCAGGAGGGACGATGAAGGAGGACATCAAGTCAGGAAAATTCCACAAGTTCCCACAGTGAGGCAAATGCAACACACAAAAGGCAACAACACCCCCAACCCCACCTCTCCTCCTCCTCTGTCCCTCTGCTTTGCCAGGTCATGTCAAAATGCTCCATCTCTGGGCCACCATTCCTGAGGGACTATCCATCACTGCCATGTCCTCCCAGTTTCAGGGACGGAGGAAGAGAGACAAGCTCTGGGTGCCCTTGGCATCTGTATTCCTGCTCTGCACACATCCATCTCCCCAATCTGCCAGTTCAAGGCTCACTAGGGAGATAAGCCCTCTTGGCTCTCGGGAGAAGTTCTCAGAAACTCTTGCTACGATCCATGCATCGTCTGCTGGGATTTCCACGGGGGAGGTGGCCATAGACATCCATCCATCCAGGAAGCCAGCAAAGGTAGCTGGGGTGCCCACCATGTGGTTAAGCCATTGTCCAATGTTCTGGACCTGTTTGGGGGGATTATGGTTTGACATCTCCAATTGCTCCTTTGGACTAAAAGCCAGAGTCGGTGGGGTTCACTGCCTCATTCACTTGCACAGAAACCACTTTCCATCAATGAAACCTGGGAGAGCTGATTTATTTAAAGCCATGTCGGTGAAATCTATGGTTGCATCTGCACCGCTGAATTTGAGATCAGGTTGAGATCACTTTAACTGCCATGGCTCCATCCCATGGAATCCTGGGATTTGCAGTTTGTTGTGGCACCAAGGCTAAACTTCTTACATAATGACAAATCCCAGGATTCCATAGCATTCGGGGATGGCAGTTAGAATGGTTTCAAACTGCATTAATTCTGCAGTGCAGATGCAGCTTATGTAGGTTCACTTGGTTCAATCAACTGCAAGTCGAAGAGAAGGATTGTTGTGTAGCAATACCACACTTGGCAGCTTGTTGTTCTTATCTGCTATCAAACTAGTTTCAATTTATGGCACTCCTCTGAATTATAGACACCCGAGGGGCTTTCTGGGACCCTTCACACTACATAATTCTAGCACTGTGTTTCCACTTCCACTGCTATGGCTCATCCTATTGAAATCTGGGATTTGCAGTATTGTTGTTGTGTGCCTTCAAGTCATTTCCAAATTATGGTGACCCCAAAGGTGACTCTACCACAGACTTCACTTGGCAAGATATGTTCAGAGGCGGTTTGCCATTGCCATTCTCCATTCCTGGAAGAGTGTGGCTTATGGTGACCATCTTAGAGGGTTCTCTTGACAGGATTTATCCACAGGTGACTTTACCATTACCTTTCTCAGAGGCTGAGAGAGTGGGGCTTTCCCATGGTCACCCGATGGGTCTTGCATGTTTGGGAGCCTGAACCCTTCCTGGAAGCCAAGACGATAAAGTTGAGGTTGTCATACTTTAACCACATCATGAGAAGGTGTAACTCACTAGAAAGGACAATAATGCATTGAAAGGTGGAGGGAAGTAGAAAAATAGGAAGACCACACACCAGATGGATGGAGTCAATCCAGAAGGTCATGGACCTGACTCTTCAAGACCTGAGCAGAGCAGTGGAGGATGGTTGTTGTTGTGTTGTGTTGGGTTTTTTTGGAGATGTCTCATCCACAGAGTTGCCATGAGTTGGGGCCGACTGGAGGGCAGTGAAGAACAACAACAAGAGTATTGGCAATGGAGACAATGACCTGAAGAGCTGGTGGGGTCTCCTTCTCTGGAGGTCTTCAAGAAAAGGTTCCCTCCTGGGGATGCTCTGGCTGAGGAGCCTGCTTCCCAAATGCCAGGAGACGTGAGCTCTGCACTTGCCAGTGACCTTCTGTGTTTCCTACTCACAAACCACAACTTTCCTCCTTGGGATGGGCCAGCGTGATAATGGGTGGACACTCTCTCCCTCCCACCAGCCTCCCAAGGCCGAGGGCTGTCCTCCGAGCCCATGCCTCTCATCCAGCTGTACTTATATCTCACAAGCCAGCTGCTTCCAACTCATCAGTCCTTGAGCAAGAAGCCAAAAGCGTAAGGCTGCACGATGCCTCATCGTCTTGCCAGGCTGGTCCGCCTGGGACCCTCGGTGCACAGAGTTCAGGTCCTCTCCTCCTTTGGGGTCGGTCACCGTCACCAAATGCCAGCCATCCTGCCTCCAGGGAGAAGCTTCAGCTCCACCAGCAAACTTCAAGATGGCCCTGGAGACACAGAGTAAGCATCTTATTGGGCTCCTTTCTTTCCTAGAGGTTCACCAGGGAGGAAGGGGAGAGTGTCGTGACTTTTTGGAGCTGTGAGGCCTTACAGCTTCTTGTTGTTGGAAAGGTTTTCACCTTGGCAGTGCCTTTCACAGTTGGCTAAAAGAGGGAATTTCAGAAGGGGTTGCTTGAAACCTTGTTGTCTGACCAGCCACACCTGGTGAAATGTCCTCTTCCTAATGGTGTACCTAGTATATTTAATACCTGGAGTCTGGAGGAGACGCTGGCAGGGTGGGAAAGGGATGAGACCTTTTTCTTGCCCAGTCGCCAGACTGTCCAGACCTGGAAGGCGACCCAGTCCCACCAATGCACCAGGTGAGACCCCCTTTTCAGGTGTCACCTGGTGCCCTCACCACCCCTACCACATCCTTCATGATGCCCTTGCCTTTTCTGAACCAGGGCTACTCACAGTAGTTGTCATTGGCTGCCAGTCCCTAGTAAGAAACAGTCATAGCCAGTGACTACAAATATGGTGCCAGTCTTTGTGGCACAATTGGGGGGGGGGGGATATTAATGACCAGTCCCTCATATCAGATAGCCTGAGAAACACTCTTCTATTAAGGGAAACTCTAATAGGCAAAGCAAAAGCAGTGGCAGCTTATATCTTTGCTTCCACTTCCATGAAGCAGACTTGGGGGACACACTGCAATTTTCAGCAGCTTTTGGACCCTGTGAGTAGACAAGGAAAACACAGCCAGTGCGGTCAATGGAAGCCCATCCCTGGCCTGGGAGGAGGAGAGGTCAGAAGGATATTTGGGGTGACTGGACCCCCATGCCTCCTCAAACAAACCTATGGGCCTGGAAGCAGATGAAGACTGCAGTGTGTCTCTCAAGCCTGCTATAGGAGAAGACAAACTGAGGAATATAACATGGAGAATGGTGGTGGAGGTGCTATTAAGGTTTGTGAGCAGGAGGTGGGATGTGACTTCCGCACCTAGAGTCCATCCACATTGCAGAAATAGTCCGGTTTGACACCACTTTAACTGCCATGGCTCAGTGCTAAGGAATTCTGGGATCCAGTTTCCTGTGGCTTTGCTCTGGTGCCACAAGAAACTAGATCCCAGGATTGCATAGCATTGAGCCATGGCAGTTAATGCGGTGTCAAACTGGACTATTTCTGCAATGTGGATGCAGCCCCAATCTCAAGGCTATTTCCAAATCTAGAAGAACACAGTCTAGGAGATTAGTTCTTGCTTAGTTTTGCAAAGTTTGACAACACAGAAGACTAATTTCTGAAGACGCCTGGTCTTGAGGCTTCATCTTCTTTCCACTCTAACCATGACTTGCAGCCCGCTGAAAGAATACTTTTGGCTTTTAATTATAAATCCAATCTCGCAATGAAATGTTGTCCTTTTAAACTGCGGGAGTGAGGCAGGATCTCCTTTGGAGAAAAGCAATGAAGCAGGGCTGCCTTACAGGAATGGGATGAAGGGTGTGTACATGCGCTCACAACTGCACACAGATAACTCAGAGAGTTACTTTTCAAAGGAATTAGTTATCATTTTCATTCCAAGTAGTTAGTTAATGTGGTGGTTGCAATTTTCTTTAAAAAGTGACTCTTTGACAGGTTTCAGTTGCAACTTTCACAATGCTGAATCTGTTTTGAGGATAACATTCAGCACTTGGATCATTCCTGGAAAGTTCCAGCTTAAATTCAGAACAGTCTCACCAGCTAAACATTAGGAAAAACTTGTTAAAAAATTGTAATTGCTGCTCAAGAGGGGAATGTAGGCTCTCCTTCTTTGGAGGTCTTTGGATGGACATTTTCAGGAAGGTTTAGCTGTGGATTCCTGCATGGCACAATGGGGTTGGAGTGGATGACCTTTGGGGTCCCTTCCAGCTCTGAGATTCTATTGACGTAGAAGCCACCACTCCTCTTTGCCCTCTTGGAAAGAGTTTCATATGTCCGAATGTTGAATTAATTGCAGGCCTTGGATATTTTCCTTCTTGTTCTTTGTTTTAGGTCCTGTCTGCCTGCCAAGGCCTCTTGGAGGCAGTAAACACAAAAGCAAAAATGAATAGCAAAAAGAACTGTAAACTAAGCAAACGGATGAGTGCAAACCTTGCAAAGAGAAGACTGCAGCTTGTCGGGTGGGAGGGATAACAGTAAAAAATCATTTTAGATGCAAACAGAGTCCAGGAATGTAAAAAGACAGCAGATGATGACAACTCAGATGAAGATGCATGGGATCTGTATATCCTTAATTTGAACAGCAGAGAGGGAAGGACCAAAGAGATAATGTAGACCAGTGATTCCCAAACTTTAGTCCTCCAGGTGTTTTGGGCTTCAGATCCCAGAAGCCCCAACCAATGTGGCCAACAGTCTAGAATTCTGGGATCTGTAGTCCAGAACATCTGGAGAACAAAAGTTTGGGAACCACTGATGTAGATTGTTGCATGCATGCCCTCCAACAGTCCTGATTTGGCAGGGATTACTCCTCTATCATCCCATTTTTCCCAACTGCTTTTAAAATGTCCACATTTGTCTCTACTCCTTCCATGTTCCTCCTTTGTTTTAGCTTCCTTCCATTGATGCAAACTGAGTTCAAAGTGCAAAAGTAGTTTGCACCAAATTAACTCAAGTAGAAGTAGAACAATAAGAAGGGAAAGAAAAATAGATTCAAAAAGAAGATATGACTGCAATTAGATATGATGCATAGGTAGGATCATTTAGTTTTTGAAAGGGAGCTGTTTTTTAAATATCAGAGATGGGAAAAGACTTAAGTGAAAGCATGAGTCAAAACAAAGGTATTTACTGTCAAAGAAACTTTGGAAGTATTGTATTGTAATATAAGACGATGAAATGACTGTGATATTTCAATTGTATAGAAGTATTTTTAGATTTTTTTTATATTATAAATAAAATAATTTTAATAATTTAAAAAAAAGAAAGCAGGGTCCATATCAGCAAGGATGGAGAGAGTAACTTGTCATAAACTATGGTAGGTCTCTAGGTTGAAAGGAAATGGTGGAGTCCAGACACTATTTTCTGTGCAAAAAAAGTGTGTGTGTGTGTGCAAAACAATCATGTGATAATTTTGTGCAGAATAAGTGTCAAACTGCAAAAATTCTCAGCAGTTCATAATTCTTTTCATCAGGGTTTCTCAAAGCTCAAGGAAAGATGGGTTTTGTCCAAATGTTCAGATATTTTTGGTATTCTCGCTCCTCCCCTATTAGGAGTGTTCAGTTTGAACTTAATGGATCCTTTTGTATCTCCCTTGTCCTGATGTCTTGTGATGTCACCCCAGCCCTTCCTCTTCCTCTTCCTCTTCCTCACCCAGTTCTCCAGATAAGGTCCTGCTTCATTTTATCAACCGGAACGGAGAGAAATTCTCAGTCACGGCAAAAGAAGGAGAGAGTTTGCTGGAGGTGGTGGTGAATCAAAACCTCAACATTGATGGCTTTGGTAAGTGCTGTCCTCCCTCTGCTCTTTCTTCAGCCTTTTTTAAATGGTCAGATTCCAGATGGGGAGGTCTTGGGTCTGGCCAGTTTGTCTTGGGATGTTTCCGAACGCTGTTTGGAGTTGCTTCTAAGGAGCATTGGATTGAATGCCTGGGATCCTGTGGGATTATTGAAGGAAGTCAAGGCAGAAAGTGCAAAGGCAGGTTTACAGCTGAACATCAAGAAAGCAAAAATCATGACACACACACACACCCCCAGATGATTTACAAGAATTCATCCTAGATAACAAAAAAATTGAAATAGTCAAAAGAGACCCCCATACCTTGGATCAAATATTGACCAGAACGGAGACTGTTGTCAAGAAATCAGAAGGAGACTTGGACTTGGAAAGGAAGCTGTGAAGGAACCAGACAAAATCCCAAAGTGTAAAATTATATCACTGAATACCAAAGTTAGGATGGTCCATGCCATAATATTCCTCATCTCTATGTATGGTTCTGAAAACTAGACAGTGAAGAAAGCTGATGGAAGAAAATAAACTCATTTGTGATGGAGAGCTGGAGGAGAGGGCTGAGGTTACCATGGATGGCCAAAAAGTGTCCTTGAACAGATCAAGTCTGGACACTCCCTAGAAGCCAAGATGACTAAATTGAGGCTGTCATGCTTTGGACATATCATGAGAAGGAAAGACTCCCTAGAAAGAGCAACAATGCATGGCAAGGTAGAAGGCAGTAGGAAAAGTGGAAGACCCCGTTCCAGGTGGATGGACTCCGTCAAAGAGGCCACAATGTCTGCCCTGAGTCTGTGGAGGAGAAGGGGACTTGGAGGTCCCTCATCCATAGGGCTGCTGTAAGTTAAAATCAACCTGAAAGCAATTAACAGCAACAACATCCAGTGGGTTCTGGGAGCGGCAGTTCCTCCAACAGGATTTCCCAGGCTTTGGCCCTTTGCAATGCAGTCTGTCAAAGAGCATCCCTCCCTGGGATGCCAAAAATGTGAAGTGTGTGGCAAATCCGGAAGGTGGCAGCAAATGAGTTCTTCATGCTGCTTTTTGCAGGGAATGAAATGCTCAGCAAACCAGAATGTGCTGGCTGCTTTGGGGGAGTTTTTCCAGCCACTTTGGTTTTTCTGAGAAGGACATTTTGAGGTTCCTCCCCAAACTTTTAAAAATAACTGAATAATTTACCATCTGCTTTGCTTTGTAGCTTTGTTACTTTTAAATGCTTATTTAAAATATATATATATTTTAAAAAACCATAATTTTGCACTGTTGTGTCCCTTCTCCCAAAGGTGCGTGCGAAGGCACCCTCGCTTGCTCCACCTGCCACCTTATCTTTGAGGAAGACACTTTCCGACAACTGGAGGCCATCAGCGATGAAGAGCTGGACATGCTGGACCTGGCCTTCGGACTGACAGAGACGTAAGGATCCAGGGACTCTTTCTTCTCTTAGGCAGCCTCTGCACTGCAAAAATAATCCAGTTTGACACTGCTTTAACTTCCATGGCTCAGTGCCGTGGAATCCTGGGATTTGTAGTTTGGTGGGGAACCAGAGCTCTCTGCAAGAGAAGGCCAAATGTCTCACAATACTACAGTTCCCAGAATCTCATAGCATTGAGCCTAGGGAGTTAAAGCAGTCTCAAACTGGATTATTTCTGCAGTGCAGATGAGGCCTCTGTCTCTCTGTGTGTCTGGTTCAGTCAAGGTCTTGCATATTCTTTGAGTCTGGATCAAGCACTTGGAATTTTTAAAATTATTTTTTTTAAAAAAAAAATTACTACAATTCCCAGAAAAAATTGGTGTTGGAAATCCCATTGGGAATTTACTATGTCATAACTCAACTTTTGATTGTGGAGTTTAGAACTGCAGCATCGCACAACAGTTGTATTCCCAGGAGGCAAGCATTGCTTTTGATGAACCCTTGGGACCATTGCAAAAGCTGAGGGAGCAGAGTGCGATGGTCACAATCTGCAAGAGTCCAGCACTTTGTGCGAATCCCCTCCCCTCCCAATTTAAACGTTTGGATCTGCTTTTAGGTCTCGCCTCGGCTGCCAGGTGTGCGTGAAGAAGTGGATGAACGGCTTGACCGTCCACGTCCCCAGGGAGGTCTCGGACATCCGGAAGGAACTGGAAGTAGAGAAGCAAAGCAAACAATAGCTGGCCTTTCTTTCTGCTGAATGCTGCTCCTGGAATTCAGACATTACTGTGAAGATTTTCTCTCTCTCTCTCTCTCGCTTTCATTTTTCCACATTGCATCATTTTTCTTGTGACTCCCTTTTCTGTTTGAAATCTTGCCTTGTATTCTTGTAGCAGATTGAAGTTTGGGAGGGAATTCTTTGGAAACGGTGAAGCTCACCTTCATTGCAATACCAGGTTTGTTACTCTTCTGTTTCTCTGAGGGCATGTCTTCACTGTCCAGAATACACTAGGCTGCCCATGGCCCTGAATTCTCCCCAAATTCTCCCCATCAGCAATGATGAGGGGTGGCTGGCTGCCTTCCTGCACAATCCCTTTCATGGCATGGCACCACCTCTGAGGTCACATCAAGGTGCGCAGCCATGTTACCAATGCTGGACATCTTTCTCTGACCTCAGAGCAACTCATGCCCAAGGCGGCCGGTCCGGGCAGCTTGCAAGGTCCGCATGGGAGACAGCCACTCATCATCACTGTAGAAAGAGACAAAGGTAAGGTTTTTAAATCCAGGTTAAGGGGGGGGAGACTGAATCAGGTGCAGATGTTGCAGAGATAGGCTAGCATCTTGTTTTTGTAGTAACTAAACCAAAGGGCCTTCCCAATAAACAATATTTTAAGAAAACAACAATGACTGAGATTGTACGCCACAGTCTATATTTCATAACTTTATAAATTCGTAGCTATGCTGCAGAAACACTAGAAAAATACAAGGATCAATGAGGGAAGGTGGAAAAGCAGGCCAGAATCTTGTTAACCTGGATGTCAATTGAAGTTGTATGTGCATGTATGTCTTGTTTTCACCAGCCCCTTGCAATCCTCCCAAAATCTATCCTCCACACCAAAGAAAGGCTTCCAAGCCATGTGTTGTGTCTGTGTCTGTGTTAGTAAAGGCAAAGTGCCGGATCGGGGCCATGGCGTGCATTTGCTGTGGTCCCCATCCAGCGCTTCCAGGGAGCTGACCCTTAGGGGCCATCTGTTGAGCCCCTTAGAGATTCCTAAAGAGAATGTATTAATCAAAACCGCAAATATTCCAATCCGCAAAAGTCAAAGCCTCAAATGTGGAGGGCCGACTGTAATGATTTCTGATTCTGGGACCCAAGGCTCTCCAAAATGTTTTGCGTGCTTTGAATGGCTTCTCTCAGCTCCATAATTGGCATTTCTGCCTTGCAGCTTCTCTGTCCCCAAGGACTGTCAACGCCCGCTGGCCCACGCCTGAAGGAAGCCAGTCCAGAGCATGGAAACCCCGATTAATGGAAACCTCTCTGTGTGAAAGCATCCCAGTGATCCATCACATCACGACCATTTGCCCTCCAAATCCTCCTTGGAGGCGGGAGGATGGTTGGCGTGGAGGAAATTATTGTCATTTGTGACAGTGGTGGATGGGGAAAATGCTTTGTTGCTTTCAATAATGCCTTTAAGGAGCCAGCAAGGTGTAGTGGTTTCAGTGTTTGACTCTGGAGACCAGGGTTCGAATCCTGCCTCAGCCGTGTAAACCCCTTGGGCAAGTCACTCTCTCTCAGGTCCTGTTGGATTTCTGCTTTTCACTGTAGGGCTAAAGGCATGACTGCTGTGCCTTTAATCCATTGTTGCGTGCCATTGTTGTGTTTCCAACTTTTGGTGACCCTATCATGGGGTTTTCTTGGCATGTTTCTTCAGAGGAGGTTTGCCACTGCCTATCCCTGAGGCTGAGAGAGTGTGACTTGCCCAAGGTCAGTAAGTTTCCATGACCAAGGTGGGATTCGATCCCTGGACTCCAGAGTCGTAGTCCAACACTCGAACCACTACACCATGCTGGCTCCTTAAAAGCACTATGAAGGCCAACAATTATCACAGCATTTTGATGTGGTCCAAGAACGTCGCATACATCCTCTTGCTGTAAACCCTGTAAGGTAGGACAGCAAGATTGTCCTGGTATTGCAGCAGACAATATGTGAGAAGCCATTGTGTACAAACCAGAATATGCGTTGTTGCTTGGTGTCACAGAAAAGGGCCGTCTTGTCAGCTCATATAATAAGCACATCCTGGTGCAAAAAAGAATACAATCTAGAATGCTAAATATTTTGGCCAGCATCCTGTTTGTGAATGGCGATGGCTTCAGTAGAACATATACCCTTGCAATTCACATCTAAGGAAATTGCATTGGTTGGCAAAAATTTCCTCCACTAAATGACCCAAAGCCTCTTTGTAAGCCACACATCCCCAAACTGAGACACACAGAGAAATAAAACTGTATTTTCTTTAATTGAATTATTTACATCCAAAAGCTTACAAATCTTCAAGAACAAGAAGCTGCCTCGGCAATGTACAAAAACGCAAAAGAGAAAAGATTGTGGAGGCTTTGTGCTTGGCCCACAAAACAGCCCCAAATCAAAAGGAGCAGAATTATATATTTTTAAAAACCAACAACAACAGAAAACAATTGGCATGCATCGTCTTTTTCCTTCCAGGTTAAAAGTCAAATAGGAAAAACATATAGAGTGATTTTTGTTGAAGCACAGAGAGATCTATCCTTTGAATTTTGGTCCAAGGCTGAAATATGGTTGTCTAAGGGGATAATTAAATCAAATAAATAGGATTTTTAAAAAATGGTCCAGCCTGCTCTATCACATAGCCCAGCTATAAAGACAAAAGACACCTTCCGTAGCCTTTGAACAAAAGATTGCTTCTAAACTTACCTGCCTTTCTTCATTCCTCAGTTTATAGCACCTTCATGTCCCATTCTTCTTTCAATGTAACTGAGGCTGCTGCCACACTGCAGAATTAATGCAGTTTCACACCGGTTTAACTGCTATGGCTCCATCCTACAGAATCGTGGGATTTGTAGTTTAGTGAGGCATCAGCACTCTTTGGTGTAGAAGGCTAAAACTAGAAATCCCAAGGTTCCATAGGATGGTGCTACAGCCCTTAAAGCAGCGTGAAACGACATTATTTCTACAGTGTAGATGCACCCTAAGTAGATATGAGCCAACATTGGGTGCATCCTCACTGCAAAATGAAAGCAATTTGGGACCACTTTAGCTGCCATCACTCTATCCTATAGAATTCTGGGATTTGTAGTTTAGCGAGGTATTCAGCCTGGTCTGTCAGTGAGCTCTGGCACCTCACCAAACTACAAATCCCAGGATTCTGTAGGATAGAGCGATGCCGGGCAAAGTGGCATCAAATTGCTTTAATTCTGCAGTGTGGCCGCACCCATTGTGATAAAAGTTAGGACTGATGTAATAAACAATGAACATTCCTACGAAGCAACTCAATCTCAGGGTGAGCTGCAATGTATGCTATACAAATCCTTCACCAACCACGTGAATTTTGCCCCAAAGGGCCTCCATAGACCTCCCCTTGGTAGGAAGCCACTAAATGGCCGCCACGAATGGGCCACTTGGAGTTCAGTACACCAACATACATACCTCTCACCTTCTCAACCACCTTGCAGAACTACGTTCACATGCAACACAAAACAACTCAGGAAAACTACCCAGGAGTAGCCACGATGGCCATATAGCAAAGTACAATGACATCCCAGATCCCCAAAAAAGTGATGCCTTCATTCGGACAACCGAAATGCTTGCATTTTGTTAGTCGCAGGTTTGCATTTTCTTAAGGGGTTATTGGTGTATTGTCCTTTGGAGGGATATCTAGGCAAGTGGGTCCCTGGGAGACAAAGCTATCCAAAGTCCAGGAGAGAAAATCTGGATTTGGGATGTTGTTGTACTTGGACAACACAGCAGACCCAAAATGCTGCCGATCTCCAAAAAAGTGAGGAAGAATTAATGTGAATACTCATCTCATCCCCAAAAGGTCAAAAACCCCACCTCTAGCCTCCTTTTCAACTTTCCATCACTGAGTCCAAAACTAGAACAAATAGGATTTATATGAGGGAAAAGCCAAAGAAGAAGAAAACTGGATGTCCCATTTCATAGAAAGTATGGCATTATTAAAGAAATCGTCCATGGACGATTTGTGCTTGGTTCATAATGAAAATGATGAAAAGTTTGAGTCTTGTTTTTAAAGATTCCTTTGAAAAGCATGGCTCTATTTGTGTGCAGTTGCTACTGACCGTCACTGGGATGTGGTTTCACACCCGTGTCTTTGGGATTGTTTCTGTTTGGGTCTCATCGGTAGTTTGTATTTTCTGGATGAGAATGTTATAGCATGGGTAAAGTGAAAGACACAACTACACAATAAAAGGCTATAAAGGGGGGGGTGCTGATTGTCAAGAGACACAGAGAAACACACACAAGGAAGAATAACCTGAAGCCAAGTTACAGAGAAACCTATCAGCCTAAATCCAATTCCTAACTGAAATCAGAGTAATCTACTGAGTCCATGGGATCTATTGATTGATTACATTGATCCAGTGGGCCTTCTCTAGGGCCCTTCCACACTGCAAAACTATTATAGCACTATGCATTCCACTTTAAACTGCCCTGGCTGATTCATCCTATGGAATCCTGGGATTTGTACATTGGGGAGACACTAGAGCTCTCTGGCTGAGAATTTTAAGTGCCCATCCCAAAACTACAAATCCCAGGATAACTTAGGGATGGGGCATGGCAGTTTCAAGTGGAATCCTAGTGCTATAACTGTGCAGTATGAAAGGGCCCCTAGTTGGGATTGGCCTTTGGATTTAGGTCCTAGATTCCTCATAATAAGCCTGTTAAGAAAGCAAAAAATTAGCCAAAAAAATGTGGCACTTCAACAAAAAAAATCCCTTTTAAAATGCTGAGCTTCTTCACTTGTCATCCTTTGTCTTTGTATTTATTGTGACTTTGGAACGGAGCTGAATAAAAGGTTCCCATTTTCGTAGGCTGAGCAACTTCCTTCGGGTGAACCTGGAAAAGGGCTCCAAAAGGCAATATATTTTGAAGCTCTGGTTAAAATTCAGCCCCAGGCTAATAAATAGCTCTTCCTGTTCTTTGCTTTGAGCAGAAGGTAAAACAAATGAGTTTTAAGCAGAATAAAAAAGAAGCTGTGAAGGACAGCAGAAGCCATTGGGATAGTGAATCCACTTCAGGTTTTAGCTTGCCTTCAAACCCCAAATCCCCCAAATAATAGCTCCTTTGAAACCCAGAGTGGATTCGCCATCCCACACTCCCTTGGCAGGGAAGCCATTGGCCGCCATTGGAGGCCTGTCAAATTCTTCACATCTCGTATATTACAGGGCACGTTTACATACAATCCTCTCCCGTGGGAAGACCCAAATCCAGGGCCGGCGCTCCTAGACAAAAGTCTCTTCAGCGATCATTAAGCCCTGGCGGTCATCGGCATTGGCTCCAGCGCAAGGCTGGCCCCTAAGCCACTCTGCCCTGCTCCGGAGAAGTTCCTTCTCCACCGTCTCCGCACTTGCGGCACAGCATTCCTTGGAGCCATCTTGGCTGAAGTATTCCCGGACCGTGTTTCGGATGGACGCCGGGAGGAAAATGCGGAAAGTGTGGCTGAAGGCCTTGCTGCTGACCTTGCTGTGATGACCGTCAGGCTGGGCTGAAGAGTCCAGTTCTTCCACAAGGGGGGTGCTTTGTGGGGTCACCACCGCCACCTGAGAGGCATGGCTTGTCGATTCGTGGTGGTACCTCCGTGCAACAGACTGGAGGACCAAAGGAGTGTTTTGCCCATAAAACACCGTCTGAGGGATGTGCACTCTCACAGTCTGTAGGCTCCTGGAAAGACCACTGGAGATAGCATTGCTGTCCTTGGGGACCATATATCCCTCACCTTGTTCCTCTGAGGACTCCCTTGGGCTCCTCTCTTTTGGAGCCATGTAGACAGTTATCTTGGTACGCTTCAAGCTTCCTTGAGCGTGAGGGGCATCTTTGGGGCATTTTATCTCAATGTGCTTCACCGATTTCTCCCTCTGTCCTTGCCGGCTGGTCAGAGAATTGCTCTCTGGACTTGGGATAAGAGTCCTGTATTCTGTCTTGACAGGAGAGCAGCTTCCAAGGGAATGGGAGACTATTTCAGAATGACACTCTTCCTTCTCGCCATTCCCATTAGGTGGGCTTCTGGCCGTGCCGATGATGGGCACGAAGACTGCTGCTTCCTCTCTGCTGCTGCTCTCCTGGTCACCTTCCTGATTCTCAAAGGAAAAATTCACATCACAAGAGCTGAGGGGCAACGGGGAAGTTAAAGGCTTGTGCCACTCCTTCATGGACCGCTTAGCCACCTTGGGGGACAAAGCATGGAGTCTGGCGGATGTGCCAAACATGAACGGCAAGCTGGAGACGTCCGTGGGGCTGAAAGCCGATGACTCAGAGCAATAGGAGAAAGCGCTGTCTAGGGAGCTCAAGGAGGAGGCGGAAGGGGAGGTGGTGTTCGACGAAAGGCTGGAGAAACTGGACCGGTTTGAGAGACTGGTCTTCTGAGGGCTGAACGTCTTAGCCATGTGGCTGCTCTGAGGGCCTCTCCAGAAGCTCGGCCGAGTGGCTCTGCTCAGCCCTGGGCTCAAGCCTTCATCAATAAGCTTCTGGCTCTCCAGCTGCAACTGCTTGAGCCTACGGATGTAATCCCCATGATGGTGCATGATGGTGGCATCGCAGCTGGACTGCCGCGCCACCGGCTCATGGTCCTTGGAAGGGAGCTGAGAGCTCAGGCAGACGCTGGGCTCGGAAGAGCATCGGTCCCTTGCTGGGCTCAAGGAACAGACAGAACCGAGGGAGCAGAAGGAGCCACCTTCTTCCTCCTGCTCCAGCAGGTCATAACTGTCTGCACTGGCCTTCTTCCTTGCCTTGCTTTGGTAGCAAGCAGCGATCTCACTGAACAAGTCCCAGTCCTCTTGCTCCTCGCTCAACAGCAACTCCTCAGAAGGGCTGAAGAGGCCATCCTCTGCTTCAAGCACATAATGCTGCTTCGGTCTTTCCCCGTAAGAAGGAGCAAATTCCATCTCATCTGAGGAATCATTGCGTTGAACTATGTATGGGAAGGAGAGAAGCCAAAGTCAAGATCATGAAGATTATGTTGCCTCTATAGAGGAGTCAACCCTCACCCAACTAACTCCTTAACACAACCAACCCTCACCCCACTAATCCCTTAAGGCAACCAACCCTCAACCAACTAGGTCCTTAAGACAATGAACCCTCACCCCCTAATTCCTTAAGACAACTAACCCTCACCCAACTAGCTCCTTAAGACAATGAACCCTCACCCCTTAATTCCTTAAGAAAACTAACCCTCACCCAAACTAACTCTTTTAGACAACTAATCTTCACCCAACTAGCTCCTTAAGACAACTAACCTTCACCCCACTAATTCCTTACGACAACTAACCCTCACCCAACTAGCTCCTTAAGACAATCAAACCTCACCCAACTAACTCCTTAAGGCAACTAGCCCTCACTCCACTAATTCCTTAAGACAACTAACCCACACCTAACTAACTAATAAATTCATCAATACTAGAGTAGGTCTAACATCTGCTCCAATGTTCTCCACTCATTGACTCAAGTATGAGGAATATTTGGTTTATCCCTGATTATGCTTACTAGAAACAAGTGAACTTCTGCTTGCTGATTGTTTTAACTTCTGAGTTGGCTTTGAGTAGCCTAGGGAAATAAAAGATAAATATCTTGAAGAAATCACAGTGAAGGCCTTACCCAAAATGTCATCCACACTTTTGGACTTCTTCCTTTCTGGCCTTTGGAACAGCGAAGCAATGTCCCCTCCAAAAATTTCAGCTGAATTTTCAATTAGGAATTGCACCAACATGGCCACCTAGTGAAGCAAAGAGGTTGCCAGTGTTAGGACTCAAAACATAGCTGTAGATGTTGTTGTTGTTGTTGTTGTTGTTAGCTGCCCTCGAGTGGACTGACTCATGGTGACCGTGTAGATTAGACATCTCCAAGACCCCCCTGTCCTCAACCATTCTGCTCAGGTCCTGCAAATTCATACCTGTGACCTCCTTAATAGAGTCCATCCATCTAATATGTGGTCATCCTCTCTTTCTGCTGCATTTCCTAGCATTATTATCTTTTCCAGTGAGTCATGCCTTCGCACAGCTGCAGATACTGTAGGACAAGCTACACGGGTCAGCCTGGATTATTTCTGCAGGATGCATGCAGCCATGGTTCTGTCGTGAGGAATCCTGGGATTGGCAGTTGAGGGCAGGGTGCCTAGATTTCTCAGCCAGAGAGCTCTAGTGTCTCACCAAGCTACAAACGCTAGGATTCCACCAGATGCAACCATGTCAGGATCCTACTGCTGTATTTGCATGGTGTGAATGGGCCCCAGAGCCAGTTGGATCTTTTTGGAGCCAAAGGACAGAAAGTGGAGTGCTGGAAAGAGGACTTGCCTTCTTTGTCGATTTGCTCTCTTCTTCGGGTCCCGTTGGGCTGGGAAGCCAAAGCATGTTTGGGGCAATGCAGAGGGCCAGGTTGAAGGCATTCATCTGATTCTCGACAGCGTTCTGCTCGATGTGATGCAAGACGCCAAAGAGATGCCGGAGCAAAATCCGGTTGGCCTCCGGGAGCTGATTCACTAAACTGCCCCAAAAGAAGAGGAATAAAGATGAGATGCAGAAATGCTCCCATACCTGAGAAATCCACTCATGATGGAACAAGCACCCATGAGAGGCCTAGTCAGTTTTCATTAAATATTTATTAACTGTTTTATAAAAATCCTTCCCAGTCTCTCAAAGCAAAACCCAGGAGGAATAGATGCAAACCTTTTAATGGCTTCGATCTTATGCGCTCGGTTCTCCTTATCCATGGCTTCCATCCAGAGCCCATGCATGTCTGAGGATAGAACACTGTCAGGTATATTTCGCAGGAAATCCTAAATTAAATATACATGGGCAGGGTCATTTGGTCATTTGGGTAAAAGAAGCAATAGAATTCATTTTGAGTTCTTGTTTTATCGTGAAGCACCAGTCACTGGTGCTTTTAAAAATATTGGCTAGTATTCTACATCAGCTACTTAGCAAAGTACACTTAAGTTAAGTATACTAAGCATCAACATGGTATAAATAATATAGCTTGATATCACTTTTAAGTGCTGGAATCCTAAAAATCCCAGCATTCCATAGGATGGAGCTACAGCACTTAAAAGTGGTATCAAGCTACATTATTTATACCATGTTGATGCACCCTAAGTATACACACTAAGTATACTTAACACAAAGTCTTTAGCCTTCCCTGCCAAAGATTGCTGGTGCTTCACCAAACTGGACTCTGTGTGCCAGCCAACCTTAAGATGTTGTTGTTGTTGTTGTTGTTGTTGTTGTTGCTATTGCTATGTTCCAAAGTATGGGCTGCCCAATTGTCATTGTCTTTTTCCAAGCACACTTAATGCCATGCAACATGAACATCATTTCATGCTTCTATAAGGACAGGTCACACTTTTGCAGGGCCAGCAAATGCAGAGTCTCTGCAAGAATGGCATGCCAAATGGCATGCCTCTAATCTTTCTACATAAATTCTCTCCTCTTTCACACTTCCTTACTGCTATAAAAGACCCAGCTATCTCAAGCCTGGGCAACATGTGATGCATCAAAGCACGAACGGCACACAAGGCAGCCTAACAGCAGTCTGATAAACCGTCTGTTGCATTGCTTCCCTGTAACTTCCAAAAGGAGCAAATGAGGTTTTTCATGTGCCCATCAGTCTAAAACAGACAGTGAGTGGGCTACATAAACTATACATTGGGTGGGCTTCGATGAGTCACAACCTGTCTCGGCTTGAATAATTTTCAGTTGTTTTGGGAGGTAATGCATCTCTTCCCTTCTCACCTCCCTTCCCATCCACTTTTCTGTCACTGCTTATTCACCTCCTCCAAAATCTGTTCATGGCTCCTGTCAGGACTCTCCATCCACCCAACCCCAGTCTCATAGCCTCTTCCTTTCCTTACCAAGCCTGGAAAAGATTTACACGATCCACACACAATCATCTCCAGCTCTTCCAGCCTTCTCTGCCCAAAAAAATAGCTGCTGGAAGGAACTGAACTCAGTACATCTTGCTTTTGGCACATTAGTGCAAATGTGGCATTTCACACATTCACTTCAAAAGCTGGAACAGAAGGTGGTATCCAGGGATGTGATGAATCCTCCTACCCATGAAAAATTCCCCTCATCACATAGATTGGAATAGGGTTATTGTAGCCCTCCATGGCTGGACTACAACTCCCAACACTACTTACCATCGGCCATGTTGGCTTAGGTTACTGGGAGTCACTGGCCAACAACATATGGAGGGCTGAATGATAACCCATACATAATATGGAAATTCCTGGTAATTTTGCTGAGGTTTCACAAAAATTCACCTCATTTCTTCCTTTCAGCTGAAGGTTTGTGGCCAACCTAGGAATGTTTGGAACACCTTCTTCACTACCTTTGGGCCCAGTCAACTCTTTTCTTGTTTTCCTTGAAATTCCCCAGATGTTTTGCCCAGGGAAGGACATCCAAACTTGGCCCTGAGATGTTGCTTTCATCAGATTTCAATAACTTTGCACAGAATCAGCTTCCCATGAGCTGAGACAGCTGGAAGTCAATGTGGGCTGGCTCTGAACTGCTGTTGCCACAGGCCTAGAGCACTATGGAGCTCATAGAGTTGAGAGGGATTGCAAGGGTCATCTAGTGTAAGCCTCTGGGGCCACTGCAAGAGATCCACAGCTAAAACATCCTTGAGAGGTGGCCTTCTGAGCTCTCTTCCCAAGGAGAGTCCACCACCCTTCAAGGCAGGCCATTCCACTGTCCAGCAGATCTTACTCTCAAGAAGTCCTTCCTAATGTTCAGGTGGAATCTCCTTTTTGTAACTTGAATCTATCGGTTCAGGTTCTAATCCCCAGAGCATATAAAATAAACATTGATTGCATGAGGATCAATTGATTGTACTTTTAAGTTTGCAATCTCAGAATCATAGAGTTGGAAGGGACCCAAGGGCAATCTAGTCCAACTCCCTGCCATGCAAAAAATAGACAACTAAAGTACTCTTGAGAGATGGCCATCCAGCCTCTTTCTAAAGACCACCAAAGATGGAGACTCCTTCGCCCTCCAAGGCAGTTCATTCCACTCTCAAACGGCTCTTGAACTCAAGAAGTTATTCCTAATGTTTAGTTGGAATATCTTTTCTTGTACACATTCTAGTCCCTGGAGCAGCAGAAAACTAAAGTATTCTTGAGAGACAGCCATCCAACCTCTGTTTAAAGACCTCCAAAGATGGAGAGTTCACCATCCTCCAGGGCTGTTTATTCCACTGTCAAACAGCTCTTGAAGTCAAGAAGTTCTTCTTAATGTTTAGGTAGAATCTCTTTCTTGGAATTTGAATCCATTGGTTTGTTTTCTGCTTCCTGGAGCAGCAAAAAAACCCAAGCTCTCTCCAACTTCAATATGGCACTGCAACTTTAAACTCCTAGTCCTCTGCATTTAAAAGCTTATTAGGTACTTATCATATGGACTAACCGTGATGACTGCTGCAGCCACAAAGACAGATTCACCATCCACCCGGACTTCATCTCCGGAGTTGAGTTTCTCCTTCAGTTCCTTGCAAATCTTGGCATTGGCTGAACGCCTGAAGATCCCTCGTGTGGAAGGGCCTTCATAGTACAGGAGTTGAAGAATATCCTAGCAAGAGAGGAAGCAAAGCCAATTCTCAAGTGCTGTCAACATCGCCTTGTTTCTACCTGTTGCATAAACATCACCTTTCTACCCAAGCCACATTCATGCACTTGGTGAAGTGGTCTGGAGTACATAACAAGTTTTGTTATGACCTTTTGTTGCTTTTGCCACAACAGACTTACACAACTATCCCACCTTGGAAAATATCGTTTTAATGATCGTTAAGATGGACAAGACATTTGATTCTCCAGAGTCATGCTTTGTTGCAAAATCCACGCAAAACTAGACCTGCCACATTGCAGAAATAATGCAGTTTGACATGGCTTTAACTTTCATGGCTCAATGCTATGAAATTCTGGGTTTTGCAGTGTTGTGAGATATTTAAACCATCCCTGTCAGAGAGCTCTGGTGCCCAACCAAATCACAAATCCCAGAATCCCACAGCATTGAACTGTGGAAGTTAGTGGTGTCAAACAGTATTATTTATGCGGTGTGGCAGCAACTGTTGTGAACCAAAAGATTTCAAACAATGGTCAAAATCTACTACTATTCCCAGGCAGAGAAAACAGAATGAATCAATTGCCAAATGGAAGTCAACTTCTAGGTACATCCCACTGATTCAATGGGTCTACTCTAGTTGGACCTAACAGTAGATTCATGCCAAATCTCCCCACATTGGATCTACTTGCCATGCACAGAGGGGGGTTTTCCCCCCAATCCCCTACTAAAAAAAATTAAGGAAGAAAAATTATCCAAACCAATTTATTGCATGTGTGCTGGCTGAGTTTATTTTTTGACAAAGAGGGCTTGACAGCTACTCAAAACAAGCACCAACAGCATATAACTCCATGTGCTGAGACAGATGCTCTGCAACTTCAGTGTGAGATCTCAGGGCAGAAGCCAAACAGGAAAGCCTATGTGACACTACATCTGTGCACTGAGAGGACCATCTTACCATAATTGGCTTGGGAAGGCTTCCATCGGGACAAACCGATGTCAGAGACAGACCAAAAAGCTTCCGGGGGTTGGTTGGGGACTGGGATGCTGGGCTACTGGTTGGAGTGCTGCTACTTCTCCGGAGAGCCCAGTCGATCAAGGACTTCTTCCGCTTGGTGTGCTTCGGCAGCGTTTCTAAAAAAAAGTGACCAGACGTCAGAACCGCAAAGGACATTCAAGAAAAATGTCAGACGTGACCAAATAAAAGCTCAAAGCACTCATATAAATATAAATTAATTTCATGTGCTTTATTTACAGCTATGTTACATATACTGTATTTTATTATGTGCTCAGCTGTATTTTTTTCCTGATTGACCTATGTTAAAATGCCTTGTTGGCTTGCAATATACTTATAGAACTCTGTGCATGATGAAGACTTAAAATTGTACTTTACTAGCAACCAGCCCTTGACTGAATCTGCATTTTAATCACTTCTTTAATTCGTCCATTGTGTTGCAATTAAGGGGGAAACCCCTTTCAACATTTGCATGGTGTCCTCAAGGAGCCCACTGCCTAACATCTTTTCCCCTTTGAGAAACAAGTGTACCTCCGCACTGAAAGGATGGAGAAGATGGTTTATCTGACCAGTGCAGACAGGGTCTAAGGCTGCATCCGCACTGCAGAAATAATCCAGTCTGACACCAATTTAGCTGCCACAGCTCCATGTTATGGAATGTTAGGAATTGTCATTTTGGGAGCCATGTAGCCTTCTCTGTCAGAGAGCTCTGGTGCCACACCAAAATAAATTCCAAGAATTCCCTAGCACTGAGCCATGGACGCTAAAGTGGTGCCAAACTGGTTTATTTCTACCATGTGGAGACAAACTAAGATTTTAATTTCTTTCTCTGCTAGCCTGTGTGTGAGAGGTGGGGTGGGATGGGGAGTTGTTCATCTTCTGCCTGTTTCATTAGTTGCTTGAGAGGTCCACTACTATATCCCCCAGTTTCCAACAGCTTTTCAGCTTGCTGCCTTCCAGAAGATGGAGGGAGGACTTTGGAGATGCTCTAAGTGATTCGGAGGCAAGGCCTCTAAACACTTATAAACTCCCCAGTCTCCTCCATATGGCTCTTTGCCCTCATCCGCCTGTCGCTCCTGACCCAGTCGCCTTCATCTTTCTGCTCTTGACTCACATCCTCCCCCAAGAAAAGTGTGCCAGAAGACCTCAGGCATATTAAAAACAGATGAAGCAAAACAGATGTCATGCACAAGTTGCAAACACCCCCCCCCCCAACATATTTTACAAATTAAAGTACAGCCACAGCAGGGCCAGTGGGGACATCTTGGGTCTCTATCACAGCACATAATGATAGCAGTTGGGTGCCACTTTAATTGCCATAGGTGCATCTTGTGGGACCCTGGGATTTGCAGTTTGGGGAGGCAGGAGAGAATTCAAAATTCCTCCTGGAACTACAAGTCCCTGGATTCCTCAGGAGGAAACCATGGCCGTTCAAGAGGGATCAAACATGTCTAATGTAATGGGATAGAGATCTTAGGCTGGAAAAGAGGGATGCACTCTCCACCCGACTCCCTGCTTCCAAAGTTGTTCTGTGCATTTAGTGCAGAAAGAGGCTTGTACCGTCTGATCCAACCCAAGAAGCTTCAGAAACAGCATTATTTCAGCCAGAAAAATTGGACTTTTTTTCCTGGTGGGGAGGACATGCCTCCCTCTGCCATCATCATCCCAACAGAAAATCCCTGCCCAGTTGCTTTTCCATTAAAAATAGAAGTAGGGAGATCTGGGATCAAGATGGGTCTCCTGCATCACATCTGTTTTGGCCCTGAGCAAACTTTTTCTCTGTCTGTTCTACATAAAGGACATAAACACAAAGAGGAAAGTAGCCATGTCTTTTTCTTTTTTAAAATCACATGGCTACCTTCTTCTTTGTGTTTTATGCATCTAGGTTCCCTTTGTGTTTTATTCTCTAAGATCCAAAATACATTGCAGAAATAATCCAGTTTGAGACCGCTGTAACTGCCCTGGCTCAGTGCTAGGGATAATACTGTAATTTCTTGTGGCCCTAGAGCTCTTTGACAGAGAATGCTAAATGTCTCCCAAAACTACAGTTCCCAGAATTCCCTAGCATTGAGCTGGGGCAGTTAAAGCGGTCTCAAACGGGATTATTTCTGCAGTGTGTTTTGGAACCGGGTTCCCTTACACAGGCGGCCATACTTTTTTGGCCATGGTGTAACATCTGCATTCCACTGACCGTTGCGTGAGCAGCCTTTTGGCCAGCCATCGGCCACCCCTACCAAAAGAAGGAGGATTTTGCAAGAGGTCACAAACCGAAATCCCTGCATGGGTCCCCATTTACCTCTCCGCAGTTGCACTGGTGCATGGGGTCTGGGCTTCAGGATGAACTGGCATTGCCTGTCCCTGGGGAGATGGTCCAGGAGGGAGCTTTCGTATTCAGCACCCAGGAGAAGGTTATTGTTAGTCCCCTGGAGATGGTCCAAGCAGGAGTCGCGGAGGCAACCCAGGATAATGCTGAAGGGATACTCATGGCCTGTTGCAACGAGGGACAGGAAGAACACATGCATCTGCTGAAAATACTCGCCAAGCATGGCCAGTGTCCAGTTGTCCTCTGCCTCTCCGGGGAGTAACAGCTATTCCCAGTTAAGGAGAATTATGAAACCATGGAGTTGGAAGGGGCATATGTGCAATAGACCCTTAGCCAAAGTAACTACTCTGTCTGGTTTAAATTGTTTATTTCACCTTGCATCCCCCTTTCTTTTCTTTTTTTTTTCTTTTTTTTGACATCTGTCAATCATTCAAAAAACAGGGGGCAAAGTTGCCATCAAGCGCAATGATTTTACAACAAGGCTCTGAATTATAAGATTGGGTTCATTTTGTTCTCCTTTCTGAAATCATGTTCTTTTTACTAGCAATTTGGTCTAGGTCCAGAATCCCAAACCCACACACTTATTATGAGGTTCCTCAGGGGAAATCTCTCACAGATGTTGTGAGCAAAATACTTAAGAGTTGTTGTTTTTTTCGTTGCTGTTCATACCAAAGGAAAATAAAATGCAACTTTTGAGCAAATAGGATGCAGTATAGAATACACCATTGTTTCAGGATTCAGTTGAATTGGGGTGAGATAAATAAACCAACAGAAAATTCAGAAGCAGCTATTGAAGCAAGTCTTTCATCTTCCTTTGAAAACAATATTCCTACTTTCTTTCAGTGGGAATTTCTTTAACATTTTTTTTAAAACTACCAAGGTTGATTTCATGCTACATAATTATAGCATTTGCACAGCAACATCCTAATAGAATCTGATAGTTGAGTAGAAAGGGGTTCCAAGGGCCATCTATTCCAACCCTCTGCTATGTAGGAACATACACCTCAACCACAAAAACCCACTGGGTGACATTGGGCAAGTTACATTTTCTCTACCAAAAAAGGAAGGAAATGGCAGACCTCCTCTGAATAATAAATCTGACCAAGAAAATCCTAGGAATGGGTTGCACTAAGTCAGAATTGACAGAAGGCGCATAACAACAAGAAGAACATGGTCTTAGATCTATTACTCTGGGGGACTACTACTTATTTAACTTCCCAATCCATTCCAAGATGTACCAATAGTTCAGACCTCTCTCCAAAGGTCAGCACATGGGATGCCCCAAGGGCCAGTGGTTTTCTAGCCCAGGAATGACCCACCAAATGTCCATTTGTAGGCTTTGCTAGCGATACCCCTGCTAGTGTTCATTAACCCTGAACTGTCCCTCCCCCCATTTGTTCAAGGAAGGAATGGCTCTTATTACCGATCAGAGGGTAGGCAGGGCTGTCCCTTCCTGAGATGACCCAGAGGTGGTAGTCGCTTGGTCTGCCCTGGGAATGGAGAAGCACAAAGACGGGTGGAGATCAGGTTGCGGGAAAGGCCAAAACAGCTGGAAGGAGAATGCAAAACAATGGCAAGACACAGCCGCAAGTGGGAGCGCGTGTTGGGAACCGGGGCTCAGGAAGCCGATGACGGCAAACCCACCAGAAAACAACAGAGTGACGGGCCTTTCTGGCATCCAGAGGAAGGGGAAAGGTTCAGCAGAGGGGAAGGAAAGGAAGCCAGAGAGATACAAAGCAAAGCTAAAGCTTCACAAGCTCCACACAAAAGGGCTCAAAGGGAAGAGACACATCTGGGTCAACCAACAGCCCTCACATTCGTTTGAGGCACACAATCTGTTTCAACACACAACAGTCATTCAGGGACTGGAAAGCTGGCAACCTCCTGCTCAGCTGAAGCTCAAACCTTTTGCTTTCAGCAAGCACTTCTTATGTGAAAATAAATGCATTGCATACAATTTGCAAATGCACACACACACACACCCTACACACACTTTCATTTTCTTTTGTTTAGTTGCTATTGCTGCTGATGATGAAAAAACAGAGGTCTTTCCATTCTCATGCAGGTATGCAAAATAAAATTACAATAATAATTATTATTATAAGTTGTGTTGAACTATCTTCAACAGGATATGGCGCCAACACTTACAGGAAGTCCCAGCTGTTGCGCCGCCTTCTTGATGACATCATCGGCTACTTCCATGTTGGAGACGCTGAGGAGGGCACTCTAGGAGCAAAGAGTCCGTGATACTTTTATTAAAACTGGAGAGATATTTACACTGACAATGAAAAGTGAATGCATAACCTTGCAAACAGTCTACCTTAGAAATGACACCTATGCAATAAAAAATCTTAAAAGACAAGCATAGGGTTGTTTATGAATAGGTTGGCTTCACAGAACGTAACACACAATGCCTGAACATCCATGAATTTACTCTATTTTAAATTATTTTCCTTAATTCATATATACGGTGTTCAATCAAGGAAGCCACCTGAGTATGGAACAGAGGGCTTTTGGCATCTCCTGGGGTTTGGTTCCGTGGATGCTCAAGTCCCATTATATACAGTAGCATAGTAAAATGGCGTCCCTTATATAAAATAAGGCAAAATCAAGGTCTGTGGAATATTATTATTATTATTATTATTTAAACAGAAGTCGCCTCTCCATGAATATGTAAAAACGCGGACTTGAAGTCCACAAGAACGGAGGGGCGACTGTAGATACACACGCACACAGAGACACACACACACACACACACACACAGAGTTGGCCCTCCACATTTGTGATTTGACTTTTGGAAGGAAGGCAGGGTATAAATAAATAAAACAATCATAATCATAATGTTCCTATCCAGCTGTTCTTCCCACCCTTTACTCACAGAGGAGCTGTTTTCGCTGTCCATCAAGAAAATCTGCATGGGTAGAGTTTTGGGATACTCCGTCTGCTTCGCTGCTTCAATGTGCCTGCAATTTAGAAGCTTATTTTAAGATAAGAAATTCTGGGGTATATAGAGTAACAAATAATATTGGGAGAGTTGAACAGATGTATGCATTTTAATAAGGCTTATGTATTTCGCCTTAGGGTTGCCATACGTCGGAAATGACTTGGAGGCACACAACACAACAACAAATATATATTAGTTATTTAATTTATTATTAGTAAATACATGATTAGGCCTAAATACCCTAAAGACACCAGATCTTTCTGATCGTGGAAGCTAAGCAGGGTCAGACCTGGTTAGTACTTGAATGGGGGATTGGCAAAGAATACTAGGTGTTGTAGGCAATATTTCAGAGAAAGGAACTGGAAAAACCACCTCTGAGGATACAAAAACCCTCTGAAACTCATGGGGTCCCATAAATCAACAGCAGACTCGAAGAAGGCACATAAACCCACACAGCCCTCATAGTATAATGCTGGAATAGGACTCATCTGGGAGACCAGGGTTCAAATCTCCACTTAGCCATGAAAATCTACTGGGTGTCCTTGAGCAAGTCAAACTCACTCGACCTACTCTTCTGAATAAATCTTGCCAAGAAAACAAGAAAAACAAAGTAGGATTTGTGAATGCATCCCAAGTCAACTATCTTCTGCTCAAATTCTCCCTTGACATTCCTTCATTCCCCGATCAGGATGCTCCAAATCTGTTGTTTTGGTGGAAATGAGTAACACAACGGACCCTTTGAAAATAGGCATAGCGAAGGAGAGACAAAAGAATTCATCTCTTACCACTGCAGGGTCGACAGCCATTTTTCCTTCACTTCAGGAGAGCTTAAAATGAGAAATGAAACAGTAAAGGTAGGGCAATATAAAATGGAAACACCATCACAGATTGCATACTTATTGTACTATAAATCACGGTTCCTTCTGGTCAAGGCCTTGAACAAAAAGCAGAGCCCCTTCCTGGCTCCTGTTCTATTTTAGGAGAAATCCTCTCGCATTGTTGAGCCTTGAGGTTTCCTGGAAGGCTCTGATAAGCAGTTCTCCTGCTGCTCTGAAGTTTTGATTCTAAGAATATTTTCTACATCTGGGACAGACCTTTCTGCAATGTTTCCTCCGCGGTGCTTTCCTTGCCTTATGATTCCTAGAAACCATTTGCCCGGAGGTAACCTGAATGCGATGTCCAGGAAGTGGTACCCATGCCAAGGTTTGCATAAACATCCATCGGCTGTAAAGGCAAAGGTCTGTGGCAAGGATACTTATTTGTGTTGCAGATAGTGGCTTAACTGGGGGTTACAGCCATTGAGGCACTCAGGTGAGACATATCTGAGACATTTCACAGAATGGTTCATCCTTACTTTTGATTGCTCAAAATGGCAGCCATGAGGATGGGCCACACAGCTCTCCAAATCTACAGAGGACTGGAAATGAGCCCCAACTCATGGTGAAGGAAACTGGGAGTGGATGAAGGCCAACCTGAACTCTGTGTCTTGGAGTGCGTGATGGACAATGGTCAGCGCTGAATTCTATGCAGCCCAATGGCCACTCACAGCCCATCCTCATTACCTGTAAGTGACCACATAGTTGGCGGTGGGCCAGCCGATGACAAAGGATGTCTCTGGGTTCATCTTTTTCTCTGAGACTTCTCCCAGGCAGGAGCTGGTCCACACCTCGCTCAGGTGGACTTGTTTCTTGAGTTTCAAGCTAGAAGAAGACCTGGAGGTCAAGAAACCAGAGATGTTTTATTTTAAACCATGCATTTTAGCAGGAAAATGAGGCATCAGAGGTTGAACTCTGCACCTCCGTATTCCATCCTTTTGTGCACCCTTTCTTCCATTCTTTCTCCTTAGCTTATTGCGGTGCTGCTACAGAGAAAGCCCTGTCAAATGTCCACACCAAACTAGCCTCACAAGGTGTTGGGACACGCAACAGGGCCTCCACTGAAGATCACAAATTTGGGGCAGGCTCATAGTTCTTGCTCGGTGTTCACAGATCCCAAATTGTGTTGGGAAATTGTTCTGCGCAGAAATACAAACAGTTTTTTGGGGCGGGAGGGGGTTGCAAAATCCCAATAAAGGTAGGGCAAGACAGTCACCTGTGTGTTTTTTTCTGATGCAAACTGGGCACTTCTAATGCATATCAGGCATTTCTGATCCACATTGGGCACTTCTGGCATTTCTGCTGCGTGTTGAACATTTTTGATGCACATCTGGGCATATTTCTGGTACACACTGGGCACTTCTGATATACAACATCCATTTGTGATTCCCATTAACTATTTCTGGCTGCATCTACATTGCAGAATTGATGCAGTTTGACACGGCTTTAACTGCCGTGGCTCAATGCTGTTGAATTTTGGGATTTATAGTTTAGTGAGCTATTTAGCCTTCTCTGTCAGGGAGTTCTGGTTCCATAACAAACGACAATTCCAGGATCCCATAGGATGAAGCCATGGCAGTTAAAGCAGTGTCAAACTGCACTAATTCTGCAGTGTGGCAGCAGCATCTGATGCAGTTTAGCACACATGTTGGGCTCCAACTAATCCTAACCAATATCCAGAGAGCCCCGATGCACCTCACTGCCCCTCTGAGCATCAGGCCATGTTAAAGGGGTCACTCCATTGGCCACTTTGTGCAATGGATGCCCCACATTGTAAGGTCTCTGCCTAAGTGAATACTGGCCCTTGCAAACCTACTCAATTCAATTTTGCACATACAAAGACGGAGGTCCCAAGCAGAATGCCAGCCCTAGTATTTTGCAAAAGGGATACTGTGTCCCATCAGAATCCCTCGGGGGTCTGGTGCTTTATGAAAGAGGCGCCAACCTTGCTATGATATTATTCTAGACGAGAAAATTTCATTTAGATAAACATTGTAGATTTCTCTTCCTCCCCCTTCTCTTGTGTCCTTCCTTCTCTCATTTCATCAGAATGTTTACCGAATTGTAAACATCTCTTATTAAGAAACTGGAACATGTGCAAATTCATTCATTTTATTTATTTATTGTAACTTCTTCTTGTTGCTAATCGTTCCATTCCTCTTTGGGAAGAGCCTAGGCAGATGACATTAGAAAACAATTTCTAAAGTAAACGCAACTGAAAATCATTATTGTTGTTATGTGCCTTCAAGCTGACACAGACCGATGGTTTTCTTGGCCAGATTTATTATTCAGTGGAGGATTGTCATTGCCTTCCTCCAAGACTGCTGAGAGAGTGTGACTTGCAGCAATTTGAACCCTGGTCTCCTGGAATCCTAATCAAACAGTTAAACCACTACATCAGAGTGGCTCTTGAGATTTATTCAGAGGGGTTGCCATTGTCTTCTTCTGAGGCTGAGAAAGTGTGACTTGCCCAAGATCACCCATGGTATTTCCATCACTGAGAAGGAAGCTGGTCTTCTGGAATCCTAGTCCAATTACTTCATTGTAGCTCCATTGATTTGCACCTCCAAGTCCACTCTAAGCTATGGAGAAACTCTCTTAGGGTTTTCTTGGCAAGAGGCTTTCCATGGCCTTCCTCTGAGGCTGAGAGTGTGTGACTTGTTCAAAGCAACCCAAGGCTAAATAGGGATATGAACCCTGGTCTCCTATAGTCCTAGTCCAGGACTCAAACCACTATATCATGCTGGCTCTGAATAAATCTCTGACTTATGGCAATGCTATTATAGAGTTTTCTTGGCAAGATTTATTCAGGTGAGGTTAGCCATGTTTTCCTCTTAGGAAAGAGCTTCCTATGGTTTCAAGGGCTAAGCAAGGATTTGAACCATGGTCTCAACCGGTTGAATCCGATGCAGGAATCCAGAGCTAAATTTGAACTTGAAGGCACATAAGAACGTGAGCAATGCTTCTTTCCAACTTCTCTACCTGCAAAGAGAGGGTTGAGAAATGCAAGGGCTGCACATGGATGCCCATAGGCACTCACTTGGACTTGGCCACAACAAGCACATCGCTGAAGAGGAGCAAATGCCTTTCCTGCGTCTGCAGTCCCAGGGTCAGCTGCACGCGTTCATCCAGGACGAAGACCGAATTGGGGTTACCAAAGGCCCCAATGGCGGATAAGCCATTCTCAGGCTGGGATGAGGAAATAGTAATCTCCTTGCTGCGGGAAAAGAGAAACAAACGCTCAGAGCAATTGTGATGGCATGGTGACTTTGGCCAAGAAAGTCTCTGAATTAATCGCCTTGCTCTAAACTTCTGGGAGAGCATAGTCTAAGTGGCAGTCTTGGAACAGTCTCTCCCTGTAAAGCCAGCCTTGGGTCTAATCCAGTGGTTCCCAGACTTTGGGTATATATAAATAATTAACAACAACAACAACAACAACAGGAGTGACAATGCTAGCTAGCACGCTCCAAGGGGAGAAGTTCAGCTTCAGTGTTATGGCTCTTTCCTCCAGGATTTTGCCAAGATTGTGAACTGAGACCAAGGCTACATCTGCACTGCAGAAATAATCCAGTTTCACTCTTCTTTAACAGTCATGGCTCAGTGCTATGGAATTTTTGGGATGGTAGTTTTGGGGGACATTTAGCCTTCCCGATAAACTACAATTCCCAGGATTCCCAAGTATCAAGCCATCGCAGTTAAAGTGGTGTCAAACTGGATTATTTCTGCAGTGCGGATGGAGCCCAGATTTCTCTAATGCTGCAGCCCCTGTTTCGTTCTTCATCCTAAACTGACCTAAGAGGAAATTAAAACAACCACAATGAAACACAAGCAATGCAGTAACAAATCCAAAGGGTTTAACGTTTAAGATCCTTCTCAGCCGCCGACGAACAGATTTTTCCCTGCATCCAAATAAAGCCAAGAATTTGTTCTTCTTGTTTGAGAAAAAGAGTGTAAATCTGGGGAAGAGATTTTTGGGAAGTTTTTTAACTTCAAGAATGTCTCTCCATCCATTTAAGATCCCTGGCACCGGCTCAAATCATTTCCCCAAAAGCAAAGCCATTAAACACGGCCATAAATGAAAAACGGTGCTCTCGGAAAAAGTTGTTTGGTTCTAAGTGTAAATCATTTAAGTTTTATCTTGCGATTATTATTTTTAAAAAAAAAACAACACCAAAATATTTAGTTCAATTAAACAAACTGCCAAGAAACATTATTTATGAGGACATTTTTTTGGAACCAGAGAGAATATGAGTGTGGCTTTCTTTTATGCATCATCTCACAGAAGGGTGGAAAGAAAAGAGCAAAAGTTGTTGGACGTAATTAATGCTCTACTGCAAAATCCAAAAATCTAATTAGATGCCAGCCAAGATACCTCAGTGCCAAAGGTAGATATCATCCAATATTTCACAATGAAAGTTGAGACATGTGTAGCCAAGCAACAAGAGTGTTGCCAAGATGGCAAAAGTTGTTAATGTGGAAGAAGACACAAGTTAGGAGAGGCTGCAGCAGGTTGCTTTTGCCTGAATCTACTGGGAAGGGAAAGAAGCTGCTATCTCCTCTCTTTGTTCCTGCTCCCTGCTGAATGCAAACTACCTTTGTAATTTGAACTCAGTTTGCAGGAACTGAAGTAAGCAAAGGGGGAAAGTGGGAGGAGGAGAGAGAAACCGGACATTTCAAAAGCAACTGGAAAAAGTGGAACGGCAAAGGATTAATCAGGACTTTCCTGGACAAACTGGGACAGTTGAAGAGTATGCCAAGGCAGGAAATCTAGGGCTGCTTTCTCATGATACAGTATCTAGCAAGATCTTGTAGCACCTTTAAGACTAACTGAAAGAAAGAAGTTGGAAGCACGAGTTGGAAGCATTTCATAGATTTCAGCCTTCTTCCTCAGATGCATTTGGTCAGATGATTCTACAGGCTTAAGATTTGCAATGAGCCTCCAGTAAACAGTTTGACTGGCCACACGCCACCTTATTGACTCCTAGGATTTGTAGTTTTGGTGAGGGACTTAGAGTTCCCTGCTGGAGAAGCATTGCATGCTTTCCCATGAAGCATAGCACTAGGTGAGCTTTCCAGCAGGGAATCCCAAGCACCAAACTACAGATCCCAGGATTGCAAAGGAACCGTTTGCAGTCAAAATGGCACCCATACTGGGAGAACAACAGGGTATAAATTGAATGAATGATGGAACAAATGAAGGGATGAATGAATGCTGCAACTGTTTGGCATTACATACCCTCTGAATCTCAAGCCACAGCAGACAGAACAGATTTACAACACATCCCCTCAAATGGGATCAAGCACATTGGATAGCTCTTTCAAGTTTGGACTAAAACCCAGAATGGATTCTTTCTCTTTTTAAGACACACATACTGGCACGGGGGCCATCGGCTTCCATTGTCCACAACTGGGCTCTTGCTACAGAGATCGCAAAGGTAGGGCCGGATTAAATTTTCGACAAAAGACAGCAAGAGAGGCCATGGAAATGAGTCATGATTCTGGCATGCATCCATAGGGGAAGGTGGAGTAGACGGGCGCTCTGACCCAGATTAAGAGGAAAGGCATTTAGCATAGGAGGAAATGCCTCTTCCTCCTTCCCATGAGACCCAGAAGTTGTCTCTAGGAAAGACGGAGAAGTCACCGAGGCTTCCTCCTTTCTCTCTGCGACTCCTATTGAATGTCCTCCCAGAACATCCTACAAACTCTCCTTCTCTCCCACTCACTGAGAAGGACTGATAATGCCACTTTCCTGGAAGTTCAAAAGCCAACAGAAAATCCCTTCTGCGTTCTTAAAAAGCAATTGGCTTCATAATGCAGTCAAATACTTGTCACCAGTGTTTGTGTGTTTTCAGTTGAGGGCATTGCTTACAATTCAGTGTAAAAATCTGAATCCATATTAAAGATTATGGCATAGTGACCCAGAGATGGCAAAGGGTTTTTTTCAAAATATGATGGAGTTAAGGCTGATGAAAAAATAGTGTAGAACGTGGAAGACCCAGGTCAAAATGACACTGAAAATGCCATTAAAAGTGACTTTGAAAAGTCACTCCATGTGTGAATTGTTGTGCCCATAAAGCAATTTCCTTCCTTATATTACTTTTAATATATCACGCAATTGCGCAAAGATTATCACATGATGTCCAGTGACTTTGTGCCCATCCCATCCTTCTCCCATCAATGAAGTGGAATGGTCCTATCATTTTTTTTCCTAAATTTTTATTGAGTTTTTACAATAAAACACATAAAGTGTAAAATAATGACGATGACAACAACAACAACAGCAATTAACTACATTAACAGTAGTTTCCCATTAATGAAAATTGACAGGACCATTCAACTTCATTGACAAGAGAAGGACAGGATGAGAACAACATGGTGGGATATTGTGTGATAATCTTTGCGCAATTGTGCGATAAGGACGGGAGCATCCCACTTCTCTCCCGTCCTTTTTCTCCATGTCACAATCTTGCTGGGCCAATCTCACTACCAGACCCCAAACTCAACACATCAGCGGCATCTTCTCAGTTCAAGACTTGGAGAGAAGATAGTAATTCAAGTTCCCATCATCAAAAAATCCCTGTTTGCTATTCCCATCCACTTCTTGCCCTGCATGATGGATTCCCTCTGAAATCCACTTACCTGGAATGATATTTGGATTTGCTGAGGGCTCTGCTGATGGCGGCGGAAGTGGAGCGTCTCCTTTGGATGACAGGCTTCATTTTCTGTGTGAGAAAAATACAGACTGGGTATGTCACCAACACTCCACCTCTGCATTGCATTGCTCAGAGCCAAAGTTACATTAGCAAGGGCACAGGACTACCAAGATTAAGACACGCCAGCCTGCTGGTAAGAAGTCCTATTCGGTGGTTGATGGTGATTCCCATGTCAGCGGGATGGTAATCCCACTCTGGGCTTTGGTCCAAACTTTAGAAGAGCTATCCAAGGTGCTGAACCTATCTGAACCCTTTGTGTGTGTCTGTGTGTCTATGTGCCTTCAGGTCACCAATGGGTTTATGGCAACCCCATGAATTTCAGAGGTTTTTATGAGGCAAGGAACACCTGGGATAGCACTAAACTTTAGAAGAACTATCCAAAGTTCTAAACTTATCTGACCCCTCTGTATGTCTGAGAGCCTTCAAGTTACCTGTTGACTCATGACAACCCCATGAACTTCAGACGGTTTTCTTAGGCAAGGATCACCTTGGATAGCCCTAAACTTTAGAGGAGCTATCCAAAGTGCTGAACTTATCTCAGCACCTTGGATGTCTCCTTCAAAGTTCAAACCTGAAGCTCATCCACAAATTGACCATGGTTCTATACAAAAGTGATGCAAAAACATTCCTTGTGCCATTTTGTTTGCATGTATAAACATTCCCTCTCCCTGCAGAAAAACATCCTGAGAGGTCCTTGGAAAGCATGCATATGTTGTTGCAATATTGCCCAGGGGATCCATTTCCCGGCAGAGTTCAAAGTGCTGGTTTTGACCTATGAAGCTCTATGTGGCTTGTGTCCAGGGTATTTGAAGGACCATATCTCCCTGTACAAGCCCATTAGGGTTTTAAGATCATCTGGAGAGGCCCTTTTCTCCATCCCACCACCTTCTCAAGCTCATATGGTGGGAAGACAGGAGACAGGGCCTTCTTGGTGGCTGCTCCCAGTCTTTGGAACTCGCTCCCTAAGGAGGCCAGCTTGGCCCCATCCCTGCTCTTCTTCTGATGGCAATTTATACCCTCAGGCTTTTAGAAACTGACTAGGGTAGCCTTTTAATGGTGTGCTGGGCTGTTTCATACGAGTATATAGTCAGTTAATGAATTTTAATGTTTTTAACTTCAGAAAGTGATTGTCTCTTAAATAACTTTTATATTTATACTTTTATTGACATTTGGGATAGCCTTCAATCTGTATGCTTTTTAAATATGTTGTAAGCTTTGTGTTCTATTATTGGGAGAAAGACAGGATATAAACAAAGATGATGATGATGATGAGTGACAATCAGGAATCTTAAAAATGGTTTTGTTCAGCCACTTTAAAGGATTTCAGAGGAGACTGGCATTGTGGCTGGACCATAGATATATCCAGCTGGATTTTACAAATGCAGAGACCTGTGTCTGGAAGCAAGCTTGCTTCATGAGCCTCTTCCAGCCAAGGGCCAAACCCAATCACTAGGGCTCCATCCTCTCCCCCTAAAATACAACACTAGCTTTCTATAGCCCTGCACTGACTGGGATTTGGTCCCATTCCTCCTATGCACTAAAGGATGAGAAACCAATCCCTGGCCAAACACGGGGGGGGGGGGATTTGCACTGAGAAAGATGAGTATTGATGTGGGAATCATAAAGTGGAACAGGCATTCATTAAAGCAAAGTCTACAAGGAAGGTTAAGCTCAGAGGAAAATACCCACATGTTCAATATGCATCAGCCTTGTTGCCCATGCAAGATCATGGAAAGACATTTCTCTGCATATGTGTTCAATAAAAGTTTGGGACTTTTTTGGGTTGCCTCCCTATAAAAGCACGTTGGGTGTGGAGCCCATTTTAAAACACTCCTAGGCCATGTTTTGACCACTAACTTCTTTATAGGGGGAGTCAACCTTGCTGATGTCATTCTCCCATGGATTTAGAGGGAAACGCTGACTTCTTCCATGCCCTTTCCTTCCCTTTCCTCCTCCTGTTTTCAATGATCTAATTGCACCAGAAGCCAGCATAGCAAGGGGGCTTGAGTGTTGGACTAGGACACTGGGAGAAAAGGATCCAAATCCCAATTTAGCCATGGAAACCCATGGGATGCCCTGGGACAAGTCACACACTCTCACCAGACCTGGGGTTAGTCTACACACAAGTGTATGCAGATTTTCGCACATTCACATCAAGGGTTAACGGTCTTCACTTTACTGTGCACATTTGCATCTATTCACATCTGTTCACCCTCCCTCTGCCAAAAATCCACAGCCATGTAAATCCATGCGAAGCACACATGTGATAATGCGCATTTCTGTGGATTTCTGCAGATACTGTGATAAAAACTGGGAAGGCTTTTTCCATGGAGTTGAAGGGAGTTTTTTGAGAGACCCCCACAAAAAGCCTGAACTCCTGCAAATCACACGTGGCCAGATCACATTAAATATATAAATTAGCTTCCACAACCAGACACGATTGAACTCAGGAAGAAGCAAACTTATACTGACTTAGATCACGGATCCATGTCGGTTAGTACTGTCAACTTGTAGGCTAGTATTGGCAGCAGTGTCTGTGCAGAGTTTCATGCAAGATTCCTTACTAGCCTTACCTGCAGATCCCTGGTCTTCCCTCTTGGTGGTCTCCCATCCAATTACTATCCAACCCTGTCCCTGTTCAGCTTCTGAGATTGGATGGGATCAGATGTGTACAGGAGGTGGTCAGTTAGCAAATGGCCCTTGGTGCATTTTTATTTTTCTTCACGGACTTTGACTATAAACTCTCTGGCTGATGTCTCAATGATGCCCGGGGGCTGGAACAGGAGAGGTCTAGGCTCCCATCCCTTCTTCCCCTATTTGGGTGATATTTGCAAAGCATCCTGTTTGCCTCATTGCTGGCATTCAGAGGAGGACATGCCCTAGCTTAAAAAAATATCATAACTCATCAACAGGGTCTGAAATGTTCCCTGGTTTCTACTTCGGAGCCATGGCTGTCCATCTGGGAAGCGTTTATCTCTCTCTCTTGGAAACGTCCTGTCTCTCTGTTTTGCAACCAGGTCAAGGAAACCCAGGGGGTCTCCAAGGCGCATCCATCCATCCATCCATCCATCCATCTCCACATTTCATGACTCCCATCCTCATTAGACCCAGGGACAGGAAGGACTGTTTTGTAGGGGAAAGTTCCCCCTGTTCCCAATCCCTGGAGCTTCTCACAGGGAGAGCCGGTGCCCCTTCTTTCTTTCTTTCTTTCTTTCTTTCTTTCTTTCTTTCTTTCCTTCCTTCCTTCTCCGTTGCCACAGAGACAGATCCACGTTTACTCAAACAGACTTCCCAAGCCCTCCAAGGCTTGCAACACTCTGCACTGTGTTTGTGCGTTACTCATCCTAAAGCTGCCAATTGGGGCTTTGTGTTTCTTGGCATGGGAGAACCCCGGAGCCAAACGGTCTCATTCCAAACCCATGTATGGCCTGCCGCTATCGGTGCAGCCCTGCGAAACGGGGGCAGGATTCCTTCTTCACCCTGGCCTTGGCACCCTCTCCTCTGTTATTGTCCAGACCAAGAACTTGGAAAGACAGGGCCCAAGCACATCTACATCTACATCTATATCTATATCTATACAAAACACAACCACCCCCGCCTCCAACACACCTGGCCAGCTCAGGACAGCACAAGTTTTCCCTTCTGACATTATGAGGACAAAACAGACGTCAGACGAGGCTTCCCGAAAACCTGGGTTGTGTTAGCACATTCCTGGGTAGTTCAAGGCGTCTTTGTGAAATGAAAATGGCTCAGAGCACAGAGTTTTCAAGGAAAGGGATGCTGGGTCCATCACTGAGGTCTGTGTTTAAAGAGTTCCCAAGTAGGAATAGCAGGATTTGAGGGCAAGAGAATAGAGCAAATGTTTTTCATTTTTTTTAAAAAAAAGCCATTGAAATAGGCCATTACAATGGCCAATATCCTGCTAATGTGTGACTTCTCTTGTCTATGTGTATGTACCTTCACGTTCTTTATCGACTTATGGCGACTCCATAAATTTTTTACAGGGCTTTCTTAGGCAAGGAATCCTCAGAGGTGGTTTTGCCAGTTCCTTCCTCCGAAATGTAGCCTGCAGAACCTGATATTTGTTGGTGGTCTCTCATCCAAGTACTAACCAAGGCTGACCCTGTTTAGCTTGCCAAGATCAGACAGGATCTTCTACCTTTGGGGTATTTAAGCTCACAAGTGCCTTCAAGTTGTCTCTTGACTTTTGCCTGCCCCATGAATTTCATAAGGTTTTCATAGACCAGGAATATTCAGGGGTGGCTTGCCATTGGCCTTTCTCTGAAACAGTGTCTCTAGCACCTGGTCTCTCATCCAAGGGTTAACCAGGGTTGACCCTCCTTAGCTTCCAAGATCAGGTGGGATCTGGTGCCTTTAAGATATTTAAGTACAGTGGCCCTCTGTGTTCACGGATTCCTTATCCACAGAATCAATGAGATAAATCCTTGAAATAAATAAAATAAAACCATCCAGCTTGAAAATATTTTTTAAAAAAATAGAAATTCCAAAAAGCTATCCTGGATTTTGCCATTTCATATAAGGGACACCATTTTAATAGGCCATTTTATTTAATGGGACTTGAGCAGCCACAGATTTTGGCATCCAGACCCCACTGTACTCATGTAGTTGGGTTTTTCTGGCTGTTGTACAAGAGACATATTCCGTTAATGGTTTCTTAAGTGGAGTTCCACAAGTGTAATGGTCTTCCATGGGCTTCAGTCCCAACTAGCCCCTGAAGCCATTGGATTTACTTAAAGTGTGTTACCTCAATATTCAACAGTGGATTCAATGGGTTTAATCCAGTTGGGATTAGTCCAAAGAGTCCAGCCCTGCAGCTGCACATGTTTGTATGGTGCACAACGATGCATCGGTGCCTTCAATGTGCCACTTGATCCCCTGGGGTTGAAGAAACAGCCGCTGTGCATCCAAGAATCATAGAATCAGAGTTGGAAGGGACCCCAAGGGCCATCCAGTCCAACCCCATTCTGCCATGCAGGAACTCTTAATCAAAGCATCCCCGACAGATGGCCATCCAGCCTCTGTTTAAGAACCGCCAAAGAAGAAGATGCCACCATAATCCAAGGCAGCAGCTCTTACTGTCAGCAAGTTCCTCCTAATGTTGAGGTGGAATCTCTTTTCCTGAAGTTTGCATCCATTGTTCTGGGTCCTGTTCTCTGGAGCAGCAGAAAACAAGCTCGCTCCATCCTCAATATGACCTCCCTTCAAATACTTAAACAGGGCTCTCATATCACCTCTTAGCCTTCTCTTCTCCAGGCTAAACAGACCCAGCTCCCTAAGTCCTTCCTCATAGGGCTTTATGGTTTCCAGACCCTTCACCATCTTGGTTGCCTTCCTCTGGACACACTCCGGCTTCTCAACATCCTTTTTGAATTCTGGTGCCCAATAGGTCCTTCCATATTGCAAAAGGGGACAAGAAGCAACAGGCACACCGCGGGATATTGGTATTCAGCCACAGAGTTGTATGTCTTCTGTTTCTTATGATCCTGTATTGCTGAGAATTGTCCTTTAGCAATTCTGATCACCGTCAACCTGAGAAGCTCAATTCTTGAGGCTTACCAAGGAGAAGCTCGCCTTTCTCTTGGTCATTTCTGGCCATTTGGCAACCGTGAGAAAAGCAGAGGCACTGGTGTTATTTTCCAAAGTGGGGTTCAATCCTTCTTTTTCAGCTTCTCCTTGAGCCCTGAAACACTTCAAAGGAACTTGGCTGTAAAAGAAGGATGGCAGAAGCTCTCTCATCCAGAGGCACAAACCAAAGCTTAAACTGAAGGAGAGGAGCTGCAAATATTTATCTCAGCTACTTTAGACTAATTCTTCTCCGCTTGGCGATTTTTACTAATCCTTTTTCTCCAGGTTTCTGGAAACATGCAGAGTTTCAAAGCTTTAAATCATTTTGGAAGGACGCGCTTTAAGAGACAGCCTTCCTTTTGCCTTCCAAGAAATGGGAGATGGATGGTTTATTTTAAAATGTCCCCCAGAAAGAGACAGGGATCTCCTGCCCACCAGCCAGGCTGTTCCTTCTTGCATTCATCATGTTCTTCTCCTCCGCCATCATCACTATTTTTGCTTTCTAACTGGGAACTCCAACAAAACTTGACTCCTTTACCCATCTTGATCCATTTCTTTCCTTTGCTTCCTAAGAGCTATTTATTCCCGCAAGGTGATCCTCTGGATTTCTGAGGGGTCAATGGGGCTGGAGGGAAAAGGAAAACACATAGGAGCTACAAAGATATGCCCTCCACTGCTTTAACTGTCATGGTTCAGTGCTATGGAATTCTGGGATTTGTAGTGTTGTGAGATATTTAGCCATCTCGGTCAAAGAGCTCTTGCGCCACAACAAACTACAAATCCCATAATTCTATAGGATAGCGTCAAGTTACGTTTAGTTCAGAAAATTATATTATGGAAGGTACTTTAAGGAAGATAGATTAAATCAAGGAAAGTATATAATTTTAAGGGAGTTCAGTTGAGGGGAGGGAGGGTAAGTTACCTGCTTTAACTTAGCTGCTTTAACTTAATTTTCCCTCGCTAACTGAACTACAGTAACTTAAGGGTGTCAAGTTAAAGGAGTTACATTTGGAATTAAGAAAGAGTGGAGCTGGTTGTTCCTCCCCAAGTTAAAAAGCCTCCATTTAGGAACTTATTAAAGGTTCCTAAGGCCAGATGTGTGTCTTGAGTGTATGTGTAACCAAGAAGGAAAGGAAAAAGGACTGAGAGTTTGTGTGTATACGACTGGGAGAGAAAGCAAAAACGGCATTTTTGTGTATAAAAATCCCTCTTCCAGCCAAGGTAAATGGTGATGCGAGGTGGAGGCAGGCGGGTTTCAGAAAAGGAAAGCAAACAAGGATTTCATCGGAGGGAGATTTGGCAAAATGAAGATGTTTGTGTAGCAGCCAACCTTGAGGGATGGAAGAATGTTGTAGCACATTCCTTGGGGCCTTTGGAGCAAACCCGGTTCCTTCCTGTCAGCACAACCTTCGTGAAGGCGGACATTTTAAAGTTGGGCTTTAAAGCCAGAGAGGCTCTGAGAAAACATGCCCAACCCTTGCAAGCAACGGCAGACCACTGGGAAGGACAAGACACACAACACAGCAAGGCCAATGGAAGGAAAATGCTGCTCCGAGCTTGGAAAAACTCCTACGCAGAGCTTGGGAAAGTAACTTTTTTCATCATGGTCAGTGAGGAGCCATGCCAAAAGATAACTGCACTGGATCCTGACATTTGCACACCCTCCAAATTTGGAAAGTCTTGATTGCTCCTCTGTTGTCCCACTTTTCCAGCTGCTTTTACAATGTCCCAGATTCTTTCCCTTCCTCCCATTTTCCCCCTTACTTCAGTTGCTGCAAAATTAATTCAAAGTGCAAAAGGAGTTTGCACTCAGTTAAATGAGCTGGAAAGAGGGAAAGGATAGGAAGCAGTGGAATTCTGCACTTTCCAGTAGGCTCAGGCAAAAGCAAACTACTACAGCCTCTCCTAGGTAGTGTTTTCTTCTCCATAATTAACTTTTGCCATCTTGACCACACTCTGGTGTTATTTGGCCAGGTATGACCTAGTTTTCATCTGTGAAATGCTGAAGGGTATGCCCTTGTTCTCTTTTGCATTATTGCAAAAGAGATGCAACAACCAGATTAAGCCAATAACATCCTGCCAGCATTTGGAAAAGGTTCCTTTTTTGGATCCTGTTGAGAGTCCAAAAAGTAACTTTTTCTCAACATAACTCCCACATCCCATATCATCTTGGCACCAAAACTTCTTGAAAAGAAAGAGAAATAAATAAAATTTCAGAAATCAGAAGCATTTACTTTCTGGAGTAGAGCGATTCTAGCCTTCCTGCCATCAAGCCATTGACAAGAAACCTTCTCTGAACACAAACAAATATAGGAATACCCTGAATTTGGCAACTATAATATAATTAGGAATCAGGTAGCCTTCTGTTGGAGCAATGGTTACTTTGATAGTAAATTACCAAGGCCTTATTAAAAGATATACAGTGCAACAATGTAATTATAACCAATGATAACATATTTAACAGTATAAACACAATGTATATTAATAAAGGAATATTTTTTTTAAAAAGTCCTACAAAGATAGCTTCAGAAGGAGAGGTGGCACATTCTTCTATAAACTTTGTAGTTACAAGTGAACTATTTCCTTACAGCCATGCATTGTGTTTATACTGTTAAATATGGTCTAATTGGTTAGAATTACATTGTTGCACTGTCTTGCCAATTTGCTATAAAAGTAACTGTTGCTCCAAGAGAAAGCTACTTGATTGATAAGTGTATTAAAGAAACCTTCTCTAGCAATATAGGAACCTAAATCCTTAGATGGAAATAGAAATCATGCCCCCCCGCCCCCAAAAAAGAGGATTATTCACAAATGCGATCCCATGATCAAGGGGCCCTTCCACAGCACACAATAATAGCACCCTGATTCCAGTTTAACAGCCATGGTTATCTCCTATGAAATCCAGGGATCTGCGGTTTAGGAAGGAGAATGCTCAGCCAGAGAGCTCTAGTGCCTACCCAGAATTCCTGAGGATGCAGCCATGGCAGTTAAAGTGGAATCATAGTGCTATAAGTGTGCAGGTGTCCAGGGATGCTGTGGAATTCTGGGCCTTGTAGTTTTGCAAGATATTTAGCCTTCTCTGTCAAAGAGTTCCAGTGCCCCACCAAACTACAAATCCCAGGATTCCATAGCATTCCTGGATGGTCAGGGTTGCTTTCTCATGATGACGATCCTTTTGGTTTTGTTCATTAATTCTGGAACTTTTATTGCCACCACGGCATCTTCTACGGACCACGTTTTGCTTTTTAAAGCCATCCATCCATTCACTGGGTGGAAATCTCAGGAATGAATAACGAACAAGCAGAACCTGCAAAACAAACTCAGAGAGAGAGAGACTGGGGACAAACACAAGTTTCTAAAAGCCATGCTTTTGGTGGCATTTCCATCGCCTTCTGCTGGAATTGCTCTCAGATCCCCATCTCTGCCTGTGGCCCTCATGTCTTTGAGCTTAAGAGCCGCACGGCCAATGTTTTCGATTTGGCAACATCTTCGCCCTGATTAAATCATTCCTTTGCAGCTTGGCGAGAGAAAAGAGCTTTCAACCAGGCACAACTTTCTACATCTGGTTTCCATTAGAGAAGAACATTAAACCCTTTATGCCTTGCATCAGCATCACACAACCGACAACGCTCCAATTTGCTAAATACCAATCTGAGAGGTGGATGCTTGGGGCCTAGTGGTTAGTCCCAGCTGGACTAGACCCACTGGATCAATTGTCGGTCAGTCAATCAACACTCAGCAAAATCCCAATGGACTCACTAGGTCTACTCTGCTTGGGTCTACTAAGGGCATTCAAGCCACAAACTGGAATTTCATGGTTGACTGCTGATTCAATGGGTCTACTCTGGTTGAAGGGTACTAATGGGAGTCAACCCATGGACCAGAATCCAGTTGTTGGTGAGTCAACACTTAAGTAAATCCCATGGATTCAACAGTGTACTCTAGTTGACACTACCAATAGCATTCAACCACAGAGCTTAGATGTTGACTGGCAAGTCAACATTTGTGTCAATCTCATTGATTCCATGGGTCTACTCTAGTTGAGGGCACCAACTGGATTTACCCCATGGACCTGAACTGAACGGCTTAATGGTGAGTCAACACTTACATAAATCCCATTGCTCCAATGGGCTGCTCTAGTAGGCACTGCCTATTAAGACCCAAGCCAAGGTCTGATCAGCCTTGCAAGGCAATTGAGACAACCTCCGACCACTACACCATACTGTTTTGATCATGGGATCAACTATTCTCTATGACGACCATGTCATAGGGTCTTCTTAGCAAGATTTCTTCATGGGAGGCTTGCTATTGCCTTCCTGAAAAATGGGACGTACCCCAGGTTACCCAGTAGGTTCCCATATCTGAACCAGGATTTAAACCCTGGTCTCCCAAAGTCCTAGTCCAGCATGTAAACCACTTTGCCATGCTGGTTTCTGGTGCAGTTATATCATGCAAAACAGGAGGAGAAGGAGGAAGAAACAGCTGTATTCAGGCAAAGGGCATGGAGGAAGTCAGATTTTTCCCCCCTCTAAATCTTTGGGAGAATTACCTCAGCAAAGGTGACTTCCCCAATAAAGATGTTTGTGGTCAAAACACAGCCTGGGGTGTTTTAAAATGGGCTCCACAACTAACCTGATCTTATAGAGAGAGAACTGATAAATGGCCCAGTAATCTCACATGTTCCCTCAATAGTGCAGCTCAACAAATTATCACAAAGCTTGGGAGCAGCCACCAAGAAGGACTCTTCCATGTTAAAGTAAATTTGTGATGGGAAGAGAAGGGCCTCCTCAGAAGATCTCAAGACACAGGTAGTCTCAAATAGGAAGATATAGGCATGCCTCAGTTTAAAAAAACCTCTGACAAAGCAGCTCCTTTTAAAGAAACTTTCTGTGTGTGTGTCCCAGCCTCCCATCTTTCCCTGCTCTCCTCTGTCTAGCTGGAAAAGCCATTTGCACCTAGTTATCACACCAGAAGTGAGAGGAAAGAAAGGAAGAGTCTTCCCCTTCCCAAGAGGCTCAGGCAAAAGCAAACTGCTGCAGATTCTCCTAGATTCTTCCTTTTTGATAACTTTTCCTGTCTTGACTGTAGTCTGTCTGACATTGCTTGGGCACATGCACTCATTTGCATCTGTGAAAATGTTGGAGGCTATCCATTTGTAAAAACAACAGCAACAGGATTCCCAACCAAAGTCTCACAACCTGACACACAACAAGAGCAGGAAGAAAATGCAAGTGGAATATAGAGAAATCCAACAGATTAGAGGCCAAGAGACTTTTGTGCAGCTAATGAAGAGCACAGGGGTCCAAATCTCTTTTATGTGTTGCTTCTATGGATTCTTAAATAGAGATTCCTTGTCTTCCTTCCCTCACAATGCTCTTGACCCAATATGGAAAAGTCCAGGAAACCTTAAAATCAATGTCTTGCACTGTTGAATGTTTAATGTGATTTTATGAGTTTATTGACATTTATGGTTTCTTGTGTAGTGTACGCTGGTCGCCATGCCTAATCCTCGTAATGCCTCCAGACAAACACAGCCGTTTCTATTTCTGGTGGGACATCCATCCAAAGCAAAAGTGGAAGGTTCCTTCATGAAACCCAACCGTGGCCTACAAGCATTCTCACCCAGGGCCAATGTGGCCAACTTAAACAGGAGTGGGCCAATGTGGGGAAGGGTTCGTGCCCAATTTTCTCTCCTTAGATCCCCCTCTCCATGAGCTGTGCACCCAAAACAAGCCCAAATACCCCTGTTTTCCTTTGCAGTCACTCTCAAAATAGCGGCAAGGACAATGGATCCCTGGGATGACAGAGGATGAATCAGGACTGTCCCTGCCAAATTGGGACCAAGAGGGGATGCAGACCTGCTTTTTAGATCATTCGACCCCTATGAGAAGAAAACAATGCAACTCTGGGGACAAAAAAGATTTCCCATGCCTTGGATCAACCATTGACCAGAATGAGGTCTGCAGTCTAGTAATCAGAAGAGGACTATGGGAAGGGCAGCCATGAAGGAACTGGGCAAGATCCTAAAGTGCAAAGATATAATACTGAACACTAAAGTTAGGTCCATTCAAGCCATGGTATTCCCCATCACCATGAATGGATGGGAGAGCTGGACAGTGAAGAAAGTGGGTAGGAAGGAAATCAGCCCATTTGAGATGATGATGATGATGATGATGATGATGGTGATGGTGATGATGATGATGATTACAGAGATGTGGTGCTGCTGGAGAAGAGTGCTGAGGATACCAAAAAGACCAACAAATGGGTCCTGGAACAGAGCAAGCCTGAGTTCTCCCTGGAAGCCAAGAAGATTAAACTACAGAGAGGCCAAAATAAAGCTGCTTTGGACCACTTTGGAGGTGTGCTGTTTAAATGATGGCCCTAAGGACCAGAGCACAACTTTGGTGCAGCTTCCATCATTTAAACAGCAGACCTCCAAAGTGGCCAGAAGCAGCTCAATTTGGCCTGTCTGTTTCAGCCTACTTCAGACACATCATGAGAAGGAATGACTCACTAGCAAACGCAATAATGTTGGGAAAGGTGGAGAGATGTAGAAAGAGAGGCAGGCTGCATGCCAGATGGAGAGACTCTGTCGAGGAAGCCCTGAGTCTGCAAGACCTGAGCAGAGCGGCTCAGGACAGGTGAGCATGGAGGTCTCTCATTCATGGAGTCCCCATGAGTCAAAGTTGATTCGAGGGCAGTTAACAACAGCAATTCCAGACAAGACTCTGGTGTCTTCTTGCTGAGCAAGAATTCCCTATTTATAGCGCTAGTGGGAAAATGTAAGGAAAATTCTGCCTAACTCCACCACAGATGTTTTTCCCCCTTTTCCTGGCCAGTGTCTAACATTTAGGCAAAAGGCGAAATGGGACTAATCCGTACCTTAAAGATTGGGAGTGGGGTGCATGACATAAATACAGTTGCTAGCCCCAACTAGGACAGATTTACTGGAGAGACAAGAACTTGGTACATCCACGCAATGGTTACTAGCAATTGGATGTAAGCCCAGGTTTTGGAGTCCAGCATTTTCCTGGGAATCCAACCCCTATACAAAACAATTGCAAGAGGTTTGTAAAATATATACAAAATCCTTCAATTCTGACCCACTTCTATCAGGTGTAGTTATGGGAGAGGGGCAAAATAAGGGCACCCCAAATAAGAACTCGGCACCCACCATGAAATTTTCCTTCAGTTCCCCACACTTCTAGACTTAAAATCACAGCTGAGCATTTACAAGCAGAGTTTAGATATCCAAAGTTTACAAAATGGACAGGCAAAGGACCCATGGATTGCAGGCACAGCAAACAGAAGAGTCCTAGAGGTGAACAATTTTCAGTGTCTTACTCTCTTCAATGCTAGAAATGTTGGAAATGGTCAAAAAATTCATTTGGATGCAGAATTTGCATTCCTTCATTGCTTGTAGTTGCACCATGGTTGTGAAAATGTAAGTCACTGGAGCATTTTTGGTGATGGCCTCTGACTCCCCCTTCCCCCCCCCATTTGTCAGCAACTTTTCAATACATAAACTTTACTTTTTGGACTACAACTCCCAGAATCCCCACCCACCATGGTTCCCAGCCATGCTTGCTGAAGGAATCCTGGGTGTTCCTGCCCGCCACCCAAAATATTTATTGCAATGTAAATTGTCAAGAAATGTTTGGGGGAAGGCAAACCTTTCCACGCCTTCATCTCATGAGTTTTTGGGGCCTTCTTGTGTCTCACTCATCTGCAAATAAACAGTCCAATGTTTGTTTTATTTGGTAATTGATGAGGGTTTCCATTCTACCGTTGTGTTATTTCCAACTCAAGGAGAGCCGATGGCATTTAAGGATACCAATAATGACATAAAGTCATAAGGCAGCAAAGTAAAACATCTCCTCCAAACTAAAACCTGAACTGAAGCCCCGAATAATTATTCTTAAAACAAACAGCCCTTTATTGAGTTGGAAGATATTAAAGGTTTTTCTCCTCTTGCCTCTCCATATTCCACACTTTCCCTGTTTGCTCACTCTCTCCTTTTTGATCACACGAATGCAATTCCAAAAAAACAGCCTGACTTCAATGGAAAACACACAAATACATTTTATCACAGGAAAAAACACACATCCCTTTTTTCTTTCTCCTTGGGATTTTGTCTCTGGAGCTTAACTCCACCCGCTCTCTTTTTGGAGGAACTATTTATTTTGGGGGCGATGATTTGGAGATCTCTTTCTTTTTCCCTGATACTTCCCTGAAGCCTGCCAGCCTGGGTTTGCCTTTGCCTTCCTCTGGGGCTGAGAGAGTGTGACTTGCCCAAGGTCACCCAGTGGGTTTCCATGGCTAAACAGGGATTTGAACCCTGGTCTCTCAGAGTCCTAGTCCAACACTGAAAGTACAACAACACGCTGGCTTCAGTCCACAGTGAGTTTCCGGGAAAGAAATCAAGTATACCATAAATCCGCATTAGGGTTGCCATAAGTCAGAAATGACCTGAAGGCACCAAACAACACCAACATGTTGATAATATGCCATAAATATGGGACCAGGGCTTGGCACAATGGGGAAAAAGCCCTCCTGGTCCACAAGATCAGAGAGTTTGGGAATGTCAGCAATAAGCCAGGGGTCCTGCAGATCTCTGGCTTATCATGGTCCTGTGATATCAGGCACTGTGTATCAAATGCACCAAGAAACTGGATTAACAGGAAAAGCTGGGTTTTTAAAAAGACAGACAGGAATTGTACAGAGAAGCTCCTAGCATGCACAGGGCCCACGTCAAAGTCTGGGTTGGAGGTCTAAGGTGACGGTTTGTTGTACCCAAAATAACAGCCATGAGGAAAGCCCTGATTTCTGTGGAGAGCACTGCAGAACAGAACGGCCGGCCACTTTTGCAATTTTGCAATTTACCAAGACTTGGTGCAAGCACAATGTTGAATGGCAGGAAAGGAAGAGACCGCTTTGGGAAGGGGAGGGAGAGATCATTTCTGAGACAAATGTGGAATTTTCTGTTCAGTTTCTTGGCAATGTAAGCATTAAGCTTCACTCTTTGCTGAAGCAGGAGAGTTTGCATCTTTACGTTTTGGAAAAGCAAAGTTTGGGGAGAGGCAACAATCCCCACCAGATTAAAATGGTTTTAAGAAGTGACTGCTGCTCAGGACAGACCTTGATCTTCCTTTTGCAAATAGGTTTCTTTAATATATCTTTATTTACTTTTTTAAAAAAAAATGTACAACAAGAAAAATAAATTTCAATATTTAACAAAATCTTAACATCCAATATTTCCAACCTTCAGAGAGTTGAAATTAACTCATTCCTGTAAGTTTTCCTTTCTATTCTCTATATCTGCCCTCTACTTATCTGTTCATTTCCCAGTCTGACATGTTATTATTATTATTATTATTATTATTATTCCTCTACAATAATAAAATTCCTGTTCTTATCACCAGCTTATCTATAATTTCCTATTAGTCATTTAATTACATCATTATTTGTTATTCATTGCAACTCTTCTGCATTTATACATTTCGCTTGACATTATATTTGCCTTATTTGCTCTTTATAGAGTAACTTAATATCCAGATTTCTGATTATACTCAAAGAAACAGCATGCAAAAAATAATAATACCCATTGAATCCTATAGTCTTTTGCAAATAGGTTCTGCAGGTTTCTGTGCTGATTCCTGTGAAACCTGTTGGAAGAGAGAGAGGAACCAGGAGGAAAAGAAAGGAAACGTAGAAATAGGAAGCAAACGCCTCTCCAAAACCCGCTTCCAGCTTCCTTAAAAAAAGAAGAATGTTTAAAAAAGAATGAATGCAGCATGTTTCAAATAAGGCCCCTTCCTGTAAATTGTATGCTGACAAACTAGACCTTTTCCACATTGAGGCCTCCTGAAGGGAAACATCGCAAGCGACTGCCAGTGGTTCGGGCCGAGCAGCATGAGAAGGTTTATTTATACACAAACTGGGCGTTGTTACTAAAAAAAGTAAGTTTCTCCTTGAAAGGCTTTGGACCTTTCTGCACTAGAGATGCGGGTTGAAGTGCAACATCCCAGCATGAAACCAGTTTCCCCCTTTACCACCATGGAAAATCCTTTTTCACAGCAGGATCCTCACCATACAGAATCACAGGATGGGAAGGTATCCCCAAGGGCCATCTAGTCCAACCCCATGCCATGCAAGAGTTGTTGTTGTTAACTGCCCTCAGTTCGATCTCAACTCATGGTGGCACTCTGGATGAGACCTCTCCAAGAAGACCCTCTGTCCTCCCCTGATCTGCCTAATTCCTGCAAACCCTTCATGAATCCCCATAGGGACCCTCCATCTGGCAGCATCTGGCCTTCCTCTCTTCCTCCTTCCTTCCCTCCTCCTTCCCCAGAATTATTCTCTTTTCCAAAGGATCCTCTCTTCTTCTCATGATGTGTCCAAAGTACGACAGCCTCAGTTTGGTCCTCTTGGCTTCTTCTTCCAGGGATCTCTCTGGGTTGATCTGCTCTAGGACCCTTTGGTTTGTCCCTTTGGCCATCCATGGGATCCTCAGCATCTTCTCCAGAAACACATTCTCTCAAAAGCATTGGTTTTCTTCCTATCATCTTTCTTAACTGTCTAGCTCTCTCATCCCTCCATGGGAATAATAGGGAATGCAATGGCTTGTAGGATTCTGACTTTTGTGCTCAGTTGTATGTCTTTGCATTTTATGCTCTTTTCTAGTTCTTTCGCAGCCATCCTCTCCATCCTTAGTCTTCTCCCGATTTCCTGACTGCAGTCCCCATTTCTATCAGTGTTTGATCCCAGGGATGGGAATTCTTTCACTATTCCTATTTTTTCATTGTCTAGGTTGAACTTGTGAAGGTCCTTGGTGCTCATTATTTTTGTTTTCTTTATGTTCAACAGTAAAACTGCCTTTGCACTTTCTTCTTGGACCTTCCTTAGTAGTTGTTCCAGGTCTGTGAGGTTTTCTGCTAGTATTATTGTGTTATCCACATATCTCAGATTGTTGATATTCCTTCCTCCTATTTTCACTCCTCCTTCTTCTGTGTCCAAGCCTGCTTTTCTTATAATATGTTCTGCATACAAGGTGAACAGATAAGTTGAAAGGATGCAGCCTTGTCTGACCCCTTTTCCAATTGGGAACCATTCTGTTACTCCATCTTCTGTCCTGATAGTAGCCTCTTATCCTGAGTACAGATTCCTCATTAGGACTATCAGATGGGATTGGCACTCCCATCATGTCTTTAAGGGCCTTCCATAGACTTTCATGGTCTATGCAGTCAAAGGCTTTGCTATAGTCTATGAAGCACATGCTGATTTTCCTCTGGAATTCCCTGGTGCTCTTCATTAGCCATCGTATGTTTGCAATGTGATCCCTAGTGCCTCTTCCTTTCCTGAACCAACATGCAAGAGTACAAAACTTTAAACATGCAAACTTGAAACATACAAGAGTACAAAAAAATCTCCGGAGATGGACAAGAAACAGTTGTGTCGTGAGTTCGGCCTTACCTAGATCTGAGGTAGGAACCACACAAGCCTCCAGATGTTGTTGGACTGCAGCTCCCAGCATTCTATATACCACCAGCTATGCTGGCTAGTGCGGCTGGGAGTTGTAGTCCAACGACATCTGGAGAGTGACCCAATTCCCACCTTGGGTCTATGACAGGAAGCTTTTATTTAGCTCAACCGTGGGACTAACCCCTTGCAGCAACGACAACAACAACAACATTTTCTGGCACAGATGCCACAATGAAAAATGGAAGCCAAATAAATGTGTGCAAGCCTTGTGTCACAAAATTCTTTGTTTTTGCATCACAACCTCACTCATACTCCTCAGCCTTGCCATTTAGCTCAGTCACACAGAAATCCCAGTTGTGCTTCTCTTTAAATTTATTTTTGTCAGTTCTAAAGGTCTCTTTTTTGCTTCGGTATTCCTCAGGAATACACTTTAAAATCAGATGTGTTGGTGTGAGACTTTCAAAAGTGACCCCTTTTTTTTTGAGAAAGAGAAAGAGAGAGAGGCATTTGGGAACATGTATAACATGTTCCTCCCAGAATAGATCCTTGCCTGTGGGTTGACTAAACTGTCAGATTTATTCCTGGATAATGCATGAAGACGCCTTTAGATTTTAAGTCAAGAACCAGCCCAGGATGACACAACTCAGTGCCATTGCTCATCAATGCACCAAAATATGGCATTTTCCTTCATAGTTGCAATGTCCCTTCATGTCAACTCTGGCCTATGATGACCTTCCCTAGGGTTTTCTTGGCAGGATTTAATAGTCAGAGGTTTGCTATCGCTCTCCTCAGAGGCAGAGAGAGTGTGACTTGACCAAGGTGGGTTTCCAGGGCAGAGCAAGGATTCAAACTCTGATCTCCCAGAATCCTAATCCAGCACCCAAATCCCTATACCATGCTGGCTCCATTTTTATGTGCCTTCAAGTCAGTCCCAACTGATGGTGACCCTCTCCCAGATTTCTTCAGAGGCCAAGTAGCCATTGCCTTCTCTGAGGCTGAGACAGCATGACTTTTCCAAGGCCATGCAGGGAGTTTTCCAGGGCTGGATGGAGATCTTGATCTCCCAGAGTCCTAGTCCAACACCTAAACTGTGACACTATGCTTGCCCTCTTTTGTGAGCCTTTTTAGTAGCTCACAAAGAAGATGCAACAGATGGAAGAACAAAGACCCATTTTCAGTGAATTGTGAGATTTAGCACCTGGGCACTCCAAGTGCTGTTGGATTGCAACTCCCAGCAGCCCCAGCCAGAACAGAGAATGGTGAGGAATGCTGGGAGCTGGAGGTCGACAGTATCCAGAAGGTTACAGGATTCCCACACTAGATCTGGGAGCCAGGCATTTAAAAACAGCATTTTAAAAATGCTTGGCTGTGCCCATGCCCCTAGAAGAGGAGTTCCTACCAACTAGTAGCAGCCACCCACTTTCATGGAAAGTTAAACCTGGGAAATGGAAAAAATAATATCGGACGGAGAGGAGGGCAGGAAGCAGCTGCAAACTCCGCAATTCAAAATATACGGTAGGTCCTGTACAGCACTCTCTGTATATGAAAGTCAACAAGAGTTTCAAGAGACAGCTCAGGAGAAGCAGGCAGAGAGAAGGACAAACCAGAAGGGAAGGAAAAGATATCCAAGGCTGAAGACCAGAGCCTGGAAAAGTGACTTTTTTGGTACTGCAGCTTCCAGAATCCCCTTGACAGAATTCCTGGAGCTCTTGACCACAGAGAACTTACACACATTCAATGAAGAAAGAGAAAGAGTCAAAGAGTTCTTATGTCTGGGATCCAACATGGATAGAAATGGAGACTGCAGTCATGAAAGAACTAGAAAAGATCTTCAAATGCAAAGATCTACAACTCAGCACCAAAGTTACAATCCTACATGCCATTGTATTCCCTATTATTCCCATGGATGGATGGGAGAGCTGGACAGTTGAGAAAGAGAATAGGAAGAAAACCAAGGCATTGGAGAGACTGTGTTTCTGGAGAAGAGGCTGAGGATCCCATGGACAGCCAAAAGGAGAAACAAATGGGTCCTAGAGCAGATCAAGATGGAAACCTCTCTGGAAGGAGCCAAGAGGACCAAACGGAGGCTGTCCTACTTTGGCCACATCATGAGAAGAAGAGAGGACTCTTTGGGAAAGAGAATAATAATGCTGGGGAAGGAGGAGGGAGGGAAGGAAGGAGGAAGAGAGGAAGGCCAGATGCTGCCAGATGCCGGAGGGACTTTATTCAAGAGATCCCGAGTTTTCAGGATCTGGGCCGATCAGGAGAGGACAGGAGAGGGTTCCTGGCGATCTCTCATCCAGAAGGTGACTGCCATGGGTCCAGATCCACAAGAAGGCAGTTAACAGCAAAGAACTTTAATCTAATGGAAACTTATTTAAAAAGAAGGAGAAGGAGGCTGGAGGGGGCCTTTGGACCCGAGTCCCCCCCCCCCCCGCGCGCGCGCCCAGTCTCCCCAGTCTCCCCAGTCTCCCCAGGACTGGTCTGGGTCTGGGTGTGGGTCTGCCTTGGAGGGCTGGGACTTGCCTTGTTCCTCTCGGGGGAGTCCAGGGGCCAGGGGCCCTTCTGCTGGGGGGTCATCCTCCTCTTCCTCTTCCTCTTCCTCTTCCTCTTCCTCTTCCTCTTCCCAAGGGCTGAGCATCGGGAGGGCAAGGCAGCAGGCAGAAGGCAGGCAGGCAGGCAGCGCTCCTGCTCCTGCTCCTGCTCCTGCTCCTGGTCCTCCTTCTGCCTCCTGCTCCGCCTCCTCCTCCTCCTCCTTCTCCTCCTGGGAGGCTCCGCCTGGAAAGGCAGGGATGGAGGGAGGGCTGGGGGGGGTCTCCTCGGGGGTCCAGGCCTGGGATGGCCCCCTCCCTTTGCAAAGACCAAGGAGAGGAGGGGCCTTGGTCTGGATGACCTTTGGGGGACCCCTTTGGACCCGGGGGGGGGGGAGAGGAGGAGCAGGAGAAGGAGGCTGAGGAGGTGTGCTTTCCTACTCAGGGGGACCCTAAGGCCAGGATCCTCTCCTGGGGGTTTCTTGACAAGTTCCCTTCAGAGGAGGTTTGCCGTGGCCTCCTTCCCCTGAGGCTGAGAGAGTGTGACCCTTTGGCCCAGGTCACCCAGGGGACTTGCCATGGCCCGTCTGAAGGAGGATGCTTTCTGGAAAGAGAGGGAAGAGAAAGTGGCCACTGACGGATGCTGGAAGGATCAGCCCAAAAGGACAGGCACAGAGGCATCATCATCATCATCATCATCCCATGGATTGAGCAGGCAGAGAGATTCGACAGATAGAGAAATAGATGAATCAGAGAGAGACAGAGAGAGACAGAGATTAAGCAGATAGTTAGATACATATAGATAGAATAAATTGATTGATAGATAGAGGAAGCAGAGAGAGAGAGAGAGAGAGAGAGAGATACAGCAGATAGATAGAGCAGATATAGATAAATGGATGAAATAGATAGAGCCGATCCATAGATAGATTTGATGAGAACCGAAATGCATCTCTCCATTGTGGGGAAAGGCTATAGCCAGGTGATCCCTTGTCCACCTGTGGCCAGGTCTTCTGTTGCCCAGGCCTTGCTAACTGGGGATGATGGAGCTGCTAATTTCAAAGTCCCCGGATCTCTCCGTTTCCAGTTCTTTGTTGTTGTGTGCCTACAAGTCATTTCCAACTTATAGCAACCCTAAAGCAAACCTATCATGGGTTTTTCTTGGCAAGGTTTGTTCAAAGGAGGTTTGCCATTGCCTTCCTCTGAGGCTGAGAGCGTGTGGCTTACCCAAGGTCACCCAATGGGTTTCATGGCCCAGCCAGGTGAGTCACATGCTCTCAGCCTCAAGGGAAGGCAATGGCACACCTCCTCTGAATAAACCTTGCCAAGAAAACCCCAGGATAGAGTTGCCATAAGTCAGAAATGAATCGAAGGCACACAACACAGAACCATTTTATTGCAAGGCATATAGTGGCAATACAAATCCCCAGAATCTTTATTTTGCAAGGTGGGTATCTCAGTGAGGGTCCCAAAGCCCCTCTTTGTCCAGCCAGGGAAGCTCTTCCATGGTTCCCAATCTGCCTCAGATCTTTCCCAAGGACTGGCCATTTATGGGGAAAGTATGTGCTTCCGAAGGAGCTTTGGCGACAGCAAGAGCAGGTCCTCTGAGGCCTGATATGAGACCCAGAACCTCCTGCCATGCTATTTATTCCAAGAATGGCACCCAAAGTGCCCTCCGCCGGAAAGGAAAGGACCACAGAAGCCTGATTTATGGCTTTTGCTGCATGCACCAAAAATGGGAAGCAAGAGGTCTGTATGGCATAGACTCCCTTCCTGGATGGAAGGAGTCCTGCAAGCAGAGCAAACTTGCAAAAGGAGGATCCCAGATCCCAAAATGCCCCTTTGAGGAATCTTTCCTTCCAAAGACTTTGCATTTGAGAGAGAGAAAAAGCCCTGGACACATGCTGCTTCCTCACTGCAGGAACAATCCAGTTTGACACCTCTTTCACTGCCACAGCTCCATGCTATGGCATTCTGGGAATTCCACCATGTGCCACAACAAATGACAGTTCCCAGAATGCCATAGCATGGAGCCAAATAGAGGACTTTAACTCAAGCCAGTCTTACTTTATTTTCTTATCCAAGTTACTATGAAGCCAAGACCCCTTCAGTTGGACGTTACTCTCTGTTTTTCTCCTTGTCTTTTCAAAAGTCTTTTAACCACTGAGAAGACAAAGGTGTCTTACAAAAGCCCCAATTTATGACTCGACTAGAAACAGGAATCCCGCTAAATAGCCTTCACACCCAAATTACCTGACAAAAATATCCCTAAGCCATTATTATTATTATTATTATTATTAGAAGGAGAAATCGACTCAGAGGAAGTCCTTGAGACATCACTCAGGTCTGAAGCTCTGACCATTATATCCGTTCCCATCAGAGGAATCACAGGGAATTGTGGATGGAAAGGCCATCTGAAGAGCCATTCTCTGCTAAAATCTTTTTTTTAAAAAAATAAAAATAAAGGAGGGGTATGTCTGGTTGGTAAATATTTTGGTGCACAGTCACTCCGTCAGGAAAAAGATCTGGACCATCACAAAGTGACCGGCCAGGAAACTTTCCTCACCACCTTTGCTTTGCTTTGCTTTGCTTTGCTTTGCTTTGCTTTGCTTTTATCAGCCAGTGCCAAATATGATACGGTCCTTTTAGAGGGGAAGGGAGGGAAAAAATCTGATTTATTTCCACATGAAATCCGGTTGGACCCCCCTGGGAAGAACTGATATAGCTCAGAAATTGTTGGCCATAACTATTTTCAGCTTGTTCCATTCCACGAACAGCTCTGCTTTGAAAGAGGAAGGTAGCCCTTGTTTTTTGGGGAATTTGAGCCACAAGTTGTTGTTATAAATGGGGACAGACATTGTTTCCCTCTGACCCTTGAGGCTTCTTGGCCTTTGGGCTTCACCGGAGAGGTCATTTTGACCCAGAACTTGTCCTCAACACTTGGGCTCCTCTTGACCCTTGCAACTACAAGCAGAGAGGAGAATGAAAGCACTGCCACCCAGAATAGAAATCCTGCCTCTCCAAAATGAAATGAAATTTCCCTTCAGTCCTCAAGTATCTAGGAATGGCAGAGAGGGAAAACACTGGAAACGGTTCCCATGTAGAAATCTTCTCTTTGCTGTGTTTGCCTTCCTTTGGTCCCTTGCCTGCCCCTCTTCTATGCATTCCTAAATGCTCTCCTAAAATTTTAAGTCATTGCAGCATTAGAAAATAAAGTTAGAAAACAAAAATAGCGACCATCATGGAAGACAGTCATGAATTCAGCCTAGATAATGAGGAAACAGAAATAGTAAAAGAGTTCCTGTACCTTGGATCAAACATTGAGAAGAACAAGGGCTGCGGTCAAGAAAAATCTGGAGAACCAAAGTTTGGGAACCACTGGTTTACACCATAGAAACAGTGCCATTTGATACCACTAAGTGCTATAGCGCCATCCTATGGAATCCTGGGATTTGTAGTTTTACAAGAACTTTAGCCTTCTCTGGTGCCCCACCAAACCAAAGATCCCAGGATTCTGTAGTATGGAGCCATGGCAGTTAAAGCGGTGTCAATCTGCATTATTTCTATTGTGTAGATGCACCCATAGAATCCACTTCCAGAGGGCTCTAATGTCGCAGTTCAGGGGGATATCACTAAATACGTAACTCTGAATATCCTCTCCAGTGCCTTTGCTGCTGCCTGACACTACAATGTCTGATCATTTAGTTTCAAAACGCATCTGGCCTCCCAGTTTTGGAGGATTTTGGGAGGACCACAGCCACAACTCCAGCCCATAAGGCTCATAGCGCCAAAGAAGCACATCCTGTCTACACCGCAACAAGATGGATAGGACATCTGTCTAGCATTACCTGGTCTTTCTGTCATCTGAAATATGCCTGGTTTCCTAGACTAGCATGCCAAGCGTCTTCTCCCCAGGTTGTTAAGATTTATTTTAATTTATTTTACTCTAGCCCTGCGTCATACTTAATTCATACCTCACACTGCATATTCTTCAATGCCACACAGAGGACCTCAAACGCAGGCTCCATTTCTCAGATCCAGAATAACTAACATGCTCAGGTTTCCAAGCAATCCCTAATGCAGCGCAGATGTTTTTAAAAATGGAGAGGTGCACAGTTCGCAATATACCAAGCCCTTTTCCATCCCCTTGCTCTGCCCTGCAAGCAGTCGTTGGATTAGGAGATGACAGGATTGAGAGATACACCATACTTTAACTCTACTTGCTAGCCTCAAGCAGAATAAACCTATTGAATCATAAGCACATAAGCCTTTCCTCACCTACTTATCTTGCATTTAGCAGGGGTTTTTTTTCTATTGCTCACTAAAAAATAAATATGAACTCAATTTGCAAGTCATACATCTCTGAGGAAATTGCATTGTAGGTGAGTTAAATGAAGTAATCATAGAGAATTTAGTAAACCCATGAAATTACAGCAGGTGCTTTTCTTCAACCACATATCTTGCATTTAGCAGGCTTTATTTTGAGATTGGTCATTGGAAAGTAAACACGGGTTTAATTTGCAAGTCTAATGGCTGAGGCACATATCTCTGGGGAAATCCCATTGTGGAAAGAAAATGGATTTGTCATAGGGATTAGAAAAAACCCATAAGATTATCTTGTGTGTTTCCTCACCCTACATATCTTTCACTTAGCAGGCTTTATTTTGTGATCGGTCCCTGGAAAGCAAACATGGGCTGAATTTGCAAGTCTGATTGGTGAGACACAGATCTCTGAGAAAGTCCCTTTATGGGAGGGAAAACAAATGAATCAGAGGGATTGCACATTCCTCTTTACTGTGCATGCCACTTATATAAGTTTGATTCAGATTCCCTAAGAAATTTGTTCCAGAACTGAATGGAGCCCATCACCCACAAAAAAAAAAAGGAGTCCTGGTTCATGTAAAAGACTACCTTGTTTGTTAGGAAGGAAGGAAGGAAGGAAGGAAGGAAGGAATTGCTGCATCTCTTGCCTCCACTAAAGTGAACAGGGAAAATTTTGAAGGGTGGGAGCAGCTTTATGTAGGAAAGATCCATCCATGAGCTGTTGCTTTGGGACTCCTATTATTCTTATTTTTAAAACCTTGGCTTCATCACACTGTGGCTGGCATTCTGCGCAATAAAAGTGTATATGTCAAATTGTGCATGTGGGACAAATTGTTCCCCCATAACACAACAGCCGCATTCTGCCGATAACAGGAGAAGCAGAGTTGTCCATGTGCAACACTGTGCATTGCGGTTGCATATTGTGCCTTGTGGTGGTCCATTGTGCTTTGTGTTGTGTGTGGCATAAAGGCACCCAGTCACTGATGTGCATTGTACCATATTGCTATTCCCTATGGGGGTTGTGTTGTGCTAATGCACCATTTCTCTGCATATAGATATTTTGTGCAATGCTGAGGAGTTGTTGGATTGCAGCTTGTTCATCTCTCCTTTGTGTCCCTCTTTTTTTGATGTACCGTACATATGCTGCTGGTTAACATCCAGCTTGCCAGAGAACATCTTCTGCGCATCTGCCATTTCCCCTGCCAGAGGAAAAGGGCTGCTTTCGATTAGGGGAGAGAAAGGGGGATTTTATGGGATCCACACTGATGGCCAATGGTCAGCATCACAGTCATAAAAGTGGAAGACCGGCTGTTTGCATTGAGACAGGGCTGGTCACTCCAAAGCCAGAGGGCCAGGGATGGGCATCGAGTGGACCATGATTTGCATGTAGCCCAAATTTTGTGTGCCCTGAAGCCTCCTGCAACCCATTTTTTAAAAAAGGTTGGCATGATTTTTACCTCCAAAATGTGTCAAAACACATGAAAATGCCCCCACCTCCATTCCCCACAAGCAAACCAAAACCTTATACAAATATGCAACACCTCTGTTTTTCACTCCAGTCCTCTCAAAATGGAAGCACAAGAGAGGACACTTAAGAGTCCCACTAATCTACTAACCCCAGAGTCCCATTTGAAGTAGCCCTTGTCGTAAAAGTGGTATAAAACTGCCATATCTGTACAGTGTAGCTGCAACTTCAGTTTGTACCAGTTGAAGTGAGTGGAGGACAAATTGGGAAAGTGGGAGAGAAAGAGAGGCACCGGGACACTTTAAAAGCAGCTGGAAAAGGGGGACAACCGGGGATTAATCAGAACTGCCAAAGTGGGATAATTGGAGAGTGTGAGTCACAGTTTCACTGTCTCGATGTTAAAATAGTGACAAATCTTTGCACAGAGCCAGGGTCAGGAAGCATGGCTTTACTCACACTTGGGGGGGGGGGACTATTCCCATCTCACTCCTTTTCTTGCAAGATGTGAGTCAGAGAGTAACCATGGCCTACCCAAGAGCAATGGCGCTTTGTGGGCCTCTTTCCTCCAGGCATTTCCCTTTATATCTCCCGCTGGGACGGAAATGGAGATAGTATACAACGGAGATAGCATACAACGGCAGTGGAGGGCTTCAGGAAATGTTTCTACCAGAGAAGTATGCAACAACATGGTGACCCACTATCACCATCACCATCACCATCACTACTCCCAGGAATTGGGTTGGGTTTCCTGAGAATTTGGAATGGAACCAGCATCTCCTTAAGTCCGGACCATCCATTTCCAGCTAGATCAAAAATAAGAAACTCCAGTCAAGATCTTTCAGGGCTTGCTGTCTATTTGTCATTTTTTTAAAGGTTTACATCTTGCCCTTTTATGGTTGTGTAAAGCCCTAAGTCTTCACTTTTCATGGTCATCTCCAGGGAGGAGACGCGGGTGCAAATTCTCCCACAAGAGGAAAGGAAGATGTGGAAATCTCCAGCTTCACTGCAAGAGTATAGTTTGCAAAGATTACCGTGGGCTTTCCACATTCACTGGGGTTTGGGGTGCAAGACTCCTATGTAAGTGGGAAAAAACACATTTTTTTAAAAAAATAAATCACTATTTTTTTAAAAAAAATCTGAGAGAACACCTCTCTAGGAATTTCTAGGTCCTCCAGTGCAACTCTGTGGTCAACATCCGCCAAGATAGAATTGTGTTGGAGGACCTACAAATTCCTAGAAAAGCATTATAGAATCATTAGGAGTTGGAAGAGACCCCAAGGGCCATCCAGTCCAACCCCATTCTGCCATGCAGGAACTCAAAATCAAAGCATCCCCGACAGATGGCCATCCATCTATGGTCATCCTTCTTGCAGAGCTGTGCTGGAGTAACTAGAGATCCCTAGAAAGGACATGTTAATTAAATCCACAGACAATCACATCTGCAAAAGTCAAATCCACACATGCAGAGGGCCGACTGTAGTTGCTTTGGCAACTTGCAAAGACTTGCAAAGACTTGGTGCAACTTGCAAAGACTCTCTATGTATTCAGTTAGTTTTCTCCTTTCCTCCCTCGTGCATCATTCCCCATTGTACAAGGAAACAAAAAGCAAGCACACCATCCATTGCACAATGTTAGTACGCAGCAGAAAGGTGCCATAGCAAGCCACTCTGTAAGTAAGTAGGAGTGTAGATTTACACTATGAAAGCACCAGGAAGGTTCTTGGGGGCTGTCAGAGTATTCTGCATGGGTCTTTCAGTTCAAATCCCCCGGAAGATGAATGTCCAAAGGATGGAAGGAAGGCATGAACAGCCTCCAACCGACCGCCTCCTGCTGCTTCTCCCAGAAACGTTCTTCCCAATGCATCCTCAGGCTTCCCAAATGTGAATCTCCAGTCAGGTAACCGCTTCCAAAGCCAAAGAAGAAGGCCTCCATTCTTCCTCCGATGCATCGGCCGGCCGGCTGGGCGATTGGGAGGAGTGAGTTAACATGGGTGTCTCCCTCCACTTTGGAATTCCTGGGCCTCTAAGTAACTATTGGCAGTAAATCACGCAAAATAACATTTTCCATCTGTGTGAAAAAGTCCAACACCAGCCCTACGTCTTGGAATTACCTGCTAAGGCCATTTCAAGGGAGGCGATTGTGCTCCCTTTCCCCACATTTCATAAAAGGAGAAATATCTCGGCGGTGATGTCTCCGATGCAACCTTCACACCTCTTGGAGCCTGTTGATTCGGCTCTATGGCAGCCCCTTGGAAGGAAACACCTTTTGCTCTCCAAATCTGGGGTCCATTCCTGTTTCACGGCGTGCAGCTATTTGTATGTTCAGGGGGGGGGGCAAGTGAAAATTGTAATGCAAGAATCCAGCTCCAAGGAATCCAGCCCTATGGCAAACCCCTCAACATTTCAGCAATGAACACTGGGACATGTGTGGCCAAGCAGCATCTGAGTATTTATTGATTTTATGTATTTATTATGGGACCCAAGGTGGCTTATATATGTCCAAGATGACAAAGGTTATTAATGAGGAAGAGCACACAAGTTTGGAGAGGATGCAGCAGTTTTCTTTTGCCTGAGCCTCCTGGGAAGAAGGGTGAGATTTCACCTCTCCTCTCTTTCCATGATAAACTACTTTTGCCCTTTGAACTCAGTTTGCTGCAATGGAAGTAAGCTGTGGACAAATTTGTTTTTCATATCATCATTCAAGCATCATTATTGACAATGCAAATATACTCACAAATGCAATCCAGTTAAATTTATCTGCCAAAAAACAAGACTGGGGGGTTCTTACACACAACACCATTATAGCACTACAATTCCACCCTATGGAATCCTGGGATTTGTAGTTTGGGAAGGCACAAGAGCTCTCGAGCTGAGAATCCTAAGTATGCCTCCTTGCACTGCAATTCCCAGGATTCCATAGAAGGCTGCCAGGTGGAGTCATAGTGCTATAACTGTATAGTATTGAAGGACCTTTAAAGCAGAAAGAATGGCAACCAATTGAAATTAGCCACTTAAGTCTCACTGATTAACAGGCAAAGACTCCTGTTAAATATTATGAGCTTTGGATCCAACCCAGTTTCTCACCAAACGTGTTGAAGGTCAGTTTAAGAAGCAAACTAGATCTTGAAAACTTGGGGTACCATTGAGTGCCCCCCTTTTGACCTTAAACTGGGATCTCTTCTGCTGCTCAAGTGGGTGCATCATTTGTCCTTCAATCGTCTTATTGCGGTCAGTGGCCATATTAAATGACCATATTCCCAAATTGATATGAATACATAAAATGCATACATACTATGGACATCAATAAAATATGAATATAAATGTAAACATAAGTTATCAAAAATATAAAATATAGACATAAAATATAACTGCATATGCAACTAGTAAAAGCCTAATCATTTACTAAAACCTTATTTTCACGGAGATTAACTGCAGCAGCGGTTAACATTTGTCCTTGCATTTCAAGGAAATATTTGCAAACCCCACAAAACTGGTCCCCAAACACAACCTCTCCCATATATATATATATATATATATATATATATAATCAATTGTTCTGCTAACAGGATGAGGCTCTTCTTCCTTTCTGTCTGCCATGGAACATCATCAGCGGAAGGAAAGAAGGACGAAATCAAGGCAAGGAATAAATAACAACAAGGGCAGAGGAGGAAGCCAAAGCATCTGTCAGCCAAATGGCATCTCCCGGGTACCGCCCAAAATTTCCAGACGACCTCCATATATATATATATATATATATATATATATATATATTCCCCTTCATTTTAATTTTAACCTCCTTCCAAAACAAGGATGGAGATGGCTAGCATCCAAGGTGTGGTGGAGCCAGCAAAGAGACAGCATCTTCCTCACTTACTTGAATTGAACAAGAAGAGAAGAAGAAGGAGAAGAATGTTTATGGTGGAATCTTCCACTCCATATTTCAAGGGCTGCTATTTAATAATAATAATAATAATAATAATAATAATAATAATAAATTTATTTGTATCCCACCCCTCTGAGGAGCAATTGGGGCAGCTAACAAAAGTTAAAATTCCATACAATGTATTAATACAACCCCAAAACCGCAGAACCCACCCACCCCTTAAAAAAGTATTAAACACATTGAACAAAGGAGCATCACCCGCAGCTTTCGAACCAGGTGCTAAAGCAGAGAGGCTACACTCTCTGGCCACATCCAAACTGAAATGTTCCCAAAATACAGTTGGCCTCTATCTCCACAGATTCTGCACCCACAGATTCAACTATCCATGGCTTGAAAATGTTATGGGTTCATTATTATTATTATTATTATTATTATTATTACGATAGATGATAGATAGATAGATAGATAGATAGATAGATAGATGTTCCAATCTCACTTATATGCTGTTATACTTATCATCCTATTATTTCCATTATCTATACTGAAAATGAATAAACTTTCTACTTCTTACATATTGCTGTTTTCTTCTTCTTTGTGTTTCTTATTTTATACTTCCATTGATAACATTAGTATTGTATAATTGTTTCTTGTACATTTATTCCCCTTCCGTTTATTGTTGTGTCCTTGAATAACTTCAGTATACTTATTGGTTCCTTAATTCCTTTGGATCTGTTATTATTGTTTCATCTTTCTTTCTTTCTTTCTTTCTTTCTTTCTTTCTTTCTTTCTTTCTTTGGCTCTATTTCCATTTGTTTTTGCAGCATTTGCTGACTATTTCCCATTCCTGCTCGATCTCATCTTCTGATTTTCCATGTATCAGATTCATTAAGTGATCCATTTCAGCCATGTCTTGTAACTTAAGTAATCATTTTCTGTTGTTGGTATGGTACTTGTTTTCCAATTCCATGCCAAAAATGTTGTGGGTGTGTTTTGTTTTTTTAATTCCAAAAAGCAAATCTTGATATTCCCCCCCCCCCTCCATTTTATATAAAGGACCTCCCTTTACTACACTGTTATATATAAAATGGGTTTGGAGCATCCATAGATTTTGGTACCCATACAGGCTCCTGGTACCAAATCCCAATGGATGCCAAGGACCCACTGTATCCCTATAATTTGTTGTTGTTGTTGTTGTTGTTGTTGTTGTTGTTGTTTGGGGGGGGGTTGTTACATTTTGTCGTGTGGCCAGGCATGGATATCTTTGTATATATATCTTTTGGTAAAATCCTTCTTACTGTGCAATTGATATACCACATCATTGGTTGGCTTGTGAAGCAACAATTTAGCCTCCTTAAAAATGAAGTTGTTTCCCAATTGTTTGTTTGTTTGTTTGTTTTGCCCCTGTATCCTGATCTCTTTTGTAAACTCTGAGGATTTCTTTCATCCACTGGACTTGAGTCTGGATACAGCCTCTTTAATATTCCCAATGACCCCCCATTTGTTCCACTGAACATATATATTTTTATTAGACCTTGACTTCCAAAGCTTTCAGGGTAGAATTTATGTCCAGCCGTTACAGGTTCATAAACATTTCGATAAATCTCTTGTAATTCAGGTTGTTTTTATATGTGGATAATGGACTTCTCTGGTAGAGGCTTGTGAAATACTGGAGATTTATTGTCTCTTGCTGGCAGATCTATTGTCTCTTGCTGCAGAGGAAAAGGGAGAGCAAGCTCAGGATGCATCTGCACTACAGAAATAATGCAATTTGACACCGCTTTGGAACTCTGGGATTCATAGTTTTGTGAGAAATTTAGCCTTCTCTGTCAGAGAGCTCTGGTGCCACCACAAACTGCAAATCCCAGGATTCCATAGGATGGAGCCATGGGAGTTAAAGCGGTGTCAAACTGCATTAATTCTGCAATGTAGATGCAACCCGAGAGAGAGAGAGCAAAAGAGAGTACATAGGGACTGTGAACTAAGCCTGGAGGTTTGGGGAGGAACAGGGTTTGTGCAGCAGTGTGCACAAATTGTTCCTTTCTAGGGATATTGGACAAGAGTCTCCATCCCCTTTGCCCCATTTGGGGATGATGGGGCTTGCAGACTCAACACCAGTGTTGGATTAAAGTATCAGGGGCCCTGGAAAAATTCCAAAAATTCCATATCTTCCAACTTCCCTGATTTAGCAGGGACCATCTGGATTACTCCTCTGCCATCCCACTTTTCCAGCTGCTGTTAAAATGTCCCAGTTTCTCTCTCCTCCTCCTGCTTTCCTTCTTTGTCATTTGGTCAGTCATTAAAGTCTCATTAATGTCCATGGCATAGTGGTTTAAGTGTTGGACTACAACTCTGAAGACCATGGTTCAATTCCCAGCTCAGCCATGACACCCACTGGGTGAGCTTGGGCAAGTCACATTCTCTCAGCCTCAGGGGAAGGCAATGGCAAACCTCCTCTGAAGAAATCTTGCCTAGAAAACCCCAGGATAGATAGGTTCACCTTAGGGTTGCCATACTTTGGAAACTACTTGAAGGCACACAGCAACAACAATGTGCCCATCCCAACTTTCTACCATCAACAACAGCCCCAAGAGTCCATCACCCCTGTACTTTGTACTTATTCAGGGATTCGAAACCTGGTCTTCAAAGTCTTAGTCCACTACTTAAACCACCACACCTTGCTGGCTCCTTGAACCCCTTTGCAAGGCAAGAATACACATCTCTAGTGCTCCTATAGCCCATCCAGCCTCAGTTTAAAGACCTCGAGAGAAGGCGAATCCTCTCTTTCTCCTAGTTAATGTCATAAGACTGGAGCAACCCATCCCTGTTATTAGACTCATCCATAAAGTGGGGTGGGCAAATGCAGGGGATCAATTCCATCCAGACTCCCACAACCCCCGCGTAGCAATCCCAAATACATCCATTATTCTTTGCAATCCCTCACTAAAAACAAAGCCCAACACTTCTCCCCAGTCTTTGATTCCACAAAGGCAAAGCTAAACTGATGTTGCAAAGGTTTTTGTTTTTTCTTCACATGCTTTTTTGCAAGCCCTCTTAAAAATAAATCTGAAAAAGCCCTTGCATTTTTATTTTCAGAGCAAGGGACGCTTTTCCCTGGGAAACTGTGCAGTTGCAAAGAATTTTCCCAGGACTCTGCAAAAATCCAATGCAGCAGCCGATTATGGAATAGCAAGAGCCCTCCCTGGCCACCATTGCCTCATTGGGTCCCGACTCAAGAAGTGCAATGTGGGAATGGGTGGCTGGGACCAAAAGACGCAGAAAAGTTGGAGAAGAAAGACTTGGTTTTGCTGCTGGCCTGGGAGAAGCTGGGCGGTGGTTTTTCGTTCTGGTTTATTCCTTGCTCTGGAATTTTTGCCAGCAATTGTGCCCAGCTCCTCTCCTTTGGTCCCTGAGAAAGTGGGAGGAAGAACACATTTCTTGGCCAGTCTATGGCTAAACCCACAGCTCCCTCTGGCGTTTGCGAGCCTGGCCTTTACTTGCTAAATGTCCCTTGCTCCTGCATTGCGGTTGTGAGCCATTGTGGTGTATTGGTTTGAACACTGGACTGTGACTCCGGAGAGCAGGGTTTGATTCCCTGCTCCAGCATAAAACCCACTGGGTGACCTTGGACAAGTCACACCCTCTCAGCCTCAGAGGATGGCAATGGCAACTCCCCTCTGATAAACTTCTCTGAGAAAGAAACTCTGTGATAGGTCTGCCTTAGGGTCACCAAAAGTTGGAAATGACTTGAAGGCACACAACAGACACACATACATATGCATTGCTATTAGAGGGATAGAAGCAAATCCTCCCATAACTACTACTAATAATAATAATAATAATAATAATAATAACAATGGTTGTATTTCAATAGCACACTTCTGGATGCATAAGCTAGAGAGAATCATGCTTCCATAGCTGCTCCTTTTGTAGCCATGGCCATACCATCATGGCCACAATCGTAAAGGCTCTCCCAAACTTATTTTACTGGGCTTCAGCCACACCAAGAGAAAAGGAGCTCCGTTTCCCTAATAATTGGGATGGAGGGGACAACATTTCCAGCCCTCTCCCACCAGAAAGTGAGGCTGCAACAATCCTAAGCAGAAATCCCATTGCAATGCCTTGCCTTAGTTGCCTCATTTGCTGGAGCCACGTGACGGAAACACCATCCTCCTGCACCTCCATTTCCAGCAGAATGAGCCCCTTCTCTCAGTGCAGAGGATGCCTGGCAAGATGGAGGCTGGAAGGCCATTGCACATAGGGACATTACTTAGTTATGCAACTCTAACAGAGTAGCCAGAGCCAACATGGCATAGCAGTTTGAGTGTTGGACAATGACTCTGGAGACCAGAGTTCGATTCCCCACTTGGCCATGAAACCCAGTTGGTTGCCCTTGGTCAAGTCACATGCTCTCAGCCTCTGGCAAAGGCAATGGCAAACCTCCTCTGAACAAACCTTGCCAAGAAAACCCCAGGAGAGCTTCTCCTTAGGGTCTCCATAAGTCGGAAACAACTTGAAGGTGGCACACAACAAGAACAAGAAGCTGCCCTGCACCTGTTCCATCCTCCCTTCTTTTCTGTTTCCAACTTATGGAGACCCTAAGGAGAACCTATCCTGGGGTTTTCTTGGCAAGGTTTGTTCAGAGGAGGTTAGCCATTGCCTTTGCCAGAGGCTGAGAGAGTGTGACTCATGCAAAGTCACCCAGTTGCAGAAAAGAAGGGAGGATGGAACAGATGCAGGGCAGCTTCTTGTTCTTGTTGTGTGCCACCTTCAAGTTGTTTCTTTTCTGCTCTATCTCTATGGCAGGGCTATTGAGGAAGACCCCTCCATTGCCACAGCAGCAGCGGATAAAGCCTGATGCAAAAGCCAACTGTCAAGTCTTGAGCAACAGGGTCCAGCAGTTGGTCACTTCCTCTCGGCAATGACTCTGCAAGCGGAGGGAACCGTGTCAAAACAGGGCCTTGGCTGGGACAAGGCAGCGGCCGACAGATAAGGAGAGGCCCATCTGCCAGCTCTTTGGAATGAACTAGAATGAATGCAAAAATACAGGCTACTGGCCCATGACATACGGAGAGAGAGCACTGCACAGTGTCAAGAAACAGACTTCTTTCTATATCCGGTGGCTGGGGATTTCCAGCAGGAAGAGGGCAAGGAATCTCTTCCAGGTTCTCACCTGAACTTTAAAAGAGGTCTCCAAGGTGTTGAACTAGATCCACCCAAAATATTCCCAGCACTTTGGATAGTTCCTTTGTACTCCAGCTCCCTCCTTTCCTGGGGAACTTTTGTGACCTTGGGCTCAAAAATCTCGTTTCCAAAAGACACATTTCTTCTAAAAAAGCATGTAGGAAGAAACAGTGTGGAACAACCTGTAGCTAGACAACAACCTGCGCCTTATTAATAGAAGGATCATTTACTGGCAGTGCAAATTTGTTGTTGTGTGCCTTCCAGTTGTTTCTGACTTATGGAGACCCTAAGGCGAACCTTTCAAGGGGTTTTCTTGGCATGTTTCTTCAGAGGGGATTGCCATTGCCATCCCCTGAGGCTGAGAGAGTGTGACTTGTCCAAGGTCACCCTTGGTTTTACATAGTTGAGCCAGAGAGTGCAATAAAGAAACTAATTATACAAACTTGGACCAGTCCTGATTTCTTTGCCAACCCACCTTGCTGGGAAGCATTGAGGAGAACAAAATCTCATGTGTCCAAATGAGCCATCAATGTGTCAACTTTCTAAGAGGCAACTTGTAAATCCATTCATTTTTCTAACTGAGTTAATGACATTCACTCTAATTGAGTTAATGCCAGGTAGGTCACTAGACACCAGCTGGAGAGGACAAGAGCCATTGAATCAGTGGGTCCACTCCAACTGGGATGAGTAATTGAACTGAGCATTTGGGTATATCTCTGAGATCAAAAATCAAAGTCTCTCTCACAAAGACGTTAATTGCAGAAGAAGCTAATTGCACATCTAGCAAAACAGGTTAAGGACCAAACGTTGTTGTTGTCGTTGTTGTTCTTCAGCTTTTTCTCCAGAAGACCTAGGAAGTTGACCAACCTGCTGCATGCAGACCACAGAGGATGGCTTCCTTGGGTACAAGTTTAAGCAACAGAGTAAGATGGGGACAACTTTGGCCAACATCCGAAGGAACAGTTCCTCTTTCTCTTTTGTGAGTGCAACACATTTAATTATTAATACATATTTCCCAAGTATCTAAAATCCACCAGGCCTTTACCAGCCTCAAGTGTGGCATCTCAATACCTCTGCCTCGAGGGCCCTGCATTTATTGTTATTCCAAAGGTTTTTGTGAGTGTCGAATTAGCGCAGGATTTGTGTCCCAGTGTGTGTGTTTATGGAGTTGCAAATAATATCTTAGAGGCTGGAACTTGGACTAACCAAAGACCATGACAGTGGCTTGGGGTTTTCTTATCATGTCCGGCTTCCTGAGAGGCAACTAAAGCTGCACAGTTGCTTCAAAACCAGCACTTTAAAATAAAGACGACAAACAAATAATCATCCAGTTGCAGCAATATCCTTTCTTGGTAAAAAGGAAAAGCCGCAGGAAAAACCTCAGTGACAGGTCGGCTGTCCTCCAAAGATATGGTAGGAAGAACTTGGGGTGCATCTACACCGTGGAAACAATGCAGTTTAACACCACTTTAACTGCCATGGTTCCAATTTACAGGATCTTGGGATTTGTAGTTGGCAGAGAAGGTTTTGTAAAAATACAAATCCCAGGATACCATAGGATGGAGCTGCAGCCCTGAAAGTGATGTCAAATTGCATTATTTCTACAGTGTTGATGCACCCTTGGAGGCCTGTTATTGAACTCAGGGCATCGTTTCCAACTTTTGGCAACCCTAAGGTGAGCCTATCATGGGGTTTTCTTGGCAAGACTTATTCAGAGGAGGTTTGCCATTGTTATCCTCTGAGGCTGAGAAAGTGTGACTTGCCTAAGGTCAGTCAGTGGGTTTCCATGGCCAAGCCAGGAATCAAACCCAGGTCTCCAGAGTCCTAGTCCAATACTCAAACCACTACACCAGTGGAATCATGGTGCTATAATTTTGTAGTGTAAAAGGATGCTAAATTAAAAACCAGGTTATAATTAGCAGCTTATTTTCCCCAATCTTCCAACCACAACCATGCATCTTATTGTTATCAACACCCAAGACTTGGCACAAGTTGGCAGCATGGATTCCTTGTCTCTCCTTATGCTCACATTTGTAGTTGTTGCGTATTTTCAAGTCCACTCCTACTTATGGCATGCCTGTCCTTGGGTTTCCTTGGCAAGGATCATTATTTAGAGGAGGTTCTCCACCATTGCTTTCCTCTGAGGCTGAGAGAGTGAGGCTTCCCCCAAAGTCACCCAGTGAGTTTCCATGACTGAATGGGACACTTGAACCCTGGTCTTCCAGAATGCTACATTCAACACTCAAACCACTACATTGTGCTAGGTCTTGTTATCTTGGCAAGATTGGTTCAGAAAGGGTTTTCCATTGCCCTTCCCTGAAAGAGTGAGACGTGCCCAAGGTCACCCACTGGGTTTCCATGGCTGAGCAGGGATTTGAATCCTGATCTTCTGGAGTCCAAGTCCAAAACTCAAACCACGCCACCAGACTGGCTCACATGCACCGATCCAAAAAGCTACAAACGAAGGCCATCCATTGCAAAGAAGCACTCAGTTCAGTGAGATTCAGTTGCTCTTCGCTTCCTCTTTCATCTGAAGCACTTTATAAAAGAGGAATGGGAAAATTGTACAGATTTAAAAATAGCGCTGATGGGAGGAAGAGATTATCCATAAAGTATGACTCACTTTAGAAAGCAAAGAAACTTGGTTAACCTCCTCCTTGTTGAAGGGCCTATGGCAGGCAAAATCTATCTGCAAAATTTGTGTGCATTTATCACAATTCGTACAATCTGATTTGAGGAGTTAAGTTTCTGTACTAGAAGTAAAACTATCATGGGGAAATTGGTCACCAAGTTTTCTATGAAGAGCCCACAATTAAAAACTGGACAACAAATCTTTGCATTCCCTGAAGCTGAGATCCTGGATCATGCTAACAAAGAATAAAGCTCAGCTGTGTGTGTGTGTGTGTGTGTTGTGTTGTGTGCCTTCAAGTTTGTTTTGTTTTCCTGACTTATGGCAACCCTAAGGCAAACCTATCATGGCTTTTTCTCGGCAAGATTTGTTCAGAGGGGATTTGCCCCTGTCATCCTCTGAGGCTCACCTGCCCCAAACCACCAAGTGGGTTTCCCTGGCCAAGCAGAGATTCGAACCCTGGTCTTCCAAAGTCCTAGCCCAACACTCAAACCACCACACCACATTGGCTCATATCAGGAGATAAATAATTGCTATTATAATTGCTAAATAATTGTAACCCAGCTAAGACTGAGAGGTGACATGACAGCCATCTTGAAATATCTGAAGGGATCTCATGTAGAACAGCAGTTCTTAAACTTTAGGCCTTCTCTTGTTTGGCACTTGAACTCCCAGCATCCTTGACCCATGGCCCTGCTCTTGAAGAGTTCTGGGAGCTCAAATGCCAAATCTCAAGGACCAAAGACAGAGAAGCATTGATGTAGAAGATGGAGCCAGCTTGCCTTCTGCTGCTCCAGAGACAAGAAATAAACCAATTGATTCAAGCAGCAAAAAACCAGAGAGATTGGGTTTCCTGCTGGTAAGAGCTGTTTGACAGTGGAACAAACTTGTGATCCAGAAAGCCATCGTGTAATAAAAGTATCCTTACCAAAGCAATGGCCAATTCCTGCTTTGACGTTTGGCCCAAGTTCATCACCACTTTCCTTTGGTCACATTCCCATGAGGTTCTTATCAAGCCAAGGAGCATGGCTGGGCATTTCCACCTTGGCTTTGGCTCCAAGTGTGTCCATACAGTGGTTTGTAAGGGAGAGGATGATGGGACCTCGTGGAGACCAACCAAAGTAAGAGCCATCATGGGGCAATGCTTTGAGGGTGGGACTACAGCTCTGGAGACCAGGGTTCAAATCCTCATCTGGCCATGGAAAGCTGCTGGGCGACCTTGGGCAACCCATATCTCTCAGCTTCAGAGGAAAGCAAAGGCAAACCCCTCCTGAACAAATTTTGCCAAGAAAACCTTGTAATAGATTTAGCAGGCCACCATCGTTGGAAACAACTTGAAGGCACACAACAGTTAGGTACATATGTGGCAGATTATGAAACCTCATGGAGATCAACCAAAGGAAGGGCAGAAACTCAGACCAGGGCCAATGTATCTGAGCAAACAACTCAGATGGAAGCATGGAATGGCAGGTGGTTTAGGCAAAGTTTGGAAATAACACTTCTTTGGATGGCAACTACCAGAATCCTATCACCCAGCATAACCCTTTTGTTGTTCCTAGACTGGAACTCCCATGCTACATCTCCCATATAGCTAGGGAATTCTGGTAATTGTAGATCGCTTTCGAAAACTGGGACACATGTGGTCAAACAACATCAGAGTGTGGTCAAGATGGCGAAGGTGATGGATGGGGAAGAGCACGCAAGTGAGGAGAGGAGGCAGCAGTTTGCTTTTCCTTGATCCTCCTGGGAAGGGCAAGACTCTGACCTCTCCTCTTTGCTGAGTGAATGCATTGGATGCAAACTACTTTTGCACTTGGAACTCAGCTTGCAGCAATGGAAGTAAGCTGAAGACAAAGTGGAAAAGGGGGAGGAAGGGAGAGGAACCAGGGCATTTTTAATACAGGTGGAAAAGTCAGAAAACATAGGATTAAGCAGGCAAATTCGGAGGGCTAGCCAAAGGGAGGACATTTCATTAAAAGGCTGTCACAGCAGAGAAGGTTCTCTCTCTCATGTCCCTGTTGTTCCAGTAGTTGCAGTCCAGAAACATCTGGAAGAGCCAGACATTTGCCATCCCTGGTTTCAGTGAATTGCCTCTCATATCACATCCATTCTATTGGACTGTCTTCTGCAAAAGGAACTGCAGGTCCCAGGGGCCCTGGATGCAGAAATAAGACCACATTTAGGTGTTGTTCGCAGCTCATGGGTTTGAGAGGAGAAGCTCCTGCGATGGCCGCAGCATTTCTCAACTCTGACATGTTGTCACTTCGCATCCAGATATTTCCTGTCATCTAACCTCAGCTTTATCTTCCCCATTTTTTGCTTCCTCTTGAAAAGGGCAGAGGCCCCTTCAAAATGCATGCCCCTCCTTCGTGGAAGGCCAATGCGCCTCTGCATCGCTCGCTCTCTCGATGGACGAGAAGGAGCCTTTTGCAGGTGAAGGAGCCACACTTATCCTCCCTGCAAATTAGACTTACACCTGCCTCTTGACCATTGGAAACCTAGCCAAATAATTGCTGCATCTCGACTCATGGCTTAAAGGCATAGCTGCCTGCCTGGTTGAAAAGTTGGCAACCTGTGCTTCCCAGACTGTTAACTCTTGGCAATTGTCATTAATAAACTGGCAGTAATTCTTGGCTGGTTGGGTGACAGATTGCTAATATTTCAGATGGTTTAGCACAACTGATATCATTCACTAGAAGAGAACATTTGCTTTCTGTAGTTCATAGATATGAGGTGAAGCACTTCAATGAAACCCCATAAAGGAGCTTGGGAAATGGTAAGTATTTTTGTTTTCAATGCTTTCTTTTCTCTCTGTCCCTTTTGACTAGCCTAAAATAATGTGGGAACTCAAGAAGACTATCTGCAAAGCACATTTTTGTCCTCTTTTTTCCTTTACTTCCTTTTAATCCTGTATGACTTCTGAGTAAGCACCTTTTTAAAATTTGCTTTTAAAACTTTTGCATCTCATCTTGCTTTAGCAATTTTGTTTAAACTTATATATTATAAGCCACCTTGAACCCTTGAGTCCCTTTTTGGAAGCAAGGTGGAGTATAAATCAAATAAATAAATATGCATGCTTCAAATCTGGCCCTGGTTAGTTTCCAAAATCAGGTGTGATTGGGTATATTTTTGTTGTTTCTTCTGTCACGTTTTTTATCAGTGAAAAATATAATTGTAGGACATAGGAGCCTCTGTCTGGAAGCATCCAGATTCGTAAAAGTAGCTTCTTCCTTCCAGAATTTTTTTTAAAAAAACAACAACTCTTTATTCTAAATTGGGTGTTCAGATAGCTATCATTTTTGCACGTCTTTTTGTTAAAAATAAATACATAGATAGGATTAAAAGGATTGCCAGTCATATGTCAATGTTTTTTTAAAGCCTGTTGCATGATTTGAAATGCTACATAGCTTGAAAACTTGCTTCATGTCCATGGAAAGGTTCTGGACACAATCCAAAGAGTGTCGTTTGTAGGTGCCTTCATGGAGGCTTTCTCAAATTTATCCTGGGGTTTATCCTAGGTTTTCTTGCAAGGTTTATCCAAAGAGGTTGGCCATGACTATGGTTGGTCATGGCCTTCCTTAAGGCTAAAAAAGTTGCCCAATGTGGGTTTCCATGGCTGAGTGAGGATTTGGACACTCAAGGCACCAAATCCCATCTGATCTTGGAAGCTAAGCAGGGCCAGCCCTGGTCAGTACTTGGATGGGAGACCAACAAGGAATAACAGGTGCTGTGGGCTCTATTTCAGAGGAAGGAACTGGCAAAACCACCTCTGAGTATTCCTTGCCTAAGAAAACCCTATTGAATTCATGGGGTCACCATAAATCAATAGGCGGCTTGAAGGCACACAAACACACACACTCCCAAACTTTCAAACCACAACAACGCACAGGGTTGGGACTTGTGTGGCTTTCCAGGTGTTGTTGGACTACAGATCCCAGCATTCCTGGCTAACATAGCCAAGGGTGAGAAATACTGGGAGCTGGCATTCGACAACGTTAGGAGCGCTGATGGGAGTTTGGTCTGAATTAATTCCAGCCACCACTGTGTTGAGAAGGGATGGAAAGAGTTGTTTTCTATTATTCATTTCCTGGTTGAAAAAAATGGGTTTCCAAAGAGTCAGAAAACCTGTCAGGAATAAATAGAAAAAAATAGAGCAGTGAGAGTCTGTGTGTTTTTCTATCAGCAGCTGAATATCCCAAAACACTCTGGAAGTTATTTTGTGTGCAGAGAAACATGTGGCTTTTGTGTCTCAAACTGCCCTGTTTCCTGTGCAGAGGTGTTTTTGTGTGTGCACAGAAAAGGTGCTCTTTTTGTGCCAAAAAAGATATATTTTTTCCCATACCCTCCATCTATCCCAAATTGGCAAGGGCTTTCCTGACTAATCCTCTGCCATTCCACTTTTTCAGCTGCTTTCAAAAATGTCCCAGCTTCCCTCTCCTCCCACTTTCCCCCTTTGTCCTCAGCTCACTTCAGTTACTGCAAAACTACAAAATGCAAAAGTAGTTTGCACTCACGTTAACTCAAAGCATGGAGAGGACAAGAGGGGGCAGAAACAGGCCCTTCCCAGGAGCCTCAGGCAAAAGCAAACTGCTGCAGACCATCCAAGCGTGGGTCTTCTTCTTCATTAACAATTTTTGGTTGGAGGTGAGATAGACAGTGACAGAGACAGAGACAGAGATATTTCTGCTCATAAAAATTCTGTAGAACACTTTAGGATGCTCAAATACAGGGAGAATAGTGTGCCAAAAATATTCATTTTCTTCTGCAGCAGGTTGCAAGAATCAAGGGTTTATATGCCTAGTACTGAGTTGCACCAATGAAAGGAATCTTGGTTGAGTTTTGTCTTCTTTTCTTAAATCAGGGCTCCGGCATCTCGACTTACCTGCCTCCTTCCGACCCCCGTTTGCAGTGTTGCCCTCCGTGTATTTGACAAGCTGATTCGACACTCCGTCTGGCCCAGAGTGTCAGTTTGTCAAATATACAAAGGGCGGCATTTGCTCAGCCACGAGAATCGGCCGAGACAACTGGACAACTGGACCACCATCTGCCTTCTGCAGGAGACACAAGCAATGACCCAACCAGCTCTACCAACTCCAGAATTTTATCTCTTAACCTATAGTTACCAGCTTCGTATCTGAAAGTATTTCTTTGTAAATTGCATTTTTCTGTTCTGCCTTTCTTCCAATTAACTCAAGGTGTTGCATGTGCCTTTCAACTCCAACTTTAAGGATACAGGACAATGGCCTGTGAGGTAGGATAAGCTGAGAGATGGAGCCGTCTCTCCAAATAATCTAGAGCTATGTCATTTTCTTGTAAGCAAGGAGGGCGTTCTGTCTGTTGCCCTGAAAATCAATAGTACACTTGTCCCTCCACATTTGCAGCTTTGACTTCTGTGGATTCGATTACTCATGGATTTTATTAATATGTTCTCTCTAGGAATATCTAGGACCTTCAGTGCAACTCTATGGTCAACTTTAACCAAAAGTCGTACTGAAGGACCCAGAGATTCCTAGAGAGAACACGCCTCTAGGCATTTGTAACTCCTCCAGCGCAATTCTAGGGTCAGCGTCTGACAGATGTTGACCACAGAGTTGCACTGGAGGACCTAGAGATTCCTAGAGAGGTGTTCTCTTTGGTAAAAATATAGTGTTTTTGTTATTTGTGGTTTTTCCACATTCATGGCTAGGATCCTGTGCCCCTAACCCCAGCGAATGTGGAAGGACGAGTGTAAATTTGTTTGCATTTTAAAGGCTATTGTATTGCAAGGGCATCCAAGGCATGTCTGCTCAGAAGCAAATCCCGCTGTGTTCCAGGGGATCTAGTTGCAGGGGGAAATGTAGTGAGCTGATAAGCAGACAACACACCAGAGTTCAAGGGCCTTGGACCTCAAGGAGCCCCAAGCATCTTGGGCAGGAGCAAACTAGATTCAAGAAGAGCAGGGCCTTAAGCCAAGAACGAAGGCACATCCTCATGGCAAGGACAACAAGAGCAAGCAATGGGGTTAGTCCTCAAGCCATGGCCCAAATCCTCTTGGTTAGTCCCAACCTGATTAGATCCATTGAATCTCCTGTTGAGTGGCAAGACAACATGTAGGTACAATTGTAGAGTCATTCAGTTGGATGCAACCACAAGGACAATCCAGTCCAACTCCCTGCCATGCAGGAATGCACAACTAAAACACACCTGAGAGATGGCATCCATTATCTGTTTAAAGACCTCCAAAGAAAGAGAAAGGCAGTCCATTCCACTGTCAACCAAATCTCACAGTAAAGACATTCTTCCTAATATTTAGGCGGAATCTATTTTCTTGTAATTTGAAACCATGGGTCCATGTTCTAGAGACTAGAGCAACAGAAAACAACCCTTTCAGATATTTAAAGATGGCTCTCATGTCATTTGCCAGTCCTCTCAAAGCTAAACACACCCATCTCCCCCAGTTGTCCCTCATATAGCTTGGCCTCCAGACCTTTGGTCATCTTGGTCACCCTTCTCAGGACATATTCCAGCTTGTCCATATCCTCCTTGAACTCTGATGCCCAGGAATGGATACAGGATGTCTCCAGGTAAAGTCTGACCAAAGCAGAATAGATCAGCTCTACTTCTTCCCTTGATCTGGACACACTCTTAAATCAATAAGTCTACTCTAATCAGGACTAGCAATATCATTTGGACCCTGTGGATGATGATGATGATGTCGTCAACTAGGCCAGAAAGTGTTGGGGGAAAATATTTTTCAGACAAGCATTCTGGGAAAATATTTATTATGCATATAAATGGGGAAGTTGGTCATTCCACAGAGAAGAAACAGAAAGGGTGAAACCATGGTGCCATAGTAGAGTATGAAATCCCATGCATGGATATCTGTCCCCTTTTGCTGCTGATGAAGAGGGCAGCACTGAGATACATGGACAACGGCTGTGTCCACACGGCATAATTACACTATAGCAATTCGATACCACTTTGACAGCCATGCCTCTATCATACAGAATCCTGGATTAAAAAATGACAGATCAAGCAGGGAACACCTGAGGAGTTTAGCTTTCTTTGGTCTTATTTTCTCTTGTTTCTATATGTGAAGATCCATATCCCTTTGCTTTGTGTTTTGCACAATATTGTGCTCTTATGTATGTTTCTCCTGTGATGGAGTGATTGAACCCATATTAAAATCCTTTTTTATTTTATTTTTTTAAATGGAGAAAAACATGTGCTTGCATTTATCCCGAAGCCACCAAATATGTGTTTATCTCGGTAGAGTGAACCTACCAAAGAGAGAACCTTTGAAGGCACCTCTAAAAAAATACAAAATCTCTCGTAGCAGAATTTAGTTCTTACATTGAGGAAGAATTCACTTGCCATTCTTTAGCCCAGTCCCCTGACTTTCCTGGATGGCAAAGAACATGATGGGTTCCACTCACAGAAAACAAGTTTCATGGGAAGCCATTCAGGAGGGGCAAAGGCCAGAAAAGATCCTTAAAAGTCCAGCAAGCACACAGATCCGTACTTAGGGCGCTCTCCTCTACTTGGCGTTGGTCACTTCATACTCAGACTCCATCTTGTTCACAAGGAGCTCGTACTCATTGTCTGGCTTTGTGTCCATCGCAACATATTCAGGGCCCTTTGTCGGTTCCTCGGAGTAGTCATTGTCAACCCCGCGGTTGGGTTCCTCGTATGTGTCTTCACACGTCCCGGGAGAGGCACCTCCGGTTGTGATGTTCATGGCATTATTGTTGCTGAAACAGAAAGCAAAACTTCAAGATCTTTCAGTGACTCAAAGTTACCCTAAAAGTGAGAGGTAAAAGAAGAAGGGGGGGATGATCTTTGTTGCTGTGTGCCTTTAAGTCCTTTCTAACTTATGGCAACCCTAAGGTGAACCTACCACGGGGCTTTCTGGGCCAGATTTCTTCAGAGGAGGATGGCCATAGCTTTCCTCTGGGGCTGAGAGAGTGTGGCTTCCCAAGGTCACCCAGGGGCCTTTTATGACCTTGGTCTCCTTGATTCCCAGTCCAGCGCTCAAACCACTACACCAAGCTGGCGCTCAAGGAGTCTTCGGAGGAGGTTTGCCCTTTATTTCCTCTGAGGCTGAGAGAGAGTGACTTGTCAAGAAAACCCCATAATAGAGTAGCCTTAGGGTCACTATAAGCTGGAAATGACTTCATGGCACACAACAACAACGATAGTTTCAGAACCCAGAAAAGACAACATACAGTGAGTCTGTTCTTGCCTCTCTCAAGAGTTTGGGGTATTTCAAGCCTCCTTGGATTTTTCTATCCGAGGTATCAGGGCCTAAACAGCGAGAGAGGGAGAAATCGTGCTATATCTCTTGCAGCAGATTTCCTGGGCCCACCCGTGACTTCTAGTCTCCCTAGAGGACTATTTCTCATTTCTCCTCCTCCTCCTCCTCCTCCTCAAAGAAGCCTGAGCAGTAACCATAAATTCTCCAGACTTTCTCCATCCATCCCTGAATCCACCTCCGTCTCTCCGAGGCATCCTGGGTCAAAACTTTCAGTATCAGAGGCACACTTACTAGGTGACTTCATAGGTGTGATCTGAAAGAGACACAGTACCGCCTGATGAGAACATTATCTCCCAGACTTGTTTTAAAACAACATTCATTTGAAATGATAAAAAGCAATCTTGGCACAGCGGATGCCCAGGGCTGCCAAATGAGGCACAGCAAACCTGGTTTTGGTTATAGACCAGCTCCTTCTTCAGCCTTTCCAGCTTTTGGGGAGCCATCAAGACGTGGAACCAACAGATTGTGCAGAAGACAAGCTCCTATACAACAAGTTCTCTTCGATCCCCAAATTCCCAGCCTTGCAGGAACCTAAAACCTCAGTTGAGCATTTGAAAATTGTGTTTATGCACCCATAGAGAAGGTGCATGCAGAGTGAGATGTGGATGGTTTTCAGTGCCTCCTTCTCCGCAATGCTAGAAATTTACATTTTCCATGGCTGCATCTGGACTGTAGAAAGAATGCAGTTTGACACCACTTTAAGTGCTGTAGCTCCATCCTATGGAATCCTGGGACTTGAAGTCCTACAAGGTCTTTAGCCTTCTATGCCAAAGAGTGCTAGTTCCTCACAAAACGACAAATCCCAGGATTCTGTAAAGTGGAAGCATGGCAGTTAAAGTGTTATCAAACTGCATTCTTTCTACAATGTAGATGCACCCCATGTCTCCCTCTTGGAAATGCTAGAAATTTGGGGACTGAAGGGAAATTTCAATGGAGGGAGCAAAGTTTTGGAGAGAGCAAAGTCTTCATTTTGGGGGGCCCTCAACCCTACAGCTGAGAAAATGGTTCCACTTCTATGCAATCCAAGAAGCTCCATTTCCTCTGAGTTTCTCCCGGCTTACCCGATTTGCTTCTTCTTCTGCAAAAGGCGACAGACAAGATGGCCAGGACCAGGACTGCGCAAAGCACCGCAATCAAAATGATGATATGAAGGGGAAGAGCGGCCTTCCGAGGACCTGGAGGAAATGGGAGAAAAACCCAGGTTTCCATTAGGAGCCATTGCAATGCCTTCAAAATACAGAGAGAAACACTCATGAATAGAAAGAACACTGCGTCCCAGAAGTTCCTTTCCAGATTTCTCTCCAACTGAAATTACTTTCAGCTTCAATATCCCATTGACAGATAGTAAAAGTTACTTGTGAGACTGTGGCTCAGTCCCTGACTAATAAATCAACCTCCCTCCACTTTCAAAAGTTCTTAAAATAGTGTCGTTTTTCCTTTCAATTTTGTGACGTTTACCTTGCCTTTCAGAAATCTTTCCATGAGATCCAAATGCTGACTGAGTTGTTCCTGCACCTGCAAAACCAGCCAAAAAATGAGAGTCAACGGAAAGGCAATCCCACCACTTTCCTAGGAATGGGTGGCCAGAGGGCCTTCTTGGGGTCTGCTCCGGGGCTGTGGGACTCCCTGCCACTGGAGAGCTGGGCTCAGCCTCTTTCTGCTTTCTTTCCACCAGCAGCTAAAGACTTTGCCATTTAGATAGGCTTTTGGCTGTTGAATGGTTGCTGCAGAAGGGCCTTTTCATGGAGCATCTTGGCCTTTTATGCTCATGGTTATGTTTGAAACCTTTCTAAACTTAAAATTAGTGCTGTCTTTTCATAGGATAGTTTATTTAATGGGTTTTAAGCTTGCTTTCTTCTTTCTTTCTTTTTTTTCTCCCTTCCTTCCTTCCACCCTTCTTCCTCCCTTTTAAAAAATAAATTTATTAAACATTAACAGACATATATAGACATACACACAGAGAGAGAGAGAAACATAATAGACATCCCTAATGTAAAATATACCTAATGTACCTAATGTAAAAATACACAACACATAACATACATGCATACAACTAAGTATACATAAATACTAACGTATGAGCTCTTTACATTTGTCTCTGTTAACTATCTTAAATTGCTACTAATCATATACAAAAATTAATTGAGTCAACACTCAATCCATCCATCCATCAATCTCCCCACTCTTTATCACACAAGATAAAAAACGCTGGAAAATGTGGCTGACCTCTCCCGAATTCAAGTAAGATTTGGGCTGCATCCGGATCCTATTGCACAGCTTTTCCCCAAAAAACTTCCATCCAAATGCAACCCAAGTCACTTCCGACTTTGAAAAATGAATGCCGGAGCGAGTTAAATGACTCAGGCTGCACTCGGCTGCATTCGGATGGCAGTTTTGGAGGGGAAAGCTGTGCAATAGGATCCGGATGCAGCCTGAATTTTACTTGAATTTGGGAGAGGTAAGTTGCATTTTCCAGCGTTTTGTGTGATAATCTCCTTCCTTCCTTCCCTCCTTCCTTCCCTCTTTCCTTCCTTCCTTCCTTCCTTCCCTCCTTCCTTCCCTCCTTCCTTCCTTCCTTCCTTCCTTCCTTCCTTCCTTCCTTCCTTCCCTCCTTCCTTCCTATGAAAAGGGTTGTAGGCTGCTTATTTGGGGAGTGACCATTATGTCTTGAATGAAACAAGAACAATGTTTAGGAGTTTGCATCAAAATTGAAGTAATATCTCTGGCTCTCTAAAGGTGGCACCATTGTCCCATCAGAATCCTGTGCGTGTGTGTGTGTGTCTCATGTGCCTTCAAATTGCATGTAGATCGATGTATGGGGATCCCATGGATTTCCTAGGGTTCCCTTAGGCAAGGGAGACTCAGAGGTGTTTTTGCCCGTTCCTTCTTCAGAAATAGAGCCTCCTGCACCTGGGATTCCTTGGTGGTCTCCCACCCAAGGGCTGACCATGCTTAGCTTACAAGGTCAGATGGGATCTGGTGTCTTTAGGGTATTTAGGTCTATGATGTAGATCAGTGGTTCCCAAACTTTGGTCATCCAGCTGTTTTGGACTTCAACTTCCAGAAACCCCAGCCAGCTTGGACAAAAGTCGGGAATTCTAGGAGCTGACATGAAAAACATCTGGAGAACCAAAGTTTGGGAAATCACTGCTTCCCAATACTGATTCCCAACTGATTCCCCCTCCAATATTTCAGAGATGAACATCAGGACACGTCTATGGCTTGCGGTCAAGATGGGGAAAGTTTTTAACAAAGAAGAAGGCACAAGTGAGGAGAGGCTAGAGCAGTTTGCTTTTGCCTGAGTCTCCTGGGAAGGGCCAGATTCTGCCCCTTCATCTCTTCTCCTCTCCTGTTGCTGAGTTAACTGGGTGCAATGGTTTCTTTTGCACTTTGAATTCACTTTGAAGCATTTGAAGTAAGCTGGGACAAAGGGGGGGGAAGCAGGAGGGAGAGAATGAAACCGGGACGTTTTAAAAGCAACTGACAAAGTGGGAGGACAAAGGGTTAATCGGGACCGTCTCTGCCAAATGGGGATATTTGGAGGGCATATGCACCCAAAATTGACTGAGCAACTCTGGACTCCTGCTTTAAAACAACAAAAGCCAAGAACTCACCACAATTCTTCAGCCTGTTCCTGATTGTTCTCCTCAATAACCCAAAACAGCTTCCTCCAGCCCAATGTCCTCCATAGGCCCTGCCCCATATAATCCTCCAAAATCGTAGGACAACTTTGTGGCCTCAAACAACAGGAAGCTTATGATGCTCTTCCTCACCTTTTTCTGTAGTAGTCTTTCTTGGGATGACTGGGCCAGCTGCTGTCCTTGCTTTGAATTTGTTTTCCACACTTGTTGTTTCTGCAACAAACACATGCCAGGAAAGATAGTAGTATATAATAGTAGTAGTGTATATATAGTATATAATGGGACTTCAACATCCACAGATTTTGGTATCCAGGGGTGGGGGTCCTGAAAGCAAACCTCAGTGGATACCAAGGGCCCACTATAATAATAATAATAATAATATCCCCTTGTATATAATGGGACTTGAGCATCTACAGATTTTGATAGTCACAGGGGGTTCTGAAACCAAACCCTACCAAGGACCCACTGTACATTTTCCTCATTTGTTAGACCTTTTTCTTTTACTTGAGCAACACACTTTGTGCAACGGTGGTTGATACTAAATCTATCACTAAGTCCCATCCCCTGTGACATCACAAGGGGGTCATCCCTATTTTTCATGTTTTGGCCCTGAAATCTTTAGCAATCCTGGAAATTCTTGCAATGCTAGCAATCTTGGTAAGGAGATATCCCAGTATAAGGAGCTGTGCCTCTTCAGACAGTTCAGAATCCCATTGCGTCCGCCATGCCTCTATGTCTGACAAGGGAAGACAATGCAGCTTCCCCAAGGTCCAAAATCCTGCAGATCCCTGCAAGAAAATATGATGATACTGGGAAGAAATGAGGGTGACTATGGCCATGTCCATTAGGCCATCAGCCTAATAGCCAGGAGAGTGAGTCTGAAGGCCATCATGGCCGGCCACTCAGCCGGACCCTCACATATTCTGCAGACTGTTCTTCAGGGACCATTTGACCAGCACAGCTCACCTTGCCCAGCTGTTGTGAGCGCCTGAAACCCAGGCCAGAGAGTCGGTGGTTGTGTAGCGGTTGTGTGCACCTTCACACTGGGAAGCAGAGTATTTAACTCTGTAGAACCTACAAGAGAAGAGACAGCGCTGAGCATCTCTGCATCTTGGTCCCTGCACAAAGATCCAGGCAGCCCCTCTGCATGTTGCTTCAGCATCCATGGATTTTGGGGTCCATGGAGGGTCCAGGAACCAAACCCCAGCAGATACCAAGGGCCCACTGTGGTAATAGTAGTAGTAATAATAATAATAATAATAGCCCATTGTATTGAATGGGACTTGAGCAGCCATGGATTTTGGTACACATGGGAGGTCCTGGAACCAAACCCCAGTGGATACCAAAGAATAATAATAATAATAGCACATTGTATTTAATGGGACTTGAGCAGCCATGGGTTTTGGTACCCATGGGAGTTCCTGGTACCAAACCCCAGCAGATACCAAGGGCCCACTATATGGTCAGATTTTTAGCTGTATCGTGTTTCATTGTTTTTGCAAACCACCTTGGGCCCCATGGCGAAAGAAACCTAAATACATGGATACATACATCAGGTCCTCTTCCCTCTTCTTCCTTACCTTCTTCCACCGTGAGCTGAAGAACATCACTCTGCTCCGTTCGGGTTCTGACTCGGTTTCTCACGACACAGTAATACCTTCCTGTATCCGACCTTTTCAGATGGTCAAACGTGAGCACAGCCCCATTGCTCATAATCTGGCCATTGCTTCCGGCTCCTTCTTTGAACCACTGATATCTGATGGGTGGAGAGCCATGGGCAAGACAGGTCAGGCTGGTCCTCGCTCCCTCGGAGAGGATGGGTGATGCCCCGTTGCTGGACTGGATGACCGGTTTGGATACTGGAACTGGACAGCAGGAAGGGAGTTAATACGGATCAAATATCTACAGCAGAAATCAGGTGCTATACAAGGAAAGTTCAAGCAGATAAGCCATGGAAGGGAAGGTCTAGAGGGGAGTTGAAAGAAGAAATATGGGAATCATAGTACTGTGTCAGGATCAGCAGGGAAGGAATATCAAGTTCCTAGTCCTCATTGAAAGCATAGGAATTTATCCCCAGATTCCCACTTGTTACCATTTCCTTTATAAGAGCATTATTATTATTATTATTATTATTATTATTATTATTATTATTATTATTATTATTATTCCCATGCTCTGGTTTTGATTTCTCCCTTTGCCAGTTTGTCTGCCTTTGTGTTGATTTTTTTTTAAAAAAAAATCCATTTTACACGCTTAAATTTCTGTTTCTTTCCCCAGTCTTGACTGAAAAGCCAACCAGACCTTCTCTAAATAAATCCAAAATTTGCAAAACTTAGCCAATGTGTGCAATTTTTAATTTTAATTTTTGCTTTTTTGCTTGGTTGGATTTGCAATCTCTTGATGCCGCTCCTCCCAGGGGTCCCTACGGCCAAGGTTACCTTTTACCACCTTGAGGCTGATGACCCTCTCTTTGTTGATCCTGCTCTTGTTCCTGGCTTCCCAGGTGACTGAGCAGGTGTAGATTCCTGTGTCGGTCATTTCCAGCCCCTTGATTTGGAGGGAGACATCTCCTGGGGGTCGCCTTTGGACGCTGACTCTGCCTTTGAAAGCAGTCAGGAGAGTTTGGTCCTCGGAGCTCTCATCCCGGTGAAGGAGGGTCTTGATGCCATGATCTTGCAGAGAGCATTTCCAAGCAACTCTCGACTCCTTGAAGCCATCCAATGGTTCGTACACACAAGGCAGAGTCACGGAGGCTCTCCAGGTACCATTGACCACTTGCTTGCCGGACAGATCTAGAACACCTGGGGAAAAGTTAGTAGAAATAGAAAGAGAATAAGATAACAAGACAGTTGGCCCTCTACACCTGCAGCTTTGACTTTTGTGGATTTGATTAATATGTTGACCATCGAGTTGGAGAACTGTAGAAGATCCTAGAGAAAACATTTCTCTAGGCATTTGTAGGTCCTCCAGCATGATTCTATGGTCAACTTCTGGCAGATGTTGACCACAGAGTTGCTCTGGAGGACCTGGAGATTCCTAGAGAGGTGTTTTCTTGGGTAACATAGTGTTTTTTATTTGAAGTTTTTCCACATTCATGGGGGTCCTTCACCCCTAACCCCAGCGAATGTGGAGGGACCACTGGACTAGCAAAACCAGCGCAGTGACTTCTGTTTAAGAAACTCATCACCGCCGTAGTTCCATGTCAGTGAGGCATTGAGTCTATCTTTCATTCAAAGGAACTATCCAAGGTCCTGAACCTGGTTCGATCCTTTAGTTCAGCACCATGGAGAGCTCAACTGGAGCTGATTCCAGCCCAGAAGCCATCATGGCTGATCACCCAAGTAACCTGGGCTGGTGTTCTTTCCACTTTTATATTGGATTAAAATAAACTGACCTGGGAAGCTGGTATAAAGAGCTTCTGATGGTACCAGGAGATGACACCAAAAAAACTATTGTTGTTCTTGCTGTTAACTGCCTTTGAGTCGGTCCTGACTCATGGGATATTCTGGGATATGGATCTCCAAAATCAAATCAGAAAGAACAGGAAGAAAATGTGGAACAGCCTGGTCTTTCAAATCAGTTTGGATGTGCCCTTAATTCCAAAACACAGTATCAGAAATGTGCTCCTTTCTCTTCTTCTTTCCTTTTATGTTTCAGTTTTTGAAGAGTTATAGTGCCGTAGCACATCAATGAAATGGCACTTTTGTGCTATAGCTCTATTGTCTTAAAATAAAATGAAATAAAATAGAACATACTTTAACCTTCAAATGCAGCCAACTTCAGCAAACCATGCCTTGTTGTGGTTTTTTTTTTAATCTCTTTGAAAAGGTTTAGAGCATGGCCAAGAAATTGCTATAAAGATACACCGCATTGCAATATATATTGCATAGCTATTAGAGGATATTTGCAAGCCATTATCCCAACAAAAACACAGCCAGGGAGCAGCCATCAGAACAGGAAAACTGACTGCATAAGACAGGACCAAGGGGTTCAGCCCTCTTCATCCATTTGCAGGTCCCCAAAGGAGACAGGAAGAATGGCTGCCTTCTTTGATTTCCTACAAAAATCTAGGGTTGAGAATCCACAGCAGAAGAAGAGAAACATTCATTCCAGAGTATTTTGCACAATTCTGAATGGTTTCCTATACGTCAAGAGTGAATAGTTCAGTCCGATTGCTCAACAGGATGGCATGCATTTCACCTGAACATCACATCTGTGGTTTTTCTGCAGTGTAACAGGTATAAACAGCATGGCCTGGTGGTTTGAATATTGGACCAGGGTTCAAATCCCCATTCAGAAGTGGAAACCCACTGGGTGACCTTGGGAAAGTCACATACTCTCAGCCTCAGGGGAAGGCCATGGCTAACCTCCTCTGAACAAACCTTGCCAAGGAAACCCCAGGATAGGTTTGCTTTAGGGTTGCCATGAGTCTGAAATGACTTTAAGGCACACAGCAACAACAACAACAACAACAACAACAACAACAGGTGTAAGAGCCAGCATAGTGTAGGGGTTTTAGTGTTGGACTAGGGCACTGGGACATAAGGAGTCAAACTCACGCTCACACATGGAAACCTATTGGGTGACCTTGGGTGAGTCACTCTCTCTCAGCCTCAGAGGAAGGCAATGGCAAACCTCCTCTGAACAAATGTTGCCCCCAAAAATCCTGTGACAGGTTCATCTTACGGTCGCCATAAGTTGGAAACAACTCAAAGGCACACAAGACACAACAGAGAAGAGGAAGGAAGGAAGGAAGGATGCAAACTTTTTGGCTCAGCTTTTGGAGGGGGCTTCTGATTGTCTCCTTTGTGCTCTTGAATCCCAGCCACATGACGGAGGGACCAGTTGTGATGAAGCAAGCGACAACAGCGGCCGACTCACAAAGTTCTCCTCTTCCCCAGTGTGTAGAAACAGGAGTGTGCAATGAGGCATTGTCACATGGCTTGGCTTTAGCTACAGCATACAGAGACACACACACAACCATGTCAGCACAACACTTGTTTCCATTGCAACACACTTATGGAGAACAGAGGGGAAACGCATGGGCCTGCCATAGCCTTCCCCACATTTCTCTCTTTGCATTGAGTTACAGCCTTCCCTATGGCGAATCTGTTCCGGATTTCACTCCAAACCTTAAAAGGAATGGTCCAAAGTGCTGAACCTATTTTGGGAGGCTTCAGCACCCTGGATAACTTCTGTAAAGTGTCAACGAAATGCCACAGGGGTTCATCCTCTTCCCTCCAATGGACCACCACCAGCTCCCATTACTGACTGGTCCTTCCATGTAATAGACCAGTGGCCCCCAAACTTTTATCCTTCAGATGTTTTGGATTTCAGCTCCCAGGATTCCTGACTGTTGGCCAAGTTAGCTGGGATTTCTGAGAAATGAAGTCCAAAATACCTGGAAGACCAAAGTTTGGGAACCGCTGTTCTAGGCTAAAGTTTCCATCAGCCTCCATGAATGTGTCCAATGGTTGGGGATTGTGGGGTTTGAAGTCCAAAACACTTGGAGGACCAAAGTTTGGGAGCCCCTGTTATAAGCTAAAGCTTCCATCAGCCCCCATTAATATGTCCAATATGGGATTTGAAGTCCAAAACAGCTGGAGATCCAAAACTTGGGAACACCTCCAAGGAAAATGGAAGCACAAAGGAAAGAAAGGACACCTGCATACACAGGGGTTTAGGGGTCCCAACACAAATTGAAAAGAAAAGTTGTATTTTTAAGGCTTTGCTTGTCCATGTAGATCCTGCAACAGTAAAGTGAGGGTCTTGATCCCCCCAATAAAAGAAAATTAGGCGGATGGATCTGAACCCCCCTCCCAAAAATGATCTGGCAACCTTGGCTCTCCAAGGTGATCCTCATTGGAAATGATCTGTGCATTCAGTGATGGAGTGCTAAGCAATATTAAGGCAGCGGGTGTCCTTAAGTCCTCCCAGGTAAAACAAAGGCTGCCTGCAAGCTGCTTTACTGGGGAGGAGACTATACATAACTCATCATGGGCCTTTCTAAGTATTTGTTGTTGTCCTTGTTGTGCCTTCAAGTTGTTTCTGACCTATGGTGACCCTAAAGCAAACCTAAATAAACCTAAGTATTAACATATCTGTATGGAAATTTTAATGTTGTAAGCCTCCCTGATTGCAGAGGGAGGTTGCCCTTGCCATCCTCTGAGGCTGAGAGAGTGTGACTTGCCCAGAATCACCCAGTGGGTTTCATGGTCAAGCAGGGGGGATTCAAGCCCTGTTCTCCAGAGTCATAGGTCCAAAATACACCACAGAAATAATTCAGTTTGAGACCACTTTAACTGCCCTGGCTGAATGCTATGGAATTCTGGAAACTGTAGTTTGTTGTGGCCCCAGAGCTCTCTGACGGAGAAGGCTAAATATCTCACAAAACTACAGTTCCCAGGATTCCCTAGCACTGAGCCAGGGGAGTTAAAGTGGTCTCAAATTGGATTATTTCTGCCGTGTGTTTTGGACCATAGTCTAATGCTCAAGCCACTACACCATCAAGTCCTAAAAACATCAAAGTTGATCTCTTTTCAACCGACACCTCCACCAAACTTCCTAAAACATCAAAACTCTGATTACTACCTTATCTCATTATTTTTTTTTTAAAAAAACATCCATTACATCAACTTGGATAGCGATAAAAGAACTGTTATGAATTAAAGGTACTTTCTCAGGATTTGAACAATGCAGAGGTGAATTGTCTTAAGAGTGACATTCCAGCTTCTAACAGAAAGGAAGAATCTCTCAAAAGAATTTTGTAAAAACCCCACATTTTTGGAAATTATTTAAATTCTCCACCCATTTAAATGAATTATCTAATCTTAACAAATCTAAATCAATTAACCATGCACCCCTTGAGCAATACTCAAATGTCAAAGTATCATCGATTTTATTTCCTGGAATTCGACAATCTTCGCACCTCATTTTATCCTGCATTGCAAGGGGAAAGGTCTTTGAACTCACCTTTTCCAGAGATGGTGGTCACAAGCATCAGAAGCCCAAGCCCAGGTAGCATTTCCATTGCCACCAATTAGTTCCCCTTTGCTCCTCTTTTTGCAAATGAGATTCTCTTCTCCCCTGAGACCAGGAGTGAACTAAACACAACTTCCTTCTCTTCCTTTGCTTTATTTTCCTTCCTAAAAAAAAAGAAAGAAAGAAGCAAGCGTCTTGCAATGGGTTGAATGTCTCAGAAATAATGATGATAAAAGCAAACAGATCAAGAAGAGAACAGGACGGGACTTTGCACTAATTTAAAGTGGCATGGATTGGCCCCAAAGACCTGGGCAACATATATTTCACACTTTCTATCTAGATGTAGAAAAGCATCACATTTTAAAAAGTGGGGGAACGGATGTATTGTCAAATACCCATTTCACTATTTGCATTCTTTTAAGGGTGTAGCTACAGGAGGGTGGATAGGCGCATTAATATGGTTTTGCACAGGCTTAGAAAAAATATTTATGTTTGCATTTCTTTTTAATCGAATGCCTTGGTCCCAAGGATTTTCTTCCAGCAAAACAAGCTGGTGCAGCAAATGTTGCACCCAGAATATCTGGCTATGCACACACACACACATACACACACACACACACAAATGCTTTAAGCGCTTTCTGATAGCAAGGAACCAGGACCAGGCTGTTTACATGGCAGGCATTTGTAGAAGGATGCTTTAGATGCACGGCCTGGAAAGAGCCCCTAAAAATCTGCCAGGCATGTCGGCTGGTTGGAAATTGCGGTGCTGTCTTAGAAGTAAGGATGCTGAACCTGGGTCTGCTGTTCTATTCAGATTGTGGTCTGTCCAAGTGTGAGACAGAAATGCATTTTATTCAATAAATCCGGATTCTTGATTTGCACGGTCTTCTGTTTTCTCCTGGAAATTCCCCTTCAATTGGTGTCCCTTCCAGGGAAAAGCAGCGCTCCGGTTGAGGAGGGTTAGGGGCAAAAGTGTGCAAAGGAAGATTCTCCGCAAAGAAGGAGACTCCACCGTCCTCCGAGGCAATCTATTCCACTGTCAAACCGTTCCTCCGGTCGAGACATTCTTCCTAAAGTTTAGGGGGAATCGCTTTCCTTGTTGCTTGAACCCAGTGTTGACTGTCTATTTCTCTGGGGCAGCAGAAAACAGGCTCCCTCCATCCTCAATATGACATCCCTTCAAATATTTAAGTATTCTTAAATATTCTTAATGTTGAGGTGGAATCTCTTTTCTTGTAGTTTCTAGCATTCCCAGCTGCAAGTATACCAACAATCTCAGTCTTGATCTGGCATTGATTCAGTTAGTCTCAAAGGGGGTTCAAGATCCCTTTGCATATTGATTTTGTGGTACAAGATCCCGTCACATACTGATTTTCTGCTAGTTTTGTACTACAAGATTCCTTCACATATTGAATTTGTGGTACAATTTTGTGCTACAAGATCCCTTCACATACTGATTTTGTGCTACAATTTTGTGCTACAAGATCCCTTTGCATGCTGATTTTGTGTTACAATTTTGTACTACAAGATCCCTTTGCATGCTGATTTTGTGCTACAATTTTGTACTACAAGATCCCTTTGTATATTGATTTTGTGCTACAAGATCCCTTTGCATATTGATTTTGTACTACAAGATCCCTTTGCATGCTGATTTTGTGGTACAAGATCCCGTCACATACTGATTTTCTGCTAGTTTTGTACTACAAGATTCCTTCACATATTGAATTTGTGGTACAATTTTGTGCTACAAGATCCCTTCACATACTGATTTTCTGCTACAATTTTGTGCTACAAGATCCCTTTGCATGCTGATTTTGTGTTACAATTTTGTACTACAAGATCCCTTTGCATGCTGATTTTGTGCTACAATTTTGTACTACAAGATCCCTTTGTATATTGATTTTGTGCTACAAGATCCCTTTGCATATTGATTTTGTACTACAAGATCCCTTTGCATGCTGATTTTGTGGTACAAGATCCTGTCACATACTGATTTTCTGCTAGTTTTGTACTACAAGATTCCTTCGCATACTGATTTTGTGCTACAATTTTGTACTACAAGATCCCTTTGTATATTGATTTTGTGCTACAGTTTTGTACTACAAGATCCCTTTGTATATTGATTTTGTGCTACAAGATCCCTTTGCATATTGATTTTGTGCTACAAGATCCCTTTGCATATTGATTTTGTGCTACAAGATCCCTTTGCATACTGATTTTGTGCTACAATTTTGTGCTACAAGATCCCTTTGCATACTGATTTTGTGCTACAATTTTGTGCTACAAGATCCCTTTGCATACTGATTTTGTGCTACAATTTTGTGCTACAAGATCCCTTTGCATGCTGCTTTTCCTGACTAACAATGCTATATCTTTGAATTCTTCCACTCTTTGTCTCGCTGCTTCTCTGCCTTCTCAATTCATGACCATTCTCTCTGTAGCATCACAAACAACAAGAAGTAAAGCTGCACTCCAGCTCACAAGGAACCCCTCTTGAAATTCCTTCTCCTACACAGCCATTAGAAAAGTACAATATCATCCAAAATCCACAAAACAGCGATTCCTTTATTGAGCCAACGAAAATGCACATTATCCATGTTGCAAGCTTTAGAAGCTCCACTGCCTTCTTCTTCATCATCATCAGGCAAAGGGCTTAGAAAGGATACAGAAGGAAGACAGGGAAAAAATGATGATGTTGGTCCTAGCATTGCATTTAGTCAAGATGTTTATTTCTAGTAAATATAACTGAGGGGTTAAAAACGAAGTTAAAAAAAGATGAAATAGGAGTGATTTTATATATGTCTACAGCAGCCTGCTTAATTTACGCAAAATATTGGAAGAGTCAAAATGAACATATATTTGAAGAATGGGTAGTAAAAGTGAATGAATGAATGACAATGGATAAATTAACAATGATGATTAATGGTAAATCAGAACAGCAATTTCTTAAGAAATGGGGGGAAATTAAGAAATAAGGTATTAAATAATTTTAAAAAAAAGATGTTGTGGGTTTTGTCCTCACTTTGGATGGTCTGAAAGGGTCTTCCTGCAGGTGGGTCCCTCCTCCTCCTCTCCCTGGGGATACTGGGAGATTCAGTCCAGCAAACAAATTCCTTTCCATTTTGGTTGGCCCACTGTTTTGTGGATTTGGGATGACACTGTACTTGGCTATACGGCCGATGTGGCTACCCTTGGATGTGTTTTCTGGATGTGCAGATACAACCACCCTACCCATCGTCCCCTTGGCCCTTGGCCCAGAGCAAGCCACTCTTCCCTTTCCAGGCTCAGAGGAGGTCTTTCCAAATCAGGGAACTGGCCTTACTCAAGTTCTTTAAAAAGGGAGATGGCTGCTGACATAAAGGAAAATAAAAAGGACGCATGTGCTTTTCCTGGAGCTGATTCATGATGAGTTCTGCATGTAAAGCCCCAAAAGAAGACTTGCACCTTCCTTTCCTCTGCGGTTGCCACAGAGCTGCTCTGAAAAAGGGGGAAGTGGAGATCTTCCTCTCTCCCGTTCTGAAGAAAGAGCGGCTGAAGTCATTGCTGAATTCGGAAACCGTCTTGCCCTACGCGTGCACTTTCAATTCCACATTTGACTCACCTTTTCAGACCTTATTACATCTCCCTGGATGTGTCTGCCTGAGAATTGAGGTCCACTTTGGGCACTCGACTAGCACACTGGGAGACCAGGGTTCAAATCCCGGCTCGGACATGGAAACCCACTAGGTGACTTTGGGCAAGTCACATTCTCTCAGCCTCAGAGGATGGCAGTGGCAACACCAACGCCATCCCAAAGAAACTTGCCAAGAAAAATCCATGATACGGCCTTAGGGTCGCCATAAGTCGGAACTGACTTGGGAGGCACATAACAAGAAAGGGTGATACTCCTCTTTGTCCCCCCATTGAGCTCAATACAGATCTTGACCGGCACTTGCAAAGCACTGTGTAAATTAAAAGTGCTATATAAATAAACTTTAGCAACAACAACAATAATAATACACTGATTGAAGATGTGGGGGCATCTGAAATGCCCTCTCCTTGGAGGCCCAGTTGGTGCCAACACTGACCATGGCTAGCTATTAAAGCCTTTGAGCCCCACTTACTTCAGCTGCTGTGCACAAAGATTTTAAACTCTTTTAATCCTTTAAATCTCCTTTAACTTGTTTATTTTATTTAATACGTTCTTATTTGCCGTCACGGCGACTTTGCAACCCCGAAGAATGCCCCCTTCTCCTCCCACTTTACCCAGCATTGTCGTCTTCTCTTATGTTACCGCACAATACGTCCAAAGCACAACAGCCCCAGTTTGGTCATCTTGGCTTTTGGGGAGAGATCAGCCTAGATTTGGTCTCGGATTCATTGCTTTTTGTTGCTTTTGACAATCCATGCTGTCTGCAGGACTCTCCTCAAGCACCACTTTTCAAATGAGTTGACTTCCTTGCAGTCAGCTTTCATAGCCATACATGCTTAGTCTGTTTTAATTATTTGTTTTAAACTGTTCAAAAAAACTGGTTTGCATTTATTTGACTTATGCACCTGAGATCTTTTGATATAGGTTTGGTTATGGATGGTTATATGGATGGATGGATGGATGGACAGATCTATCTGGGAACACAAAGGCTTTTGAATAAGTGTGGGTGCACCCTACATCCCACCAAATTTGTGTCCTTTTATAGTTACTAAATATTTTAAAGCTGCTAACAAAGTCCTGGCTGTAATTTCATAGGGCATTTTTTACAATGGGCTCTTAGCATCCGCCGGGGCTTGGTTCCAGGATCTCTTGTGGATACCAAAATTTGTGGATGCTCAAGTCCCATTAAACACAATGGGGTAGTAAAATGGTGCCCCTTATGAAAAAAGACCAAATCATTCTCATATTAGATATATATTCAAGCCATGCTTGAATCTATGGATGCAGAATCCATGGATTTGAAGGACTGTGTTTTTAAAAAATAGTACCTCCAACAGTTCACAGATGAGAACTGGGACCCCTGTGGCCAAGCAACATCCAAAATGTGGTCCAGATGGCAAAAGCTACTACTGAGGTAGAGGAGAGGCTGCAGCAGTTTGCTTTTGCCTGAGCCTCCAGGGAAGGTCCATATCCTGCCCTTCCTCTCTTCTCACCCCCAATGAAGTAATGGAGCGCAAGCAACTTTTGCACTCTGAACTCAGTTTGCAGCAGTGGAAGTAAGCCGAGAACAAAAAGATGGAGAGAAAAACTGGGACATCTTAAAAGCAGCTGAAAACTTGGGATGACAGAGAATTAACCTGGGCTGTCCCTGATAAACTGGGCCATTTGGAGGGCATGAAAACATACTACGGTACACCTTTTATGCAACTTTTTTCAGCTTAGGATTTGTGTTTGTTTTCTTAGTTTTCAGTTTCTTTTACAGTCCCATGTGTTTGCATGTGCGTTCCACATCCACTCGTGATGGCGGCTGCTTTTTTAATTAAGAGAATGGAGCCCTCCTCTTTTCTTGCTGGGACATTTCTGCAGAGGCTTGCAAAAATACAATGGAAGGGAGCCAGCTGCCACTTTTCATATTACTTTGGGTTGTTTTCAGATCACTCCCACAAACCACAACCAGCATCCTGGAGCAAAGGAAGCAGCGCGCCTGGAGATAACACAAAACCAGCAAAAAAGGATTCTAGAAAGACAGAACCACCCCTCACCCCCCAAATAAAAATATTAGAAATTGGCACCCAGAGTCATGAAGTTGCACGTCCTTGCATTTGTTGTCATTGGGTGCTTTCACATCAATTTATGGAGACCCTCGCATGGGGTTTTGTTGGCAAGATTCCTTCAGAGGTCTGCCTTTGCCTTCACTCGAGTCAGAGAAAGTGCGACTTGCCAGCAAAGGGAATTCAAACCCTGGTCTCCCAGAGTCCTAGTCCAACACTCAAACCACTATAACACACTGCCTCAGATAGGTTTTTCTTGGCAAGATTTCTTTAGAGTCAGCTTGCCCTTGTCTTCCTCTGAGGCTGAGAGTGTGGCTCACCCAGTGGGTTTCCTTGACCAGGTGTGGATTTGAACCCTGGTCTCTCAGAGTCCTAGTCCAACACACAAACCACTCCACCATGCTGGCTATTTTCTAGGCAAGATTCATTATTCAGAGGCTTCCCATTGCTGCCTTTTTAGGTTGAGAGAGTGTGACTTGAATAAGAGCAGGTAGGGGATTTTTTATGGCTGAGTGGAGTACTTTGGGTGTGTATTCCTGCATGGCAGGGGGTTGGCCCTTGCCATTCCCTTCCAACTCCATGACTCCTTAAGATGGTCCTCCAGAAGACTCTTATATTGATATACCAAAAAATATTAAAGTGCTGGAAGGGGCATTGAAGTTGTTGACTGTAACTTGCAATCCCTGTCCCCTGGATATTCTGGAACAATCTGCGTGTGGTTTCAGGGTCACAGTACAATGCCCTGCCTTGACCCAAAGCAGCAAGGGTCGATCTGCTGACCCCTGCCACTGACCCAGTCTGCTCACATGCCTGGCAAGAGATCTGCTGGTTTGCAAAGCTGGAATTCAATGGCTTGTGCAAGGTTTCCCCGGCCCCAAGTTCTGTCTGCATCCGGCCTTATGCTGGTGACAGGAAGCTTACAACATTTGACACTTTACAAAGATGGGGAAACTCTGCTTTTGTGTTTGCCTGAAGTGCGGCAGCTTTGTGGCAATTCAAAGAGACTCCCCAAAAATATGAAAACATTTTCGCCACTGAAAACTGCATTTAAATGTAAATTCGTCCATTGCTTGAAACCAAACGGAGAGGGACATGTGGGCAGAGATGCAGTATCTAGGATGTGAATGACAATTTAGCAGGAGCAAGGCCACTTTGTGAATGCAAATTACACAAAACCCCGGGATTCTCAATCTACGAAGTCAGCCAGGAAAAGCAGAGGCAGCACTGGGCTCTTTTCCCTTCCAGTTTGATAGCATTTTTAAACAAAGATTTCATAACTGGTTCTCCTCTCATGGGACCAATCTCATTGGCAGGCCTACATTCCCTCTCTGTATAGAGTTACTTTTCAAAAATGTCATGCATTGATTTAGATCCAGAGCATCAGAAAACTACTTCTTTGGCCTAAAGCTCCCAAAATCCTCCAGGTGGATGGAGCATTCTGGGGACTACAATCTGTAGAAGTTTCCCTTCCCAACTAAATTCTGGTTACCTTTTCCTTTGGCCAAAAGAAAGGCCCAGCTGGTATTTCCTTGAAAAAGTTACAGCTTGCCGTGCCTGTCTTTTAACTACTTGTAGGGAGAACTTGTGAACAAGCAACTACAACAATGGAAGCAGCAGAGTTTAGTTGCTCCCAGAAAAATAAAGTAACATGGCCAATCTTTTTGTATTACTGGTTTTGAGTGGAAGAAGGAGGAACAGTCCTTTGATTGTGAATGTGAAAAGATCAGGGAATAAAGCAGTTAAGCATCTGCCAGGTAACAAACAGCCTTCCAAAAGCTTCAAAGCTTCTGCACCCCAGAGGTTGCAGAGAAGGAGAATATAACCACAAAAACAGAGGCAACATTTAAGGGATCTTTCTTTTGGATCATCTCCACTGATTTACTGAAGAACGGTGACTTGCAAAAGCCCTTACCAGAAGCAGATTTGCATGCAATGTGCATGAGAAACCAGCTTTTTTGCTAAATATCTAAAGAGCCAGCGTTGTCTTTACACATATTGGCATCATTGTTTTTTAAAAATAATGAGTTAAAAATATAATGTTTTCCATAGGAAACAGACGTTGCTTACACAGATATCTAGAGGACAATCTAAGAAAACATAAAGTGTGATACATTCAAAGACAAAACCTGAAAACAGGTGACAAGGATGGCAAAAGGCCAGAAGGAGAAAGTTGCAGTTAAAAACATATAATTCTGACAGAGTAGAAGCCACTTTGGGGGCACCATTTCAGCAGAAAAGTAAACGTGATTGTGGAGTATTGGATGCCATAAGAATAGCTAGCTGAAAAACTCATGTATTAATAGGCAAACTTGACAATGAGATACAAAGGGCTGCCCTCTCAATAGAAGACGTGTGTAAAAAAATAATCAGAGAACAAGATGGAAGCTTGCTCTTCTCTGCCTGTTTTTTTAAAAATGAGAGTCAGTACAAGCACAGCTCAGGACTTGCAGCTAACTTCCTTGGACTGCACTGTTTGGTAAAATACACCCTTCTCCTCATTCATGGAGGAATTAGACATCTAAAAGAGGGAGAGGCACAAGCTCCCCCCATATTCTGAATCTTTTGAAAGCCAGGAAGCAATTTCCTGAATGTCTCTGGTTCAAGACGTGTCTATTTCTGAGGCCTCTTCTATGAGGTTCGCAACCGGGCTGAGCAGCAGGAGAGGAGAGAGTTTATATTCCCCGCTTGTGTCTTCTGAGATTAAGGGGGTGCCCAGGGACTGATCCATAGGGATGGCACCGTTGGTGTGGTTTGTTGGATCCAGCAGCTGCAGAGACATCTCACTGCTTAAAGGAAGGGGAAGGTCAGGTCGGTCCTCCGAGGGAGTCAGGAGAACATCCTTGGCATCTCCCAACTTGCCTGGGGTCTCATTCGATGGAGGTTCTTCAAACAGCGAAAGCAAAGGGTTCCCCCTGTATTGGATCAGCTGCATGTCTGCGAGGTGGAAAAAATAAATCCCTCCATGAACAGAAAGGCTAGATGCTGGCCCACACATGCAGTCACCATGAGAAATGCAAGCAACATCCAACAATCCCTTGCATGTCTGAAAGGACCACAGAGGTTAACAGGACGAGAGAGAAAGTCTCCCATTGTCTCAAAGGTAACCAATCTAGCACAGGGAAACTGGGAAGGGGGTACAAGTCTTGATGGGGCCCAGGGAGGAGGATTTACATTTGCATTTTAGTTCATAAGCAGAAGTAAAAAGAATGGGGAGGCCACAAAGAGCCCTTGCAAAGTGAACAGGGAAAAATGCACTTTGCATTATACGCATGAGATTTACCTGGCCAACCCAGAATTCTTTGGGCAGAACAGTTTGTTTGCCAGTTTGTTTAAATCTGTGTGTATGAGCTTACTGTTCTGAAAATGTATGCAGAACAGCATACCATTTCTTTTTTAAAAAAAAATCAGTTAAAAACATAGTAGTATTAACTTTGTGAACAGTTAAAACAGCACCTGAGAAAGTGAACCGTTAGCCATAAAAGCTCATGCTAAAATAAATCAGTCTTAAAGGCTCCACAAGGCTACTTATATTTTCCCTCTCTTCCTTCCCTTCCTTCTATACTAAAAACAAATTAACATAGCTATCCCTAAGTTTAAAAAATAAAAACACAGCACAGCAAGCTAAATATCAAATGCTTGTCTAAAGAGTTTTTCAAAACCCATCCAGAAAATTGGAGCAAGTGTGAATGGGCTAGTGGAAGTTCCCAAGGAAGGAATTCTACACAAAAAGGTGTCTCTGAGGGGACTTGGGTCTGAATTTCTGGTGGGCACAGGTTACAGAAAAGCAATCGGTCACTCCCCCTGCCAAAAAACAATCTTAAAGCCTGCGGAGGTTCATAAGGATGAAGTCCAGTGTGTAAAGCCATCATGCCAACCACAGATTCTGAAAGACTTAAAAGATTTAAAAGGTTGCAGGGCATTCTGCCCCACAGTGCTCAGCTTTTCCAGACTGCACCAGGTACCTGAGGAAGAGTCAGGTTTCCAAAGCAATTCACCACTCTCTCAGCAGCTCACCGTTCTTCCCCGAGGATTCCTGCTCATTCATCCCAGCCACACCTGGGCTTCCTGGCAAATCTTCCATCTGGGGAGAACACAGAGAGAAACACGTTTGAGAAGGTCTTCCTTTCAGTTATTTCTTTTGTCTCTTCCTTACCAAATTTGTATACAACCTTTTCCAGAAAGCAGCTGCACTTCAGTTGCTCCCAGTGTAAAATCAATGGGATTTAGCGGGTTCCAAAACATTCATAAACATAAACATCAATAATTTAAAAAGTTCGGCCACTTTACCCTCCTAACAGCCCTGATATGTATTTATTTTTACATCTCCCAACTTTCTGCTTTGTCTTCAATAATTCACAGAGCAGTCCTGCAACTGTGACCATATGTACCAGTAATGTTTCTAATAGTATCCATAAATATTATTTACAAGATCTAGAGAAGTGTTTATTCCTGCTATCCTGGTTATTCTGTTTTGCTGAAGAGCTGGGCACAGATTTCTTCCATAATAACAAAAGACGGTGTGTCCAACTGGCAGAGGCACAGCTCTAACACTATGAAACTGTGATGCCTGAAACTTGTCTTGATGCAAATGAAGGAAACATGGGGGTGTGCACCTGGTGGTTATTTGGTTTTTAATGTGTGTTAATTCATTTTAACCAGTGTAAATGTGTTAGTGTATTTGAAGTAAGCAGTACCACCTTCAGTCACTAGGGAGCAGTCTTTCCTAACCAGCACATAGCCTTGCATTCAGTATAGTTTGAAGCCAGGGTCAGAGTTATAGGACAAATCATCCTGCATGGTCCCAACAGCCATGACTTCCCATCTCCAGTTCTGATAGCTATGTAAATCTGTGGAAAGGTTGGTTTATTTATTCCGGCAGGCCTTCCCTGATTAGTTTCCCAGCCTCAGGAGTCCTTTTATCCCTCCTATATTTGGTTTAAATGCTGCCCTGCCTATTATTGTTATTATTATTATTATTATTATTATTATTATTATTATTTATTAAACTAAGGGCTAGTCCAACCCATACAAAACCAAAGACTTTCACTACTAAGTAAGAAATTGACATTTTAATAACCTTTCTTCTTGACATTTAAAATCCAACCCTTACAACAAGGAGCTCATAAAGATATCATTTTATCCACAGAACAAATCCTGCCCTGGAAGTTAGGCTGAGAGATGGTGACTGCCCTCAAACACTTTAGCCCATTAAGTGGGGAAATGAGTTTAGATCCTACTGGCCTTTGTCTAATATGTTAAACTACAGTGGCTTTAGCTTTTCATGCAAGTCAAATCTGTAAGATAGGAAATTCCTTCTTCCTCTCTACATGTTGACATTTCCAGCATTTCAGGAAATGTCAAACACAACCTACTGTTCTGTTTATTTGGCAAACATGCTGGAACAATGCCACAGCTTTATTCTGTCTCTTTCATTGGTCACAAAGATGAGATAAACAAGTGTTCAGCAGCAAAGCCAGCTCCCCATAAGACTTCCCAAATTGTTCCTACCCTCTTTGCCAGTGAGTAAAAACCCTGTCACCACTTACATTTTCCAAACCAGCTGGAACTTCTGACAAGTTGATGTCCAAGACAGGAAGCTCCGGACTAAAAGTCTGAAAGCAGAAATCAAGAAAATAAGACACTCTATTTAATAGGCGGTGAATGTGACTTACAAATACTGTGATGCTAAGACCATTGCCACCATTTCCTCTCTAGGTGCCAAGGCAGCCACTTGAGGAATGGCCTTTGGCATGGCATCTAAAAGCTGAAATTGCTTTAGTGATGGAGGAGCTGTCTCCAAAGCCGAGCTTGCCATGCAATCAAAGCATTCAGAGCAGGCATGGAAAGCTTTTGCAAGCTCACAGTCAGAAGCTGCATGGTCTGCAGAAAACCTTTACCCTCTTTTTTAATGGCTAAATTGTTCTTACCCCCAACCGCAGCCACAGCAGAGTGGGGAGGAGGATAAGGGCAGAATGGAGGGAAGAGAGATTTGATTTGGTTTTAAAATGCAAGCAATGATGAAAAGGAACATTAAAGAAATCTGATAAAGATAGCTTAGAAATAGAAGAGTCTAAGCAGAACACAAAGTGATGGAAAAAAACCAAGGAATGAAGAAAATAGCTCTGCTCTGGGTACAGGCCTGAATGCTAATATCACCACGCTGGGAGGAGTCAGTTGAGCTTTTCATTCAGTTATCATGAGACTTTGTGTTACTTCCTGCCTGTCACTGGGCAGCAACAGGAGAAACTCAGGATGCGTGGATTCCTCCTCTCATCAACCTAGAGCAGGGGTAGGCAACCTTTCCCCTTTAAGGGCCGAGGGACTTCAGCTCCCAGAATCCCAGGAGCTATTGGCCAACATGAGACTATTGGCCAACATGGCTGAGGCTTCTGGGAGCTGAAGTCCCTCGGCCCTTAAAGGGGAAAGGTTGCCTACCCTTGACCTAGAGGATGTGGCTTGCAAATACAGCAATGCCACGACTACTGCTCACAATGTACAGCTGCCTCTCTAAGAAACCAACAGGTGACAGCAGACTCACGTCAGCAATGGTGTCTGAAGCATAGTTAAACTTCTTTCCAGAAAGCATGTCCTGCAACTCCTCGAGGCTGGCATCAATGCAGTTCAAGAAGTCTTGAATCTCCTCCCTGTGAAAGAAAGAAGAAAAGCTACAGCCAAAAGAGTGACAGGAAGACAAGAGATGGCGTTTGCTACTACGTTCCAGGAAGAAATCATAGGAGACAAGCCATCTGACTGAAATCTGGTGCAAGAAGGAACAGTTTGGACATGCATCTTTCATCCTAAGTGACTAGATAATAACTCAGCAAAACAATCATATCAACATATATATTAAATGAGATGACCAGCAGATCCTCCAGGGCCTCAAAAGCACTAGGAGTATGAGAGAACAGAACAGATTTTGCCTGGTGCCAAGGGAAGTATCATGAGAAGGTGTCTAGGGAGGGAACAGAAGAAGCCTTCTCTCTGGTACAGCTTGCTAGGATTGAATATGGGTCAGCACCATATTCAGGTGTTCCAAACAGGGTTAAAATAAATGCACAAATAGGAGAGACAAGCACTCCAGGGTCTGTTTTCATGCTCTTTGCAGGACTGAGATCCCTGGAAAACTAGAAACATTTGAAAATCCCCACTGATCAACCCACACACATCTATTTTTACTCTATTTGGGACATCTGAATAGTTTTTTTTGTTTGTTTGTAAACTTGGGCAATATCTTGAAACAAAGTCTTTAGCTTGTATGCCTTTAGCAGGGCTGACTCTCTTTTTACTGTTGGACAATGATGGCCCATATAATTAAATCAATTAACACCACCAGCAGAAACAGCAGTATTTTTTAAAAACAAGAAGAACTCCAAGACAAATCCATGATTTTGCATATTCCAGTTCTTTCAGTCAAACAAGGTAGACTACAATTAGTTGAGCACCCTGTGCTTTGGACAGGGACCATAAGCACACACGCAGCACAGCGCCTGGAGTCTCATATTACTTTGTTCTAAGCATTATGTTGCCCATCACAGCAGGAGCAAACAGCTGGCGCAAGAGAGTAATTCCTCTACGGGAAGAGCTGCAGTTTAGTAGTTGTGCCTGTGGCTTTGAATGCTGAAGATCTCAGGCATGTTCATGTCTTGGGCAAGAGGGTTGAGCCTCTTGAGAATACCGGATGAGGGAGACTTTCATATGAGCCATGCAAGGAACTCTGGATGTCCTTAGCACAAGAGTGCATATGAAGGATCACTTAACACAGATTAGTTGTACTAGCTCTGGAAAAGGATACCACTTGCTTTGTAAATTTAACACATTGGTGGAACAGGGATTTCCTAGTTGATGTCTTAAGCCTGGAGCAATCCTTCCCTATTATTAAACTCTTGCATAAAGAAACACTAGGATCAGTGCTGGGTAACTGCAGCGGGGGAGGGGGGGGGGATGGAGGATTCAAATCCCTTTACACACATAGACCGCCTCAGGCCTTCCATCTTCCTCTGCAGACCTTCTCAAAATGGTGGCTAGGAAATGAAGGCTTCCTGTTGCCATTGTGAGATTGATTCTGAAAGTGATTGCAGAAGAAAAGAGGTATCTGAAAATTATACCAGGAAGTTTCTTGGCATTGGGTAGGGTTGAGGAACCAAAGGGGGCTCCTGGGAATACAGAAGTGGGCTCCAGGGCCTTAAGTGCCAGATAGTGTACCATGATACCTAACCGATCAGATTGTGGCTAAACTCTGAAGGTTCACAAGCCAAGGACAAAGTGGGGAAGGAGAATTACTGACACCCAGGTCCAGGGCAACTGGTGGGATTTCAGGAACTCTGGCAAGACATTTAAAGCTGCTGCTAGAGGAAGATACCTATCAGTAAATGTAAGGAAAAGTAACTATTTGCACTCAGGAGAAGGAAAAAGGTAAGAAGAAGTGGCAAAAGTCAAAGGCTAAAGATGGAGAATTAAGAGCTGGTTGTTAACTCTCGGTTTGCTTCTAGTCAGGAACGCCTCTCAATTATGGAGGTTACTGAGAAATGTGAACTGAATACCACTGTGATCCAACTAAGGCCATGCCATGCTGTCCTGGAACCAAATGCACCTGTCGAGCAAAGAATCATTCTGTGCCACCGTTTGGTTTTCATTCAAGATGGAGTCGATCACTGTTGCAGGATCTTCGCCAGTGCCAACTTGCACAGGATACAACTCCACAGCATTGGTCTTTGGCGGTGCATTCACGAGCTGAACTGGGCCATCGATCTGCACACGCTCCAGGGTCTGTGGTGCTTCACAGACTGGAATATTTTCTCTTGCAGATGTCTGGAACTCTCTGAAAATAGTAACAACAACAATAACGACAGCTGAAAATATCATTCACTCAATGTTTTTTAGCACATAATTCCAATACATCACCAATTCCTTAAGAGAAGTTATTAAATTTCTCAAAGTGCCAATGAGGACCAAGTGCTGTCAGCTCTATTTCAGAGCTATTTCAAACCGCCTCTGATGATTCCTTGCCTGAGAAAGCCCTATAAAATTCATGGGTTCACCATAAATCGAGAGGCAGCTTGAAGGAACATAAACTCACACATTGTAGTGGAAGGCAGTAGAGGAAGAGGATGACCAGAAATGACAGGTGAATAGACTCCATCAAGGAAGCCACGGCTACAGCCCTGAATTTGCAGGGCCTGATAATAATAACAAGGCATCAAAGAGGTCCCTCATACACATAGAGGGTCTCCGTAAATCAAAGCCAGCTTGATGGCCATTAAGAAACAATTTTTCTGGACTCATCTTCCTTTACTCTCATAGACTTGAGTCAAAGATGACTCCCTCTCACCGATTCCCATCCGTCGTGTGCACCAAAGCCAGAAGCTTATCTGTCCCATTGCCATTCTCCTCCTTTTCCTCTTCTTGGGCATCTGTGATGTCGCAAATTATAATCGAGTCTTCACCATCTGGACCATGCTCCGAAATGGCAGCCTGTGGACACAAAGGCACTAAAATCAGTGCTCTTCATAACTAGTCTTTTTTTAAAGCCTGTTTTGGTTTTCACCTTAATAAAATGACACTGATTTCTATTATAGGGCAAAGGAATTAAAACAACTCCTGGTCAGGTTAAAAGAGATCATCGGAGCATTTAACTTTGAAAGATGTCATTCAAAGACCTTTTTATTCAAACAGGGTTACACAGGGGGCTTTTTTTTATGGAGTGTTTGTGTTGCATTTTTAATGTTATTGTTATGTTTTAAATCATTTAAAATTTTAACAGCAGTTTTAATATAACTTGATTCCTTTGGGCTTTAACATATTTTGTTGTCATGTTCTTAGCTTCATCTTGTTTTAGCACTGTTTTAAAGTTGTCTTGAGTTACACATTGGGAGAAAAGTGAGACATACATTAAATAAATAAAATTATTCAATATTTTACAATATCAGCTGGTTTGATATCAGATGGCTCTCATTCAAGAAAGAAAAAAAGAAAGAAAGAAAGAAAAGGAAACCTTACTGTTTCACAATTCTCCACAGGAATGCGAACGTACGAATGACTATATTTCGAAGGGGAAGCGCCTGACGCGTCGGGCAAAGGCCTATGAGGGAAAACAACAAATAAAACCGGAGTTTAGGTAAGATGCTCCTTGCTGTCCCCTTCAATGCTAGGAGTCTATGAATCACACCCCATTTTTATCCCAGGCTGCTGAATTTCCCTAACCCTCCCAAGCAGAAGTCCCATCATCCCCCTCCCTATTCTCTTTCACTAACTAGCAGGGAAAGACCTTTTTATTTCAGGAAGCATTTAGGTTTTAGCGTGTTGCAGCAGATAAAATCTTTAATTGGTGTTTTTGTTTTGTTTTGTTCATTTTAATCATCTTTATTGTATGTTCTAAGCATCTTTTAATGCTGTTTTCAACTCATGCTTTTTAAAAAAAATAGAAACTGAGCTTAACTGCATTTCAACTTTTGTACCAAAGCTTGTTGTTTGTTTGTTTGTTTGTTTGAAATTGTAATATGCTTTTTAAAATGTTGAATCTTGGATCCTGGACTGGACGAAAGGCAGGATATAAATAAAATAGATTCATAGTGTCACCCTGATACAGTAAAAGATCTTTCTTTGTCCATAAATACCAATTTGACTGAAGGGCTGCCAGGTTTTGCTCCCATTCTGTCTACACGGCGTGCATTTTTGAAGTTACAGTTTACAACTGAAGCGTTCACAGGTTTGATAAGAACTCTCCAATGTTGATAATAATGATGATTACATTGGTATAGCACCTACAGGCAGGACATGAGAAATGTCTCCATGTGATTTTCAACAGTCAAGGCGGGGGGGGGAATCCTCTGTACCAGGGGTCCTCAAAACTAGAGGGCCCACGGGCCACATGCGGACCGCCGAGGACATTTATCCGGCCTGCTGGGTGTTTTTACCGCCGCTGCCTGCCCTGCTTAGCAGCCAACTTGTCCTGGGCCATGGAAACCATGATACCCTTATTATTATTTCCTTGTATGGAAAATACATGCACAGAGAAATGGGCAACCACCATACCTCTTGGGCAGCATATTCCAGGGTGGGTCCATGCCTTTCAGGAAACCCCGGATGGTTATGACAAAGTACATATATCCAGAGTCCTGACACAGGATCCTCAGCATTTTGAGTTAAAAGGATCTCTGACTGGACAGAAGGCAACTTCTTGCCAGCGTTTTTTCCACATTTCTTTCTGTACATTTCCAGTACAAAAGCAGTAACATCTAAAATGCTCAAGTACCAGACAGGACTACTTTTTACAAGACCTTAATATTCTACATAAAATCAGATGGAAGGAAACCATAAACTGGGAATTACAATGTTTTAAGATGATGCAGCAACAACAACAACAACAAAAACAACCACCACCACCCAATCAAACCTGACATTTTGTCTTGAATGAGACTATCTTTTGAAGTGGACAATAAATGTAATTCAAAGAAGCACACTACATTGCAATCAGAGTGCCTAAAGGGAATCATCTCTGTCTGTTCTGTTTTTATACTAGGAAACCTGCATGCCTGAAGAAGAATATTCAGTCTGGAAAATAAACTAAAAAGGAGACAGTCTTCTGATTGTTCATTTTGGGCACCAAGACAATTACCACAAATTACCTTTTCCTTTTGAGCCCCAGAATGCAGTTTCCTCTCATCAATCCCAATATAAATTCAAGGATCTGAAGAAAAGAGTGAGAGAGAGAAAAAAAGGGGGAAAAAATAAATTAGAGGAGTTATGTATTCTTAACTATGACCATGCAAGATTAGCACACAGATCCAGCAGGACTCAGTTAACGAAGGCAAAACCACAATATTCAAGTCTCGTGAATTAGAAAAGTTGGCATGGATTTTAAAAAAGAAAGAAAGATTTTTTTCTAAAAATTTTATGGTGTTTTTCAAGACTCAATAGTATTTCAACACTACAATTACTCCAGCTATGTTGTTGTATGCCTCCAGGTGCTTTATGACTTATGGCAACCCTATCATGGGGTTTCCTGGGGCTGAGAGTGTGTGACTCACTCAAGGTCACCCAGTGATTGCCATGGCTGAGCAGGGAATCGAACCCTGAATTCCTCTCAGTCACAGCCCCTTGCAACTCCAAAACAGGGGTAACAATGTGCATTCTCTTTCACATTTGTGTTTCTTTTTGCTGTGTGCCTTCCAAGTCATGTATGACTTATGGTGGCTCTCAGGCAACCCTATCACAGTTTTCTTGGCAAGATACACTATTCAGAAGAGGGCCTGATTTGTCCAAGGGGAACCACTGAGTTTCCAGAGTGGAGCAGGGATTCGAACCCTGGTCTCCAAGAGCCATTGTCCAACACTCAGATGACTGCTCCACCATGGCTCCATTGCTATGGGCCTTCAAGGCAACTGCCATTTATGTGGACCCTTTCCTGGACAAGAGTGACTCAGAGGAGGTTTACCATCACCTTCCTCTGAGGCTGAGAGTGTGTGACTTGCCCAAGGCCACCAAGAGGGTTCCAGCACTGAGTAGGGATTTGAACCCTGGTGTTCCAGAAACCTAGTCCAACATTCAAATCACTACGCCATTCTGGCACTCAGAATTTATATTAGTGGGATTTTATTTATTTTTTAAATAGTTATTAGAACAGCCTTCAAAACATCCAGAAAGCCACTTGGTTGCCCACTATTGCTCTAGCTAGAGTATCAAGACAACAGTATGACTGGTACCTTAGATAAGAGTTGCTGCTGTTGGCTGTGTTTCTGGCGTAGAGATGCCACTTCCTTCCAGAGGGCTTTGTTTTCCCTGAAACAAGAAGAGGAACCCCAAAAAGGTCAAATGAATATGGAAGAACAAAGGTGTTCTGGAGCTTCCTCTGCACAAATACTCAGCTCTGGAAACCAAGTGACATAGTCACTTCACACATTACATTTAAACATCAGCTACATCAATGTGAAATAGATTTAAAAATTAGCTGAAATTCAACTTTAATTGTCCATGTTAAATTCTAAACATGATTAAATTTATTAGAATCCCTCCCCCAGGAAACTCCATGATAGGGCTGCCAAATCAAATCTGTCCAAGCAGTCACTCTGCTTGAATAATCATTCCTAAATGTAGCTATGTATACAGGTTGTGCATCCCTTATCTGGGAATTTGATAGTCAAAATGCTCCAAAATCCAGAACTGTTTACTTGGATGGCTGAGATATTGACACCTTTGCTTTCTTAAAGTTCAGCATTCACTAACTTTCTTTCCTGCACAAAATTATTTAAAATATTGCATATAAAATTACCTTCAGGCTATGTTTAAAAAGTGTATATGAAACATAAATGGATTTTGTGTTTAGACTTGGGTCCCATCTCCAAGATTACGTATATGCAAATATTCCCAAATCCAAAAAGAAAATCCAAAATCCAAAACACTTCTGGTCCCAAGCATTTTGAAAAAGGGATACTCTTTCCCCTTGTATAATATATATAAATGAGTGTTACATGTATTTAAATAGTGTTTCAGTGGTATGATATTTATAATAATACAGTGGGCCCTTGATATCTGATGGAGGTGGGTTCCAGGATCCCCCATGGAAACCAAATTTGGATGCTCAAATCTCATTTAATACAATGGCACAGAAATGGTGTCGCTTATATAAAACGGCAAGACCAAGTTTTGCTTTCTGGAATATATATATATATATATATTCCAGAAATCAAAACCTTCTGCAAAGCAAAACTTGATCTATATATAATTTCAAACTGTGGGTGGTTGAATATGTGAATAATAAATGCATGGATATGGAGGGCTGACTGTACCAGCTACTGATACTGAACTGAAAGGAACCAAAATGTGAGATATTAACTGCCATTTAAACACAATACATTGGGTGGCAACAGACAATGGTTCTGTAAAATAAAAACAAAGGTTCTCAGGAGGACTGGCCATCACAGAAAGAACCTGAGGGCCAACTGTCTGCCCACATCTGTAGTAAAGGCATTGGCTTCTAGCCCAGCGCAGCATCCAAGAAACCAAGACTCCTTCTGCTTGCAAAGAGCCAAAGATCAAGGTAGCTTCACTGGGAACATAAGCAGCTGTGAAACACACGATGGGTGGCTTGGCTTTGGCTACAGAACAGAGTGAGCTCATGCTAGGCACCTTTTCATACTCGCCAGCTTGAGGTCCATGTTGTTCTGCTGCTCCCGCATTTCCTGGACTTCGGCGAGCACCTTGTGCAATTCGTCTGGGCAGACTTTGATATCTTCTGCTCTCACTGTAGACACCTACAAAGAAGCAGGACATGGGTGATTTGTTAGAGGGAAGCTAAGAGTGAACCACAACCATCACCACCAGGAAGGCCCTTTCTTGCGTTCCGGACAAGTATGCCAGTGATGATGGTGAGAATGAGAGAAAGGCCTCTTCTGAGTATCTGAAGGCATGGGTAGGCTCATAATGGGGGAGGATACAGTGTATCTGGGCCATATAAGACATTATAGATCATAATCATCACTTTGACTTGTTTCTGGAAACAAACTGGCAGCCAGTGAAGCAGTTGTAATAGAGAATCTGTATGGCCCTACATCCTGCCCAGTTACAGCTTTGCCCTAGCCAACACTCTTCAAAGGAAACCCCATGTGGAGCATATTACAGTAGTCCAAATAGGATGCAACTGAGGCATGTACCACCGTGGCCAGATCCAGCATTTTAAGGAATGGACACAGTTGGCTCACAAGCCTCAAATGTGCAAAAGCACCCCAGCCACTGCACTGCCCAACCATTGTGACAGCAAAGAGAAAGTAGGACAGAGACTTATCTCATGGCCTCACAGCTCCAGGATTACAGTTAATTCCACAATCACTTGGCAGCATTAATTAGGTCTCTTGCCACAACACAGGGTTGCCAGGTGTAGACCAGATGACCTAACAGTTCTGTTGTCATGCCCAATTCCGTGATCCTTTGCTGATTTTTTACACCAGGAATAAAACACAGACAAGATGGCTTCATCAAAACCTTTCACTGGATGGACACGGTAGGTAGAGCACAGTCTGAAAATGCAGATTCAAGCACAGTAAGATGGATTTTTGAAAAATACTAACTAATAATCCATATTTAGAGGGAGCAAGATTCCATGACCGTCAATGCCAGCTCCCAAGTGAAAGGAAGTTTTCAATTTCTTCCTGGGAGGAGAAATCCTACAGGCAATGGAGGACAAAATGTTTCCTTGCAAACCCTGTGGAGCAATGTTCTGTACTTCTGCCTGCAATGCAGCTGCAGTCATCTGACACTTTACAAGCGAGCGCTGTACTCTGCAATTCAATTCCCATCCAGCTCGTAAAAACAGTGGGAGAATCCCAGCGGCCATTTTCCCAAAAGTTGTGAGTGATCCTAACCAATCACTCAACAGAAACAAACATGTTTACCAACTTCTTCCATGGCACAGACCAGTTTTCACAGCACATGCAAAGACTTTCTGTTCTCAGGATGGAGGCCCTTTTCTCCAAAAAAAAAAAAAAAAAGAGGGGGGGAGGAGAAATCAGAGGGAACATACTCTACACGTAAAAAGCCCAGGAGCCAACAATTCCGGAAAGTACACTGGGCTGGCCAAGGAAGAGCAGGAGAGAGAGAGAGTGTGTGTTTTCAAATTGTATTGTTTTTAAATTTGCTGTTAGCTCTTTGAGTCTAGAAGTTGGGAGAAAGGCTGGATATAATAAAATAAAATCCTAAATAATAATAAAGAGAGAGAGATGCTTGAGCAGTAACTTTTACAACAAAAAGCCTGTTTTTGTCAAAACGACACTTGTCTTGGTTCCTAATCCCCATTACTACTCAAAGCAGCATGCAAACAGCAGCCAGCTCTCTTCACATGCACCTAAAGTCACAGCAGATCCTTTTCACACCTCACATTTCCACTACACATACTGCAAACAGACACAATACCTTCCGTTTGATGTTGGCCAGCAAGTTGGCCTTCCCTCGCTTGAAATACGGGTGCTGGAACTCAATGGCGCAGCTCTTGTCCGAGGTTATCATGCCGCTCTCCAGTGCAATCACCTTCCTGAAGCCATCTGCAGAACGCAAGGGGGGAAATATATCATCCCCTTTGTCTCTCTCAGAAGAAGACAACACAAATCTGGCTCACTGCCTTTCTTTTCCATGACAAGTCTACTCAGCTCAAAAAATCTGGAACAAGAAACCCTTCTGGTCCCAAGCATTTCAGATAAAGGATACTCAACCTGCATGTACTTTGTTCTAACCCAAGATTACAGTAGACCAAGGTGGCACGGGAGATTTTAAGGAAAAGCATTAGAACAACCACAACACCTGTACAGGAGACAACATCGGGATGACTGCATGGACCGTGAACAATGACATCGCAACCATACGACTTCCAACTCTCTGTTAGGATGTCTAGTATCTATTACCAAGTCTTTTAGGACCTATTTAGGATGTCTATTAGGAAAAATCTTTTTGGAACATTTCTCTCATGCAAATTCTTTCCAGTCCCCAAATTATGAGACAATTATGGGAGGCAAGGGAAGAGAATGACCATTGCTATTATGCAGCCTCCTAGCAGAAAAAAATCCTCCTCTTACCTACAAAGCTATTTCTAGGAAATATTTCTAAGAGAAAAATATTTCTAGGAGAAAAAAATGTGCAACCCCCCAATGACTCAGAAGGCTCAGAAATCTAGATTGGCAGATCTAGGTGCAGAAGGGGGCAGGAACCTGGCAGTACATCTCTTTCTGTGCTAAAAACAGCTCGCTATTTCCATCCACAATTTAAACTGATAGCATGATGTAGCCAGCGGGTTCCTTTTGCCAAGGTCCTAGCTCTTCGCGTCTCATGAGTCACATTTCCCGGTGTCCACTGTGCCTCCTGGCATCCTTTGGAAACCTGTGCCAAAGCAACTGAATGGTCAGCCCCAAAGCGGAACCGGGAAAGGCAGAATTGGAAAATTTTCCATTGCTCTAAATAATGTTATCTGATTTATCACATTTGGTCCAAATGTTATATTCAAACACACCCAAGCATTACATGAAAACTGTTTAAGGAAAGTATTTAGAATAAAAAGAACAGTGTAGACTTCCCTTAAATTTAACTAAAAATGACAACACCTAAATGAATGAATGCTACTTTTTTAAAGATCACCTCCCCAAAGAGAGATGTACCTGATATATATTACATCAAAAGTTCAACTGTCTTTTGCTGAGGTGCAGAACAGTTGTACCTTCAGCTTCATTCACTCACTCTTTGCACACTTCAAGTTGAGAAAAAATGTGATTTAACAAAGGCACACAGAGAAAGGCAAACAATATTCTCTAGGCTCTAGAGATTAAATACTTGCCCACACAAGCCCTCTGCTCCTTGTAAACCTTAAATCTACATTTTAAAAGAGGTGATTAACAACATTGGCAGGAGGCAAGCTTCCTTGAAAATGCTGAATGACTCTCCTTCCTCCGCAGTCGCACTCCTGTTCCCTTACTGTCTTCCTCTAAAACTGGATTGCAATATTTTGACGACATCTCTGTGTTTTGAGTTTTTGAGAGAAAGTCACTGTATTCGTATGGGGACACTCACAGAAGATTTGATACCTAAAATGAGTTTTATGTTTTAAGAAGATCCTTCAGTTCCCACACCCACCCACCCAGTAATATCTTGGGCCATACATACTCCAACTTCATGCAGGCTGGAAGATGGCTGGCACCCTCACACCAAACAAACTTGTCAAAAGAACCTCCCAGCCTCTCAAGAAAGAGAAGGAAATTGATATGAATAATGGCTACATCCAATCCCTCTGGCTGATCCAAAATGAATCCCAAATTGCCATTCCTTTTGCTAGCACACTAATGTTTCCAACAGAAACTGGAGGCATCCGTTTCTCCAGCAATGGACAAGCTAACTACAAGAGTGCTTTAACAAGACCAGGACTTACTTTCTGCATCTAAGCCTAAATTATATATCCTGCATTGCAAGTAAAAGAGAGCTGGGGCCTTCTGCAGCTGAGTGTTGCAGACTGACTCACCATTCATTGGTTTAACTAGGCTGGCTTGGGCACAGAATATTGGGTTTGAATGATAGCATACTTATTCAAGCAGTTTTTAAAAATCCAAATTATTTCAATGGCAGGCTTCCTTCTCCAGGACAGTTTTTAAAAATTCAATTTATTCAGTGGTACACTTCTTTTGGAAAGACATTAGAACTCCAAATTATTTTAATGACAGGCCTTTTTAAAAAAAGAAAGAAGTGTCCAACTGAACTGTTGGATAATTTATGAACTTCTTTGTTCAACTTCAGTGAATATTGGGTTTGAATGATAGCATACTTATTCAAGCAGTTTTTAAAAATCCAAATTATTTCAATGGCAGGCTTTCTTCTCTAGGACAGTTTTTAAAAATTCAATTTATTTCAATGGTACACTTCTTTTGGAAAGACATTAGAACTCCAAATTATTTTAATGACAGGCCTTTTTAAAAAAAGAAAGAAGTGTCCAACTGAACTGTTGGATAATTTATGAACTTCTTTGTTCAACTTCAGTGAATAGTCTTTTCATTTATGTTTAAGAAATCATTCAGATTGCTTTAGATTACTAACTAAGTGGACATTGTGAGGAGAAGCAACACCACGCAGCGACACCAACACAGCGGAGCTTGACAACTTACAGATGTTGAGCTGCCGAATGAAGCTGGACAAGTTGTTGTGCTTGAAATACTTGGGAAGCAGCTCTTTAGCAAACCTTTGCTCATTCAGGATGCAAAAGTTCTGCCCATTCTAAAAGGGATTAAAAAAAAAAACAAATAAACATTAAGGAACAGAAGCTAAACATTACAGAGTCTCCCACCAAGCAATCACGCTTTAATCCAATTTTCCTAGTAAAAATCACTAGCATGCCATAGAGGGCATGGAAGGAAATTGCACCTGATAAAAGTTGGCGATGCAGGAAACAAAAACTTAAGCTGAAACACTATCTGCGTGGCCATGGCCTCTCTCATAACCCAAAATGGATCGAAAGGCAAATGGGATTAGGAATAATCAGCATGATCTCAGGAAGACAAGCCTAGATCTGCATGAAGGCGCAGCTAGACAAGCTCTCTGCAAATCCTTTATTAGTAGGACAAAAAACCAAATCATCCAGAAACAATGTGTTCTCTCTGAGATTCTCCTTGGGGTTTAAGGGAGTTTTATAAATGCCCCAGTACACTAGTAACAATACACCAGTGCACTCCCATAATCCCTGAGTAAATTGCTAACGGCACTTTAAATCGTAAAAAGCAAAACGAACCAGGAAAGGGCTGACTTGAAGCATGCAAGAACACTTTAACCAGTCGTGACTAGTTTTGCAAAGAGACACAGAGGCTGCCTGGGAAGGAATTTCATAAGCATGCCTCCATCCTTCATGGCTGGATAAACTACCTCTGCAACACACAAAGGAACTAGCAAATCCGAAAAGCCCCGCATGAAATGATGCTAAAGGGGGGAAAGAAATGCACCATGTAGACTTCCCTAAGAGGAATGCACATTTCTCCCTGAGAGACCCCTACTACACCTTGGACCCAAGTGTCACCAACCATTTTTGGCCGACAGCATTGCCAAGATTACAATCCTTCCTAACAAAGGAGGCGCATGCTGTGCATTTGGGTTGGCCAAGAAAGGGGCCACTCTTTGGTGGGATTTTGGTGGAAAGTAGGCGCAGTTTAGCCAGAACACGATCCCCGCACAGGAGCAGACACCAAGACGAGGAGCGCCTGCCTGCCTGCCTGCCTCTGCATGTGGCATGCGGACATCGGGAAATTCATTAGATGCTCACAGGGAAGACACATGCCTCGGGGGACTGCGACCTCCAGAATCCCCCGACCAGCACCGCCCCCATATTGACTGGCAGGTCCTGGGAGATTTAGCCCAAAAAGGAATTTCTCCAACTTCTGAGAAATATGGGCCTGTGTCTGTGTGTCTATAAATATATATATATATACACACACACACAGAGTTCACCTTCTGTATCCATGGATTTTTTATCTGTGGATTCAACCATCTGCATCTTCATAATATGAATAATAATAATAATGTTTGCAATGGTTTTTGGTCTATCTTTATAAGAATAATAATATCATCATCATGATATTTGCAATGGTTTTTGGTCTATCTTCACAATAATAATAATAATAATAATAATAATAATAATATCTTCATCATCATATTTGTTTTGGTCTACCTTCATAATAATAAAGATAATGATAATGATGTTTGCAATGGTCTTTGGTCTACCTTCATCCCAACAATAATAATAGTAACAATAATAATAACAATGCTAAAGGCTCAGCCTCCCCAGGGTGAGGTGACTGCAAGGGAGCTGTAAGCACCCAGCCCTCCGAACTACAAATCCCAAGGTCCCCCAGCGCCGCCGCCGCCGCCGCCAAAGCGGGACCGTTCCCGGCAGAGCGGAAGTGCCCCTCACCGGTCCCCAGGAGATGACGTCGTCGCTCGCGGGGTCCTCCACCAGCGCCCACAACTTCGCCAGGAAGCCCGGCACCGACGACGACGACGACGACGACGCCACCGACGTCGCCATCTTCACACACACAAAGGACGACACAGACGCCACGATACGACACAACACGTTACGTACGTGCGCGGGGCGTGGCCGGGGGCTGGGCTCCGGCGCTCATTGGCCGGCCCCCAGACCGCTCCGCCCCCGGGGAGGAGGGGCCTGCATGGGGCTCCCCGTGACGTCACCGCCCCGCTGGGGGCGGGGCCGAGGAAACCCTCGCCTTTTAACTCTTTCCTGCCTGCAGCGCAGATGGAAGGCTGCCTCCGCCCATCAACAACAACAATAATAATAATCCCATTATATTATATTTTATTACTTTATTTTATTTTTCCATCATCATTGTTTTTATTATGTTTTTATTATTTTTATTATTACCATTTCCCATTATTATTATTATGTTATTATTTTATTTTTATTACTTTATTTGTATTATTTCCCAGTATAATAATAATAATAATAATAATAATAATAATGTATTTTTATTATTCCCTATTATTATTATAGTTCATTTTTATTACTTTATTTTTATTACTTCCCATCAGGCTTACTGTTGAACATAAGGAAAACACAAATAATGACCACCAAAGAGGACCTTCACAAGTTCATCCTAGACAATGAAGAAACAGAAATAGTCAAAGAATTCCCATCCCTGGGATCAAACACTGATAGAAATGGGGACTGCAGTCAGGAAACCAGAAGACTTTGGGCCTTTCCAGACTGCCAGAAATAGTGCAAATTGAGTCCACTTTTAGGGTTAGGGTTAGTGCTAGGGAATCATGGGAACTGTTGTTTTTTCTTTCTGAGACATTGAGCCTTCTCTGTCAGAGAGTTCTGGTGCCACAATAAAATACAGTTCCCATGATTCCCTAACCCTAAAAGTGGACTGAATTTGCACTATTTCTGGCAGTCTGCAAAGGCCCTAAGAATGGGGAAGGTGGCTATGAAAGAACTGGAAAAGATCCTACAATGAAAGACATACAACTCAGCAGAAAAGTCAGAATCATCCAAGCCATTGTATTCCCTATTATTCCCATGGATGGATGGGTTAAGAAAGAGGATAGGAGGAAAATCAATGCATTTGAGAGAATTTGGGGCTGGAGAAGAGCGATATATATATATATATATATATATACACACACACACACACATACACACATATATAAGCATATATAAATATATAAAGCATATAAACAGTTAAGAAAGAGGATAGGAAGAAAACCAAGGCAGCCTTGGAGAGAATGTGTTTCTGGAGAAGAGGCTGAGGAGGATCCCATGGAGGACAGCCAAAAGGACAAAGAAAGGGCTCCTAGAGCAGATCAAGCCAAAGGTATCCCTGGAAGAAGACTTAAGACTGTCGTACTTTGGATGCATCATGAGAAGAAGAGAGGACTCTTTGGAAAAGAGAAGAATAATGCTGGGGAAGGAGGAAGGAAGGAAGGAAGAAGAGAGGAAGGCCAGATGCAGGAGGGACTTTATTATTTAGGAGGTCCCTATGGGGAGCCATGAAGGGTTTGCAGGATTTAAGCAGAGATCAGGGGAGGACAGAGGGTCTTCTTGGAGAGCTCTCCTCCATCCAGAGGGTCACTGCCAGGGGTCAAGTTCGGCTCGAGGGCAGTTAACAACAGCAGCAAAAGGGCTCCCATCTGTGTGTCCTGTTAAGTCTCCTTCCTTCCTTCCTTCCCATAGGATTCCTATTTCTGCCCGCATCCCCCGTTCATCCTTTCTTTCCATTCCTGCCCTTCTCCTCTTCTCCATTCTCCAGGGAATGAAGCTGCAGCCAACTTAGAGCTTGGCCATTCAAAGCAGAAAAGTGAGACCCAAGAAAGATGAGGGGATGGATGTGTGAGGATAAAGAAGGATGTCTGTCTCCAAGTGGCCCTTGCCAAGCGTTCCCAGTCCGGTCCGGCTTCTTCTCCTTTGCCCAGAGGCCAATCGGCTGGGAAAAGACTTATTCCATTTATTGCCTTTCCAAAGGTTTACAGCTTAGCATTCCAGCTTTTATGGCCCAGACTTTGTCCCTTCGCTTTGGTTTCTGTGGGACTTTCCTTCCTTTGGAGCTTTAAAGGCCAGAAGGCAATGCTCAGCGGAGGCTTCCTATGCTGCTCCTCTGACAGGACCTCCTTCTCTTCATCCAAGTAAGAGATCCATCCATTCAATAAACTGAATATTTTCTTGGTTAGCCGTAGGAAAACCAAGGCTGCTGGCCTAGGTGCAAGTTATCTAAGGTCCAAAACACACTGCAGAAATAATCCACTTTGAGACCGCTTTAAGTGCCCTGGCTCAAGGCTAGGGAATTCTGAGAATTGTAGTTTTGTGAGACATGTAGCCACCTCTATCAAAAAGATCTGGTGATATAATAAACTACAATTCCCAGGATTTCCTAGCACTGAGCCAGGGCAGTTAAAGCAGCCTCAGACTGGATTATTTCTGCAGTCTGTTTTGGATCTGAATTTCAGAATGGCCAAAAGAAAGCTTAAAAGGAAGAAAAATAAAATTCTCTGCCTGAGGTTAGGATAGATAGTGCAACTGACCTCTTTCAGCAGAGACTTGTAAGCAGCTGACCAAACTACAAATCCCAGGATTCCAAAGCACTAAGCCAGGGCAGCCGGAGTGGGATCAAAGTGCTGCAATTCCGCAGTATGTATACATCCTCAGAGGCAGTATAGGAATACTTTTGGCAAATCAAGGAAACATCTTGGGAATGCTATTGTGTCCTCTAAATCTTTGGGCTTTTGACTGTATTTCCTGCTTGTTTCCTTCAGACACTGGAGGATGCTAATGATAAACCATACAGCAAAATAATTTTTATCCATTATAGACAGAGTGTGGAAAGAACTAGTCCCACAACACAACTATATATATATATATATATATATATATATATATCTCCATTTGGGATAAATTGACTGGGAAGGTGGGCAGTGGGAGTTAACAAGGGAACAATGAAGCTACAATCCACAAACAATGCAACAAGTGGGAGAAGAGTTACTTTCTTTTCTAGCTGCTTATTATACCAAGAAACATTTTTATTCCAAGAAAATGTTACTTAATATACCAAGTAACATTTACACTTTTAAAAGTAACTGAAAATGTTTACTTATTATACCCAGAAAGTAACTCTTCTCCCACTTGTTGCATTATTGTTGGAAGATTGTTTCATTGCAACCTAATTGATCCCCATCTCATAAAAGGGCATTTTAAAAGCATTTTTTCCTCAATTTTGATGACATTCTCCCATTTTTAAGCCGCAAAATGCAGCATGGCTGCCGGTCAGAGCTGACCGTACTGTCCTGAATGGAGCAAAGGTCTGTCTGGCTTGATGTGAGACAGCTGCTTCATATCTGTTATGGCTCATGCTAAGGTTTTGGTTTTTAAAATTCCCTTCCATACTGAAGATCGTGATCTCTGGAGGGACCTTCCAATGGCAGAGATGCAAAAGCTGAATGCTGTCCTCTTCATCCACTTTGTTGGCTTCGTAGTCCTGGCCGACGGGGCCACCAGAGTCTACTATTTGGGTATCCGCGAAGTGGACTGGAATTACGCTCCTCTGGGAAGGAATGCAGCCACCGGACAAAGCATTGCAAATGACCGGTGAGTTTAATTTCTCTCTTCCCACAGCTCAGCATAACTCCAGCCACACTGACCGCTTCAAAGTTGCATGCCAGGAAAAGAAAAGTTGGCTATTGATCCAAACAGAGAATGGGCACAATCCTCCCTATAGGGTCCAATGCAGTGGACCAGTTCTACCTGTGGAACTATGCTGCAGGTAGCCATTCACCCACCTTGGACCTCCTACCTATAGCATTGCTGAAGGCCTCCCTGGTCACCACAGCCAGCCATTATATAGAATAGTGTAGCACAGGGGCAGGCAACCTAAGGCCCGGGGGCCGGATGCAGCCCCCGAGGCCTTTGGACTGGCCCCAGGCTGGTCCTGCCGCCGCCGCCGCCTCCGCCCGCCATGATGATATTGATTATTGTTGTTATTACTTGTCCTTGGGGTTTTCTTGGTAAAATCTCCACAGGGGTTTTGCCATGGCTTTTCTGGGGCTGAGAGAGTGTGCATGCATATTTTTTTATTTTATTTTTTATTATTATTTTTATTTATTTATTTATTTATTTATTTATGGTGTTTCGGCCCCCCCAATTGTCTGAGGGACAGCAACCTGGCCCCCGGCTCAAAAAGGTTGCCTACCCCTGGTGTAGCACAATGGTGTCTCTGATTTAAAGTGGCAAAATCAAGGTTTATGTTTTGGAATACAGTCGGTCCTCTCTATCCACCGATTCAAGTATCCACAGTTTGATATATATATATATATATATATATATATATATATATTCTAAAAAAGCAAACCTTGCTTTTGCCATTTTATATAAGGGACACCATTTTATTATTCATTGTATCTCGTGGGACTTGAGCATCCATGGATTTTGGTCTCCATGTGTGGCATTTCAGTGGCGACACACAGGCTCACCTCTCACCTGCAAGTAGTAATAAAAAATAGTAGTAAAGTGCAAATAGTAATAAAGAGAGCTGTTCAGTTCACTTGGACTTAGGACTCTCCCTTTGATAAAAAGGGGCCAGTTCTAGGCTATAGTTCTCTGGTGGAGCAGAACCTGGCCTTTTCCACTGGTCTTTTCACACTGTCAGGTGGGGCTTTTGGCCACGGATGGACCACCAAGTGTCCAGGGTCCTTGCAAAGAGCCATGGCTAAAGGAGACCTGGCTTGATCCAGAAAATGGAAGAGTGCATATGGGACCTGCAAGATGTGGAAGGGCCAGCCAAAATATCCTAAAGGCATCAGATCCTGTCTGATCTTAGAAGCTAAACAGGGTCAGCCCTGGCTAGTGCTTAGATGGGAGGCCACCTATGAATACCAGGTGCTGTAGGTGATATTTTAGAGGAAGGAACTGGCAAAACCACCTCTGAGTGAGATTCCTTGCCTAGGAAAAACCCTAGGAAACTCATTGGGTTGCCATTAATCGACATGACTTGAAAGCACATACACACATGTAGAAGATTAGTTGCGCCTTCATTTCTCCATAGTTCTGAACGTGTTCCTTTGCTTTTAAATGTGCTGAATTGTGAGCCGCTTCTGCAGGTGCATCCAGACATGGTTTTTATCTTGGAACTGTGCTGGTTCATTACAGGGCTCCAAATCATGTTGTTTTCTACTTTCAACTCTTCTATGTTTTCCCTTTGCTTCCAGCATCCTATACACACAGAGAGAGAGAAAGAGATTCATTAAGGGGGAAATAATAGACAAATCAGGAGAATCTGCAGCCATTTGCTTTTGCCTGAGCTGACGGGAAGGGCAAGATTCTGCACCTGTTCTCCTCCCTATTCAATTAATAGTGTAGTGGTTGAACATTGGACTACAACTCTTGAGACCAGTTTTCAATCCCCTCTCAGCCATGAAAACCCACTGAGTGACCCTGGGCAAGTCACACTCTCTCAGCCTCAAAGGAAGGCAGGCAAACCCCTTCTGAACAAATCTTAGCAAGAAAACGGTGTGATGGGGTCGCCTTAGGGTTGACATTGATGGAAATGACTTCAAGGCACACAACAACAATGATAACTGATAGCAACATTGTTATTTAAGGATTTGATTGTAAGGATCTAAAGGATTCCGATGTTATTTAAGAGATTTAAAGATGCACACTCTGGCTGATAACAATATTAATTTTTAAGAGTTTTGGAGTAGCATACACATATAGCCTGTTTGGGTTATGTGATGTGCTACAGATGTGCTTCTCTGAATCCTGTATTCCAAAAACTAAGGTTGCATGACCACATTTTTTAATTGTCCATCTCCTTATTTCTCAGAAAAGCCTCTCTGTTCCTCCAGTCCACCAAGAACAGAATTGGCAGTGTCTATAGGAAATCTGTCTATAAGCAATATTCGGACGCCACATACACATCAGAAGAGCCCAAACCAGCTTGGCTGGGGTTCCTTGGACCCATCATACAGGCCGAAGTGGGGGACACCATCTTGATACATCTGAAAAATTTTGGCCGCCGTCCATTCACAATCCATCCTCATGGTGTCTTCTACAAGAAGGATTCTGAAGGTGACTAAATTTCCTCTTTTTGCATGACTGAACAGCTTGCATGTGCGTGGCCCAACCCCAAATAAAGTTTATCCAGGAAGATGCTTAAAATGAAAGAGATGCTGGGACTCTCAGTAACGTCTCCCTGGTTCTTCACCGCACTGCACTGGCTCAGGCTCAAGCTAGGCATTATGGAATACTTTTTCTAGGAATATGTTTCCTGGATGTGTTTTCTAGGCATTATGGACTAAGCGTATTGCCTATGAGTGACCTGTTTGCCCTTGCACCATGGGATTTCCTCAGAGATGTATGCCTCAGCAATCAGACTGGCAAATTAAGCCCATGTTTACCTTCCAGTGACCAACCACAAAATAAAACATGCTAAATGCAAGGTACGCAAGTGAGGAGAACCACATGCTATGAGACACAGATGTCTTTCACATCATGGCAGAGTATCTCTCCCAAAAATGAGAGTAATGTTTCACCTGGTTTGACTTTCCTTTTCTCAGCTTGCTATATTTTTTGCATCCACATAGCCAAATCATACTTAGAATATTAATTTAGGCCATTCATTCATGAGGGCTTCTAAAGCATAAAAATGTCATACTATAAAAATAGCTTGCAGGGATGTGCCGACAACCATCGTGTAAAAAGAGCACAGTGTAAATCGATATGCATGCTTGAGTTCTTGCCTAAGCTAACAAACAAATGGATGCTCCAACTCCTCGGTTATTCCAGGGTCCCTGTATCCTGATGTATCCTCACAGGATCTGAAGAAGGACGATGCCGTCCCGCCAGGAGGGAACTACACTTATACCTGGACTGTCCCTGAGGACCATGGCCCAACTGCCGATGATCCAGCCTGTCTAACATGGATCTATCATTCCCACATCAATGCACCTAGAGATATCGCCACCGGCTTAATTGGGCCATTGCTGATCTGCAGAGAAGGTAAGCCGCTAGGAATCCCATTTGAGAGGAAAGTGGGGATCTGATCCAATCAAATCATGAACAGAATAAGGCTGCCATTGGAAGCATGACTTTATAGCCTATTTCAATTTACGTCACACAAGGTACTTTATAAAACCACAACACTTACCTCTGCAGCTGGGCTGGATGGGGAACTAGTGCAAATCTCTAGGGTTGGTGTCACCCGGTGTAGGACCTCATGGTGTCACCCCATAGACTTCATGGGATGGGGGTGCAGAGGAGGAAGAGGAGGAGGAGGACCCAGCATCCTGCTGCCACTTCCTCCACTGTCTGACATAGCAAAGATGGGATCCCCCCCTGAACAAGAAGAGCTTTTTTTTTTTAATTGCAAAAGATTTCCACCTTCAAGGAATGAGGGAATCACTGCAAATAGCCCAATTCCCTGAGGACAATGGGAGAAAGAGGCAAAGCAAGGAGAAGGCTATAGGAGGGGGGAGCAGAGACAAAGGTCAGCAGCTTCATCCCATTCTCACCCCCCACCTCCTTGGCAAAATGGATGGATTTCAAAACAAATAATAATAACTATATACAGTCACCCTGCCGTTCTTGCGGTTTTGCATATTCATGCATCAATGGGGCACGCACCCGCAGGTGCACCTCCCCCCCATTCATGCCTATGGGGCTTGAATATTTGTGAATCTCCATTTTTGCAGGGAAGGTCTGGAACGGATCCCCCGCGAAAACGGAGAGCCGACTGTACAACATTCTGTCCGCCATTGGCCATTATATGCTTTAATGAATCAAAGAATCACTAAGTATGAACCCGTTGTTGCTCTGAGATCTTCTGGAGATGTCCATCTCTCTGTCCCATCATCTCCTCAGGCTCATTTGATGGGAAGATGGGAGATGGGTCCTCCTTGGTGGCAGATCCCAGCCTTTGGAACTCCCTCATCCTTGCTTTCCTTCCGATGACAATTTAAAATATTTTTATGCTGTCAGGTGTTTAGAAACTGACTGCTGTGGGGGTTTTAATGGTCTTGGAGAGCAGAAGAAGCCTTCAAGTGGTTGGGAAGCCAGTCGAATTCCCTTCTTGAAGGAGCTGCTCCATCTGCTTCTCTCCTCTCCTGGCCCAGGAACCCTGAAAAGCCGCTCCCAAAGGCGCTACGATGCTGACCTCGATTTCTTTCTGATGTTCAGCGTGGTTGATGAGAACGAAAGCTGGCACCTGCATGAAAACCTTGCCTCCTTCTGCCAAGAGCCAGACGCAGTGGATGAGGAAGATGAGGAGTTCAAAGAGAGCAACAGGATGCATGGTGGGTCTCCGCATCCCTTCACTTCCTCCCTTGCTTTGGCAGCTGAGCCAAAGCGGCTGCTAGGCGCAATCTTTGGATCTGAGGAATTAAGGGTTAAGCTACTGGATGCATTAAATCCCGGATGGGCAAAGTGTTGTCTGTCTCCAGGGTTCAGATTCCTGCTCAGCTGCAGAGATCCACTGGGAGACCTTGGGGAAGTCACACTCTCTTAGCCTGAGAGGAATCAATGGCAAACCTCCTCCTCTCAGTAAAGCTGCCCATGAAAACCCATGATAGCTTCATCTAGTTTTTGCCATAAACAACAGCAGCAGCAGCAACAACAACAACAATGTCCAAGGTCCTGCAGAAAGCCAACAGAGTGGAAATCTTTTAGTGTCATACTTGAAGCAGGATTGCAATGAATTAATACCGAGCTGATCCTGAACTTGCCTTTGACTCTCACTTTGGTCCTTGTTTCTGCAGCAATTAATGGTTATGTGTTTGGGAACCTACCTGAGATGACCATGTGCGCCGGGGACCATGTGTCTTGGCATCTCTTTGGGATGGGCAGTGAGATGGATGTCCACACTGCCTTCTTCCATGGACAGACCCTCGTGGTTCGAGGCCACAGGACTGATGTGGTCAGCCTCTTCCCGGCCACATTTGTGGCAGCTGAAATGACCCCTCATAACACTGGGAAATGGCTGCTGAGCTGTGCGGTCCATGATCACTTGCAAGGTAAGACCCTGTCCAAAAGGGAGCCTAACTCAGTGGTCACTTCTCAGTGGTCTAACTCAGTGGTCACTTCTTATCCCAGTGACCACTGAGTTAGTATAAGTCAGGCACCGTTCACACTGCGCTCCCTTTGAAGTTTCTTTGCTCCTCAGAGGTCAAGCCAAGAGTATCCCGGGAGGCTGAACTTTTTAAATAATGCAAAGCCCCTCTGGCATTATAATTTATTGCAATTTCTGAAGCCAGACTTGTTTCCTCCTCCACCACCTGTGATACAGAGAGTGGAGGGTTGTTTTCCCAGCCAGAGATTGTAAATCTTTGCTTATGTCATTCTCCTATGCAAAAGCAAATACTTTCTAAAGTTTTCCTCCCTATGGCTAGTACTGCAACACTTTTGCACACTTTTGAATGATCTTTCATTAGAAAAAAAAATTATTTGCAAAGGAAAAAAAAACCCTTGAGATTTTGCACACAAAATACCACTTTGTGCCAAGAGTATATTTTTGTAGAAAATGGCCTTGTCTGCATAAATGTTGCATTTTGAGCAATATTTAGGGGGGAAATCCCATAGGGGAATGACCATTTTCTTTCTCAATGAGGACTAGAAAATTTGTGAGTATTCTTTACATCTCTGTTCTAGGTTTCCTTTTCTCTCTTTCTTATTGGTGGCACTGACAGACAGAAAGGGAGCCTTTATTACTGTCTTTTCTATGCCTTTTGCAGCGGGGATGGAAGCTCTCTATGAAGTCAAGAACTGCTCCTATCTAAAGCCAGAGTCTCCCTTGAAAGCAAAGCTTCGGAAATATTACATTGCAGCCAAGGAAGTACAGTGGAACTATGGACCTTCAGGATTAGACCAAAGCACTGGGAAGAGCCTACAAGAACCAAACAGGTAAAGGGACTCCTGTTCTTAGATATTTTTCCCAAAGCTTGTATGCTTCAATTGGGAATGTATTGCCAGTCTTAGAAGATGCTCATCATGGCATCTTTAATCCAAGTGGTTAAGAAGCCAGGGTTTTGCAAAATTCCAGTATGCCATAAACTGCAAATTCACAGCCTGAAGTTTGGAGAAACTTCACAATATGGTTGATTGGGTATTAATATAGGAAATCCTTGCAGCAAATGTATGCCACTTTGAAGGTGCTTGGTGTGCAGTTACATCAGTTTCGTATCACTTTAATGGTCATGACCTTGTCCCAAGAATTGTGGAATGTGTAGTTGGTGAGAGAGCATTGTGGGATATGTAGTTTAGTGAGAGAGCACTGGGGGGATGTAGTTTGATGGAGCTAGAAAGCTCTAGTGCTGCATTGTGGACTAGTTTTCTAGTAGAGGATCCTAAGTCCCTTGTGACTTGTAATGCATTGCTTCCAAGCTCAGGTTCTATTGCTGTCAACTCACTTAAAACCAGGGATATAGTTCTTTGCTAATACTCTTCTTGAGGGAAACAACAAATAATTTTAGCAATTTTCTTCTTAGTATGAGAAAGTCCTCAAAAACAGTTTCTGAAGACTATTCACTTCTGTGCAAAAATCACGTGTGGTTGTTTTGCAAAGTGAATTTTTTTTTTTACAAAGGAAACAGTATTTTTGCATATTATTTTCTGCTTAGAAAAAATGCTATTTTCTATGCAAAGCAACTATGTATGAATTTTGCAAAGAATAAGAACTGAACTGTATGATTCTCATCATTCCAGGATTCATCTTGACAGGCTTTCCTGACACTTGAGAAATATGTTTCTGAGTCATATGTTAAAATATTCTTCCTGCCCCTATTAAGAAAATGACCAGAGTCCTGGAACTGAGAAATGAGTCCTGAGTGATGCTCCTGAGTTGTGTGTCTCCCGTGAACCACAAGATGGTGGAAGAGGTCCTGCTTTCTCAAATCTCAACCGCTCTTATGCAGCGCATAGCCAAACATCACTGCTAATATGCAAGGACGCCTTAGCAAGGACACAGATAATAGTGAAAACAACTGGCCCATTGTTTCAGGACTGACAACAAGCCGAGACCACAAACAATTATTAATTTTGGGACTCTGCCCCGATGGACCCTCACCAGTAGGAGCTAGTGGCTTCCATGCCACAAGGATGGTGAACGTCCTGCTTTGTGTTTTAGCCCAAACTTTAAAGCTGCTTGACTATTTACTTCCAGAATGAAAACTGGAGATGGCCCCTGTATCTGTACTGCTTCTGCGGAAGAAGGGATCTCACAAGGTGTTGCTGGTTGCATGGCAAGGAGGTTGAAATTGAGGTTGAAATTTCTGCAAAATCCATTGAGAGAGAGCAAAGGAGACCTCTCCTGTTTTCAGTCAGGCAACCCAGAGGATCAAAGGTGTGGAAACCAAGACTTATGAGGAACGACTAAGGGAGCAAGATATTTAACTTGGAGAAGACTGAGAGGTGCCATGGCAGCCATCTTTAAATATCTGGATGGATGTCATGGAGAAGATGGAGGCAGCTTATCTTCCGCTGCTCCAGATACTAGGACATGGACCAGTGGATTCAGATTACAAGGAATGAGATTCTAAACATAAGAGCTGTTCAACAGTGGAGTGGATTAATAATAATAATAATAATAATATAGTTTATTTGTATACCGCCCCAGTGGAAAACCAATCTAGGCGGTGAACAATAAGATTGTAGATTACAACAAGTTAAAACCACAACATCCCTCCTCCCCCCTTAAAAAGTTATTAAATCAAATACAATTAAAACAACTGCAATTAAGCAGTAATTTACCTTAGAGGGTGGTGAACTCTCCTTCAATGGAGGTCTTTAAACTGAGATTGGATGGCCTTCTTTTAGGAGTGTTTTAGTTCTATAATCCTGCATGTTAGGGAGATGACCCTTGCAATCTCAGGTCTATGATTCCATGAATCTCCCGAAGGAGAAATAGCCAGAAAGAGACTGCTTTGGAGGGTGGTGGACTCTCCATCTTTGGAGGTCTTTAAACAGAGATTGGATGGGCATCTCTTGAGGAAGGGGGCTTTGGTTGTGGATTCCTGTATGGCAGGGGCTTGGAGTAGATGCCTCTTTGTGGTCCCTTCCAACTCTACAATCCTATAAACCCTATACTGTGTCAAAAGAGAGAGAGAGAGAATGAGAAGATCCTAAAAAAAAGGGGCAGGAACAAAGAGAAAGTCTGAAAGAATACTGGGGCAAAGGAAGAGAAGGACTAGTAAGAAAGAAAAAGAGATGCTGGAAGAACAAAGAAGAAAAGAAAGTCCCAAGAAATGGGAGGTTGGAGACAGATAATCTGGCTCAGTGCATGGCAGAAAATGAAGTTCACCTGCATTTATTTGAAAGTCAGAGAGCGAACAGCCAGATGGATAAGGAAAGAGCAAGAAGACTTTGGTCTGCAGGAAAGAGCCTCAGATGGCGATGCAAGATGGATGGGTGAAAGGAAGGCTCCATAGGTCTGGGCTTAGGTGGGATCAATGGAGAGGCAAAGTATTTAAATGGATGACAGCAAAAGAGAACCCAGTTAGAGAGAGATTGAGGTGCAACCAGCCTGCACAAACCTGCAGGTTTCTCCTAATATCTCTATATTTATGATGGAAAGCGGTGAGAAATAGCAGCTTCTTGAGATTTGCCACATCCATCTGAGGTTCAGGGAAAGACTGGTAGCAAGTTATTTTGCACAGATTGCTCTCTTAGCTAGTTCACTGCGGAAGCACTAAAAGCAACGATGGGGAAATGAAGGTTTATCTGTTATAATAAGTCATTGTGGGCAATTTAGCAGGAGGGGCGACAAGGCAGGAAAGGAAACTCAACACTGCAACAAAAATTTCGGTTTTGAACAATCCTCAGGGCAGCAGGACGGTCTCCTCAGAGGCTTTGCAAGCGCAGGAAGAAAAGCAAACACATCCATCCTTGAAAGGCCAAGCAGATGAATCTTTTATGATCTCCTGGAATAAAGAGTGAAAAAAGAATGTAAATAAATAGAAGCAGAGGACCAAATAAAGTTCTCAGACCTCAGTTCCCTGGAGTCTTGGCTTTTGCAGCTGCAGAGAATGGAGTGAAGAGGGCTCTGAATTCAAATTGCTCCTCCGTTCTTCCTCCTCTTCTCCGCCTGTTTCCAAACTGTTCAGCAGAATTTCTCTGCAATTACTGAACAGCTGTGCTTTTGCATCCTCTGTGTCAGCTCACTTGGCAGGATGAGGGCTTTTTCATTCAAGGCTGGCACTCAGATAAAGCAACCTTGCTTTGATTGGCATGAAAAAAGCAAAGCACAAACTGGGTAGCATTTGCTTTGGGGTTTGGCTTGGCTTTTGGCATCATTATAGTTGCTGTTTCTTGCTTCAGACTCAATACAGGAGCTGTGGGTCCCTTGATGGAGTCCATCCACCTGTCGTGTGTTCTTCCTCCTTTCCTATTTCCTTCCACTTTGCCAAGAGCGTAGTTGTACAGAATACTATAGAATATTTCTATAGACTATTGAAATGCCAGAAGCATCCTTTCACTCTGGTCGCTCAAAAGTCTTGCTGGTTTAGAACCATGGAATTATAGGGTCTTAGTGTTGGAAGGGACCCCAAAGGCCATCTAATCCACCCCAAAGACCATGCAGGAATACACAGCTCAAGCACCCTGAAAGATGCCCATCCAACCTCTGTTCAAAGACCTCTGAGGAAGGAGGGTCCATCCTCCTCCGAGGCGGTCAGTTCCACTGTCCAAAGGTTCCTGCTATCAAGAAGTTCTTCCTAATGTTTAGGTGGGATCTCTTTTCTTGCTGCTAGCTTTGCCTCCAATCAGGGCTGCATCTACACTGTGCGATTAATGCAGCTTGGCACGGCTTTAGTTGCCATGGAATCCTGGGATTTGTAGTTTGTTTTGGCCCCATAGCTCTCTGACAGAGAAGGCTAAATCTCTCGCACAACTACAAAACCCAGAATCCCATCGCATGGAGCCATGGCAGTTAAAGCGGCATCAAACTGCATTAATTCTGCAGTACAGATGCAGCCCAAGTGAGTGACTCAGCAGAAGTCCTGCCTCTTTGTGCTCACAGCCCAAAACAAACAAAACTGTGGTGTGGATTATGGGTGTTATTGTACTTTGCTGAACGGCCAACACGGCTACCCCTGGATAGGTTTTCCCCAAAACACAAGTTCACCTTCTTCTCTCTCCTCTGCCTTGACAAGGTCTGTTGCGTAGTTCAGGATGAAAAATACCGTGGTCCTTAACTCAGATGGATTTGCAAAAGGAATTATTTACACATACTGCTTTAAGAGTTTTCAAAAACAAAACAACTCTGGAAATGGAAGGATCGACTGCTGTTATGTGTGGCAAAAGCTTCTCTTGTAACTCCAGATGCTTGCATTTGTCTAGCTTTTCAGAGATGTACTTCAAGCAGAGTTCCACTCGAATCGGAGGCACATACTGGAAAGCCAAATATACTGAATATACGGATGGAAGTTTTCGGGTGGAGAAGGAGCGAAAGGAAGAAGAGAAACATCTTGGGATACTCGGTAATAATGCAAAATGAAAGGTCTGGCTAGCAAGAGTTCCTTCCTTCCTTCTCCTTCCTTCCTTCCTTCCTTCCTTCCTTCCTTCCTTCCTTATTTCCAAAATGTCCTCCATGTTGAGCATGACTAAGAAGCGTGAATTTACACTTACATGAGTGCTTTGAGCTTTTATTTGGTCAGGTCCTCCATTTGAATCATGAATCTCCTTCATTTTGAGGTGCCTTGTCCTCCTTTGCAGTTAGGACATCTGGTCAGCCTTTCATGGCTCCATCCCGGGGAGTCCTGGGATTTGTAGTTTGGTTAGGTATTCAGCCTGGACTTCCAGAAAGCTCTGGCGCCCAAGCAAACTACAAATTGCAAGTGTCCAGAGATGGAGACCCCGCCACCTCTCCAGGTCCATTGTTCCAGTGCTGAACTGCTCTTACTGTCAAGGCGTTCCTTCTAATGTTCAGTCTAAATCTACCCTCCAGTATCTTAAAAATGTGAGACCTGGTCCTACATTTTGGAGCAGCAGAGAAGGTCCTCTCTGTGGCAGCCCTTGCAATATTTCCTTTTTCTTCTTCCTTTGCAGGTCCAGTGATCAGAGCAGAAGTGGGAGATACCGTCCAGGTGACCTTTGCAAACAAAGCCTCCTGGCCTTTCAGCATCCAGCCCCACGGAGTGTTTTATGGAAAGGAGTGGGAAGGAACCCCCTATTACGATGGTACGCTCTTCCTTCCATGATGCACACACACTCAGAACTTGGATTTTTTCCCCCCAAATAAATAAATAAATTTTATTCATTTATATAAATTGCATGCATGCAACCACATAAAACACTGAATACAAAACAAATAAGACAGTAATTACAAAAAACAAATCAATCATACTGTACATTTAGTAACTTCCTAAGAACCAACCCTTCACCAATTCATATATTTGTAATGAATATCTGCTTATCTTGTTTATTCAGATCTTTTCCCTTATTTTAACCAGTCCCCCTTCCAATCTCTACAAGATCTTCTTACATTATAGTGCTCTTGTTCCTTTTTCTTTTCTTGCTCTTTTCCATTTTCTTCCATAGTTAGGATATTCTCCCACTTCTTCTTTATATAAACATAAACTTTACCCCAATCTTCTATAGATACTTCCTTTGAATTTTCACTTTTCGCTTCATAGGGTCTCTTGTGTGACTTCTGAAAGGCCCAACTGCTCCTGTTACATCATTCCTCTTTCATTTTGAAGGTTCGTCCCGGAGAGGATCTGCCGTGAGGCCTCTGGGGAACTTCACCTACCAATGGACGGTCCCACAACACGTGGGGCCCACAGCCACGGACCCTCCTTGCCTGACGTGGATGTACTCTTCTGCAACGGATCCCACCAGAGACACCAATTCTGGGTTAGTGGGGCCCTTGCTTGTCTGTAGACCTGGAACTCTCAACGAAAGAAACCAGCAGGTACGGTCTCTTCTTCTGTTGATGGGCCAAAGACGACCCAGGGTCAGCAGAAAGGGGTGGAGAGAGGTCACCTTTTGAAACCCAAAGGCTGGGATCCTCCATCAATGAATGGAGCATGGAAGATACATATGTGGAACTACACTATGGCTTCTCTCTCGTCAGCCCCAGGACTCCCCTTTCTCTTGTTAAGGCCCTGCTCTATAGCCATTCAGTGACTGGTGTGAAATGGAAGGGATCAGAGAAATGTCTGGCTATGTCCTCATAGCCAGATGCAAGCTGATGACATCACTGTAACTGGATAGGGATCTCCAAAAGTCTAGGAGAATAATGTACTTGTTTTGCATCTGGCTCTGGGAACGTAGCCAGACCTTTCTCCGATTCTCACCTCTGCTCTCCCTTAGCCACTAAATGGCCACAGAAAAGTGAGCATTGCAATGAAAAAATGAATCATTGGGGAAGTTGGACATTGCAGAGAAAGGAAGAGAATGCATGACCCTTCCAAAAAGGAGGCATTTAGGCAGGTGTTGGATTTACGTTTGCATAAGTCCCTAATAGGATGCTGGTCAAATTGCATTAGGGGTGCCACATTGGCAGGAGCAAACCAGAAAAATGCAGGGCTATATTTCTTGATTCCCCCATCTGACCGTGGCTTGCATTGGGTAGAAGGACTTGCAGTGATGGCATTGCATCATATGTTTTGCTATTGCCTCCTGAGGCTGAGAGAATGAAATTTTTGACCAAGATTTCCATGGCTGAACTGGGATTTGAATCCTGGTCTCCTGGAGTCTTAGTCCAAAACTCAAACCACTACACCATGCTGACTTATCTAGTTCCAAAGTGCTAGAGTTATACGTAAAAGATGTGAAGCAATGTTTGGGAATGGATTATGAGAGAGGAAGGAAAAGTGCTGGGACTGAGGGAAGGAGGTGAACTGAAGTGCCCCAGAGGAGTTGTTCTGCCAGAAACCTCAATGCAATTGAGATTTAAAAAGCTGTGTATCTGCTTTGTGTAAGTCCCTCGAGACCCATGGGACTGGAAGAAAGCACATCAAACACCTCTCTTCAGACGGTGCCTTATTGCATACACCATCAAAGTGTACTTTGGTGGGAAACAATGGCATGTTTGTGCTAGATAGATAGATAGATAGATCAGTCTTTATTACACTGTCATAGATCTGAACAAGATAAGGCTGAATAATCCTTTTTTTTTTTTAATTCCAAGATAGCGTACAAGTTACATTAAAAGATAAAACATCAGCAGGAAGCCCAGAAATGTTTCTTAGAGTGTGCTGATGATCATGGTCCTCATTGACAGACAGACAGACTGCTATGAATTTTGCCTCCTTGCATATTGCAAGTGATTCATTGCCTCTCCTGGGATCCTGAACAGACCTCTCAGCAGCTCTGTTTGTTTGCTTATAAATTATATGCAAGGCCTGGATTCTCTTCATTAGTCCCAATTAGAGTAAATCCACTGAATCAATGGGTTTGACCCATGTGTTGACCCACCACTTAACAGTTGTTTTAGTGGTCTACATTACGTGGGTCTAACCCATAGGATTCTTCTCTGTGTGTCTGTGTGTGTCTGCATAAAGAAGTGACAACAAACTAGTGCGATTGTGTTAAATACCAGTCAGTCAAATGCAAGTTAAAACCTCTGACTTAGGTCTTTGGGGTGGTCCATCCAGGCTCTTCTTGATTTCTTTATCTATTCTGGCTGCTGTTTTTGAGTACATTCTGTACCTTTTCCTCAATTGCCTAGGCAACCAACTGAAAATGGTACCCCAAACCCAGTGTATTCATCTCCACTGTTAAGAAGCAGGAATACGCTCTTGATAGAGAGACAACGTGATGTAGTGGTTTGAGAGTTGGGCTGGGACACTGGGAGACCAAGGTTCAAATGCCTGCTCAGCCATGGAAACCCACTGGGTGACTTTGGGCAACTCATAGCCTCAGAGGAAGGCAAGATCAATAAATAATAATAATAAAAAATTTATTTCTAGCCCGCCCCTCTGCTAGGCAACCGGGGCGGGATACAACATATTAAAACAGGCAACAGTTAAAAACATTCCCTCAACCCTCTTCCCAAACCCTCTCTGAACAAATTCTGCCAAGAAAACCCTGCAATAGGGTTGTCTTAGGGTCACCATAAGTCAGAAGTACTTGAAGGCACACAACAACAACAACAACAACAACAACAACAACAGATAAGAGTATAGCAAGATGACTGTTCTCATTGTTTGCTATCAAGTCAACTAAAGCTTATGGCAACCCTATAAATGAGAGACCTCCAAGAACTCTGGTCACCAACAGCCCAGCTCAGGTCTTGCAAGCTCAAGGTTATGGATTCCTTGATGGAGTCAATCCATCTTTAGTGAGGTCTCTCTCTTTTCCTACTGCCTTCCACTTTACCAAATGTTATTGATTTTCCCAGTGAGTTGCATTGTCTCATGATATGGCCAAAGTACGACAGCCTCAGTTTATTTGTCTTCATTTCTAGTAATAATCATCTTGCAATCCCCAAAATGGAACAAGAGGGTTATTAGTGCATGAGAATCTAAATGTTTGAAAACCCTAATCTTTTGTGTGTCATTGTTATCCTAGAAAGGTGTTGATAAAGAGTTTTATGTCTTGTTCGGTGTGTTTAATGAAAACCTCAGCTGGTATCGGGATGCCAATCTGAAATATTTGAAGCATTTCCCAAAGCAAGACAAGGCCTTTGAGGAGGAAGCCTTCGTGGAGTCCAACAGGATGCATGGTAAGTCCAATATCCCCACTCTTGAAGATTCAGGGATAAGAAAACACATTTTAAAAAGGTGGAGTAACTTGCATATTTAGAGTGGCAAGATGAGTTCGAATAATTTGATGCTTTTTTACATTGCAAGGAATATTTGGGCAGAAAATGTGCAAGTGTGATAGTGTTCTCTTAGCAACAAATCTTCCCACCCACCTCCTGCAAAAAGTAATGTAGAGTAATGAGCAGCAAGACATTACTGTCTGATCATTTTAATGAGCAACTGCAAAGGATCATTTTTCCAAAGACTGTAACAATACGGCCAACCAACTGCTTTGGAAATGAAACTTTCTCAGTCTGGTTGGAGGGTGCCAAATGGGCATTGCAGTCATTGCACAAAATTGCTGCTCTCCTTGTGTGCTCCTCTTTCCCATCTCAGTTTGAGAAGCATTGATCCATGGACGTTAAAGCAGTGTCGAAGTGCATTATTTCTGCAGTGCAGATTAGACCTCATAATCTTTGGACTGGTGGGTAACTCTCAGCTGATTTTATTTTCTGTTCCTTTTTCTCTTTCTACACAAAAGCCATTAATGGGTTCATGTACAGTAACTTGCCTCTCCTGGAGGTGTGCAAAGGAGAAACGGTTTCCTGGCATCTCTTGGGTCTTGGCAGTGAAGCGGATGTCCATGGAGTGGCATTCCAGGGAAATACGGTCTTGATGAATGGACAGAGGCGCGATGCCACCAATATCTTCCCTCACACTTTTGCCACAGCCCTCATGCAACCAGACAAGGAAGGTAAAGGCCTGGTTTCATGAGCAATTCATTCAGTAAGGATGGTCTCCAGATATCTGAGATTACAACTCTCATCGTTCCTTGCATGCCCTCCAATTGCCCTGATTTGGAAGAGACAGTCCCAATTAATCCTTTGTCTTCCCACTTTTTCAGTTGCTTCTGAAATGTCCCAGTTTCTCTCTCTCCCTCCCCCCCCCACTTTCCGCTTTTCAATTTGTAGGTAGAATTATTTATTAATTAGGGTTGACAAATTAATTTCAAGGGATTACTTAAATGTTCTAGTTAGTGTCAACTATTGTAAACCCATTTGATCAATGGGACTTACAAAAGTGTCGACTTATGAAATTTCCATTGATTCCCTAGGTCTAGTTTAGTTTGGACTAACAGCTGGATTTAGGCCAATATTTCTGCTAGAATGAAAATATCTCATGCAGATGGAAAAGTTAGGAGAAGGCTGGCTCCCACACTGGAAAATATGTGCAATAGTTTGCTTGAAATATTATGTATGTCTGCGGTTGCCAGCTTGAAAACTGGAGATGACTTCTGGATCTTTAACAGTTGAATGGAAGGGGGAATTTCAGGAGATGTTGCTTGTCATACAACCAGGTAACAAATCTCTCATGCAAATGGAAAAATTATGAGAAGGCTGGCTTCTACGCTGAACAATATGCGAAACGGTTTGCTTGAAATATTCTAGGGTTGCCAGCTTGAAACTGGAGAAGGAGTATTTCAGGAGATATTGCTTGTCATACAACCAGGTAATAAGCAATAATTGCTAAAATTATTTCTATAAAACCAGTAAGTAAGCATAGAAGCCCTCTCCAGTTTTCAACCTTATTATTTAGCAAGGCAGTGTGGTGTAGTGGTTGGAGGGTTGGGCTGGGCTTTCCAGTTTTCTCTCTGGCAACCCTTGGCATGTCCTCAGTGACCCCAAGTGTCGGTTGCCATGTCTGGTGACTTTGTTCCTGCATCTCTCCAGGGATCTTTGAGCTATACTGCCAGACTAGCAATCACTACCAGTCTGGGATGAGGGGACGTTACTCCGTCCAGCAATGTGGGAAGCGGTCACCCTTCCTTGACCCGCGGTACGAGAGAGTGAGGACCTTCTACATCATGGCGGAAGAGGTGGAGTGGGACTACGCTCCAGATCGCAGCTGGGAACTGGAAAGACACAACCGCTCTGCAGGAGAAAGGTACAATCTTGGAATCATAGAGCTGGGGGGCATCTCAAGGGTCATGTAGTCCAACCCTCTGCCGTGCAAGAATACAAAAGTAAAGCACAGCCAATTTCCCCGAAAGGAAGAGACTCCACCAACAAGAAGCCTCTTCCACTGTTGAACAGTCAATCCTGAGATGTGAAAAGATTGCATTTGTCTGACTGTTTGTTAAATGAGATGCCTTGATGGGGTGCGGTGTGTTATTTTGATTTTATTTGGTTAGGGTTTTTTGGTTAGCTGGGCATGGTTTCCATCTTGACTTACAGGAGAATGACTCCCCTGGAGGTTACCAATGGCACAGTTTTCCCTCTTTTTTTAAGTCCTAAAAATTAAAAATGTGGCCCATGGACTACATGATTCCCATCCATGCCCTAAAGCATCTTCTGAGTCATTCAACAAGAGCCAATAAGTGTTGTTGTTGTGTGACTTTTGTTCATTTCCAACTCATGGAAATGATCCTAAGGCAACCCTATCATGGGGTTTTCTTCACAATACTTGTTCAGAAGGGAATTGCCTTTGCTTTCCCCTGAGGCTGAGAGAGTGTGACTTGCCCAGGTCACCCAGTGGTTTTACATGGCTGAGTGAGAATTCGAACCCTGGTCTCCACCAAAGCACTATGCCACGCTGGCTCTATTAATAAGCATAGACTTCAGAACTGTACCTTTTTATGGTCCTGCCAGCTCTAATAAGACGGCTGCAGTCTTCCTGTTCATCTAAAATCCAAAACACACTGCAGAAATACTCCAGTTTGGGATTGCTTTAACTGCCCTGGCTCAGTGCTAGGGAATCCTGGGAATTGTAGTTTATTGTGGCACCAGAGCTCTCTGTCAGTGAAGGCTAAATGTCTCACAAAACTGCAGTTCCCAGAATTCCTTACCTTACCTTTGAGCCAGGGTGGTTAAAGCGGTCTCAAACTGGATTATTTCTGCAGTGAGTTTTGGCCCAAAAATTACTCTTCTAGGTTCCAGTCTGAAACTCTTAAGAGAGCTGTCCAGGGTGCTGAACTACAGAAATAAAGCAGTTTGACACCATTTTAGCTCCCATGGCTCAGTGCTATGGCATTCAGGGTTTTGCAGTTTGGTGATGCACCAGAACTCTCTGACAAGGGAGGCTAAATATCTCACAAAACTACAAATCCCAGAATCCCATAACCTTGGGTCATGGCAGTTAAAGCAGTATCAGACTGCATTATTTCTGCAGTTCGGCATCTTGGAGCATTCGTTTCAGACTAAAACCCAGGGCTGATCCACAGCTCCATTGACCTGGGGATGACTCTCCTCTTTCATCCTGGCTTTGTTCACATCCATGGAAGTCAAGATCCCTTGGGAGAAGCTCTGCCTCAGGACCTGCTTCATCTGCTGAGATTGTATGTTGTTTTATTAATGCCGACGGAGCATCAATAATGCAAAAGCGCGCTTTGAAATCCACAGGTACGGCGAGGTGTTTCTGAGCCACAAAAATGGACTGCTGGGCTCCAGGTACAAGAAAGCCGTTTTTAGAGAGTACACCGATGGGACATTTAAGAGCCCAAAGGAGAGGAACAATGGAGAGGAACATCTGGGGATTTTGGGTGAGAATGGACAACACATTGGGTGCAGATTTTCTTCAAATGAGGCTGAGTCTCTTAACCCAGTAGTTTCTTAAACTCTCTGAGATGGTGGACTGGGAAGGTTGCTTTTCCCCCTCCAATGGCCAAGGCTATGGGACCATAGTTATGCCCATTGACTAGAGAGAGAATGGAAATTTATCCATTTCAGGATTAGGGTTGAATTTTAAATTCCTGACTGCTTGAGAAACTTATATGGGGAAAATAACGGCAGGTTAAAAGTTCCTGCAAATGGCTGGAACCTTTTGTTGCTGCTGTTGTTCCCATCACAACAGTAACCACTTTTTTGTTTGAGAAATGCAAAAGTTTGAGAAACTGAGCTGCTTGAAGGTGAAGCTCTGCACTTGCCATTTTTAAAACTTTAACTCCCATGGCTCCATCCCATAGTATCCTAGGATTTGAAGTCTTTCTGAGGCACCAGTCCTCTTTGACAGAGAAGGGTAAAGGCTTCGAAAAACAACGGATCCCAGAATTTCATAGGATGGCGTTACAACGCTTAAAGTGGTGTCCAAACAGCATTATTTCAACAAGGTAGATGCACTGCAGGGAATATATTTACTTCTGAGTAGCCACAGTCTTGGATGCTTGGCTGCAGTCCTACCTGTATATTTACTTGTGTGCATCACCAAAAGGATTCTAGCCATTATATTTCTTTCAAAAGGTATATTTCTTTCACTCTGTGTGTGTGGGGGGGTGCATTCCTGGCCATTGTATGGTTGCTATCATTTCTGGTGCCCTTAAATCCCTCCTTCCACCTACCCAGGTCCTTTCATTTGGGCAGAAGTGGGAGACGTTCTCAACATTGTGTTTCGGAACAACGCTAGCCGCCCGTACTCCATTCATGCCCATGGCATCGTGGAAAAGAACAACAGAGGCTCAGGAACTGCAAAGCCAGGTGAGTCTGTCTCTGTGAGTTGCCATGTTGTCTTGATTCATTGTCCAGGAATTTCCATAGGGACCGAGTAGCATCAAAAGATCCATGTGCAGAAATTAGGTATTCGTTGCTGTGTGCAACCCTTGTGCTGAATGGCCACATTGTGTGGCTGCACCAAATGCAGAAGCACATGAGCTGTGCATCTATGTGAAATCATGTGCAATGCACAATGCACCGCTCTTCCCAACCTTAAGTAGTATGCATGGAGCCATATCCACAACTTTGTGTCCCCAACCTGGAAGTCAACTTGGATGTTCATCATCAGACATACATATGCAACCTCTTAGGTAAGGGAGCTCATGCAGGCATAAAACAAGCTCCTGGTTAGACTACTATAATGTGGTCTACATGGTGCTGCCCTTGAAGAGGGTTTGGGGGCTGCAGTTAGTGGAAAATGCAGCAGCCAAACTATTATCCGGTTGACATTTTAGAGACTGTCGAACACTGGTTTTACATAAACTGTATTAGCTTTCTACAGTCACCTCTCCATTTTCGTAGACTTCAAGTCCATGTCCCTTGCCCATTCACAGGTGGCAAATGGAGGGGGACAAAATTGGGTGCATGCCCCGGCACCACCATGAGCACATGCCTCCATTCAAGTCAATGGGGCTTGAATATCCATTATTTTCCATTTTTGCAGGAGGATCCCCGCAAGAATGGAGGGGCGACTGTATTTGACTTTGAGTTCAGTTCAAGGTACTGACTCAGTTCAAGTTCAATACTCAATTCAAGATCCCTAAACCTACAAATCCCTAAATAGCTTGAGCCCAAGATATCTGGAAGACCACCTCTTTCCCTATGAGCCTGCCCAAAATTTGAGACCCTTAGAGGAGTCCCTTTTGTGTATCCCAACAGCTCACAAGGTTAAGCTGGTAGGCTGGTATGCCATTGCCTTCCTCTGAGGCTGAGAGAGTGCAACTTGCCCAAGGTCACCCAGGGGATTTCCACGGCTGAGTGGAGCTTCAAACCCTAGTCTCCTGAATTCTAGTCCAATATTCAAACCAGTACATCATACTGGTTCTCTACACCTTAGACAACACCTTTAAATTTCAGATAAAACCCAGTGTGAATTCACCACCTCATTGACACGGGAACTGCCACCCACCTGTCCGAACCACAACGTCACAGTCGCAGTTGTGTTATGATTACTTACTTCTTTTTAAGCAAAAGGCCATGAGAATGACTTTATACTAGATATATTAATTCATCTGAACCACCCTTAGATCCGGTGTATAACTTAAAAGGCAAAATATCCATGGATCTCCTTTTCCTTTACTTTCCCAGGTGAAATTGTGACATATCAGTGGGAGGTTCCTGAGAGATCTGGTCCAGGACCAAATGATTCCACCTGCGTCTCTTGGATCTACTACTCCAGAGTAGACCCCGTAAAGGTTAGCAGTTTTCCACTTCTTGGAGGCAGCAGACAAATACTACCCTTTCTGATAAAACTCCCCAATTGTGTGTCTAACAAGACCCAATGTGTGGATTCAATGGCAGACAGTTATGTATATTTTGACTAGGGCTGGCAAGTGTCCCTTTTTATTAGAGATGTCCCTTATTTGAAGGCCAGATTGTCCCCTGCAGTATAGGGCTGACAGATGTCTCTTATTATAAGGGATGCCTCTTATTTGAGAGCCAGAAAGTGTGTCTCTTATAGGGCTGGCAGATATTAGAAGGGATGTCCCCTATTTGAGGGTTGGAAAGCTTTTTCTGTTACATAAACTGAACAAGATGCCCAAAATGCAGTATTTTGGGGTGTGGGTGCTTCATAAAGACAGGAATATGTGCATCCTGTAATTTATGAATGTGGGCAAAGTATTAATTTTGCAGAGAAATAACTTGGCTAGCCAAATACTTTCATTTGGGGTGTGTGTGTGTGTGTATACACATCTCAATGCTTTCATTTGGTGTGTATACAGACACACACACACACCAAATGAAAGTATTAAGCTAGTCAAGTTATTTCTCTGAAAGAAATACTCTGTAACAAGTGTTATTCTACTTATATATTTCTTTCAGAGAAATAACTTGGCTAACTCAATACTTTCATTTGGGGTGTGTTTGTGTACACACACACATACACATGGCAAAAACTTGTTAATAACTCCTTCCTAGTTGTCAACCCTGTATGTCGTGGATTTGGGCTGTCTCTTATCTTATTGCTCTTTTGCAAACCTGGCAATGCTAGTGCTGACTTTACTGTTGGTGAAAGCGTTGTTCTCTGTTCTTTTCCCGTCAGGATCTCTTCAGCGGCCTTGTTGGGCCCCTGAAGGTCTGCCGTAAAGGAGCCCTGGGTTTGGATGGAAGAAGGAAAGGAGTAAGCAAAGAGTTTGCCCTCCTCTTCTTGGTTTTTGATGAAAACCAGTCCTGGTACCTGGAGGAGAACGTGAAGAATTACAGCCGGGGGAAGTGGAACCGTTCCCATGGACATGATGAGGAATTTGTGGAAAGCAACAAAATGCATGGTAGCTGCTCCTTGAGTCTTTGCATCTTCTCTTAGGGCTGCTCCCTGCTGTTTGCAAAGAGTTGCTTAGAATGTGTGGGTTTTTTTAAATTTCTATTTTATTTTATTATGAAAAAAACAATCATAAGTACAACGGAGTAACATACGGTACTGAATTTTGCCCTCCTTTGACATAACATTGCATAACATTTCTGCAATCCTTTTAAAAATTAACTTATTATAATGAACATTTGGATAAAGGGAAGATTTTTGTTTTTAAAAGAAGAGGGGAAAGAAAAGATGATCTGCTTAAAATTGCTTAGAACTGAACAGGGATATCAACCCTGGTCTCCCCAAGTCCTTGGGTGCATCTAGACTGTAGAGTTAATGCAGTTTAATACCACTTTAACTGCCATGACTCCATCTTACAGAATCATGGGATGTGTAGCCTTGTGAGGCACCAGCACTCTTTGGCAGAAAAAGCAAAAAACCTTGTAAAACTACACATCCCAGGATAACACAGGATGGAGCTACAACCCTTAAAGAGGTGACAAACTACATTATTTCTGCCATGCTGATGCGCCCTTAGTCCAAAACCAGTGCACCATACTGGCTCTATGCCTTTCCTAACCCATATAGGCAATCCTATTATCTCATCCTATTTCTACCCTTTGCACCGATCTCAAAATCTGCCACACTCTGGCTTCTTGCTTTTCTCTTTACCTGGATAGAAATTTGGCTGACAGAAAAGCTCCTCTCTCATATCTCCCTAAATTGCCTTAGGCTTCTTCATTGCTTTGCACAAAAGACTCCGCTCTAATTGCTGCTAAGTATGAAATGAAAACCTGCTGGGTGGCAATTTAGATCTTATTAGTTCCTAAGAGGAGTCTGTGCCAAGCTCTGGGAATACTTGAATTTGCCTCTTGGCTGCGGCTTGACAAAAAGTGAAAATCTTAGCAAGAGAAATGCAAAAGAGAATTGTTCAGGTCAGGTGTCGTCGTGGCCACTCGACACCTGGACTGAAAAAGGAAGAGCCACGCTGCAAATCAGCCCATTCACACCAAACCACAGGGTCTGAGTAGATGATGCGGGGAATGATATCATTACCCTGACCCATTTTACTTCCCACAATGGGATTTCCTCAGAGGTATTGCTTCAGCAATCAGGCTTGCAAATTAAGCCTGTTTCTGCCTTGACTCCTGGGGCTGGGAAGGAGGTGGGACATCGATGATGATGATGATGATGATGATGAGGATGATGATGATGATGATGATGATGATGATGATGATGGGACAATCATCATCATCAGCGCCTTCACCCAATGATGTTTTGCTAATTCCTCCATTCTTGGGTAGAATCCAAACCACCAATGATTCAAAACGTATTCATGAACACCTGGTAGATGGTGAAGCCAAGATGATTTATTATGATTATGATTTGATTGTTACTGCTACTGCTACTGTTGCTACTACTACTGCTACTACTACTGTTGCTACTACTACTACTACTACTATTCCATGTAAACTGGCAACACATCTGAAGGAAATAGCCATTCATGGAATCACAATAACAGAATTGCAAAAAGTGACACTTCTTAGAACATGTTGCATTATGCAGCAACACTGATTCCTAGATCTTGGATAGAATCCCAGTCATTGATGGTCCATAATTCCAGTCAGTAACAGTGGGTTATGAAACCAAGAATAACAATAATAGCCTTTTAGTGACCAATCAGAAAACAAAGCGGTGTAAATGCAAGATGCATTGGTGTGGAAAACCACATGCTAAGAGAAGCAGATGTCTTTTAAACAAACGTCAAACGTTTCTTATACTTTGTCTCTACCATCAGCGTCAAGTCAAAAGCAAAAGTGTTTGGAACAGAGTGAGTGTTTAACCTTTTCTCTACCCATCTGCCTACCTTTCTTCTTTAGCCATTAATGGGAAGCTGTATGCAAACTTGCCTGGGCTGACAATGCACGAAGGTGACTGGGTGAACTGGTACCTGCTGGGAATGGGTCAGGAGATTGACGTGCACACGGTGCATTTCCATGCGGAGACCTTCCTTTACCGGGTGAGACTCTCCATTTATTCAATGAACACAGTGACAACTGGTGGCTTCATTTTAAAGGAGCTATCCAAGGTGATGAACTCTGTCCTCAGAATAGGTGTCACACCTTGGATAGCTCCTCTGAAGTTCATTCTAAAACTCTGAGCAGATTCACTGCAAGTACCTAAGTGTTCAAGGGTGCTTCAAATGGGGTTTAAAGGCACACACCGTTGTTTCAAACCTCCTTCTGTTCTTCTTCCTCCTCTTCTCCCATATGACAGAGTGGCAAAAGCTACAGAGCAGATGTGGTGGACCTCTTCCCTGGGACTTTTGAAATGGTGGAGATGCTGGCTGGGAATCCAGGCACATGGCTGCTCCATTGCCATGTGGCTGACCATATCCATGCTGGCATGGAGACGCTGTTCACGGTCTTACCCAGGCCAGGTAAGGCACGATCAGATATCCTTGTCTGCTGGGACATCTGGGAGTGGAGGAAGGCTCCATCTGTCTATTGGAATGGCTGGCCAGAGGGAAGACTCCATGTGCCTGTTGCAATGAGGAGAGCTATGTTTGCCTGCTGAGGTGGCCATAGAGAAGACTGCATTGACCTATGGAAAGAAGCGACCAGGGAGGTCCTCTCCATCTCTTTGTGGTGGCTGGATGGGGGAAGTCTCCATCTTCCTATTGGGGTGATCCAGGGAAAGGTGCCCTCTCCTCTTAGGATGGCCGAGAGAGGAGAACCTCTCTATCTGTTAGGATGCCCCAAAGAGGCTCTATCTGCCTGTTGGGACAGTGTGACCAGGCATCCTCCTTTTCCAGTATGCATCCTACATTTTAATCTTCTATCCAGGAAGGATTCCAAAATGTCCTCCATTTTTAGCATGACTAAGAAACCCATTGAGTAACCCCACGTTTGCTGTTGCCCTTTGAGAAATGTGTCTACACATTTGGCAGCCTGTCCTTGCTGCAAACAGAGGGATAATAGGATGGATCCTTCTAAAGATCTTTTTTCCTAGGAACAGCAGCAGGCAAGACTTAGCGCCAGAGCTCAGGGTACATTTGTTTCTCGGAGGGGAAACGGGCAGTAAACGTGTTACTCAATGGGCTTCTTGAGGTCTACTCAGCAGCCTGTCTCTGATCCATATGGGAGAAACCTTGAAAATGAGCAGCCCGTTCCCTAAAACATTTGATGCCTTTTCTGGTTTGGGAGCTGGATGTGATGCTGATGCAAAAGGACTTCTAAAAATACATCCGTACCTGCATGGTCCTGTCTCCACACATAGACCTCCTTGGGCTGGTTTGGGGTGTCAAAGTCCTCCTTTGGTGCTTCTGAAGAGCTTGCTGCTAATTCTGCCATTTATTTCTTTTCAGACGTCATGCTCCTGAACATTAGTTCTGCTGCAGGTATGGTTTTCATTTCTCCATTTCCCCCTCCCCAAATATCCTGGAATATGGAAGGCACTCCCTTTTATTTTAACCCTAGTGAGATGCCAGCTCCATCTATCCTCACCTGTGCAATGTTCCCGATGTTCACCCGGTGTGGTCCTACCTTTACCATAAAAATCCCCATTAGCCCACGAGGGCCACGATCCTCCTAGCCATTGGCACAGGTGCCAGCCCTTGGTGAAGGTAGTGCTACAGTGGCAGGGGTAAAATGCCTGTGGGCATTATAGGGGTGGGAAGGGTATTCTAAAATATTCAAACAAATGTTGGAAAGCATGTTTAGAGTGTTGACAAACCCTGATGAGAAGAATCCTGGACTGACTATAGCCTTTGCAACTTGGAACTTGTTCTGCACAAAATGCACACATGGTTGATTTGCACAGAAAACAATATAGAAAAAGGCTGTTTTCTGTGTTCACTTGAGAGGCTTCTTATTCTAGACAGTTTGACTCGAACAATGATATCAGTAAGTGTGCAAGTTAGAGTTATGCTTCAGAGAATACTAAACTTTCCTCCTTCACCCACTCCTTAGTTTGATATTCCTCCAAGTCTGCACCACTAGGAAAAAGTAAGTATTCTTATCTCTGCTCAGAAATGTCCCCAAATGTAGAAAGCTGGCACATAATGGAGGAAAGTCCTAGCCTAGTCTCATCCCTAACATAAATGTACACCAGAAGAGAGGTTTTTCTCCAGCTAGGGACAAGAACAAATCTCTGGAGTGATACAAATACTTAACATTGGTTGGGCAAAGTGCAGTTCCCAGGACATTTTTTGCCCCCAAATGCCTTCAAATGCCCTCTGGAGATGGCAGAGGGGCATTTCCACACATTTGGGGTGGGCTGGACCAGTCTAGACCCATGAGAGACCTTTTTTAAATCAGGAAGGGACTTCTGCTCACTTCCTGTTGTTAAAAAAAGGCCTCTTTTTGACCTAAAATGGCCCTTGAAGGCTAAAACATGGGGAAGATTCCTAGATGGTATCTGGGGCTATTTGTGGGCAAAAAGAACATTTGTGTATATTGCTGGGGAGAAATTTAACATCTTTTAGAAAAGGTTTGTTTCAGCTCTTACACCAAAAGGAGAGCAGAATATTGTTTTATTGTTACAGTTGATGTTCTCCTTGAGTTTTATATTCCATGCATAGCCTTGCCTCCTTTCCCTAAAATGTGACTGCTCCATCCTCTTGTTTATTTCCAAGAGAGACCTCCTGAAGATGATGACGATGATGACTCCCATCACATCTTTTTGTTTGGCTCAAAACTGGCACATGGGCAGGTTAAAGCAACCATTATTCTCCTAGCGGTCGCCGGGATAGTCCTGTTCCTCATTGCCAGCATCCTTCTGGGGGTGATCATCTACCGCGAGAGGCAAAAGAGGCTGCGACGCAACCGGCGGTCCATCCTGGATGAAAGCTTTAAGCTTATGTCTACGAAAACGCCTGAGATTTGAGAGGGGAGAGGAGAAACGTCTAAGACCAGAGGAAACATCCTAGAATAAGCGTTGCAATGACAACAACAACAAAATGTTATGCGAGAAGCTTTTCAACCTGACTCTGACTATGCAATTCCTCTTAGGAAAGTTCAACAAGAAATATTTCTAGCAAATGACTGAAAGTCTTGTGATTGTTCATGGCCACCCCTTTGGAGACTTTAAGATAATGGCCAAAAACCTATATCCTTCTTGCATAGCATAAATCCAAACTCACATGGTTATATATTGGTTGAGCTACCCCATCCTTCTACTGAATACTGACATTGTGCAACTATTTACAAAGGAACTACAATGGTGCATCCATCCAACTTGTCTCCTTGTACACTAGGAAGTCCACAGCGACTTTTTCGGCAGTCTTGGGAAACCAAGGGTCACAAACTAAGGATCTGCATTCTGAAAGAACCCAGAAAATTTTCTTCTAAGAAAATGAAAGGGGGAAAAATTGTCCCATACAGAGTGCCATAGAAATGATTGATATAATGATATCTGCCTGCTGAGCATCACGTTTCCACTGAAATGTTCCTTGGCATGAATCTATGTCTCTCCCATGTTCACGCATCCTTCTGACCAATATTAGAATAAAGCCTTTTAGCATTTGATTAAACTCTCTGCGGTAATGGAGAAACTGCCTGGAGTGAGAGTGAATTGACTCATAAATATGGATGCAAATTTGACAGGGCAGCATGGAAAACAGTCTGTATATGACTGCCAACTCCATTACCAGCTGCAGAAGAAACAGGGCAGTTGTGCTGCTTTTGTAATTAAAAGCCAAAATGGGGGTGGGGGTGGGAACACAGAAAACCTCAAAAAGATCAACTTCACCAAGAATTGTTGGGTTTTATTTTATTTTATTTTATTCCAAGGTTGTTTCAGGGCACACGAGAACAGAAAGTCTGGGTTATTGGATAAAAATAGTTTTAACAGGAAATTAGCATTTGTTGGGCTCAATTGCTTGCATTTACCAACTGGCCAGGACATCAATTTTGCTGGTTTTCCATTCATTATGCAGCATTATACATCATACGATGATTCAACCAATGTGCCCTTTTGAACAGAAAAGAGTTTTTCTGGATTAACTCTGTATTAGAAATAGGGAAGGTTCAGCCCTTGAGGGTCACTTTCTGACCCACCACTTCTTTATACTATCATTTCTCTGGCCACAAATGCATCATAAGTGATGCAGTGCTCCTCCTGGAAGCCTCAGTTTTGCAGAAACAGGAGTAGAATAAAGCCATTCCCATTAAAGGAGGGTTGTTTGGAGACTTTTGGGCAGTCTATGTGGCCTTCAGGGGTCCCAAACTGGCCCCCAGTTCCACTACAATTGCCCATCACTGCCATATATTGCCACTTGTAGGGATGCCAGATTTCAGGTCCTGATCCTGAGTCTAAAGTCCAAAATACACTGCAGAAATACCTTAACTGCCCTGGCTGAGTGCAAGGGAATCCTGGGAACTGTAGTTTATTGTGGCACCAGAGCTCTCTGATAGAGAAGGCAGTTCCCAGATTCCCTAACACTCAGCCAAGGCAGTTAAAGCCGTCTCAAACTGGTTTGGTTTTTTGTGGGTTTTTCCGGCTATGTGGCTGTGATCTAGAAGATTTTATTCCTGATGTTTTTGCCAGCATCTGTGGTTGCCATTTTCAGAGAATGCTGGCATAGAGGTGAGTGGGGTATATATACACATACTGTGTGACCTTTGGTTGAGAGAAAGTGATTTACATGTTAATTTGTGTGTTGTTCTGTTGTTGAATGGCAAGGCCTCAGGGTGGGAGGATATGCAAGGAGGATTTGTGTCTATTCAATTAGTGATCCATTGTCTGCTGGGGAAACCCCTGACCCTGCGTGGTTTTCATTTGCACATGCTGAGTCTTGATTTTGGTGTTTTTCAGGACTGGCAGCCAGACTTTGTTTACTTTAAGGGTTTCTTCTTTCCTGTTGAAATTGTCTAGGTGTTTGTGGTTTTCATTGGCTTCCCTGTGCATTCTGGCCTGATAGTTGTTGGCATGGTCCAAAATTTCAGTGTTTTTGAATAGCATATTCATACAATGGTCCCTCCACATTTGCTGAGGTTAAGGGTAAAAGACCCCTGTGAATGTGGAAAAAACACAATTAAAAAAACACTTCTTTTTACCTAAAATAATGCCTCTCTAGGAGTCTCCAGGTCCTCCAGTGCAACTCTGTGGCCAACATCTGCCAGGGGTTAATCATAGAATCATGCTGGAGGACCTACAAATGCCTAAAAAAGTGTTTTCTCTAAGAACTTGTAGTTTCCCCAGCACAATTCTATGGTCAACTTCTGGCAGAGTTGCACTGGAGTGCTTAGATGTTCCTAGAGAGAACCTATTGATCAAAACCCCAAATAATCAAATCTGCAAAAGTCAAAGCCACAAATGTGGAGGGACAATTGTATATATGCTTCCCCCTTCATTTGTAAGACTTGGAGCTTTGTTGCACAAGGAAAGGAAGCAAAGGTTAAGATAGTAGTGCCGTTCTATGTGCCTTACCACGTGACATTGTCTCCAGTATTCTCCTATGATTTGCTGTATGTTCTTGTGTGCTGTTGCTAGGAAGATTTTCCAAAACTGCTCTAATGTTAAAGTGTATGTTTTCCTTCCTTCAATGCCAAATTGCTCAGATTGAATGCTGGCATCTGGACTGGCACTGCTGCTTTCAGTTCACGATATACCTCCTTTCGTGGACCTCCAAACTGGACAAGTTTCCACTTTGCTCCCCAAGCCAATGCCTCCAAAATGTCCTATCTGTGCATACTTCCTCGCTGACAAATAATGGTTTCTGGAGTGATTAAAAAACAGAAAGGATGCTGTCATAATAAGTCGGTGACCTTTCTTAGAACTGAATCTGAAATTGCATTATATTGCATTATCTTTAATTGGAAAGTTTGTAATGTCTGGTTGGCCTCGGAGTCGCTCATTAGTGGCCTATTACTCCTGGCTCATCCTCTCGCATCTGTCTCCAGCACCAAACAAACATGCTGGCAATTGGGATATTTTCTGCTACTTGCCATAACCTCAATCCCTTTGATATCTGCACAGGAATGGCTTCATAAACTTCAAGCCCATTTTATCAAGGTGACCAGGCAGGAAACATCCCTATAAAACTGAAGTTTGCAAGCACATGAAAAACTCAAAACAGGAGTTTTTCATATCAATGGGGAGGTGAATCCGCTCTGGATTTTAGCCTGAACTTTGAATGAGCAAGCCAAGGTGCTCAGCCCTATTTCCAACAGTGCTTTCTGCAGTTCCTTTAAAGTACAGGATGAAGTAAGGAGCAAATTCTCCACCTGATTTATTTTATTCCATTTATATGCCACCTTTCTCCTAGAATGGGACCCAAGGCTGCTTCCAGATATAGCAAATTAAAAACGGTTACAACACAAATTTTAAAGCAATTAAAAACTTTCCCTGCTTAAACAAAAAGCTGAACTGAACTGGTCTATTGCACATGGCCAAAAAGTGCAAAATCATGTGAGTAAAAGAACCTGCACAGGTGAATGAAGGCAGACATCTCTCTCTCTCCAACAGTTACCATGGGTTTTCATTCTTTTCCTTCCTTTTCCCCCTACCCATTTTTTTAAAAAATAGTCTCCAAATGCATTTTTGTCCTTTGCTGAGATATAAGAGTACTGAGGGATCGGAAACACCAGCTGCCTTGACAACGGCACACTTTTCAAATTTTAAACAATATAGATAAAAGATTGGCTTCAATTTAGAAAGGTTGGGGGTTCGTTGTAGAAAGGAGGCATATACCATATATCATATATTCAACTGTAAGTCAACCTTGTATTTAAGTCTAGGGCAGGTTTGGGGGCCAAAATTATGGATTTGGATATGACCTGTGGATAAGTCAAGGGTAAAATTTAGGGCCGTGTAACAAAGGATGTAAAGGATGAAGCAAAGGAAGACAATGCCAAAGCATTTACAAGATTGCAGGAGGCATAACTGTTGGTGCTCATATTAAAAGCTGGATTGAGGAAGGAATAGAGGGAAGTCAGTGCTTCCAGGACAAATTATTATGGGAATGGTTCCCATATATATATATATATATATATATATATATATATGAACTTACATTGACCCGTGGCTAGGTTGACTCAGGGGCACAGCAGACGGTCCCAAAGGAGCGACTTCCTGCCACCCCTTTCAGCGCCGGATCGGAGCTGCAGCAACCACACACCATGGCCCTGATCCAGTGATTTACCGTCCAAGAAAGGAGTAGCAAAATGCCGCTCCTTTTTAGAATGGCAAAAAGCTGCCCCTGCCGCCGCAGCAGTGACTTTTCATTGTTTCTTCAAACGCTGCGCCGCAGAAATGGCGTGATGGCACCCACCGTCTGGACAGGCATGTGGCATGGGGCTGGCACTGGGGCAGAGTCCATGCCCCCACTCCATCCCAATGCTGGCCCTTTGTGCCAGTCTGTAGAAGCCTTCCGTTTTTTTGGGTCACTTTTTTGACTAAAATTTCTAGAGTTATACATAAGCATATACAGTAGTCAGAAACTAGTAATAAAAAGGACTTAGAAGTAAGAAGGTGAGGCTTAGCAGATCAAGAGAGCAAATGTCAATTTCTCCCTCCCTTAACCTCATCTTCTTGAATATATTGGGGGATTTTTCCTGCGCCTAAAGTCAATATTATTGCAGTCATGATGGTCCTCGCTCATGCCTTGTTCTCTTTGTCCAAAGGGAGCTGGGAAGAAATGTGAAGTACCAAGAGTATCGGTTCATTAGTTTTGGAAAATAATTCCATTAGAAGTGGAAACAGTGATTCAGTGCTGCAGACACTGGCAACTGAAATTGGTTTTTACCTAGTTCTGTTACCTTTGCACATTGTCTGAAATATGAATATTGGTCAGGTCCTAGGATTTAAAAAGAATAGCATGGAGGGTTCTTATTGTTGACCCATAGGGGAGCATATTTTTGTCCTGGTTCCTTCAAAAAGGCCTTTTAAAAGCTGACTATATGGCTGCATCTGCAATGCAGAAATAATGCAGTTTGACACCCCTTTAACAGCCATGGCTCTATTCTCTGGAATCCTGGGATCTGTAGTTTGTTGTGCCACCAGAGCTCTCTGACACAAAGAAGGCAAAAAAAATCTCACAAAACTACAAATCCCATCATTCTATAGCATTGAGCCATGGCAATTAAAGTGTTGTCAAACTGCATTATTTCTGCAGGCGCAGCCTCCTTCCCACTTGGACTTTTCCCCCACATGAACTGCAAAATGACTGGAAATATGAAAACAGAGGCAGCCGAATACTCAGAAAGTGAGTGGGAAAGTGTTTTGAGTGCTGGACTGGAAGACCAGGGTCCAAATCCCCATTCTGCCATGGAAACTTGTTGCATGACCTTAGGCAAGCCACACTCTCTCAGCCTTGGAGGAGTGCAATGGCAAACCCACTCTGGACAAATCTAGCAGAGAAAACCCCAAGATAGGCTCACCTTAGGGTCTCCATAGGTCAAAAATGACTTGAACCCACACAACAACATGCTGTGTACCCCAGGTACACATTTGTGTTGCCTTTCTGACAGCTTGCCCACTCAACCACAAAATATGAGTGCAATATCTCCTTACGAGGGAAACGTGGAGGGCTTGGAGTTTAATTTACTGAACTTAATTTGCGCTCAGCCATCACTTAACCAGAGCCGAACAGTGCAAAAAACCTCTCATGAAGCTCCAGAGGGCTCTGCAGAAGTTTGCCATCAACAAATCATTCATAATCCTGAATGCAGGGATGCTAACAGATATGAATGAACCACGGCTGAGAAATACAGCAGTGAGAAAGATCTGGAAAAAGCAATGCTGCGCACATTGGAGGAGCATAATGTACCTCTAAAGTGTGCCTCCATCCCCTTTCTTCCACTTTGCTTCCCATCCTTTTATTTCACAACAAAATAATGTTCTTTTACCCATAACAATACCATGTGGTGTTGATTTAGTTTTGCAGTCCCTGAGTGGTTTGTGGAGTGCGTGCATTTGTTTCGTTGAATTTAGGCAGTGAATCTATTCCTCCCTTCCTCAAGTTAGGACGTATATTTATTTGAATTCAATTCTCTTTCTTGGTCTGGGTGGCATTAATCATCATTGTGTTGTACTGCTGTTATACCTCCATTTGTTACTATAGGTCTTGTTTTCCTTTGCTCCATTTGTGTGTGTGTGTGTTTATGTGCAGACTTAATAGGAAACAGGCACCAAAATCCAAAATGCCTTCCTTACCCTTGTGAATTTGGGGGAAGAGATGAATCCCCTTGGCTTCTTGTTTCAGCAAGTAGCACAGCAATATTGCTTTTCTTGCTAATGAGTCTTTCCTAGATTTTCTCCTGAAATTTATTGCCTGGAAACTTTATGTGATTTGATTGCTCTAACAATTAAAACGGATTGTACTTTCCAGCCCCAATGGCAGTGTTGCCCCAATCTTGAAGGTGAAAGAGTTTGGCAGGTGCAAGGGACAAATTTCTTATGAGAGTTGTCCTTGATGAACTGCATTTTTCACAAATTCCATATGGGTTACATTATATCCATGGAAACTCAGGAACACAGCCAAGATTGGGGTGGCAGGCGGTGAATTCTGCATTTCTCTTGGCAAGAACAAACTTTTAAAACTTTCTGAGCATCTGGCCCTGTCCGTTTCGCAGAGTGTTTTATTGCTGCACCAAATGTTGAGCAGAGATTGGGTTGGAGACTGGGGAAAAGGCATATGCGCAAGCAAGCAGCATTGCTTCAAAAAGTGTACTTTGTATTTTCCATTGTTTGCTGGGAAACCCTGGATGAAGTTTGTTGCATTTGCTGAGTCCTGATTTCGGTGTTTTTTGAGGACTGGTAGCCAAACTTTGTTTACTTTCAAGGAATGCATTCTTCTTGAATATGGCCTTGCCGCCCGAAAAGCCCACAAAAACCTTTGGAGCTAGAGTTCATCCCCTTGGACAGCTCTGAGTAAAACCCACCACAGACTCCCCATCCCTTTGACTCAGAAGCAACCAGCGGCCGCTGCTGGGAGATTCTTCCACCAGTGGAATAAAAGATTTAGTTCAAAGGAATGGGTTTTCTACCCTGCGTGGTTTAAAAAGAACACCAGACTCTTTTCAGTCTGCTGAAGCATGAGCCAGACTTGGCCCTGGTGAGACGTTTTCATTAGGAATCCCTTGATAGAGAAGAAAGCAAGGGTCAGGGCCACCCTGGCATGAAACCCAAAGAGCCAAGAAATCTATAAACTGGGGGTGAAAACCCCTTTTCATTACCTTAATAAGATGCTGGAATGGAGAAAGACCTTGAAAGCTACAGAAGGCCGCAGGACTTAGTTCTTTGCGTGGGCTTCTGTCCAGACAGGTTTGCTCTCATGCTGGGATTTATTCGTTTGATTGTTCTCCCTCGATGTGAGACAGCAATTGCACTAAGGCTATCCATATTTTGGATAACTATGGCTTGCCACTGGGTTCACATGTTCTCTTCTTCCTCAACTCTCCTTCCAGCCTTCTCTCATTTTTGTTAATTGCTGTCAAGTCAGCTTTGACTGACCCTATAAATGAGAGATGTCCCAGACACCCTCTTATGAACAGCTTTGCTAAGGTTTTGCAAACTCAAGATGGCCATGGGTTCCTAGATGGAATTGGTCCATTTTTAATCCACCTTTTCCTCTTACTCTCAACTCTGCCAAGCATTATCGTCTTTTCTAATGAGTTATGAGTCTTGGATGAAGCCAGAAGCCACAGTTTTACCTAAACTCCTCTAAATTGCTAGCATTCTGAGTCCAAGTACATCAAATTAGCTCTGACAAAAAGAGAAACTTTTGAATTGTCTAGTGACAAGATATAACCTTAGTCTTATTTTCTATGTTGTCTTATTTTATCTATGTTTTAATATGGTATTGGACTGTTCTATGGTTACATACAAAAGCCAAGTCAGCTAATGTAAATAAACATGACTTGGCTTGAGTCCACTTTCTCTGCAATTTCCTCTCTGATTTGGACTTCTGGCATCTGCATAGGCAACATATCATCCCCATCCTTCTGATCTCTGTCCCATTTAACTTACGTTTAATTTGTTAGCTCTTGCATGAGTGTGTGTGTGCTTTGTGTCAATGTAACCCCTTTTACTCTTATCAATAAAATAGATTTAATCTTGCATTCTGGAATCTGGTTCCTTGGACCTGGTAGATGCAGGTAAAAGACCACCTGCTTCTTAAAGTTACCACAAAGCCTCTGGCTGCTCCCTTGAGCTAATTCATTCGTTCCCTTATGAAAATTAAATGGGAACAATTTAGGTAACATCCTGTAGGTAAAGCATGGCACACCTTTGAGATGGAAGAGCCAGCTCCCAGTGAAGTTATCCTACCGCTTCAATGCACTCAAGTGGCCTTCCCCAGCTCAGCCTGTCAGTAAAAAATTGCCACATACTTAAACAACCTTCTTCTTTGAGGTTTAATAGACATGCTGTCCTGTTCCACCAGTAGCCTGGGGCTTCACGTCCATTTTGTGTAGGAGTTATCAGAACAAGGGAATTAAAAAAGGGTTCTGGTTGTCCTATGATTAAAAGAGAACATCTCATCAAAAGTGAAGAATGTCTTCCTAGGTCAGAACCTTCTCAAGGCCATACTAGGACCATGCACCCCAGGATGCAGCGTAATGCCATCGGTGCAGCTGAGTCACCCTGTTGTTCCAAAGAGCAGGAAATATATCAGTCATTTGGAATGAATGAATGAATGAATGAATGAATGAGTCACAGAGTCTGTCAGCCTCTTTGCCCCAGTGGCCAAGAGCTGGGAACCAGATGCAAAAAGACCCCTATATAGCCACTGGCTTTCTCCCCACCAGCCTTGAGTAGGAGATGGCCTTGCATTTATGTTTGGCTTTATTTCAAGAATTTAATTCAAAAGGAAGAGGAGGTGTTGGAGGAACACCAGGAGGAAGAGAAAGAAAGGGAAGAAAGGAAGAAATGATTGCAATTATATTACTGCATGTACTCATGTATACGTCTAGAAATTTTAGTCAAAAAATTGACCCCGGAAACCTGAGCCGACTTATCCACATCAATGCAAGGACTGTACTTATCCATGGGTCAATGGAAGTCAATTCAGGTTTATTGGGTCAATTTTTTGACTAAAATTTCTAGTCAAAGGAACCATCCCTCTGGTGAAAGGCAAGAGCGTAACCTGTCCTGGAAGCACTGACCCTCCTCTACTCTCTCATCCATCCAGTCTTTAGTGTGAGCACAAACAATTATGTCTGCTGGAATTTTGTACATTATTTGGCATTGTTTTCCTTTAGACCCTTTGTTACATGCTCCTAAGTTTTACCCTCACCTTATCCGTGGTCCATATCAAAATCCATAATTTTGGCCCCAAAACCTGCCCTGACCCTGCAGTTTTCATGCTTCATCTCCAGGTGAGTCATCTCCAGCATTTCTTTCTTTAATCTCTGCTTCATGCTGAATTTCACCCTTTAAGGGAAAAGGGCAAGAGGTTGCCTTTCTCATCATCATCCCTGCACTGAAAAGCCATTTCCAGATTCTTTCAGGGTCTGGCTAATGTGTGGCTGATGAAAGAAGGGACAGAGATGGAATGATAGATATAATACAATTAGATATACAGTCGTCCTTTTCAATTCGTGGGGGATCCATTCCGGGCCCTCCCACGAATCAGAAAAATTGCCAATATTGGGTTCCCATTTATTTCAATGGCTGCACGGCACACACACCATTTTGTTCCATCCCCGCTCGCCCTTCGGAAAGAGCAAGACCATGGACCCCAAATCTACAAATGGGGAGGGATGCCTGCAATACAATAGATATAATACAATAGGACAGAATGTGTGTTATCACTGAAGAAGGGAGAAAAGGTGTTTGTTTTCTAACCAGGCTTCCTCTGCTATTAGCAGAATGAAGAAAGATCTTTGCAGTGCAAAACAAAGAGATGTGAATATAAAAGAATGGAGGTAGTGAGAACAAGAGAAGCCCTTGAGCAGAAGAAGGGCAATGCAACATTAATTTGTGAATAAACAGAGATGATGCTTTTGTGCCGGTGTTGTTTTGCAGTGTCTTCTCTATCTTTCCTTGGGGCCTTCAGCTTATTGAGAAGCTAAAATCAAGTCTGGATTCTCCTTTAAATGTTGTGATAATTCAGAGCAGAGGTGGGCAAAGTGCAGAGGACTGTGAACCACAGGTCACCCCAAGGGTCATTTTTCTGCCTCCCAGCATCACAAAAGACTCCAAAACACCCTCTGGGAGCATGTCCAGCAATTTGATGGAGAGAGGGGCAGAAATGGACCAATTTATGCTCAGGAGAGGCCCTTTTGAAACAGAAAGTGGCTTCTGCTCACCTATTGTTGTTCAAAAGACATTTGAGGCATCTAGAAGCCAAAAAAAGAGAGAGATTTCTTTATATCTTTAGTGACAAGTGTAGTTTCAACTATGATCATTGAGGGTCAAAGGCAGGAGGAAAGATATCACCTAAAGCAGTGGTTCCCAAACTTTGCTCCTCCAGCTTCCAAAATTCCTGACTGTTGACCAAGCTGGCTGGGGATTCTGGGAGCTGAAGTCCAAAACACGCAGGAGACTAAAGTTTGGGAACCACTGGCCTAAAACCAGAGTGCTTGTCACCTCATCACCAGAACCACAAGTTTTGCATTTCTATTGCTGTTCACGCAGTCTGATCATAGAGGTCCCTCCTGGGGACCAGTTCACTCCATGCATCTGAGGAAGTAGACCAAGGCTGCATCCACACTGCAGACATAATCCCATTTGACGCCACTTGAACTGCCATGGCTCAATGCTATGGAATCCTGGGATTTGTAATTTTGTGAGACATTTAGCCTTCTCTGTCAGAGAGCTCTACAATAAACTACAGTTCCCAGAATTCCATAGCATTGAGCCATGGCAGTTCAAGTGGTGCCAACCTGGATTAATTCTGCAGTGTGGGTGCAACCTTTGATTGCACCTGTGCATTTGGATGTCCAATTGTTTGCACATTTAGGTGTATGTTGAGTTATGCAACCTTGCCATTCAGTACAAGAGCTATGTAGCAGAATCCATGCCCATGTGGAGATTAACAGGACAGACTCCTGATGTAGGGTCAGGGCTACCATAAATTCAAAATATTACCACAACAAACTACAAATCCCAGGATTTTCCATACCATTGAGCCATGGAAGTTCAAGTGGTGTCAAACTGGATTATTTCTGCAGTGAGGATGAAGCAGTAGTCTAGGAAAGCGCATGCTACCAGCTTCCATTGTGCCTCAAAGGTGCTAACAGATGCCTTTGCAGACTGATATGCCAGACTAACACAGCTGTGTGTCATTCGATTGTGTTATCATCAGAACACAGTCAAGGAACACAAATGGATGCTTCTCTGTGTGAAAGGAATTGTTCAATGGGCGATCTTTCGGGGTTTCAGCATCTAAAAGGCTATGACTACAATGGGCAAGGTGATGTTTGCTGCATTAGTGTCCCTATGGACTTTGGCTTGGAAGCATCGCTGAGCATCACTCCATGTTGCATGGCTCACACATCCAGAGACACAAACAACACGTTTTGGGTTCTCCGCTTCTACTTCTTGGTGCAACTTCCAAACCAAACTTCAAGTCCACAAACCTGAGTCCATCTTCTGATAATTGCCGCTTCCAACAATTTAGAATCAGACTGATTCCAAGAGAACATTTAGCACCTTTCCTCTCTTCTGAATCAATGAAGGTATCAAAATTGCACCCAGAAAAGATGTAATTGCTTTCATTTTACCTCGAGGACCATCAAACAAGGTTAAAAAATCTGAAGTGTCTTTCAAATTTAAATTTCCTTCAAGACAGACTATCCAAATACAGGAGGTAACAAAAGCATTTGGATAAATGAAACCCGCTTTATTAATTATGACATTCCTTTTGTGAAGAACGGGACATTCGCAGGAATCCTTCTGTATGGCAAAGCATTAAAAGACTGAAAATTGTATAATCTTGCCAAGGCAATTTTCTTTTAGATTCTTCAGCAGATGTGTGGTTAGCAGGAGGTATTTAGTAACTTGTAAATCTGCCTTCTGTATCTTCAGTTCTGACAATAATAAGAACTTTACTGTGAAAAATATCTTTTTAACAAGGTGGATTTTGTAGACTATGACAGCCAACAAGGCATAATGGTTTAATTGTTTGACTATGACTCTGGAGACCAGGGTTCAATTCCCAGCTCAGCCATGAAACCCATTGGGTGACCTTGGGGAGGGAAGGAAGGAAGGAAGGAAGGAAGGAAGGAAGGAAGGAGGTCCAAAACCCACCTTCCCATCATGCAACCTCCTGCCCTTCCCAACATGGCCATTTCGATGCTTCACAGGTTTCCAAGGACCCTTGAAGATCTCTGCAGCAGTGACTTCCTTGCTGTACATTCAGGTAAAGGAAAATAGCTGGACACATCCCCATTCATCCTCTTACTTTCTGACACTGGAAATGGCCACATTGAGGAGGACTGCTCAGCTTAGAAGGTGGCTTTTGGGGGGGTAGCTTTGGGAGACATAGACACAAAAATGTACCTACATGAGATGCATATATCTCCTAGTGCAGACCAGAACTCTCAGTCTTTGAGATGTGATTAGTCAGTAGATGGCACAGGGTTATACTTTTCCATTTTGTAATCCCAGAGAGCTTTTAATCCCTGTGACTTTAACCTTTCATGTGCATTGAGTGGTGTATAATACCTTGTCAATTGCATGCCACCCTACGAGTTGCGCACTAATGGATAGCTTATAAATAGAAGGATAAAAGCCAAGATCCCGAATCGCATGTGCAGAGTGTAATGGTCCACGCACAGCTCTCCCCCACTTCCAGGCCTTGGGGTGTTGCTGTGGCTGTTCTCTGTTGGGGGAAAGAAAAGGGGCAGGTGGGACAGGTGACCAAGAAATGGTCTGTCTTGGCTGCAGAAGGAAGGAAAACAAGGTTGCTCTCCATCTGGGAAAGCAACCTTGTTTCTTTTCCCCTTCGTTGCAGCTAAGATGGACTGGTCACTTGAGTTGCTTCCCTTCCTTTCCATCCCAAGGATAGTGAAAGGCCCCAGTCCAACATCTCAGGGCTTGGCATCTCCCTTGCGGATGGGAGGATGTGCATGGAGCACATGGTGCTAGTGGACACCTCCCTGTACACCATTCAAAAGAAGACATACCTCCTAAATAACCTTCAGTTACATATGTGCATGTCATTATCAGGAGCCCAGATGTTATGTTGTTGTGTGCCTTCAAGTCATTTCCAACTTGTGGTGACCCAGATGCAAACCTGTCATGGGGGTTTCTTGGCAGGATTTGTTCAGAAGAGCTTTGCCATTGCCTTTCCCTGATGTTGAGAAAGTGAGACTTACTCAAAGTCACCCAGTGGGTTTCCATGGCTGAGCAGGGATTCGAACCCTGGTCTCCACAGTCATGGTCCAATGCTCAAACCATTATCCCACACTGCCTCTCATGTTCAGAATACAGTTGACATTGTTGAATCTCACCACAGAGTAATGAGAGTTATTTCAAATGCCATCACCCACTCAAGAATCTGTCCTTGCAGAGATCAAGTACTCATAGATAACTTCTATATAACAGAGATATTTCATAATGGAAATACGAAATATTTTCACAGTGGAAATAACCACCCACCTAACAGGCTGAGAATAACATCCCTGAGTTTCCAAATGACCCTTTGTTGTTTTTCCAAAACTCCTTCCTCTGTTGCATTTAATACTCTGGGGCAAGTTGTCTTTCACACTTCTGTGCGGCATTTGATACCAGTTTTCCATTTAAGAAGCAAAAAAGGAAGCAGGCGACATTTAGGTCTGACTCACCGGCTGCGCAACTTTTCAAGTCAAATCCAGTGCTGCTGCCAACTCCGTCTCTGGGGCGACTTATGGTCACAGGAGGAGTCATTAAGCAGCAAAACGGCCACCCGGTCTCCTCTTTTCCCCGATGCCAGCCAGTTGCCATCTGGACCCTTGGAACAGGGCAAGGGACTAAACAGCTCAGAAATGTGTTACAGGTTTTGGCAACTCTCTCTAGCCAATGTTCACAAAGGAACAAGTGAGACAGCTATCTCTTTATTTTGGGAGGGGGGGGTTGGTTTCTCACAACCGAAACACAATTTCCAAGGGTTTTTTGTTGTTGTTGCAAGGGGTGGTGGTGAATCCCTGCAGATATCTGTTGCAGTTAAACCGTGGCCTATGGGCTGCATATGTCCCTCAAGGCCAGTTTTGCGGCCTTCTGGGGCCCCCAGGAACACCCCCAAAATTGCAATTTTTTAAAAAAATCTTTGTTTTGCCTACCAAAATTCCTCCAAAGTTCCCCATTGGGGTGCAGAGGGCATTTCCATCATGTTTGGAGCCCCCCAGGCCTCCCCAGGAGTCAAAAGAATTTTTCCCAAAGCCAATGCCCCAAATGATCTATAGAAAGCATGGAGACATTTCCACCAAATTTTTTTAGGAGTCCCTGGGCCAATTTAGGCCCAGGAAGGAAGTCTTTGTTTGGAACAAGAAGTGAAAGGAGCAAGAAGTGCTCACTTTCTGTTGTTTTAAAAATGGGCTCCCCAGATTAAAATGGAAGGCCATAAAACATGGGGAGAAAGGCCTCCAAGGTCTTCTGGGGGCTAATGCAGCCCCATAGCCTTCCACTGTTGCCCAACCTTGGGCTAAAGGAAAACAGCTGGGCATATCTCTGCTGTTCCCCCAAATCACCACAGACACAGAAATGGCCATCTGTGGGTCCTGTCACATTGAAAAGGTGGGTCTTGGAGGGGAGTTGCACCAAAGGATGAAGCCAGATGTGTCAGGGATTTAGGACTCCAGATTTAGGACTGTGGCCATAGAGTTGGAAGGGAGCCCAAAGGCCATCTACTCCAACCTGTCTCTCAGTGCAGAAATCCACAGCTATCGCATCCACAGAAATGGTTGCCCATGTTTGAAAATTCCCATTAAAGAAACATCTACCACTTTCAGGGGTAGTCGCTTCTATTGCTGAGCGGCTCTTACCTTCAGGAAGGTCTACCTAATTTTTAGGTGGAATCTTCTTTCTCATAATCAGGTTTATTTCTTCAGGGTTGCCCTATTCTTTGGAGCAGCCAAAAACCAAGTTCACCCCATCTTCCACAACATGTTTGGGATTAATGTCCATGTTTCTGCAAACACAATACTAAACATGTAGAAAGATCTTGTAGCCCTTTTGGGACTAAATGAAAGAAAGAAGTTGGCAGCATGAGCTTTCCTAGACTTTAGTCTACTTCCTTAGATGCAAACACAATAATAAGCATTTAAGATATTTGACCAGAGTATTTGATGATCTCATTTGATTGTAGATTTGATTATTTCATTTCATTGCATGTGTTAGCATGAACAAAATGTTCAAAGTCAACTTTTTATAAAGAACAGTCGTTTTGAAGTTGGCTTTTGAAGCCAGCTTTGTCATTAATTACAACTGGCAAATGGGTCAGGAAACAATTTCCTAGCCATTAGGGTAGAGATAATCCTTAAAATTGGCACTTTGCTGGAGCGCACACAGAACCATCTGAAAGGATTGTACTGGGGCCGAACGGGTCATGGCCGAGAGAGACTGTGGTGTTTCTTGGAAAAGACTCATCACATCAGCAGCGCTCATGGAAATGGCTGAACCGCCTATTAATGTACAGGTAGCAAAAAATGGGGTGGGTTCAAAGGCAAGGAAAGCGGGGTCTCTCCATCACAGAAGCTGTTCTGAAGTTTCCTAGACAGGTGCAAAATCATGATACCACCTTGATAAACATCTTGTAGAAAATAAGCAATGGTTTCAGCATTCGAGTTGTGTTTGGAGGCCAGAGATGTGAGAAGGAAGACCTCCATAGGCTCCTTGGACGCTTAAACAGTGGAGACTTTGTTGTTGTGCAGTTCCTGCCCTCTCCAAGGCCATGGGGAAACTGCTCTAGCCTTTGTAGACGCACCATTAAAAACCCAGGTGGGCTATCTCTACATAGCCCAGGACCTTCTAACAAACCTGGCCTGGATCTATGAACAAAGAACGAATCTACAAACATGACATATGGGGAGACAGTTTTGCCTCTTCCAGTGGCTCCCCTTCTTCCCAGTGAGCTGGCATGCCAAAGGAAACAGCAGCAGTGCTGGCTGACCACTCTCATGCCAGTGGAGCGGTCAATGCTCTCTGTGGTTTAGTTGGAACTTTTAAAAGGTATCCAATGTGCCAAACCTCCCAAATAGGGCCAGCACCTTGAATAGCTCCTTTACACTTCAGATAGAGGCACCATTAGGGGATGTAAGGGGTGAGGACCACACTGGGTCACAACCTGGGGGGGGTGTACACCCAGTGGGGTGGTACACCTGGTAGGACTGGCATGGCTTCTGGACGAGTGAGAAAGAGTGTTTCCTACCTTTCTTGCAGCCACCAGACCCAGAGACTGCAGAAGAAAGGGCTGTGGCCACCCTCCGGCAGCCCTTTCCAGGTCTGGCCAGGCATCAGATGGCTATCCAGGATCCGGGTGAGCAAGGCAGCGGGAGGAGAGGGAAGGCAGGACAGTCCTCCATCACCACTTGTCTCCAGCAGCCCTTTCTGGGCACCTGCTCCAGGTGACACCAACCCTAATAATGCCACGGGGTCAGAGTAAAATCTAAAGCCTATTTGCAACCCTCACTAATATGGGAACCACCAGCAGCTACTGGGCAGTGGACACACTCTCTCTAATCAGGAGAAAGAGAGAGAGAGGAATTATGGGCTACTGTCCAAGCTGAACTCCTTGGGAACAGGTACGCAAGGCTTTCTTTTGGGTAACAAAGCAGCATCCTGATTCCCACCCTACATGATTCCCTGCCCAGCGTCAGAGCTCTATGGCAGGCATCCTAACACTGAGATCAGCATGCAGGAGGAACTATTCACCACAGGGCAAGAGACTTGTTCTGCTGATGGCAGAAGAAGCAGACTGCAATGCTGCACATTGCAATTGCGTGTTGAAGTTGCCTATTGTGCATTGCAGTTGCATGTTGGTCTCACATATTGCAGTTGTGCCTTTGCACATTTCAGCTGTGCATTTCACATTGAAATTGGAGACTGAGGTTGCTCCTTACACAGTGGCACCCAGCCATTGGCATGTTTTGCACAATGCTGTTGTTTTGTGTGGATGGTTGCATAGTGCTGGTGTAGCATGTTGAACTGCAGCCTATGTGTATATGCTGGCATGCATGTAGGGTTTGAAATGGACAGCAGGCATGTTCACAGCTCCACAAATCTCCTGTGAATGTTTTCATTTATGCATGATGGAGTCATTCCCAAATGTGGTGGGAATGTGAATTTGCAACTTGAACTTAGTGATGTCTCTTTCTTTGCCCTACTTTTAGTCTCCTGCCACATTGGCCTTGTGCAACTCTCCCATCATTAGTTTCTCAGCTGCACACAGATTTGAGAGAGTCTTTGAAAATCTGGTTTAATTTGAACAACAAGCAATGGAGATACCATGCTGGAGTCCTCAGAGAAAGTCCTGCTGAGAAAAGGAACTGCACTTTAGTTTAGTCATGATTTGGCTTTATTTCACCCTAGGTCTGGTTGAATTATTCATGGAGGAGAAGCAAACCATCACTTGGCTCTCTGTGAGTCCAAATGTCTGTCTCTTTGCTCGGTATTTTTTTCAAGGGAGGCACTGGAGAAATTTCCATTTGCAAAGTTTGGGCTTTTTTAATCCATCAAGAACATCCAAGGAGGAATGTATCACAGAGCTGAAAGATGCAAAGGCTGGAAGAGACAGAAGATGTTTCATTGCTAAGACACTTTCTGACACTTTCCCGACACGACTCTTCTTTAGGGGGTTGGGGGAGATTGAAATGGAAAAGCTGTCACAGAGACCGACTGATTCTTTTCAACATTTTGCCAAAGCTGGCAGAACAAGAGAACTGTTGTAAAAACAAGAGAAGACAGTAAAAAGAGGGAGTTTGGCTCTACAAACCACCTAAGGAGCAAACATTTGGGAACCTCAATGCTATTCTCATTAAGTTTTTCTGCTAAATCAAAACTTCAGGAGTGGAACTGCATCAAAGCTGGAAGACACGCCGATTCTTTTCTTGTCATGTCCAATTTCTACATTTCAGATACCAGACAAAAGAAAATTGTACTGCAAAGGGATGAGGAAAAATGAAGCTCTCTCATGGATGCAGCAGAGCTTGGAATGGATACTCTTTCGAACTACAGTTCCCAGGATCCCCCAGCCATTCTGTGATCCAAAATGAATGGCTGTTCCAAGCTCTGATAAAGCATCACAGCCAAATAACCCCATTCCCTCTATGTCCGAGGTTCAGGCGTGAGTATCAATGGTTTTGTGGCCAGAATTACACCTACCGTATACAAAATGAAAATATCAGTTGATACAGAAAGGAAGCTAGGAAACTTGAGGTTGCAAAAATATGTTATGTGTGTGGATGTGTCTTCAAGTCACCTATTGACTTGCAGTGACTCCATGGATTTCACGGGGTTTTCTTAGGCAAGGAATACTCAGAGGTGATTTTGCCGGTTCCTTTCCCTGAAATATGGCCTATAGCAGATGGGATTCTTTGGAGGTCTTCCATCCAAATGCAAAAAATTAAAAAAAATGTTTTGGGAAAAATACCCCTAAGAGGGGAAGTGCTTTAAAAAACCCCAACCCAGCATAGTGTCAGTCTTGTGTGTTCCATAACCAACAAATGCTAATTGTTGTGATGAAGGAAGAGGTGAGTCTTGGGTTGCTAAATGGGACAGAATAGCACAAAGGAGGTCATGGAAGACAGTGGAAAGCCCCTGGGAGCAAGTGCTCTGCTCTGCAATATTTTGCTGCAGCGTTCCCTTTTTATCCTCCTTTATCCTGTGCCCAACATAAAGGATTCTCTTTTCATTGTCATTGATAGAAAATTTCAATACACCTCTTTAAAAATCAACCAACAACCTAACATTTTTCCTCAGAGCTGAACTGACATACCATCAAAAGATTTTCGATGGGCTCTTCAATTTTCCCTCCTTTTCTTTTTACAAATGACTTCTTTTCAGAGCGGTGCTTTAAAGGATATAGAGAAGAAGAGACAAAAGGGAATGAGAGAGAGAGAGGTGATTTGATGTATCTGGAAAATGGGGTGAGGGAGGGAAGAAATGGAAGGAAGGAAGAAATGCATTAGATAATGGAACCTGTGAACCCATTTACCTTCCAGTTTCCAAGAGATGCTTAATGGTGGACTGAACACCTGGACCCATATCTACTCAGGAAGGCCTGAGAACCCTCTCCATAAAGCAGCCAACAAGACTGAAGTAGTGTGGTCCTAACTGTGCAAATATGGCTTTTGTGGGCAGAGAGGGGGAAATTAAGAGGAAAAACAGCCAGTGCTAGCAAAGGAATCTGCCTGATATTACTCCTGCTCTGTCCAGTCCAACTTCATAACCCTGATGTAGGGTCAAGGCTGCCATAAATGGCCAGCTCTGAATGTCCTGCAAGGTTATATCCTGTCCACAGTTGAGCCTGCTGGGACCTTTTGCAAGAAGGCAGGGAGCTTCCTTCTCTCCAAAGAGACTCTAGATCCATTTCTAGATCAATATTGTCAACTTTCCTGGCAGTCATGGCTATCCAGACAGGTTACAGGGATGGATTCTTTCAACTTCCCTGGGAGATCCCACATCTTCCCTCCTGATGATCCCGTTCTTCCTATCATCCTTGTTGCCCTTCTCTGAACTTGGCCCAACTTGTCCATCTTGTTGTTGTTAGCTGCCCTTGAGCCAAACGCAACTCATGGTCCAAGATCTCCTGTCCTCCATTGCTCTACTCAGGTCCTGCAAATTCATACCCATGGCCTCCTTAATTGAGTCCATTCATCTAGCCTTCCTCTCTCTCTACTTCCTTCCACATTTCCTAGCATTTTTGCCTTTCCCAATAACTCCTGTCTTTTCATGATGTGGCCAAAGTACAGTAACCTCAGTTTAATCATCTTGGCTTCCAGGGAGATTTCAGGCTTGATCTGTTCCAGGACCCATTTGTTGGTCTTCTTGGCCATCTATGGTATCTTCAACAGTCTCCTCTAGCACTACATCTCCAATGAGTTGATTTCCCATATTGTTACGGACAGAACGTGTCCAAATCCTTCTTAAAATGAGGCATTGAGACCTGAACACAAGACTCTAGATGAAACTCCACATGGTGTCAGCATGGGAGAATGGCGACATTTAATGTCTATTGGATATCCCACAAACACATACACACACATAAACACCCCTAAAGCTCCATCCAGGGCCAACCCTCCAACAGGCAAAGAAAAGCAAGCAGTCACCTCAGGGATCAGATTTTGTATGCTGGGAATGGGCAACTATTTCTCTAAAATGCAATGTAATATTGTCTCATTTTTAATGCTCAGTAATTCAGGAGAGGTGCATGTGGGATTTTTGCACCTTGGGTGTTAAAATAATTTGATTTGCTTTGGGTGTGGAGCACTTTGACTTGAGAAGGTGCATAGATTTGGTTGCCTTGCCTCGGGCAGCAAAATGTCTGGAGTCAGCCACAGCACGACTCAAAATTCATCCTCAGCTTTGCTCATGCAAAAACAGGTTCTGCTTTTTTTCTTTCCCTGTGAGAAACATCTCGGGGGTATGGATTTTCATTAAACATGTCAGCCTCGTGTGTGTGTGTGAGTGTGTGTGTGTGTGTGTGTGTGAAATTTCTATGTTAGGAATGTTGGTGCGAAAGACTGGATCATCAGAGAAAGCACATTTTTACTCAGAGCCTGTCTTTCTTTTCATGCGATCCCTTCCTGAGTCACTGAATTTACGCACGATTTTTGGATGCAATGCAGTTGACTTGTTCTGCTGAAAAGGATGCAAATGCAATGGCCTCCTTCACAAAATAGACTTTCACACACACACAACACACACAAAGAGAGAGAGTTAGTTGTCTGGCACACTGAAAAGAGCTGTTGTAGACCAGAAAAAGTCAAAGAAATGAGCAACTTAAGTATACTTAACTAACTTCTTCTGGCCTAACCCTCCCTAACCTTCATTCCCCCATTGATCTCCTTTTCCCTCTGCAGCTGATTGATTGATTGATTGATTGATTTCTTGTATATAACTTTAACTCTGAGCTATCTATAAAAGCAAATATAGGAGACTGGTTTTCTAAAAATGAGAAGAAGGAGCCTCAGAGTGTATGTAGCAAGATACAAATAGTGAACCACATTGGCATACCGGAGATTTCCATTTCAGAATCCCTCTCTCAGAGAATTGCTTTAATAAGGAGATAAATAGATGCATCGTTTTGCATCTGTTTTCCACATTAGTTCAAATTTGTACAGACCACAATAACAGATGTCTGAAAATGAATGCAGGGCATATGGTTAAAGTGGTGCATCTGGTCAAAAGGAGAGAAGGAAGAGAGGAACGCAACAAATTACATTTCTCTGTTTTGCATTATTCGTAATGGATTGCCGTCCATTTCCGGAGCACAAAGACCTGATTGGAGCAGTGTATAAATAGTGGAATTAATTGGCATATCTCTGCAATAGATTCTGTTTCAGAATCCATCTCACAGAGAAGAGTTGAGCTTCTTTGTTTTACACAATTATTTTGTTTGTAAACTTTCTGTTTTCTCTTGAAAGAAGATAATCAGGGGAGAAAAGGGAGCTAGTGTATCCTTCCAGTTTACATTTCCTGTTCGATTATTGGTAACAAATTGTGTTTTGATTGAAGGCTGCTATTCATTCCAATATATTTGAACATATATTTATATAGACTCATAGAAACATACAACCATAAAATTGGATGGGACCCCAAGGGCCACCTAGTTCAACCCCATTTTGCCATGCAGGAATACACAACTAAAGCACTCTTGAAAGATGCTCATCCAACCTGTTTAAAGATCTCCAAAGATGAAGATACTCTCCAAGACAGTCCATTCTACTCTTGAACAGTACTTATAGGACTTTATCATATGGGAGGCAAGCGTCCTCCTCCCGTCATTAAATGGCCATTAAATCCCATCAATATCATGCAATAATGGGATGATTTTCACACAACGTTGCCGTTATCCCGTGAATAAAATGGCAAAATCACCATTATACCATGAACAAAGTGACAAAATCATGCCGCTTTTTATTCATGGGATTCCCCTATGAATAAAAAGCAGCATGATTTTGCTGCTTCATTCACAGGATCATGGCGTGATAATAGCAATGTTGTGCAAAGTTGTGTGAAAATCATCCCATTATTGATCGATATTGATGGGATATAATGGCGAATTAATGACGGGAGGAGGACATTTGCCTCCCATATGATAAAGTCCATAGTCAAGAAATCCTTTCAAAAGTTTAGGAGGAATCTCTTTTCTTGTCACTAGAATCCATTGGTTTGTGTTTGAGTCTCTGGAGCAGCAGAAAACAAGACTGCTCCATCTTATGCAGGTATTTCAGTATGGCTGTTATATCTTCTCCAGGCTAAGCATCCCCAGTTCCCTAAGCCATTCCTCATCATAGGGCTTGGTTTCTAGAGCCTTGACCATCCTCTAGATATGTTCCAGCTTGTCAACATCCTTCCTGAACCATGGCACCCAGAAGTGGACACCGTCCTCCAGGCAAAGTTTGACCAAGAGTGGTGCTACTTCTTCCCTCTCCTCTTGATGCAGCCCAGAATTGCGTTGGCATTTTTTGGCTGCTGCAACACAACGGCTGTTTACAAAGACCCCTAGATCCTTTCTGCATGTCCTGTTATCAAGCCAGGTGTCACCTATTCTATATTTGTGCATATGAAAAACACAAAGAAGCTTGCTGGTGGCTCCTCCAAGTGTATGTTTTCCCCCACTTTTTGTCCCATCCACAATGTCTGCATTGAATTGCAGATGGAAGTGGAGCTGTGCATGCATAGAAAATGTGCAAGGCTGCATCTGCACTACAGAATTAACCCAGTTTAAAACTGCTTTAACTGCCAGGGCTCAATGCTACGGAATTCTGGAACTTGTAGTTTTGTGAGATGTTTAGCCTCATGTCAAGCTGGGTTAATTCTGCAGTGCAGATGCAGCCTTTGATTGCACGTAGGCATTTGGGTGTCCTTTTGCTTGCACATCTAGGTGTGTGTTGAGCTGTGCAACCTTGCCATTCAGTACAAGGGTTGTGCATATGGAGATTTCCACTACACAACCCTGATGTAGGGTCAAGACTACCATAAATTCAAAATGTTGCCAGCTCCTAACTTAGAACCTCTTGGACCTCCTGAACTGACAGAAGCTGAGAGTTGGGTTTTCTGTGTATGTGTGATATTTTAAAAAAATAAAGTGATGTAACAGCATCAAGCAACTGCCCTTTCAATCCCTGCAATCTGGGTTGGTGAAATTAAAACAACCACCGTTGCTGCCTCTGAAATCACTTTTAATCTTGTTTAGGACAAGGCGTCAGTTAGCAAAAGGGATGAGTCACAGTGTAAGCTCTCCAAACCAAGAAGCAAAGAGCCTAAGGCTTAGCAAAACAAAACACACAAAAAGAAGAAGGAGAACAGGAGGTCCTGTACTTGTCTACAAATCTGCATCTCAGCTCCATTATGTAGCTACCAAAAACACAGAGGCCTCTTTACAAATCACACTTTCCAGGAGGGAAAGAAAGATGAGTTTAAGCTGTCGAATATATTAGGGGTAGGCAATTGCGTGGGAACCAGGGGCAAATTGCCACCATGCCAGACCCCCTCCCACGATTTGCACCTTCTCATGCAGACAGAGCCACTCCAATGCTTCCCTTTTCCTCTCCAGTCTCTCTCAAAATGGTGGAAGGAAGTTTTCACGTGCTTTGCATGTGATTTGAGGGGCAAATTCCCCCCTCCCAAAATCTGGACCAATTTTTAATAGCAATAGCAATAGCAATAGCATTTACATTTCTGTGCCGCTTCACAGTGAACTCAGCATTCTCTAAGCGGTTTACAGAAGCTTGTAAGCCAATTGCCACCGACAAGCTGGGGACTCATTTTACCGACCAACAAAAGGATGCAAGGCTGAGTCAACCTTGGAGCCCTTCCAGGATTGAACTCACAACATCTTGGCTGCAGCGCTGGCATTTTAACCACTGTGCCAACAGGGCTTCCAATTTTAAATAAAAATTGGGGGAAACTCAGGTGCTTTGGGGGACTGGTGCACATTTAAAGAGCCACAAAAAGTGCAAGCCATGGCCAACTTATTGCCCACCCAACAGAGAGAGAGAGAGAGTTCCCTATTCCCAAAATAGGTTCAACACCTTGGATAACTTCCTTAAAGTTTGTGCTAAAGCCCAGAACAGATTCACCAGTCCTCCTTTGCCACGTCCCAAAGTGGTGTTCACCCCAAAAGTCACAACCCCTGAGTCTCCCCACAAGAGGCCTGGAGCGCTGTGAAGATGGCCAGCGGTCCACCCGGAGTCTCAGCTCCCTGCTATGATGGGTTGCACGATGGAGATGTCCGCCCGGGCAGAGTTTCTCTCGGAGACGTTCCTCATCTCCACCGATTCGGCCTCCTGCTTGCAAGAGCAGTTCTCGTCCCACGCATGGCGGAAGGGGGCCGCGATGGACCGGAGGCCGCGCTGGCGGGAGACGTCCCTCCTCCAGCAGACCCGCAGCAGGGACTTGATCTCGGAGCGGAAGCTCTCATTGAGCCAGCAGTAGATGAAGGGGTTGTAGCAGGTGCTGCTCATGGCGAACCAGTGGAAAGCAAAGTACAAGGCGTTGTTGCTGTGGATGGCGTTGCTGGAGATGAGGACCAAGTAGCAGTTCAGGGGGAACCAGCAGACGGCAAAGACCACCACCACCACCACCAGCATCTTGAGGGTCATCTTCTTCTTCCGCTGGTGGGCGTAGTACTGCTCCATGGTGACGTCCCCGATGGCGTTGCGCATCCAGAGCTTCTTGGCCACCATGGCGTACGTGACGGAGATGACCAGCAAGGGCAGGATGTAGAGGAGGACGAAAGTGGCCAAGTCCAAGTACTTCCAGTAGAGGTCCGTAGGACGCGGGAAGCTGGGCAAGCACACGATGCGGTTCGTTCTGTTTCTGGAGAGCAAAAGGAGAGCAAAGTCCACCATCAAGGAAAGAGCAACGGGATGAACCAGTGGTTCCCAAACTTTGGTCTTCCTAGTGTTTTGGACTTCAGCTCCCAGAAGCCCCAGACAGCTTGGTCAACAGCCAGGAATTCTGAGAAATGAAATCCAAAAACCTGGAAGACCAAAGCTTGGGAACCACTGGGCTAAACCTTCCTTTCTCAACTCATAGCAATTTGAGGGACAAGGCAACTTTGGTGTCTCTTGAATAGAGATGTAAGGACACATGTGAAGACAAATAATTACGGTGGTTTACTCCCCATCAGCGTAGTTTAGTGGTTTGAGCACTGGATTATCACTCTGGAGTTGTTGCTGTTGTGTGCCTTCAAGTCGTTTCTGACTTACGGTGACCCTAAGGACAACCTAACACAGGGTTTTCTTAGCAAAACTAATTCAGAGGAGGTTTGCCATTGCTGTCCCCTGAGGCTGAGAGTGTGTGGCTTGCTCAAGGTCACCCAATGGGTTTCATGGCCAAGCTGGGAATCGAACCCTGGTCTCCAGAGTTATAGTCCAATGCTCAAACCACTATGCCATGCTGTCTCTCATGACCAGGGTTCAAATCCTCACTTGGCCATGGAAACCTACACATTGCCCTAAATCTTGTTGTTAGCCCTGGTAACCCCATTCATTCAGTGGGATTTACCGACATGTTGACACCATTCATCACCATTGATTGAATAGGTGCGCTCTAGTTAGGACTAACAAACAGAATGCCAGCCACTATATTTTTTTCTTATTATTGTGGTTGTTCTTGCTTCATTGACAGTGACTTACAAAAAATCAAATGAAATAGCATTAAGAGCAGTTGCAGGGACACAAGTAAAATCCTATAAAATTTCTGGTGAAAATGCAATTCAACTGCTCATAGAATTGAAACCATTTAAAAGGAATCAATTAAAAGACAACAATAATGGTAGAAGTCAATAACGCAGCAGACCACTAAAAGCTCTTGCATTCAATTCCTAAGCAGTGGAAGGGGAGCAAAGAGGTTGAAATGAAATGAAATGAAATTCAGGGCCCTTTTACACTATAAAATTATAGCATTGTGGCTCCACTTTAACCTCCATGGCTGCATCCCAGGGAATCCTGGGGTTTGTAGTTTTGTGAGGCTTCAGAACGCTCCAAATTGTTGCAAAGTATGCTAGATGCAGGTGACAGAAAGCACAGGCTACGACAAACAAAGGTCTTTCACCACTTGAGGACGCACCTCTCCGAAATAATACTAAACCTATCTCATAGTTTTAACCACAGATTTGGCCTAACCATGCTTTTAATTTGCCCAACTTACTGATATATTGGATCATTAGGTTGCTCTTTATTTATTGGATACTGAAACAGAGTTTCTTGGGATCTCTCTCTCATGTGTGTATCTTTTGGAAAGCTGCAATGGCCATTGGCCAAAATCAGTAAAAGGTTTACTGAATTTTTCTAGGACACAAAGAGCTGATGTGACATGAATGGTTCAGCGACAGCAGGAAGAAATAGATGACCGCTGGAGTCCCTTGCAACTCTAAGATCCTATAAAATAAAATGGGTTGGTGACATTTGCACAATTAATGCTTGCATTTGCATGCATTAGCAAATAATACAAGGAGCCCCCGTTTTCTTAAAAACCCAGCTCTTTCTTCCTCTTACCCGTAAGGAAACCGTGTCAGCTTCTGATAGATCGCATGGGGCAAAGAGAAACAGCTGGCCATCACCCAGATGATAATGATGCAAATCACTCCTTTCACGATGGACATTCGCGGCTTTAATGGATGCATTATAACCTAAAGAAATCACAGGGTTGGGAGAGTTGTGACCCACAAATGGAGGTCTGCTAACTATCTGAATTATCTATCATTTCCATGCCACTTTAACTGCCAAGGATTTGTAGTTTGGTGAGGGGCTTAGAATTCTCTGCTAGAGAGCTCTGTTCTTACTCATCTCTAAAGAATACTAATTTTCTCCAACTTCGATGGCTGCACTTCTCTTGATGTGATTAAATCTGTCCTTAAATTGCATAGAAGCAAACCCATTAAGATCTGTGCCTTCCTCTCTCTTGATTTACGCTTCCATTTGCCATGTTCAAAATACAAAAGATAATCACGGTGCAAGCGTATCTAATTTTTAACCCCTTCCTTCCTTCCTTCCTTCCTTCCTTCCTTCCTTTCTTCCTTTCTTCCTTCCTTTCTTCCTTCCTAACGGCAGCCTCTTCCATCCTGAGGACACAAAGAGCTGCATCACTCCGGTAAAGTCCACTCAAAGTGGACCTTGGTGAAACAGGGCTTTTCCGTTTCTGCACATTTGGAAGCTGCAGGATTTGCACTTTCATGGTGCCGAACTGGGACCTTTCTCAAATCCAAAATCCAGCCCCCATGCAACCCGCTGGCCTTACCTGGTGACGGTCCAAAGCAATGGCCGCCAGGGTCAGCACATAGACATGGACAGAGCAATACTGGCCAAAGCGACTGATGTGGCACATCAGCTTCCCGAAAACCCAGGTGCTGCTCACAAACCTCACCTAGGAGAGAGAAAGCAGACAAAACTGTGCCCAAGAAGAGGAAGCAGCAACTGGTTCTGTATTTATTTACTTGTTGCATTTACAAATCCCTCTTTGCTCCAAGGAGGTCAATGCAGTGCATGTTTTACCTGCGTAACAACGATCTAAGTTATTGATTCTGTTCAATAGGCAAGTTATTGGCTGTATTTTATTATTTTTTTTAATGAGCAATCTGTTTTAATATTGTAATAATTTAATTCTTACTGTCACAAAGTTCTTCCAAATAACTTTTGTTGAATCCTAGGAGCAATCCAGTCCAACCCCCTTCTGCCATGCAGGAATACATAGACTCAGAGAATCCCAGAGTTGGAAGGGACCCCCAGGGGCAATCCAGTCCAGCCTTCCCCCCTTTTGCCATGCAGGAATACACCATCCAAGCTGTCCAAACTGGGATTCCATACAATGCTAATAGGAGGGCGTAAGAAAACCCAGAGAGCCAAAGGGGTGTAACGGTTAGAGTATTGGACTGTGATGCCCATCTCAGCCGTGAAGCCCACCGAGTAATCCTGGGCAAGACACACTCTCTCAGCCTCGGCTTCCTTGCTCGCTTCCTTGCTTCTTGGCTCACCAGGGTGAAGGGGGCGTTGAGGAGGGTGATCATGATGTCGGCCAGGGCCAGGTTGGCGATGAAGAGCCCGGTGGCCGAGCGGAGGAGGCGCTTCTTGGTGGCCACCACCCGGCAGACCACGCCGTTGCCCACCAGAGCCACGCCGGCCATCAGCGAGTACGAGAGCACCAGCGCCCCTCGGCCCCATGAGGAAGGAGAGGAGGACCCGGAGGAGGACCCGGAGGACGAGGAGGACCCGGAGGATGGAGGGCAGGAAGGAGGAGGACCAGGAGGACCAGGAGGACCCGGAGCCGAGGAGGAGCGGTTGCCGAAGGCGCGCAGGGCAGAGAGCAAGTCCCAGGCGTCCGAGGAAGAGGAGGAAGAGGAAGAGGAAGAGGAAGAGGAGGAAGACCAAGACCATGCCATCCTGGAGGACGGGGAGGAGGACAGAAGAGGAAAGGAAAGGAGGAGGAGGAGGAGAGGGAAAGGCAAGAAAGAAAGAAAGAAAGAGAAGAGAAGAGAAGAGAAGAAGGGAAGGGAAGGAAGGATGGAAGGAAGGAAGGAGGCTGTCTCTGAGGCTGGAAGCCGGGAGAGGAGGAAAGAGGGAAGGAAGGATGGAGAGGTAAAGGGGAGGCAAAGAGAAGGAAGGAGGAGGGAGAGAGAGAGAGAGAGAGAGGCTGGCAGGTAGGCAAAGATAGGGAGAGATGAGAGAGAGAAAGGAGAGAGAAAGGAGAGCAGAGCAGAGAGAGAGAGAGATGGATGGATGGATAGATAGATAAAGAGCTGCGGAGCGTTTGAGCGAAGAGGAGGAGGAAGGAGGAGAAAAAAGAAGAGGAGGAGGAGGAGAGGAAGGAAGGAAGGAAAGAAGGGGGCTGTCCTTGGTGCTGAAAGGGAGACCAAGGCGGAGGCAGAGAGCGAGAGAAAGGTCCAAGGGATGGATGCAGAAAGAGAGAGAGAGAGAGAGGAATGATAGATGAATAGATAGAGACGATCGATCGACAGAAAGATAGACAGAGATGATAGAGATGGTAGGAGGTACAGACAGAGAAGTAGATAGAAATAATAGATAAATAGATAGATAGAGGTGATAGAGTGATGTAATGGCGACCCTATCACAGGGCTTTCTTGCCAAGACTTTTGTTCAGAGGAAGTGTGCCCTGAGGCTGAGAGTATGTGACTTGCCCAAAGTAACCCAGTAGGTTTCATGGCTGAGCTGGTCTCCAGAGTCATAGTCCAACGATCAAACCATTACACCACACTGGCTCTCAATAAATTATATTTATATATCTGCAGTACTTGGGGTTTTGGCACCTTTGTGCCTGTATGTACTTTGATGTTCTTCAGCAAAACCTGTCTTTTTTGTTGCTGACGTAGGATCTTTTAATGTTTTAATGTTGTAAGCTGCTCTGAGTCCTAGTTCTGGGAAAAGAGCAGGATACAAATTAATAATAATAATAATAATAATAATAGGATGATGATGATAATCTTGGCTATCAGCTGCCTCCCTCCAAGACCTCCATGCCATGATGCGCCCACAAACATGGTAGAAGTTCATGGCAAGATCAATCCTGATATCAGTAATGTCTCTTCCCAAAATCCCCAGCGGAAGAGAAAAAGAGGAGAGAAGGAGAATCACTCCCCACCTTCCATCCATTAAACCAGACGCAGCACTTTATTCCAGGTGTGTAACCCTTGTTGGTCACAGACACACACTGGAATGAATGTCAATTCTCTGCATTTGAACTCCAATTGCAAGCAAGTGGTTGGATGGGGCAGGCTTTCCATACCTCCCTCCATCATTAATTCGCAAAACAACAACAGCAACAACACAACCCTGAAATACTGTGAAAGGGAGGTCTATAGATAGATGGAAAGAGGGAGGGTGGCCTGTGCAGTTGACCCCGGCAGGGAAATGGCATCCCTCTCCTGACCTCCATCTCTCTTGCAAAAGGCCTTGGATGAGAAGGAAAGAGCTTTTCAGCATCGCTTTCCAAACAACCTCCAAGAGAGAGAAAAAGCTATTTATTCCCTGGCCAAATGGGGGGGGGGGGGAACCTGTTTGGCACAACTGTTATTACAACAATCTTGTGAGAGCTTCCAAGGGTTTGGCACGGCATGCGACACCCACCAGCTGGGAAGACAACAAGCACAACCCAAAAGGCAACCGTTCCCTTTTGTTGTCGTTCTTCTTGTTGTGCACCTTCAGGTTGTTTCTGACTTATGGTGATCCTAAGGCAAAACTGTCAACAGGGTTTTTCAGAGGAGGTTTGCCTTTGCCTTCCCCTGAGGCTGAGAGAGTGTGACTTCTAAGACTGTTGTTGTGTGCCTTCAAGTCATTTCCAAACTTATGGTGGCCCTAAGAGGAACCTATCATGGACTTTTCTGGGCAAGATATCTTCAGAGGAGGATTGCTATTGCCTTCCCCTGAGGCTGAGAGAGTGTGCCCAAGGTCACCCAGTGGGTTTCATGGCCAACCTAGGAATCAAACCATGGTCTCTAGAATTGTAGCCCAACACTCAAACCACTATTGTGGGTTAGCTATTCCCTTCCCCTGAGGCTGAGAGAGTGAGACTTGCCCAGGCTCACCCAGGACTTGAGCAGAGATTTGAATCCTGGGCTCCCAAGTCTTCATGTGACATGCAAAATATTTCACCACCCAAATTATTTCCATCCTCTCCTAGGGATTTCTTGGTAATATTTCTTCGGAGGAGGTCTGCCATATTGTATGCCTTTAACTGCCTGGGATTTGACATTTTGTGAGACATTTAGCCTCACAGGTGCCACAACAAACTACAAATCCCAGCATTCCACAGCATGGAGCCATGGCCAATAAAGCGGTGTCGAAGCGCATTAAATTCTGCAGTGCAGATGCAGCCACCCTTTCTTCTTTCTCGTCGTCTTCTTTTTATGATTTTATGTACCTTGCGACAGCTGCATGGCTCTTTTCCATTTGGATGGACACATTTCTTCTGCCGCTTTGCACAGTTAATAGACTTCATTTTAAAATAATAATAATAATAATAATAATAATAATAACATAAATAAATAAATGGGTGACTCAGCTTTTGCAAATTTTGCATGCATGAGGTCTAGAAACATGATTCCAATTCAGTAGCCACTGCTGTATGCTCTCCTTGCCATTCCTGAGCATTTTGCTTCAGCGGCAGTCGGTTCTGTCTCAGGAGGTTGCCCAAACAACCGCCAGATAGATATAAATAGATATATTGCTGGAACATTTCAAGGGAATGAATCACAACTCTGTTCTGGGTCGGAGTAAAAGTGACATTGGCTTCGGCTTGCCTCCTTCCCTTCCCTCCCCTGTGACTCTGGCACACGCATCCATATATCTTGTGTTGTGTTGTGTTGTGTTTGTACTGGAAAAACAGCCTTGGGCCCAAAATGGAGGGCTGGAGCCTGCTGGGAATAAAGCAAGGAATGGCTTTTAACCCTCTTGCTTCTTTCTGGCCATTTTTGCTCCCAGAAATGCACCTCCCTTGCGCTGCTTTTTGCTTTTGCTCTCCATGGGGAAAAGACACGCTTTGCGGTTTCCCTGCATCTGCCATATATACTCAGCTATAAGTCAGCCTCATGTATTATTAGTCAAAGGCAGGTTTGGAGGCCAAACTGATGGATTTTTGTATAACCTGTATATAAGTCTAGGGTACAACTTAGGGGTATGTAGCAAAAGATACAAAATAATAATAATAATAATAAGTTTTTGAAAGAGAAGATAACATAGCTGGTCTACTGCTTTTTAATAATCTGTGTTTGGAATGGGAGGGTGGCCGTTCAGCGTATGTTCTTCTAAAGCTGCATCCGCACTGGAGAAATAATCCAGTTTGACACCACTTTAACTCCCATGGCTCCATACCATAGAATTCTGGGATTTGTAGTTTGGGGAGCACTCTGATGGAGAAGGCTAAATCTCTTACAAAACTACCAGAATTCCATAGCATTGAGTCAGGGCAGTTAAAGTGAGGTCAAAGTGGATTAATTTTGCAGTGCAGATGCAGCCCCAGACTCGCTTGAAAGGGCTTGCTAGTAGCAGGGTGACCAGATGTCTTAACTGGAAAAAGGACAAGGCATTCGAGAAAAATGGAGGTAATTACAAAATGGTAGCTAAAAACTCTAATATAAATAAATACAAATTCATGCTTCTTAGCCATGGAGGACATTTTGGAATTCCTCCTGGATGGAAGGTTGAGATGTAGGACAGGTCCTGGAAAAGGAGGACACCCTGGCTTCTGTTGTCCTAGGCCTCTTGAAGAAAGAACCGTTGCTGTTGTGTGCCTTCAAGTGGCTTCCGACTTATGGCGACCCTAAGGCGAATCTATCATGGTGTTTTCTTGGCAAGTTTCTTCATTTCTAACATTGCCATTGCCATCCTCTGAGGCTGAGAGTGTGTGGCTTTCCCAAGGTCACCCAGTGGGTTTACATGGTTTCGAACCTTGGCCTCCCGAATCATAGTCCAATGCTCAAACCAAATGGCTGAAAGCAAGCAAGAAAGACACCCCAAACTGTTTGGCTCTGTTGGCATTAAGGCTTGTTTGCTCACAAAAATAGCTGCTTGCAATGCGCCAGAAAAACATTAATTAGAAGCTGGCCTCAAGGGAGGCTGAGAGTAACTCTGGGTCCCATTATAAGACACGATTAATAGAGGAAAATAGGATCTGAGGGAGGGAACAAAGTGAGAGAAAGCGAGTGCCGGACCGTGGAGCCAGGACCATTAAGCTATTAGAGATAATGTTGCTGGTCAGAGCTCAGGTGGCAATTAGTGCCTTCGTGTCATCATCATTTATGATCCGGCCGGGCAAAGACTTGTTCGGCTTGTCCACAAATACGTTTGCATCCTGCTCTGCCCTTGCGGAGAAAGTCTTTGGACCAAAGATGCTTTCGACGGACCCACATTCGTTCTGGAAATGTGCCCTTTCCCAAAGCTTCCAGGAAGCCTCTTTGCAGGTCCTGGGGCCAATTGCTTACGGACATCTTCCAGAAACTCACGGGCAGATGGATTCCTGATGGAAACGTTGGATTTTGTCCATTTTGTCCTCCCAAGACTCATTCTGTGCAAAAGAAATGCACATTATTTTGTGGCTGTTGTTGTTGTTTGTATAAAGTTCATTGAGCATATAAAACCATCACAAACATAACATAACATAGCAACCACAAGATATCACATGAAAATCTAAAACCCTTTACCACATACATCACATCCCTAATGTAACCTACTATCATAAATTCACAATCTATAGCTTATCAGCATCTTCTGTTACAATTAACAACTACCCTTCCTTCCTTCCTTCCTTCCTTCCTTCCTTCCTTCCTTCCTTCTTTCATCCTTCTCTAGACCCTTCATACTTAACCCATTCAACCTTTTTAAAAATCTATATCTTTATTGCAGCATATTTGAACATTCTACATTTTCTTACATTATATCCAGGTGATGTATTTATATTTCTTTAACATACATTGATAATTTTCTATTTGTATTGTTTTAGTGTTGTTACCTTGCACACAGTGAAATTTGTGTTTCCAACAAAAGAAAGACTAACTTCTTTTCATTAACTCTTCTTGACTAGTTAAGTCAAGCCACTCTCAGTTTTGCTTCTGTTTATTCCTATTTTTAATTCAAACAAAAATCCATCAGTGATACCTTTATTGGCCAACCAAAATGCACAATAGACTTGTTGCAAACTTGGAGCTTCGAAGACATTTAGAGCCTTCTCTATCAGAGAGCTCTGGGGCCACAATAAACTACAGTTCCCAGGATTCCCTAGCACTGAGTCAGGACAGTTAAAGCGGTCTCAAACTGGATTATTTATACAGTGTGTTTCGGACCCAAGAGTCTTGCCTAGTCAGGATTCTCCACATGATGGTTTCCCAAGGCTCAAGAAATCAATTTATGGACCATTTCTGAAGATATATCCTTCTATGGAGCTCCTTGATGATAGGAAATCTTGCAAAATTGGAGAGATTCCCTTCAGTCCCAGAAGTGGAAGCTTGCGTTATGAATGTCCATTTTAGAAATTACAGGTTCATCCGCTGTCATCTGAGAGTCACACAAGTACCATTTATTTGATGGAAACGTTGTCTTGAAAAATGCTGTCTTTCTCTCTCGTTGGATTTGGCACAGACAGCACAACCTTCAATTCCAAATGGTTCCCATGCTTCTTTCATTTAGAAAATTGGAACGGTCTGCTGGGATCAATGAACGATTCCTCCTCCCTCCCCCATGAAAGTAATATTTGCTTAGCTTGAGATGAAGGTTGGCTTGGAAAATACAGAGAAGTGTCAGCTTAGCCGGGGAAGAGAAGGTTAAGAGGGGGCATGATAACCAAGCTTAAATATTTGAAGAGTTCTCATGTTGAGGATGGAGCAAGCTTTGTTTTCTGATGCTCCAGAGACCAGGATTGTGGTCTATTGATTCTCTCCAAAAACCCATCTGCAGCTTGATTCATTGGCAGGAAAAAGCACACCCCCTCACACCTGCCTCGTGGTTATGATCTAAGCTTGCACACTCACACCCAAACGCTCAAAGGAAACCCAATTCCCCATAGGACCCACAAGTGTACGACTCTTGCCTTTGCAGAATGACGTCTATAATGATTAACAAACCGATGATTCCATCAGAGTGAGTGGTTTTATGAATGGAAATGTGAGTCAAGCACATTGTCTGGCACAGGAGATCACCTTGGGTGGCATCTCCTCTTGGTGTGATGTATTACAACGCATTCTTGAGACTAATAACTGAAAGAGAGAAGTTGGTTGCATGAGCTTGCTCAAATGCATGGGGATTTTGCATACTGATTTTCCGGATTTTCCATATTAATGCATGGTTGTTGTTGGAGAAAAAACAGCTTCTCGCCCCCCAACCCCCCCCAAATAACCCCCCTCTTTTTTTGTTCTTTAAATCAGTGATTCCCAAACTTTGGTTCTCCAGATGTTTTGGACTTCAGCTTCCAGAATTCCTGGCTGCTGACCAAGCTGGCCGGGGCTTCTGGGAGTTGAAGTCCAAAACACCTGGAGGGCCAAACTTTGGGAACCATGGGGTGTTTGTTTTTTGCCTTCATGTATAGGACTACGTCAATACAGGGCTAAGTCCGAAAATTAATTAGCAAAAGGCAATCCAGATGTTATCGCCACTAGCTTAAGTTAAAGTTCTTTTTCTTTTAAAGTGCTCTTTTAAAGCAAGTTGCTTCAGTTGGTTAGCCCTGCTTATCACTTATAATGAAATCTGAACAAATTGTAATACAAAATTGCAAACACAATGTTCAGAGAAACATACACACGCAAAAAGGAGTTAAGCCTGCATTGAACCCTTGGAATAAGTGGAATAAGGCCTTTCAGATGTTAGCATAAATAATAATAGTTCTTTTAAAAGTGCTGTTTGAAAGGAAGTTGTTTTGCTTGAACCTGTGTTAACTGAAGGATTTGTTTTGGAATGGCATTCCTTGCACTATAAAATAAAGTGATTTAAAAGAAGCCACTAACACTGGATAATGGTCTAACAATGAACAACCGTCAGTAAACTGTTCAACAAGTGAAAATGTTGAAATGCAAATAGCTGCTGTTGTTCCAGTAAGAGGGTTGGAAAATAGAAACAATAGCAAAAAATAATCAATTAAAAAACAAACAAACACAGGAGTCCAAAGTCATTTGGTTCAAACCAAGTTGGTTTCAACCATCCAGCCCTGCAGGAAATCCTTCTCCCATCTTGCAATCCAAGAGAAAAAGGCTGTGGCTTCTCATTCTGGTGAGTGATTATGTGAGAATCTGATTCCCCAAAGAAGCGAGAAGACAACCTTCCTGGGGCAGGCATGGCCTCTGTTATTCATCCCTAACTAAGTGTTACTGCAACCGTCAATATTCTCATTTTCCTCTAGTTAGAGACTCACTCGATTCAGAGAGTAAACAACCCTTCATTAACTTCTAGACCGAGTCAATTTCCTTGCCATTGCTAACAAAAGTGATTCGATGTCGGTGAAAATGTTCTGCAAAAAAGCCACCCCTCGGGACCTTCCAATCAATTTTAATGCATTTCATTAGCGGCAATGTGTGTTTTAATTTACCTGCTTTTCAGTTATCAGAACTGTGAGAATGAAAGCCCATAGATGCCAGACTTCATGCCAGCTTAGACAATACAATGATGGTGCAGCTGCCATTAATGCACATATTCATTTGTTAAGGAAAAAGACTGAAGAGACTCTGGGTCTGCTATGGGATGCAGCTGAATTTTCTTTGCATTTCCAGAGAAATGGGTAGAGGTCCAAATGGAGATTTCTTTTACCAGGGAAATGGTGCTGAGTAACATTATGGGTAGAGGTGCCAATGGAGATTTTTATTTTGCCACTGCAAAAATTGTAGGATCACCAGTCCTGTGCCAAAAAGAGAGGTTTCCCATGCCTTTGAAAAGCTGCATAACATGATGAAAAATGCCATTTTTCCATTGGGTGCATCTACACTGTAGAAATAATGCAGTTTGACACCACTTTAAGTGCAGTAGCTCTATCCTATAGAATCCTAGGACTTGTAGTTTTACACGATCCTTAGCCTTCTCTGCCAAAGAGTGCTGGCGCCTCACCAAACTACAAATCCCAGGATTCTGCAGGATGGAGCCATGGCAGTTGAAGCGGTGTCAAACTGCATGACTTCCAGAGTGTAGATGCAACCATACTCTGCATAGGCACTGCAAAAATAATCCAGTTTGAGCCCACTTTAACTCTATGCTATGGAATTTTGGGAATTGTAGTTGGCTGTGGCGCCAGACTTCTCTGACAGAGAAGGCTAAACGTCTCATGAAACTAAAAATCCCATGGAGCTATTTCAGTTAAAGCAGGGTTAAACTGGATTATTTCTGCAGTGCGGCTGCATCCATAGTCTGTCAATGACAAGAAAAGCAACACTTGGGGAAATTACCCATTTGCTTAGTTTTCCAAGACTGGATAGAAACCAGGATACTCTGGAGCTGAAGCTGTTTGCGGAAAAGGAAAAGAGAAAGCCTATAATGCAGGTTAAAAAGTGCATTTTCTGATGTGAAATGTTGGCCTTGAAGCTCGAAGGGGGAGAGGAGAGGATTCACATTGCAGAGAAAATGGACTCCTCGTATATGCTCAGATCCGCTTTCTTCCTTTCTCTCTGGCAATGCATTCAAGGACTGAAGGCCAAATCCTCTGCCCAAGGACTGAAATAAACAGGCGTTGATTCTGAGCTCTGAATCATAACCATGTCTCTGGATAATAGTGTCACTCATGAATATGTTCTCTTAATCAATTTGGTTTTAGAAGTCTTCCATCTAATGAAACAGGCACACTGAGTACACTTTCCAGAAACACAGGAAAATATTGCACACTCAGACTTTTCTTCAAATAACTTTTTTAATCGCATCTGTCACATTTAAGGAAGGATGCCGCAGGACTTGACTGTATGATGTACAATTTATTCTAGTCCATTAAGCTGGCAAGCAGACCGGCAGGGATTTGATCCCAGACATTACACTTGCAATTTCAGTTTTGAGATGGCAGAGAAACTTCCCGGACATTCAGTCTCAGACTTGCAAATGGCAGTTCTCAAACAAAAGTATTTCTGTATCGCCTCCCAGCAGCACACAAGGGCTCCCAGAGCGATGAACAAGTAGAAAACCGCATAAAGATAAAAACATAATTATAACACGAAACCACCGATTGCAAACTGCTTCGAGAGTGAGTTCACTGATATGTAGTATAGAAATGTAAATACTACTGCTATTATTGCTTCCAACTCTATGAGAATGGCCTGAGAGAAACAGGATCCTGCCAGGCGTTGGCTTCTGGAATCAAGGCTGTCTCCATTTATTTTCTCAGAGCTGCAGGAATCTGCTTTGTGTCATGCACCACTAGTCAATCCTGAGGAACAGCAATGCTATTGGTTTTGCTGTGCTTGAGACCCCAACCAAAGACATCCCATTATTAACACAGCTCCTATCTTTTCCTTTGCATCTTTTCCTCTGAATCGAGCCTTTTGCTATTCCGGTTCCCAAGTGACTCATTCAGGAGAGTTTCCCCAGTTTGGTCACCTTCTGATCTCCCTCATAAGTCACTCAGAATTGAATATTTTGGAGTAAAGCCCTGGCGGTGTTATTTCCAATCAGACCTCCAAGAGAGTGTGCAAAGAAGAGGATGAAAATGGATTCATTTCTCATTTCCCTCCAAGTATATGAAAATGCAAGCAAAATAAAAACAAAGGAAAACCCCCATCTCCCTTAAATCTGCAAACTGGTTCTCGGCACCTTCTCTATCTCTCTCTTTGTCTCTAAGAACAGTTTGTTCTTTGGAGGGATTTCTCCTCCTTTAATGGAACAAGCTGTAATTATTGGTCAGAGAGGTGAACTCTGCTGCCTCCATCTCTCTCTCTGTTGACAAGAGAGGAGAGAAAATCTCGCCGTTTTCAGGAGCATCTTCTATATTTTAGGGCTTGAGGACCTGATCACGTACAGCTTCTGTCCATTTCCAAAACACATTCTTACTTCAGGAAGCTCCTTCAATCCTTCCTACCAAATAAGTTCAGAAGGTTTGAGCCACAGGATGAAAAAACAAAGGCCTGTTTAAACTGCAGGGAGATGGTGTTTTTCTTTTTTTCTTATTTTGCTTGCATTTTCATATACTTGGGGAAATGGGAAATTAATTCGTTTCCATCCTCTTCTTTGTACACTGACAAAGATATCTTCAAGGTCTGATTGGAAGTAACACCACCACGGCTTTATATCCCAAATATTCAGTTCTGAATTGCTTGTCCTTCTAAGTAGGAGACTGTTTCAGCCTCAATTCTAATCTTATTTTTTCCCCAGATCTATTTGGAAACTCTGCTGTATCTTTAATTTCCACAGTTCTGTAACTCTACTTTACCCTTGGATGATTTATTCACTTCCTCTCCTCTCTCTGCTCACCTGGAAATATTGGTACAGCTCTGGGTATCCCCCCCCCCATACTTTCCAACTGTCCCAATTTGGCAGGGACAATCCCGATTAATCCTCCCCCATCCCACTTTCTCAGCCATTATTAAAATGTCCCAGTTTCTCCCTCCTCCTCCTCCCATTCTCCTCAGCTTACTTGCGCTGCTGCAAACTGATAGAGCAAAAATGTTTTCACCTGTCACCAAAAAGAGAGCAAGGTTGGGGTCATCCTTGCCTCTCTAGGGAGGGAGCTCCAGAGCACCAAGCAAAGGCCCTATGTCTCCCATGTTCCCACCAAAGGAACCTGGGAAGGACAGACTAAATGGCCTCTCTGGATGACCTTAGAAACCTAATGGGCTCAGAAAGGGTTTTCCAGCCCTATCCAAGGTGCTGAACTCTATAGTCAAAGTAGGGTTCTGCTCCTCAGATAGCCCTTAACAATTAAGAATAAACCCGAAAGCTGTTTCACTGCCCTCCTTGTGAAACAAAAGCTAGCAGAGCAGGCCTTCTCCGTTGCAAAGAGGCATCAGATAGTTTCCATTCAAAATGTGTTAGACAGTGACTGAACCATTGAGCTGGTGCCATAGAAATTTCAATGGCAAGTGGAGATGCAAAAATTTTGGGGAGGAAAGGCCGACGTAGATGGATGAACCCTCCAAAAACCTTCTTGTCAAGCTGTCCTCTCGAAAGAAGGATCTCTCCACTCGACAGGGTCACTCCGTGCCACGATTCCGGTAAGATTTTGGCTTTCCTACAATAGAACTTCATTGGAGTGGCCTTTTTTCTTCTCAAATTCCTATGACAGGTTTTTAAAAAACAGGGCACTCATCCAATGCCAGAGGCAGAAAAAGGAAGAGGGCTGAAGATGAGCAAGAGCATCTATCTCCCTGACACAAAAGGAAGAGATCCTTCAGATAATGGCATTGTCGGTTATGCATGGTTATATCCCTGCATGCATTAATAATGCTTTTCTTCATCTCTGTGTGAATCAAAACTTCTTCTCCTTCTCTCAGGACATCGTAAGGTGAGCAGGGGAATTCTGGGTCATCTAAGGACGGACACCATCACCCTATTCTGCCCATAAACTTCCTCCGATCCTAGACTCTTGTCCTCTGGATTCAGGGCTGACCCATATTGGATGGCAGCAATCCTATACTATGCCTGCATGGAATAAACCCACATTTCCATAGTTCCACAGTGGCAGTGCAACATTATTCTTCTGCTGAATACAGATGTTGCACAACCAAGGGTCTCTTTGCCTATCTGTCTTCTGCTTCTTGTCTTCTTGTGCAATGAGGAATAATGCCCAGCGGCTGTTTCTGCAACATTGGAGGGCATTTATATGGGCGTTTGTAGGGCCTTTAGCACAATTCTATGGTCACCTTCAGCCAGGTGTTGACCATAGAATTGCTCTGGAGGACCTAGAGATTCCTAGGAAGGTGTTATTTTAATTAAGTTTTCCCCACTTTCATGGGGGTCCTGAACCCCTAACTCCAGCAAATGTGTAGATCTGTCTTACTTGTTTACTATTCTCTGATTCCAGGGAGTAGCTAGCCTTCTCCCGTGAAAAAGCTCAAAATGTCATTTTTGACTATTGCTCCTCCGTGATGCTATTGATCTGTCAAATGCAGCAAACAGATGGAAGCTAAGTGACCCTTCAAATCAGACCAAGATAACCATCTTTGAAAGCTAATAGACGTGAGAGCTCCACTAAAATGTCAAGGAGAGACTAAAAAGATGCATGCCCTCTGGACCAGGGCACTGACTCACTTTTCATAAAACATTTAATGATGAACAGAAAATGGCTGAGACTCTCACCTTAAGTGTCTATCCTGGCAGGATATCTCCTCCGCAAGGCATTTTTGGAGCAATAGTTGTGCCTCCAAATGGACACCTAGCCCTTGCTTTTGGATACACAAAACTTCATCAGTGAACTGTCCAACCCCAGCCCTGGCTGCATCCGCACTGCAAAAATAATCTGGTTTGGCACCACTTTAACCGCCATGGCTCAATGCTATGGAATTCTGGGATTCGAACTCTGGTCTCCGGAGTCTTCGTCCAACTCTCAAACCACTACACCAGGCTGGCTCTCTTACAGGTGTGTGTAAATGTATTTGCAAAGTCAGTGTGGTGTAGTGGTCTGAGTGCTGGACTGGGAGATCGGGGTTCAAATTTCCCAAAGCAGCATCACCGGGAAACACAGCTGGACACATGTGTAAACAGGGGCCTGGCATTGCTCCAGAGTACTCCAGATTTGCCTACAAAATCCAGAGCGAAATGTGAGTTTGTAGAAACTGTTTTAGGCAGGGACGGGTGGATTCAGTGTGGAACGGAGTCGCATCATGAAGACACTCTGCCCTTAAATTGGAGATTTGGTCCTGAGTTGTGAATATAGGTTGCAGTGAATTTGGGGGGGTGTAATTGGCCTGTGTAGACATGCCCAAAATCTCCTTCAGAGGGTTGCTGTAAATTGAATGGCACAATGGCACATCACAACAATAATAACTCATTTTCAGAGATAGTCATGAAATGAAGAATTGATCCATGTTTCCTTGGTGCGGCGTGTTTTGCAACAGTGCTGCACTTTCACAAAAGACCCACAGCTGGAAACAAAACAGGTCCAGCCTGTCCTTGTAAACAGAAGACTCTCCTAGTACTTAAGACATCGAAATCCTGTCCAAATATTGATCAAAGCGCTCATATCATTTGATGAGGAGTTGGGTGGTGAGGTTCACGAGGGAGATTAACTTTCCATCAAAGAGCTGAAACCTAAAGAGCATCTGATTTGTTCTTCTGGGTTGAAGTATCATACTCAAAAAAGCATTTAAGAAGAGAAAAGACAAGATGTAATGAAGACTTCAGGGCACCATTTTAATAACTACACAAACATGGCATATATTATTATTATTATTATTACTATTATTATTATTATTTATATCCCACCTCTCTGTAGATATAAAATGAACAATCTCATCCCCCAATAGCCCACCCCCTTAAAATACAGTTAAACAACCAAAATTTAAAAACAGACTTAAAAATAACAGCTGCAATCAATTGCAGTAAATGACAAGTGCATTATAATATTTGTCAAAGCACTACCTGTATCTGCAGGATCAATGCTCTTAAATCCTATTTTGGGGGGAACTCACAGCAGTTTATCATCAATGCAAAGCTAGAACAATAATTTATGAGATCTAATCTGAACCAACATACAAAGACATATAAAGACAAGAACAATAATTTATGAGATCTAATCTGAACCAACATACAAAGACATATAAAGACAAGAAATGAGATCTAATCTGAACCAACATATAGACCTATAAAGACCAAAAAAAGGGTCTAGATACAGAAAAGACTTGCGTTGCAATGCAGCTGGGGTTTTTCACTTTATCCCAAACCCTCAAAATTACCCAAACAATTGGCTCCTAGTAATTCCTTACTTTCCTTCTTATTTTATAAAATGCCTTTCTTAAGGCTCATGATAGTTTTTCCCAGCAGCAATCTCAAACTGTTTTGTTCCAACCGATGTTTTTCTTTTACTTGTGTCAATTTTTCAGGCATTCTCAAGGAATATCAGAGCTGTCTTTCTCATCGTTCCTCCCTTCGCTATATAATATGCTAGGACAATTGGTCCACTTTATTGCTCTTCTCCAAATAAATATCTCCAGCAAAACGTAGAGAGAGAGAGAGACAGTGTGGGGCTGGTTCTGGTTCGAATCCTGGCTCAGAAATGGAAGTCATTCTATATCTCTCAGCCTCAGGGGAAGAAGGCAAGGGCAAACCTCCTCTGAATAATAAATCTCACCAAGAAAAGCTTAGGAGAAGGTCCCCATAAGTCAGACATGACTCCGAAGCACATAACAACCACAAAGTTTAGACTAGACTAGAACTGACCAGAACAAAACCAGTCCAGTGTAATGGTTTGAGAGTTGGACTGGGATTCTAGGAGACCAGGGTTCAAATTCCTGCCCAGCCATGGAAACCCCTTGGGTGACCTTGAGCAAGTCACATTCTCTCAGCCTGAAAGGAAGGCAACTGGATGCCTCTTCTGAAAAGTTATTGCCAGTTAGCAAAGTGTAAGTGTGTATTGCTTTTATGGTTTACTGTTTTAGAGTTATTCAATGACGTTGTTATTCTACAATCTTTGCTGCTTTTGACTAGATTGTTCGTCGCAGGCAGGTTTTAATTGTATTCTTGTTTATGATTATGTAAAGTACCATGCAATATTATACCTTATAATAGTAGGTTTTTTTCTTAATGTTAGTCCTCCAGTTGTTTGGACTTCAACTCCCAGAATCCCCAGCAGTCAGAAATTCTGGGAGCTGAGGTCCAAAGCATCTGGAGGACCAAAGATGGCCCTGGCCAAACAAGGATTCAAACCCTGGTTTCTGAGAGTCCACATCCATCACAAAAACCACTGGTTCTCATTGGGTTTTCTTGGCAAGCAGTTGGCAATGGAGGTTTGCCATTGTCTTCCTGTGAGGCTGAGAGATTGTGACTTACCCAAGGCCACCTGGTCACTTTCCATGGCTGAACAAGGCTTTGACCCCATGTGTCCCAGAGCCCTAATCCAACACTCAAACCATTACACCTCTCTGGTTCAGTTTTCATGCAAGATATAGCCGAAGTTTTCTTTGGCTTAACTTTGAGGCTGAGAGAGAGAGTTATCCAAAGTTACTCTGTGGGTCTCTAAGTAGAGTAGACCAACTGAATCAATGCAATTTAACCTGTGTGTTGGCTCACTATTCATTATTTTGCAAAGGGGCTCAGTTGTTGTAGCCCTATTGTCGCCCTGTAATTTTAATTGATTTTATTCCTGTATTCACCTTGTACTTTGTGGATAGTTTTCTGGTAAGCATCCTGGTTGTATTATTATACTTTTCCTGCAGTGCTTTTGCAATATTTTGTAATGGACGTTGTGCCACAAACAAATACACTTGATGACTCAAGAGGTAATGCAATGAATGTAGTCTAACTGGGACTCCCAGCAGCATTCAAGCCCTTTAAAGGCATTTTTAGGCATTTTAGACCTCAGAGTGGAAACTTGGAGGATGGAATTCATCATATCTTTGCTGCTCCAGTCCTGAATCTAACTTGTCCTTTTTTATTGGTCTTTATTGCCCTCTAGTGCATTTCAGTGAAAATATCCATCTGGCATTTGTTGTTAACTGATCTTGACCCATGGCAGTGACCCTCTGGATGGATGAGAGCTCTCCGAGAAGACCCTCTGTCCTCCCCTGATCTCTGCTTAAATCCTGCAAACCCTTCATGAATCCCCAGAGGGACCTCCTTCATAATACAGTCCTTCCTGCATCTGGCAGCATCTGGCCTTCCTCTCTTCCTCCTTCCTTCCTCTCTTCCTCCTCCTTTCCTTCCTCCTTCCCCAGAATTATTCTCTTTTCCAAAGAGTCCTCTCTTCTCATGATGTGTCCGAAGTACGACAGCCTCAGTTTGGTCATCTTGGCTTCTTCTTCCAGGGAGGTTTCCGGCTTTTGATCTGCTCTAGGACCCCTTTGTTTGTCCCTTTGGCCATCCATGGGGTCCTCAGCCTCTTCTCCAGAAACACATTCTCTCCAAGGCTGCCTTGGTTTCCTTCCTATCCACTTCTTTGGCTGTTGGGCATCTCCTGGTGATGGGGAACACATGGCTTGGACCATCCTCCCTTTAGTCCTCAGCTGTAGACCTTTACTCTTTAGGATGTTTTCTGGTTCTTTCATGACATCTCCAAGAAGACCCTCTGTCCTCCCCTGCTCTCTGCTTCATTCCTCCAGCTTTTGTGAGAATTTCACCTTGAAATTAAACATGACACTTTTGATTTCTATTATTATTATTATTATTATTATTATTATTTACTTATATCCCACCTTTCTCCCAATATAGGGACTCAAGGCAGTGAACAGCAGTCAAACTGAACCAAAGTCATATTACCAAGACTGCTTTTGTGAAAATTTCACCTTGAAATTAAACATGACATCTCAAACCGCTCCACCTCCTCTTTCTTTGCTATATTATTATTATTATTATTATTATTATTATTATTATTATTATCATCATCATCATTATTATTATTATTAACGTATATCCCACTTTTCTTCCAATATAGGGACTCAAGGCAGTGAACAGCAAAGTCATATTGAACCAAGACAACTTTTGTGAAAATTTCACCTTGAAATTAAACATGACACTTTTGATTTCTATTATTATTATTATTATTATTATTATTATTATTATTATTTACTTATATCCCACCTTTCTCCCAATATAGGGAGACTCAAGGCAATGAACAGCAGTCAAACTGAACCAAAGTCATATTACCAAGACAGCTTTTGTGAAAATTTCACCTTGAAATTAAACATGACATCTCAAACCGCTCCACCTCCTCTTTCTTTGCTATTATTATTATTATTATTATTTAACAAGTTTATGGGATTTTTAAAGGTTACAACCCACAAAGAGAAGCCTTCACCCAGATTCGGCGTCAAGGTCAAAGCAGAAGTCATTGAGAAGATCAATCCCTTTGGCTCAACAATAGTCCCATAGAGAAGTCACACCGAATTCAGTCTGTGCTGGTCTGAACAGTTTCCAAGTTTGTTATGAAATAAAACAATGATCCTTCATTGCTGAAATACAGGTTTGGTTCTAATTTAATTAGAGTTTCATTTGGGAGGGGAAAAAGCATAATGATCCCAACCAGGCAAGATAATTCAAAGTTGTTCAGGAAGGTTGTCTAATACTCTCCTACTACGTAATGGATGGACAGAATAATGAGGATTTTTGCACATTTGCATCGATGCTTAATGGACTTTGCTTTCCTGGACAAATTTGCATTTATTTGTCCTCCGTCTGCCACCGAAATTATGCAGCCATGCGAATCCATGCGAATTGGACGGACGGAGAGACGCACATTCAATAATTTGCCTCCTTGCAGAAATTTGCAGATACTCTGGTTAAAATAAAACGCAAACTCTGCAAAGTTTATGGAGTTTTAACCCCTCCAAAAAAAAGAGTATTTTAATCATCATGTAGACAAGCCCTTTTTTAATCATGTAGACAAGCCCTATGCTGACAAATGTCCAAGTTGTTCCTCCAACGCTGTAAAAACGCTGCAAGTTAAATGAGAACAAAAGCAGTAAAAGAAGGCAATAAAATTTCTTTTTTCCATTTGCTTTCCCTTGAGGTCCGCATCTGTCTCTGTCCTGTAGGCATCCGCAAGCCCCTCTATCTTGATTATAATAGCAATAAAAATATCAAGAAAGCAAGGAAGAGACAGGTTTGTGACTTTAAAAACGTCACCTTTCCTCTGCTTTGCAAGGAATAATAATAAGGAATAATAATAAGGAATTATGATTATTATTGTGGGTATCCTCAATAATAAAGATTTATTATCAATAACAATGATTAAGGAATTATTATTATAGGCATCCTCAATAATAAGGATGTATTATTAATAATATTAATCAATCAATTATAAATAAAAGGTATTATTATCATTATTATTATTATCGTTATTATTATTATTGGTGTCCTCAATATTAGAGAATTAATAATAATTTTTAATAATAAGGAATTATTATAGGTATCCTCAATTATAAGGAATTAATAACAATAATACTCTGATAATAATGTATTAATATAATAATTATAGGTATCCTGAATAATAAGGATTTATTATTATTAATAATAAGAAACAATAAGGAATTATTATTTATTATTATTGGTATCCTCAATAATGATTTAATTATTATTATCATTATTATTATAGGTGCCCTCAATAATAAGAATTTATTAATAATTAATTAAAATTATTATTGTTATTATTATTATTATTAGCATCCTCAATAATAAGGAATTATTAATAATAATGTTAACCAATCAATTATTTATTAATAATAGGGAATTATTATTATTATTATTATTATTATTAGAGACCTCCTCAATAATAAGGATTTCTAATAAACAAACATGCATAATCCTGTCAGGGAGGCTTTTATACAGTGTTTGTGTGTGTTATGTTTTCAACTATTGTATGTTCATAAATTTTACACTGAAGCCGATTTTAATTCTTTTTAATTTAAAAACAGTTTTCTCTGTGAGCCGCCTGGGGTCCCTTTCTGAGAGTGATTCCTCTCAGGGAGGCGGCCCTTCCCGCTCTTTCGAGCAGCGCCTCCGTGAGCGACGTGACCGAAGAGGCCGCAGCCCAGCCGGGCCTCCATTTTCCTTGGACACGCCCACACGAGTAGCCGTTACTCCTCCCAGCCAATCACTCGACGACGAGGAGGCCGGGCGGCCAATCCGCGGAGGGCGCGGAGGCGGGGCGAGTCCGGGGGCGGGGTTTGAAGGTGGGGGCCGGCTGAGGTGACTGTCCTCCGCTCACAACGGCCGCTGCCTCGTCTTTATCCGGACGCTCCGTTCGCTGCCGCCTCCGCCGCCATTATGTCTCTTTCCACCAAACTGACGCTGGACAAGGTGGACGTGAAAGGGAAGCGCGTCGTCATGAGGTGGGAGCCCAGGCCTTCCATCCCTTCGGCCCTTTTTATGCCCCGCGGCCTCCTACTTCCTCCTCACAACAGCCCTGCGAAGCAGGCCAGGCCCAGATCGAGTCACAGGCCTCCGTCCTGCCCCCCCCCCCCAGTCCCCTTCTCCCGCTTCCCGCGGCCTTACTTAGGTCAGGCTCAGGGTCATTTTGGGGTTGCTCTGTCCCTTGCGTGTAACGTGTGAGTGAGGATGACGCGTGTCAGGGATGCCCAGCCAAGGTCTCTCCTCCCAACACTCGGGTACTTTAAAGGTCTGGCTTAGGTCCATCCACACGTGAGGGGGATTTGGGGAATCCACTTGTATCCTGCGTGTAACGTGTGAGTGAAGCAAACGCGTGCTGGGGAGGCCCTGGCAACTCTTTACCCCCGGCTCTTGGGTTTTTTTAAAGGTCAGGTTTAGGCTCATCCACACGTGACAAAGATTTGGGGAGAGTGTTTTTACTCTGTGTGAGTGAGGCAGACGCGTGTTGGGGAAGACACGTGTCCCAAATAAGCCTTCACAGAGGCATGAACCTGAGATGCTGGAAGGGCATCCTGACAGGGAAGTTGCAGACCTGGGTTGTAACGTCTGAATGGCTTTTTCAAGCTCATTCCTTTCCCCCCCAAAAAGTGAACCAGTCTTGAAATGTATTGGAAGGAAGGAAGGAAGGGACCAAATCTGTAAAGAACGAGTAAGATTTGCACCAGAGTCCAGAGAAGTGTTAAATGTTAGAATAACTGTTACATACCAAGTGTTTAAACCCGGATTTGGTCTCTTTCTTCTATGTCTCCTTGAAAGCCCTACTGTCTAATTCTGTATTTACTCACTTCTCTGGATTTATTTACTCTGCTTCCCAAAGTCCACCCAAATATGAGCTTGTTTGTTTATTTTCATTTGTATGCCGCTTTTCTCCCAGACAAGACAGCTTCCAAAGAGAATCAGTTTTAAAAAGCAACAACTTAATAACAAATGGTTTACGACAATTAAAAGAATCCCCACCTTAAGCTATTTAAAAATCACTCAGAAGTTAAAAACAAACAAACAAATAAGTAAATAAAACATACATCTAAATAAGAACCCTCCATCCCTAATGGTTAAAATATCTTCTTAAACAGAAAAGGTGTCTTTTAAGGGGAAAAAATGGAAAAGCAGTTCAGCTTCATTTTCCCAACTGAAACGGCCTCTTAATTCATTTGCCTTGGGGCCAAAATACCAGTATAGCATACCAGTATACCCAGGCATCGTACCAGTACAAAGCGGTGTGATTATGACAAACCTGTTTTAAGGGAGGGTTAGTTAGCAAACTACAGTTTCTGGAGCCATTAAAAAACTCTGTTCTCTACTTTAACTAAAACAGAAAATCATTTTAGATCCCAGGGACCTGGATGCGAGCCACGTCGAGCCCAAACAGGACTGGATTCTTGATCAAAGGCACATATAGGCTTGTCTTCCTGGACTAGAAATTTAAGAAGCCGGACTGACGTCAGTGAACCTCAATGGACGGAAAGAGATGTGTTTTAACTCATCCTTGGTGTCTTAATAATGAATCACTGGAGATGTTTTACTAATGCAGGACACACACGCCGCACAAACACAGGGTAGACATGCTTTGCGTGCCTTGCGGCACGTTTTGCGTCCGTTGCCTTTTGGCCTTCTGCAGCAGGGCTGATGGTGCTGGTTTAACTCTCCTGCCCCAAATAAGCAGATGGAGCCCTGTCACCGTTTGGAAAAGAGAGGCTGAATTCTCTGGGTTCACAATTGTAATTCTAGTACAAAGTGAACCTCTAAAAAGGAAAATAAATAAAACTATTGTTATTATTTGTTAGGGACATCGTTAGTTATAAGGATTTTAATAAGTAGGCTCTTAATGTCTAATCATGTCAGGGAGGCTTTTGTATTGGGGCGTGTGTTTTACTAATTAGGTTTTTAACTTCTGCATGTTTATCGACTTTATACTGTTTTTAAAAAGTCAGAACTTTTTTTAAAACCGGATTGTAAACCTCTTCGTTTGGTGCCCAAAGACATTTAAAATGCATCCCAATCGGAACTATTTGCGGAGAGGGAATCACTACTGAAAAGCTCTTTTTATTGAAACGAAGGTCCAAAACACACTGCAGAAATAATCCAGTCTGAGACTATTGCCCGGGCTCAGTGCTAGGGAATTCTGGGAACTGTAGTTTTGTGAGACATTTAGCTACCTCTGTCAGAGAGGTTCAAAGTTCAAAGTTCTTTATTACGACCAATCGGTCAGCACATCTGTCAGAGAGTTCTGGTGCCACAATAAACTACACTTCTCAGGATTCCCTAACGCTGAGCCAGGGCAGTTAAAGCAGTCTCAAACTGGATTATTCTGTAGTGTGTTTTGGACTGAAATTGTTTTGGGCTGGATAGGTACGTCTGCATTCTCTACCTGAAAATTCAGGTTTGGAATCTATAATCATCTCTGAATGACTTTCACATCAGTCTAAAAATGTCCTTTAAGTTTGGACTCCTGGACAATACAGCCCTAAGGAGGTTTGTTCTGAAGAAAGTGCCCTTGGGCTCATCAAGGGTGGGGAGGTTCATGTCTGAATAAACAGGTATAGGATTGTGCTTTTAATTAGAGAGATCTTTCAGTGCCAGAGAATCAATTGAATAAAGATATGTAGTTTCCCTTTCCAGTCAGCCTTGGAGTGACAGGAAAGGTCGTAAATGCCAGGCTATTTCTGCCATGGCAGAAGAGTATGAGCAGAGATGTTGCTGCTGCTGCTGCTGAACCCCCAATTTGAGGCCTAAAAGAACCAAAACCAAAAAGAGAGAGCTACTTTATCAACATCAGAACTTCAAAAGACATACTTTACCAAATGGGAAAGTCCCAGTGTAAAAACCTGCTATTAAAAAATCACAGTTCTGAAATTGTTCATGCTCACAGAACAGGAAAAATTTTTAATGTCTCTAAATGTGAAATGGGTACCTTAACACTTTTTTAGAAAACAGCAGGTGAAAAGGATTTTTCCCCTCAAGGTCATTGGTAAATAGCAAGGGCATTTCCTTTTGCCTTTCAAGTGTTAGTTTCTACCTTGGAGAAACTGACTTTAGATCTGACTCACTTTTTAAACAACTTTTTCAAACTTCCAGTAGCTTGTTTCCCCCTTTTTTTGCTCCCACTTCTATCCTATCCTAGGCTGCAAGTGGCTTACAAAGGTGTTGCTTTTTTGACATTGAAAAGGGAGGAGCTCTTTCCCTACAAAGGAACATCTTTGCTCAAGATTGCTATCTGCTTCCTTCTTGATTTCTGACTTTTTCACCTCACATGTTTTATAGAAGCAGAATAGATTGCTTCTTGTATTCTTAAAGCGTATTAGACAGCAAGGGTTTATCATATTTAAAGTTTAATGACTACAGGAATGTTGTTTAAAAAAGAACCAATTTGCATTACAATAAGTAAGCCAGTTTAGAAGTTCGTAAGAGCTACTAGCCATCGACAGAAATTACTAGCCTTCTGGTTACTGGCAAAAGAGGAGTTGAAACTTCCATACAGATTTATGGTAAGCACAGAGGAGAAACAAGCATGGGCTTCCCATCCTGTCAGCCTTTTCATGCAACCTGCCTTAAATTATTTCTTACCTGCAAGGCAAGGCTGCATCAGCCTCTACTCTTTTCCTTTTACCCAACTGAAGTGGAGTTAGATCATAGACTGAGTTATATGGAGCGGTCTAGAGAAGATTTGTTGAGTCTTTGGCCCTTTGAAATCTGAAGAGTTGTTCTAAACTTACATTCAGAGTGGAGTTAACACATTCTTTCCCTGTTTTAATGGAAACATTCTGGTCTCATGAAGCTTCGTCTTCTTTGTTCTGCCACCCTCTTCTGCCTCTTACTATATTTCACAACATGATTTCCTCTGTCCTTCAGCTTTGGGGCACAAAACGGGCATTACGAAAATGGCTCCTGAAGCTCTTCCTACCCGTCTAGCTGTCTGCCTTGTTACGGCATGCAAGAGCTTCTGCTGAGTAATTGCCCTTCTTAGCCATGCGAAATGACAGATCTTGAGGAAGTGCCTGTTCACTGTTATGCTGAAGTTATGCTTTGTACAGTACTGGCTGAATTAAGCAAAACCTCGTAAATAATGAGAACTTCAGATAAAACCTAGTACTTAAAGGTGGCTACTAAATGCTTACATAGCTGTGCTTATGCTTTTGCCCTCTGAGAAAAGAGTCCTAAAACTTTGTCAGAATTATCAAGGATAAGAATAGAAGTGGATGTAAAATACTTAATAAAAATTAAAATTGTCCTCTCAGATGTGTAGGTTAATGCAAGTCAAATCAATAAGCAATTCTCTCAATAGCCTAAGTGCAGTACTAACCTGGACAATGGTTTGCTGAAGGCAATCAAATGAGTTTAAACTTGGGAAGAGAAATGTGGCTGGCCAGATGTTGGGTTGCAGTCCTCATCCCTTAGCATTGCTTTGGCCTGAAGAAGATGGTATGTAAACATCTGGAGAGGAATGTCTTCCTCTCCAGACGTTTACACATGCCAACCTGTTGCTTTGTCCACAGTCAAACCTTGGTGATGGTCTGTCAGCAACTTTGAAATTGTAATATATTTCCATTTTGAATTGAGGGAACTAAAATATCTCAAGCAGTTTGGGGTGGGTTGGAAATAAAGGCTTACAAAATACCGAGTACAATAGGACTATGTGTTGTGTTAACCTTGACTTGGAAACCAATGTGAAGTATATTGCCCAGCCCCAGCTCTTTGTTTTGGAACATTTTCCACCCATTCTGTGCCCTTTTTTGCTTGTGACACATAGGTTGGAGAGACCCTTGAGATGCATACCTCTGTACATATGCCATCCTTTGAGTGGCAGGCTAGAAAGTAATGGTAACCATGAAATAAGCTCTCCTTCTGTATCCATTCCAACAGAGTCTTGATCCAGTCAGTTTTTGAGGATCTTGCTTTTGGCTTCAGCACTGTGGTGGGGGAGGGGAGGCATAATTTGTGTGTGCCCTAATAGTTTTCCCTTATGTTTTTTTTTAGGGTTGATTTTAATGTCCCAATGAAGGACAACAAAATAACCAACAACCAAAGGTAAGCTCTTTGTATGTTTTAAAGCAAGGACTACGGTTAGTACTGTTTTATTTTTTCCTTCACAGTGGCCAGTAGAAGAAGAACACTCTTCACTTGTATGAAATATCAGGAGTGGTCCTTGAGATCTCTATTGTATGAAATATCAGGAGTGGTCCTTGAGATCTCTAGGTAAAGCTTGGAAAATAATGCAGGTCATAACCAGGCTTGCGGCCACCACCTTAATTGAAAGATGATGTTGATTCAGTTTGTCTTGACAGTGTTTCCAGATGATGCTATGCTAAGGTTCCCATTGTTCTTTAAAAAGACTGAGCACTAAATTTCATTCTGTATGGAAGTAGAATGCCGTCACAAGGTTTCAGAACTTGCTGGCACCATTTAGCCCCATGGACACTAAACACATACTGCTTTCTCTTTTAAAATGACAATTTGAAAATGCTTCTCTGCATTCACCGTTTCTGCACTTGGGTACCTTGTGTAGAAGTGATGTTCTGGATGCTAGAAAGGCAAGTGGCTCCAAGAACTTTTATGGCCTCAGCATGGCGAGTTGTCATTCCTGAACACATTGAGGAGAGACAATTCACCCTTATTTCTGGCCAGATGTGGGGTGGTCTGGGGGATCTTGAGGGTGTCAAGAACCACAAAGACAGTCTTGGTGCTGCATTCTTCCCCTGTCATAGAGGAATTGTGATAGAAGCCTTTTGTTCACAGCTGTGACCCCTGAATTAAACTTTCTGTTTCATCTTGTGTTTTCATTGCAGAATTAAGGCAGCTATCCCAACCATCAAGCATTGCTTGGACCATGGAGCCAAGTCTGTGGTACTTATGAGTCATCTGGGGCGGCCTGATGGAGTTCCTATGCCTGACAAGTACTCTCTGGAACCAGTGGCTGCAGAACTCAAAACGCTGGTGGGCAGGTATGGCATCAGACCTGTTGAAGATAGACAATAGGTACTGTAAATTTTCTGTGAAATAACAATTTAAAATAATGAACTCACACTGCATCTCTTGGATTGTCTCCAGAGATGTCTTATTCATGAAAGACTGTGTTGGTGCAGAGGTGGAGGCTGCTTGTGCTAATCCTGCAACTGGTTCTGTCATTCTACTGGAAAATCTCCGGTTCCATGTGGAAGAAGAAGGAAAGGGGAAGGATGCTTCAGGCAATAAGGTAAGACATTGTATTCCTACTGGCTTCACAAGTTGTTCCCCTTTCATTCCAAATTGAGAGTAATCATAGCAAACAGATGTTTTACAAACAGTTGATAACAGTTCATCCTTAGTGACACAACTGGAAATCAATTTTAAAAGTGGATTAGTAAAAGATGGAAGAGCAGCCCAGATTGAAAATGTCTGGTAGAATACATTTTTAAAAAGTTTGTCATTAAAACACACACTCACTTGCTATTTTAAGTACTCTTTCACATGTATGCAGCATACACTTCTCCCTCCCAAAAATAAACCCATCCTCTTGTGGCAGCTGCTGGTGGCAAACAAGGGATTCTCCTTGCTTCTTCTCCATCTATTCTTTCCCCAAAAGTGTTACCTCACAGCTTTACCATGCTGCATTTGGGTTTTTAAAGGGCTTCCATTGTCAGCAATAAATGTCTTTTCATTAATCACTCCATAGCAGTTAATGCTAGAATACATGGAAGAAGATGTATCTAGTTGTGCCTTTTTATGAAAGGGAGTTTGGATTAAAGCAGAGAAAAATGGCTGAAGGAAATGGGGCACAAAGAACCTATTTACTGAAAATGTTCTCGAGAAGGAAAGAGAAAGGCATAACCTGGGATGAGAAGAGCATATACAGGCAGAGAGCATGTTCAGACCCTGTACTGGGACTAAAAACCTTGAATGCAGATGTCACTTGCTTTCCTGCCTCCTGTTCATGCCGTCTTGTACCTCTGACATTTTCTTGAAGGTCATTGAGAGTGTTTGATCCCAGTTGGTTTCTTTTCTTAGCCGCTCTGACCCCATTAGGCCTCGAGCTTGGCTCCTTCTTGAAGCACCCAAAGTGTAGAAGGCTTATATACAGTACGGTGCCCTTTCATGGGGTGATACAGAACACCACATAGTGCTCCAGAAACATGTGCAAGCAAACTGAAGACTGAGTGCTGGATGCAACTTTTAATACAGTGCTGCTCTCCTTTTATTCCTGAACCTCTGCTTGAAGTACAGGCTGAGTAATTTAACACTGATTGTTGCACACTTGCTCACATTTGTCTCTTGTTCTCTCCCATTTTAAAAGTATACACTAGTTTTGGTAGCTTTGCAAACATTTCCTCACATTCATATGCAGTGTGTTCCGTTTCAGAGCACTTGATGCCATTGTTTGAGCTGAGTAGAGGGTGGTTGCAAGTGTGAGCAAAGGCCTTCAGAAGAAGTCTTACAATATTTAGTGTATTGGCTGTGGCAGTACTTATTGGGGGAGAGGGAGGTGTTCCTGGAAATGGTCTTTGCCATCACCAGTGTAAAAATTGTTCAGTTCGTGTCAGTAAGGTAAAACAACCTTGTGTTTTCATCTCACTTGTTCTCTTCAGATTAAGGCTGATTCTGCAAAAGTGGATGCTTTCAGAGCTTCACTTTCTAAACTCGGAGATGTTTATATCAATGATGCCTTTGGAACTGCGCATAGAGCCCACAGGTGGGTAACCACTGTGCTTATGTCATCACAGGCAGACTTGTGTCAAAAATCAAACTTGTGTTTGGGCATAGTGTACTTTTAACATGAGAAAGATTAGGTTTGGATTCCCAACTGTATTCTAGAGTTGTCTATATTGCAGAAAAGAAGCAGCGAGATTTACCTCATTGGAAAGACTGAAAAAGGCCTTTTCATTGAATTATTTTAATTTTGCATTATTTCTATGCAGACCTATTCAAGCTGTTCTGCGTTTGAATCTGTTGGGCAGTTGAGCTGCTATTGACATTCTGGTTATTGAATTTTTTATTTATTGTAGATCTTCACTATTAACACTTAAAATCCACTAGAGGTTTCTTGCTAACATATGAAGATATACTTGTTATTTGCTATCCATTTTAAACCTTCCTTTTGCCTATTTGGAAGAATTACAGATTCATGTTTACATGTCATATCTGTTTTAAAAAAAGTTTTCTTTAAAAAGCAAAGCTTTATGAAGGCAGATCTTTTCTTATGCATTCCTATAATTTCATTCAGTTATTATAAATTATTTCCATGTACAAATTGCAGGTCTCAGAAATTTTTGCAGGATGTCAGCTCCCTATTACACATTAAATCAGAAAGATAAGAACTTCAAGAAGTACTTTTAATGTTTTTTCCTGCAGTTTTGTCTTCATTGTTTACATTTGCAAATAAATATTTGTACAGTTGTGGACTTGGAGAGTTTTGTGGTAATCCTCATAGGGTCAAAAGAATACTCATCAGTGCAGTGAATTACTGAGGGTTGTTTTGTTTTTTTCCCTCTCTCCCAATGAAATAGTTCAATGGTTGGCGTCAATCTGCCTCAGAAAGCTGCTGGCTTCCTGATGAAGAAAGAACTGGACTATTTTGCCAAAGCATTAGAAAATCCAGTGCGCCCCTTCCTGGCAATCCTTGGAGGGTAAGAACCAAAGCACTTTCTCCTTAAGCACATATCACTTTCTCTTAAAATATATTTAAACTGATAAATTACAGTAGGGATCATGAGTGTCTTTAGTGTGTCCAAATACTGTCGTCCCCCCAGCTGTCCTGAAGATGGTCAGTTTTTAGCCATATTAGTTAGAATAGTGTGTGTATCTGACCTTTACATTAGAGTTCAGACTACAAACATAATCCCTTCTCAGCAATTTACTCAGTGTAAATTGAAACTGGCTGCCATTATGCAACCATGAACTACTGTACATGTTGGGCCCTGTAGCTCCCAACTGAGATATTTTTAAAAGGGATGATTTATTTTTTAAAAACAAAACACGGAAAACAAAAGACTATCCTAGGGACATTCTTTAACTTTGAAGGAATGTATTTAATACAGATAGAAACACTCGCTGAATTGTCTTCTGAACATATTACATAGCCTTGAAACCACTGTTAGTATAAGGCTTCCTGATCAAAAGCGACTGGAGGCAACCCACTTCTCACCTCCATGCCTCACAAGCCCAGCTACTTTTGGATGGATAGATGCTGTACTTCACAGTTACCTTTCTGGGCAAACAGGTTCCATTTTACTTATCATCTGAACAAATATTCCCACAACACTGCAACTTCTGCTAGTAAAGAACATGACTGTGATATGAATAACTGGACAAGAGAGGGCAGCATAATCTGAATGGCTTTGGGAAGCCCAAGTATTCTTCCTCACTTTTTTCACTTTAGCCTTGAATAAAATTACTTTGTGTTCCACAAAACGATGGAGAACAGTAACAACATTTAAGTCCAGCAGAAGGAGCTAGAGCAAGGGTCCAGTGACAGTGTTGACTTGACAAATATAGTTCTAGTGTTCAGGTTAATATTTAGGTAATATGTGGATGCATAGTATATAATTTCTCTGACATCAAAATATTAACTTACATACTATGCATCCACATAGTGAATATCACTGCATTATAATTTTCTCTCTGTATTATAATAAACCTGTATTTAAGTAGAACTTACAAGGGGAAATGGTAAAAGGTTGGCTTGGTTTTGTGACTTTATATCCTGTATTTCATAAGAGTTAGAGATGTCTTAGGTGTTTGTAAACTAGAATGCAAGTAGTCAAGTGGAAGTGGAGCAGTGTCACGATATTGTAACACTTTCTAGCAGTTTGTAGCTCTGTTCAAACTGTTCAGGGGGTAATGTGGTTCTTTTTCTCTTCACCTTCATCAGAGCTAAAGTTCAAGATAAGATTCAGCTGATCAATAACCTGCTAGACAAAGTTAATGAGATGATTATTGGTGGTGGAATGGCTTTCACCTTCCTCAAAGTGCTCAACAATATGGAGGTATGCAACTTGTGGTGTTTGCCCTTAATTGGGGATGAGGTGCATGTAAAGAACGCTACATGTACTGGCTCAGTCTTGTTAATTATTTTGTTTAATATGCGTTGAATCGTTTTGTTCCAGAACAAAAGAAATAATGGGGCTTAAAGCAGGAGTGGGGAGACTTCAGGCCTGTAGGTGCTCCTTTGGGTTTTATGCAGCTCAAAGATCCATCAACCACCGTTTGGTAAAGAAACCATATTCTTAGATCTAAAGAATTTCATGCCCAGGAATTTGTTTTGAGCAAGTGATGTGAATAGAATTCAGTGTCCTTCAAAAACCCACTCCTGGCCAACCCAACGTTTTCTCCATTTCAGCAGTATAACTTAGGATAATTGCAGCTGTTGTTAAGTGACTGGAAGTAAGAAATTCTTTCCAGTGTATACTGCAAATCACACCACTAGAGACCTTCCACTAGATCCAGATCTAACTTTTTCTGCTATCCTTGCTTTAAGAGGCTAGCTTCTACTAGGCAGTTCAACTACTAGTAGTTACTTCTGACCTGAATTTTTAAACAACGTCATATATTCTCTTTGGCTCTCCAGATTGGCAACTCTTTATATGATGAAGAAGGGGCAAAAATAGTCAAGGATCTGATGGCCAAGGCAGCGAAGAACAATGTGCGGATCAACTTGCCCGTTGACTTTATCACTGCAGATAAATTTGATGAGAATGCCAACACTGGAAAAGCCACGGTGGCCTCTGGCATCCCTGCCGGCTGGATGGTAGGTCTTGAAGATGGACGAGAGACTTTGAGGACCCTTTGTCTCTGCTTTCTGGTGAAATGGCTGAACCAGCATATTTTTCTCTTTCTCATTTTAGGGTCTGGATTGTGGTCCTGAAAGCATTAAGAATTTTGTTGAAGCTGTAGGGAGAGCCAAACTAATTGTATGGAATGGTCCAGTAGGTGTGTTTGAGTGGGACAAGTTTGCCGCCGGAACCAAAGCTGTGATGGATAAAGTTGTGGAAGTCACAGGCAAAGGCTGTATCACCATCATTGGTAAGAACTGATTGGTTCCACCTGTTCTTCTAGTCACCCATTCAAAGGTGGAGCTTTTCACTCAGTTGGAATGCTGGTTTCTCCTTCATAAGAAAGAATAGATGACACTTTATTATATTGAGTCAGCTCTTCGTACCGTCTAGTTCATCTTGGTCTGATCTAATGGGTACAATTTCAAACAAGGGTTTTTCTTGGGACTTGAATCTACTGCAGGCAGAGCAAGTTCTGTACTGTGGAGCCACCGTCCTTCCAAATCCTGCCCCCCTTTCCCAATTGTAATTAAATATTCTGTGTGCACACTCATGCTCCTAGTCTATTATTTCCTTCTCGTCAAATGATATAACAGTGCTAGCTTTACTTCATTTCTGTATCCCAAATCCTCTAAAACACATTTGTTTTGCTTTGCTGAACAGGTGGTGGAGACACTGCTACTTGCTGTGCTAAATGGAACACTGAAGATAAAGTTAGTCATGTTAGCACTGGAGGTGGTGCCAGCTTGGAACTTCTAGAAGGTAATAATTTGTTGTTTTTTATCCCTTTCTGTTCCTTGACAGTGTCTAGTAAATGGTTTTTCACAGAAGCAGTTCCTGTGGATGCACACAAGTGCCTTGGGACCAGATCTAGGTAGCTGGCGAGAATCAGGGTCACCATATGGACACCGGAATCGCATAAACAACAATCCCATATCCTCATGAGCACTCAGGACCTCCATTAGACCTTAAGGGCATAGTTTTGTAGTCTATTGGGCTGTGGTCTTTATATTCCTTGTACTCCACATCAGCCCTTTTAAAGAACAAAGCTTCTTTGCCCACTCTTTCATCAGTCTCACAAGACTGGCTTCCAGGGTTAAGATTTCCCATATTTGCAGCCTTTCAAAGAATCGCACAGACCTACATGAGTCAGACTTGGATTTTAAAAGGAAGATAATGTATAAGTCATTTCTTTATGGGCTGCGCTGTCCTATGAATGAATCTTGTTTTCCTCTCATAATTAGCTTTTTCCAATAGGTGTAAATGTTCCCATAAAAGGAACCACATTAAAATGCGTCTGCAATTGTTTATAACCAGGAGTTCCACTGCTGGACAAGGCTTTTGTCTCTGTTGCCTAGGATGTAATGGTGAAAGGAAAGAATGCAAACCAGTAAAAGGAGGCTTGTGATGGGACATAGTCTTAAGAAGGGACATTTGCATCCAAATGTAGGCTGTGCTTAACTTGGGAAGGGTGTATAACCCCCACCCACCCTAGAATGTTGTTAATTGAATTAACCTCCTTTTACTTCATTTATAAAGTAACTTAGATGCGCTCCCTCCTAAACTTTAGTTTTAACACATATGAGGACCACTGCGAGGCTGCAGTACTGGAATTCAGCAGCCTTCCATTTTTCTTGGGTTTAGTTGCCTGGAGCAGAAAGGTTTTTATGTGAAAAGGGAGACTTCTTGTTGCAGAATGATGAATGGTCAGTCAAGCCATGTAACACAGGTGTCTCTTAAACTTCCCACAGGTAAAGTTCTTCCTGGTGTTGCTGCCCTGAGCAGCGTGTAATGGAGAGGATGTGGAAGCATAGCAACCTCCTCCTCCCTGTAATGTTCCTGTGCACACAAGTCCTTAAAGCAGCCACTGCAACGCTTCTCTATCCGTACGAACGGCAGATCACAATGTAAACCTGGAAGCAAATAGAATGACGGAGAGGTTTAAGACGGCTCTGTTTTGTGGAGTCCGCAGTTTACATGATGTTGATTTGTCAACGGTTACCCCGTCGGAACTACTGTAGTGTTAAATTGTTCTTGTGAATTTAGAGTGTATATATTTATATTTTTTGCCTTTTTGAAAAGGCCAGGTTTCCCCTCATAGCTGCCATTTTCTCAAAAACAACCTCTTGAGTTCAGCTTCGACAGTTTGTTTTTAGCTGCTACGGCTTGTCAGTTCACACAATCCACAACCAAGAGGGAACTAACAAATTTCTGGATGTTGACTGTTAGCTTCAAAATAAATGTTTAAGATGTGAATCTTAAATGTGGTGCTCCTTTCCCTTCATGAAATAATTTTCCTAGCATTGTGTGGAAGGTGCATTTGGTACATTGTGTAGAAGGTGCATTTGGTCCCCTTTGCCTCTTAACTATAGATGGGTACAGATAGATGTATTTTAAACCCATCCTAGCATGTTTGCCTAGGACTGGAGACCAGGGTTTGAATCCTGGCTTGGCCATGAAACCCATTGGGCAAGTCACATTCTCTCAGCCTCAGAGGATGGCAGTGGTAAACCCCCTCTGAAGAAACTTCCCAAGAAAACCCCATGATAGGATTGCCATAAGTCAGAAACAACTTGAAGTCACACAGCAGCAAAGTACATGCAACAGGTAGCAGAAGATACAAAGCCAGCCAAATTTTAAAGATGAATTTTATGCCACTTGCTCCATCTCAGCTCTTGTTTGGAGTCTGACCATTTATAGGTCACTTCAACAGTTTCTGGAAAATGCTCATGTTTGAACTCAGTTGCGGTGGTTCCCAAACTTTGCTCCTCCAGATGTTTTGGACTTCAGCTCCCAGAATTCCTGACTGTTGACCAAGCTGGCTGTGGTTTCTGGGAGCTGAAGTCCAGAACAACTGGAGGACCAATATTTTGGGAATCCCTGTTTTAGAGGAAGAGTTGCACAGCTGTTTCAGAAGCCCCATTTACTATTCACTAATAATTTGGAGTTTAAATTGATTTCTATAATCAGTTTTGGGCTGGAACCCAAAAGGGAAAGAGAGTGCTCCTGTCTAGATGGTATTATGTGCCTTTTAGAAATTGTTCAGAATCGTGCTCTTCATCCTTTTTTAAGGCTACAACCCTGTCTGCTCTTAACCGAAGAGTTACTTCTCTTAACCTAAGAGTGGACTTAACAGTGGCGTTCTCAATAGATACACTTTAAATGTGATTTTTTTTTCTGGTATGAATGTGGCTTGCATGGGTTTTGGATCTGGATGCCTAGCTTAGAAAACAGCAAAATGCAGATGCCAAGAAGCCTGAAGATACCGTACTTTGCAAGGGCAGGAAAAACCAGGGATGTTTTTCTACCAAAAGATGGTGGGGAAGTGTTGGTTCTTCTTTGGAGGGACATAGTTCACTCTAAATTGGGACGGTTGTGCAGGGCAGAGCGAGCTTTGGACTTAAATAACAAATAATGTCAGCCAGATGTTCCAGCCAATAGCTGGACCGGCCACGCAGGTGTCGGTTAGGTAAGTATGCAAACATTGGGGGAGCCTAGACCCAGGTATTGAGCAACTACAGAGGAAGATGAAAGCTTCGGAGAAAGGAATGTCGGAGGAATTCGAGCTTAAAAGTTGGCTAATCACTGGTAGCATTTTGGAGCAAATTCAGGAGCATCAGAGGGATAATACCAAATTGGTTGAGAATATGCAAGGAAGGCAAGAAAAGAGGAGCACACCTTTCCCAATGCTGGGAACTTAGCAATTTGGCTCTCTTAAGTCTGAAACTGCCGAAACAAAAGAAGTCACGCGTGAAGAATCCTATTGCTCTCGCAGGACCTTTCTTGCAAATGCTGCAGATAATTCTTGGGGGAACCTGGTGCCTTTGCAGTCGTAAGGATTTGCGTAGTTTTCCAAAACAAAGCAGCATGAAATGCCACTTCTGTCTGTCTTTGTTTTCTCTGCTAAGGAATTTATATATTATATAAATTATTTTCTCTGCTAAGGAGTCTTAGTCCACTGTCCTGAAGAACTACGGTGCCTGGGGTACTTTGGAGCAAGGAGATCCCAAACTACAAATCCCAGGCTTCCATAAGACTGGAAGCTGTCTTGGTTAAAGTGGAATCGTAGTGTTATAATCGTAGATGCTACTAGCAAAATAAAAAATTGTCCCTAGATTTGGGACAATTACTAAAGGTAAAAGAAGAAAGTGCAAAGGCAGGTCTACTAAAGAAAACAAAAATAATGACCACGGAGGGTCTGCGTAAATTTAACTTGGACAATAAAGAAATCAAAATAACGAATTCCTGTACCTTGGATCAAATATTGATAGGAATGGCGACTGCAGTCAAGAAATTGTTTCCAATTTTAATATATGTATTAATTTCTAATTGCTCCTCGTAGAATGTATGCCACTGGCAGGTCTTGTCTTTATCTTATTTTAACTCGGCTGATTGTATGTACAGCGCCGTACAAACTTACAGCGCTTTATAAATAAATCTTAATAATAATAATAATAATAATAATAAATCGTAAGAAGACTAGGATTGGGAAGTGCAGCTAGGAAAGAGGAAATGCATTTTGTTTTATTTCTCCCAAAGTAAAAGAAAGGGCAAAGCAGCTCAACAATTGGAGTTGAAACAAAATACAAAGTTCCAAGCAAAACCCATTAAGCCCTCACTCCCGTTAGAAACATTGTAAAAGAGTTTTAAAAGGGCAATCAAATGAAAGTGATACACAAACAGGGACCACAGAGTAGCAACACGGTGGATGTGGAAAGTTACTAGCCCTGCCAGGACTGCATCCTCCATGTTACAGATCAGGCTTCACCCCAAGGACCCTTTCCTCTCTTTAGCCCTTGCAATTGCATTCTGCTTGACTCTAGAGACCAGGGTTCGACCCCCTGGGTGACCTTGAGCAAGTCACACTCTCTCAGCCTCAGAGGAGGGCAATGGCAAACCACCTCTGAACAAACCTGGCCAAGAAAACCCCAGGATAGGGTCGCCAGAAGTCAGAAATGAAGGTGCACAACAAGAAGAAGAAAACAATTTGTGGTCACCATTTTCCATCCCTGGAAGGTCCATCAAATAATTGCAAAGCCCATCGTCCTTGAGAAAACACCTTCTCCTTTGCAAACTGGGCATGCATCTTTGCTCGGTTCTCTCCATCCATCCTCCATCTCTTTGCAAAAGTTGGCCAGGGAGGAGGAGGAGGAGGAGGAACTCCATTTCCCAGAAGCCTTTGCAGCGGAGCACTGGGGGCCTGCTGGGAATTGTAGTTCCAGGTGGGGCTGGGGAATGGAGCTGGAGGAGGAAGAGGAAGAGGAAAAGGCGATGGTCGTGGAGCCTTCGCCTCTGGATTTGCGCCATGATGGGAGTCGAGGTAAGGGATTTGTAGGGCAGCCTCTGAGCTAGAAATCTCTAAATCTCCCCAGCCTTTGTGCTTTTGCTGGACCTCTTGCCCCAGCCCTTTTGTCCAGCTGCGATGGGACTCTGGAAATCCTCCTTGGAGCTGCTACAAGTTCCTGCAAAGTTACTTTCCCTTGTGCCTGCAGAGCCCTCTCCGCCTTATGTTTGTTTGTTTGTTTGTTTTGCAGGCTTTGTTCAGAGAGGGTTTGCTTGGTTTGACTTCCCCTGAGGCTGAGAGAGTGTGACTTAGCCCCAGGGTCACCCCTTAGGTTTCCGTGGCTGAGCAGGGTTAGGGTATGGCTTAGGATTTGTTCAGAAGAGAGTTGCCTTTGCCTCCTTCTGAGGCTGAGAGAGTGCGACCTAGCCCCCAGGGTCACCCAGTGGGGGTCAATGGCTGAGCAGGGATTCAGACTCCTTAAACCATTTCTCCACACTTCTTTTTCCTTTCTTGGCAGGGTTTGTTCAGAAGTGGGTTGCCTTTGCCTCCCTCTGAGGCTGAGAGAGTGCGACTTTGCTTTCTTCTGAGTTTGAGAGAGTGTGACTGAGCCCAAGCTCACCCAGTAGGGGATCCATTGGCTGAGCAGAGATTCAAACCCTGGTCTCCAGAGTCGGAAGTCCAAGAATCAAATCACTTTGCCAAATTTCCTCTCACTTTCTTGGCAAGATTTGTTCAGAAGAGGTTTGCCATTGCCTTCTTCTGAGGCTGAGACAGTGTGACTTGCCACAGGTCATCCTACGTCACCCTGGGTTTCCTTCTGCAAGTTATTGCAGGCCAAAAATAAAAATAATCCCCCAAATAAATAAATGTATGCACGTGTGTGTATGCATATATGTGTGTGTGTGTGTGTGTGTGTGTATATATATATATATATATATATGCTCTTTATCAAAGCCCAGGAAAAATAGTTTTAAAAATACCACACAACTGCTCTGGCCTTGCAAATGTCTATATATTTATATATCTATATTATATATCTGTCTATCTCTATCTATTTCTCTCTGTCTTTTGCAAGGCCAGAGCAGTTGTGTGGTTTTTTAAAAACCGTTTTTCCTGGGCTTTGATAAGAGTTTTTAGGGATGTTCCTTTTCGTTTCAATTTCAGGTATTTTCTGGTGGTGTGCAGGGACCAAAATTTCCTCGGATACTGAAGCACATTCAGTGCATTTGCAGCTCTGTGCTGGCTTCTTTCTTTTTAAAAGAAATGTGTTTTTCTTCCGGAGAGCTCTGGTGCCACCATAAACACAATAAAATAAACAATTCCTTCCAAATGCATCTGAGGAAGTAGGCTCAAGTCCAGGAAAGCTCCTGCCCCCAACTTCTCTCTCTTTCAGTTAGTCTCAAAGGTGCGGCAAGATCCCTTTGCCTACAAATCCCAGAATTCCATAGCACTGAGCCACGGTCGAACCAGATGCATCCAGAGCTGGCCTTCTCTAATCCCATTCCTCTAGGGATGCCCTTCCTTCCTTCCTTCCTTCCTTCCTTCCTTCCTTCCTTGCTTTTGGGATACATATATATTATATATAATTGATATCAGGGTGGTTTTTATGGTGCAGATGGGTTTGGGTTATGCTTTTCACTTTTGTATATTACAATGCGATGTTGTGTTGTTGCTGTAGATGGTTTTAATTGTTTTGAATTTTGCTGAGAGGTGGTTTTGTGTTGTTGTTTTTGAATGTTTTTATCTTTGAGCCGCCTTGGGCATAGAAATGAAATGAAATGAAATGAAATGAAATAAAATAGGGAAAGAGATGACAAGAAGCCCAGCAGAGAGGCATCGAGGGAGGCTTCCAAGCTCTTCTCGCAGCTTGCTTTAAAAATATTTTTCTCCCTTTTCTAACCCAACTTTCCGAAGGCCTTTCTTCCGGCGGCGTTTCCTGTCCTGCGAAAGGGAGACGTTGAGTGGCGTGACCGTGACCGTGATCTATTTGTGGAAAAATGGCAAGCTTCCTTCCTTCTTGGTCCAGAGAGTGTTGCTTGCGGCGGCGGCGGCAGCGGCTCAAGAGAAAGGCATGGGAGGAGGAGGAGGGGAGCCAAGGCCTTTTGGCCAAGGGAACCTCGGAGGACGAGGAGGAGGACGAGGACGAGGAGGTCCTGCCTGCCTGCCTTCTCTCTGCCTTCCTCGCTGCTCTTTCCCTGTTTGGGGCCTGGCTTTGTTTGGCTGGAAAGGCAGGCAGGGTTCGGGTCCTCCGGCTGGCCTGGCCTGTCCTGCTGCTTCTCCAAGGCCTGCCTGCCTGCCTGCCTTCCTTCCTTCCTTCCTTCCTTCCTTCCTTCCTTCCTTCCTTCCTTCCTTCCTTCCCTTCAAGGCCTTCTGGGATGGGAAGGTGCCTTGTCCTCTTGGGCCTGCCATCCGTCCGTCCGTCCGTCCTCTCGGTCTCTGCAGGGCCTGGACTTGGCTGCAGGGGTGCCTCCGCTTCTTGGCTGCGATGCTGGAGCTCCTGAAGGGGACTGACCCTTCCTTCCTCACTCAGGCCTGGGGTCAGAGCGAAGGCTGAAGCGCTCTCCCTCTGGATTATTGATTTCTCCAGCCTTCCCACGCAAGGCTCCAAAAGACACACACGCACACATGTACACAGGGTCCCCCAAACCCTCTCCAAGGGGGGCTCCCTGGCCCAAAGGCCCCTTCCTTCTTGCCTGCCTGCCTGCCTGCCTGCCTTTCTCTTCCTCTGCAAGGTTACCAGCCTTCCTTCCTTCCTTCCTTTCCTTCCTTCCTTTCCTTTTTTCCTTCCCTTCCCTGAGGCTGCCAGGTGTCTTCCTTTCCTTTCCTTTCCTTTCCTTTCTTCCTTGAGGCTGCCTGGCTTTCTTTCTTTCTTTCTTTCCTTTCCCTCCCAGAGGCTTCCAGGCTGCCTTTCTTTCTTTCTTTCTTTCTTTCTTTCTTTCTTTCTTTCTTTCTTTCCCTTCCCTTCCCTTCCCTTCCCTTCCCAGCTTCCTCCTTCCTTCCTTTCCTTCCTTCCCTCCCTCCTAGAGGCTGCCAGTCTTGCCTTCCTTCCTTCCTTCCTTCCTTCCTTCCTTCCTTCCTTCCTTCCTTGCAGTCCATCCCCCCAAATGCCCCCCCCAGGGCCTGGAGGCGGAGGCAGAGGCAGAGAGGCTGGTCCTCCTCCTCCTCCTCCTCCCTCCCTCCCTCTTTCCCTTCCCTTCCCTTCCCTTCTTTCTTTCTTTCTTTCCTTCCTTCCTTCCTTCCTTCTTTCCATCCTGGGAGGAGATGGAGTGGCTGCCTCCGGAGGAGCCCCCTCGCCTCCAGCCCCATCGGGTGAGTCCAGGCTTCCAGCAAAGCCAGATCTTCTTCCTTGGGGGATCCCTTGGGGTTGTCAGCCTTCGCAGGAGCCCCAGGGCCAGGGAACAATGGCTGGCAGGCCCACCCGCCTTGGCCTGGGTTCAAGTCCTGCCAAAGGGACGTGCAGGATTTCCTCTCAAACCCATTGAGATTTGCCACTGTTGCTCTGCCATTTGGCATGGTGTCTTCGTCGTCGTCTTCTTCTTCTTGTTGTTGTTGTTGTTATTGCGTGCCTTCAAGTCGTTTCAAGTCTGTCCTGGGGATTTCTTGGCCAGATTTCTTCAGAGGGAGGTTGCCGGGGCCATCTTTTGAGGCTGAGAGAGTGTGACTTGCCCAAGTGGGTTTGCCATGGCTGAGCCAGGACTCGAACTCTTGAGTCATAATCCAGCACTCAAACCACTACTGAATACTTTCCCTTGTTGGTCACTTTTCCTTGTCTTCTTTTCCTTGACCCTTACATCCGTCTTGGGCTCCTTAATTTTTCCTTTTATTCTTCCCATGAATCCAGTAATAATTTTGGGTTTTGGGATGGCAGTCATTTCTTTCCAAATGAGTCGCTGGAGAGGAAGGACCCAGCATTGACTTTTTGAGTTTGGGTGTCCTCCATTGTTTTGCTTTATTTATTTAATTCAGCTTCCTCTGACTTGTATTGCATGCAAGCAGAGCTCAAATCCCTCTTTCTTCTTCCTTTTCTTCCTTCTTTTTCTTTTTCCTTTTCCTTTTCCAAATCCATTCCATCTCCATTTAATCAATGTTCGGAGAAAGTCTGGGCTACTCTTCTTTCTTTCTTTCTTTCTTTCTTTCTTTCTTTCTTTCTCTCTGTTTTTCTTGTTAAACCTTTCTGTATCTTTATTGAGGAAGCTATTTGGAGACAAGGCTCGTGTTACAGTAGAAAGATTACCATTTTGGTTTGCCTTAAATTAAAACAAGAAGAAAGTGAAAGAACAAACAAGAGCAAGAAACAGTGAATCGAGAAGTAGAGGAGGCAACTTTTAGTAATTCTGTTTTAATGCATCACTTTTCTGTGTTTTTAACTGTACCGTTCTTTTAATATTGTGAGTCCCAGTTTTATGAAAAGAGAGGGATACAAATAAATATAATATTAATACTGATACTATTACTACTAATAATAATAGTTTAGCTTTTTCTAGGCCGTGGTGTTGGTCCAACAGTAATTTTGGCTGCTTTGCTTTCCTTGCAGATTACGGTTGCATCTGCACTGGAGAAATAATGCAGTTTGGGACCGCTTTGACTGCCGTGGCTCCATACTATGGAGTCCTGGGATTTGTAGTTTGTTGTGGCACCAGAGCTCTCTGACAGAGAAGGCTAAATATCTCACAAAACTACAGAATTCCATAGCGCTCAGTCATGGTAGTTAAACTGGTGTCAAACTGGATTATTTCTGCAGTGCGGATGCAGCCTGAGTATGCAGTCAGGCTTTATTTCAGTGGAAGGAACTGACAAAAATGCCTCTGAATAGTCTTTGCCTAAGTAAGAAAACCCTACAAAATCCATGGGGTCTCCATAAGTCAACAGATAACTTGAAGGCACAGACACAGTTGCTAAATAATACCCGAAAGGCAGCCTTAGATCCCATCTGATCTTGGAAGTTAAGCAGGGTCAGCCCTGGTTAGTACTTGGATGGGATACCAACGTATCCCAGGAGCTGGAGACTCTGTTTCAGAGGAAGGAAGGGGCCAAAACACTTCTGAGTCTTCCTTGCCAAAGAAAACCCTACGAAATTCATGGGATTGTCATAAATTGACAGACAAATTGAAGGCCAGTGAGCCAGCATGATGCAGTGGTTTGAGTTTTAGACTATGACTCTGGAGACCAGGGTTCGAATCCTGGCTAGGCCATGGAAACCCACTGGGTGTCCTTGGGCAAGTCACACTCTCTCAGCCTCAGAAGAGGGCAATGGCAAACCTCCTCTGAGCAAATCTTGCCAGGAAAACCCCATGATAGGGTTGCTTTGGGAAGTAGCATGGAAGTAGCATGGAAGTAGCTTCCAGAATCCTCAGCCATGTTGGCCTATAATAGTCCCATGTTGGCCAATAGCTCCTGGGATTCTGGGAGCTGAAGTCCCTCCTTGGCCCTTAAAGGGGAAAGGTTGCCTACCCCTGATATATATGTTCCAAAAAGCCAACCTTGATGTTTCCATCTTATATAAGGGACACCATTTTACTATGCCATTGTATTTAATGGGGCTTGAGCATCCATGGATTTTGCTATCCATGGGGGGACTTGGAACCAAACCCCAGCCGATACCAAGGGCCCACAGTATTGTATATTTTCAAAAATTTTATTTTAGATAATTTGTTTTACAATTGTATCCTATACTTTTATGTTTTTATTATTATTCTCTCTGTGTGTGTATGTGTGTGTGTGTGTGTGTATGTATATATATATAGATAGATAGATATAGATATAGATATAGATATATATCATGTATAAGTCTAGAAATTTCAGTCAAAAAAAATGACACCCACCCCCCCAAAAAACCTGAGTTGACTTATTCATGGGTCAATGTAAGTAGTGTAGTTTAATTCATATTTTAAAAAGGAACCATTCCCTGGTGAAAGTCAAGAATATAATCTATCCTGGAAGCTCCTCTCTCCTCCATCCAACTCTTAGTGTGAACATAGGAATTTTGTAAGTTCTTTGGCATTGTTTTCTTTTGCTTCACCCTTTAGGTCAGTGATGTCCAAATTCTAGTCTTCCGGGTGTTTTGGACTTTAGCTCCCAGAATCCCTGACCCTTGGCCAAGATGGCTGAGGCTTCTGGGAGCTGAAGTCCAAAACACCTGGAAGGCCAGAGTTTGGACATCACTGCAAGATGCTTTCTTATGTGCCTCTACATTTTACCCTCGACTTATCCACGGGTCATATCAAAATCTTTTCTAAAAAAATATATTTATTGGCATACGTTATGAACACAACAAACATATTTCTAGCAAACATACAAGACAGTTACCTTACATTCACTATGACCATCTTATTTAAATAAAAGTAACAATCAGACAAACAAACATAAAGACATTCATTCCTAACTTCCTCACCTCTTTGTTAGTTCTTATTTCTTAAAATATTTTAACTTCTAACTTTCTGTCTAAACCATATAAATGGATAAACCATATAAATGGATATCGCATCTCTCTGCTTGATTATGCATCTATAACCATTTCATTTATTTAATGACATTTTAAACATCGTACTGATAGACTTAAGATTTAAATTTTCCCCTTTAATCTGCTATATACATATATATATATATATATATATATATATACACATACACACACACACACACGTGTGTATTACCTCTTTGATGTATATGTTAAACCGAATTCAAATAAGTCATTATTTTTTACCAATCTTTCTCAAATTTTTCAGTCCATTTATTTCTAAGTAGTTGTCTTAGCTTATCATTCTCCCTGTATTCTCGTAACTTCAAGAACCGCTCGGATATCTCAGGTATTTTCTCCTCTTTCCAGTGTTTTGCGTAAGTGACTCTGGCTGCTATGATCATATAAAATAACACTCTTCTGTAATTCCCCCCCCCCCCTAAGGTTTCATTTAACATACCAAGTAAAAAGATTTTAGGATTATTTTCAATTTTAATTTGTAATATTTCTGTAATTGCTTTATGTATTTGTGTCCAATAATTTCTGGCTTTTGAGCATAACCACCATGTATCATATCAAAATTCATAAATTTTGGCCACCAAACCTGCCCTCGAATTGTACATTGCAGTTGAGTATATACACTCATCCCTCCATGTTTGTGGCTTTGAATTTTGCAGATTTGATTATTCATGGATTTTACAGTCGCCCCTCTGTTTTCACGGGGGTGGTGGTGGTGGTCTGTTCTGGACCCCCCCCTGCGGAAATAAAATATCGCGCATATTCAAGCCCCATAGGCTTGAATGGGTGTGTGCTCCCATGTGCGGCTGGGCGCATGCGCCATTTTAAATCTCCCCTCTTGCCAGTCTGCGTAAAGCAGGGGTAGGCAACCTAAGGCCCGGGGCTGGATGCGGCCCCCCGAGGCCTTTGCACCGGCCCCAGGCTGGTCCTGCCACTGCCGCCCCCTGCCGCCGCCTGCCATGATGATATTGATTATTGTTGTTATTACTTGTTCTTGGGGTTTTCTTGGCAAAATCTCCACAGGGGTTTTGCCATGGCTTTTCTGGGGCTGAGAGAGTGTGTTTGCATATATATTTTTTATTTTTTTTTATTTTTAATTTTTATTTATTTATTTATTTATTTATTTTTGGTGCTTCGGTCCCCCAATTGTCTGAGGAACAGCAACCCAGCCCCCAGCTCAAAAAGTTTGCCTACCCCTGGCGTAAAGCATGGACCGCGGACTTCAAGTCCACGAAAATGGCGAGGCGACTGTATTAATATGTTCTCTCTAGGAATATCTCTAGGTCTTCCAGAGCAACTCTATGGTCCACTTTAACCAAAAGTCGTCCTGAAGGACCTAGAGAGAACACTCCACTAGGCATTTGTAGCTTCTCGAGCGCAATTCTAGGGTCAATGTCTGGCAGATGTTGACCACAGAGTTGCCTTGGGAGTACCTAGAGATTCCTAGAGAGGTGTTCTCTCAGGTTGAAAACATAGTGTTTTGTTATTTGCGTTTTTTCCACATTCGCGGGGGTCCTGTGCCCCTAACCCTAGCGAATACGGAGGGACAAGTGTACTTCCTCCGCACCCTCGTGTATGTATGTGATACCAAAGGCCCACTGTACCTAGCTGTGCATAACACCCTGGTGTGTGTGTGTGTGTGTGTGTGTGTGAGTGTGAAAGAGAGCCATGTGCTTACCATTGTGTGTGTGTTGCACATCCTGCAGCGCCGGCTGCTGTTGCTCCCAAGGCTTCCTGGCAGGGCAGGAGAGGAATGTGGCAGAGCCAGTCCTCCAGCTTCCCAGTGTCTCCCAGTTCCCACGGTGGGGTGTGACTCCCTTGGGCTCCTTCCAGGGCACTCCTGGACGCTGGGGGTAAGATGGAGCCAGGGAGACCCAACACGGGGGGGGGGGGGAGATGGACGCCCCAATTCCTCCTGAGGTGTTTTGCATCTGGATGTGGCTGTCTTGGAAGGAATCCAAACCAAGGAGTCCAGAGGCGAAACCATGGCGAAATGGCAAAACGTTTGGGAACCACCAAATCTTGTGAGAGGAGCAGCTTAGGGAGCTGCATCTGCACTGCAGAAATAATCGAGTTTCACACCGCTTTAAGTGCCGTGGCTCAGTGCTATGGAATTCTGGGGTTTATATGGAAAGAGATCTTGCAGCACCTTTGAGACTATGGGGGGTTGCAGACTGCCAGAAATAGTGCAAATTGAGTCCACTTTAAGGGTTAGGGTTAGGGTTAGGGAATCATGGGAACTGTATTTTATTGTGGCACCAGAGCTCTCTGACATAGAAAACTCAATGTCTCAGGAAAAAAAAACAATTCCCATGATTCCCTAGCACTAACCCTAACCCTAAAAGTGGCCTCAATTTGCACTATTTCTGGCAGTCTGCAACCCCCCTAAGCGCAAGAGAGAAGTTGGTTGCATGTCCTTTCCTAGATTTGAGTCTCCTTCCTCAGATGCTTTTGTTGGGAATTGTAGTTTGTTGTGGCAGCAAAGCTGTCTGGAGGAGAAGGCTAAATGTCTCACAAAACTACAAATCCCAGCATTTCGTAGCATTGAGCCATGGCGGTTAAAGCGGTGTCAAACTGGATTATTTCTGCAGTGCAGATGCAGCCTTGGTTATGATGGATTGTGATGTAGTGTCGAGGGAGTGAGCCAACACATTTTTTAAAGAATGTAGCTGCAGCGTGTGCATGCGTTGTACAATATACAACTCTCTGCGGATCTTATCAGCTTGGAACAGTTAAGCCAATAGTTCTTTGAGTGAGAAAGAGACAGGTGAGATAAGAATGCAGAATTATTGGTTGGGATACACCTATAATGACTGATTTACTTTTACAAGGAATATCTTTTCCAGGGACTGAGTGCGGCTTTTGTTTCAATTAACACTTTAAATGTGTTCCTGAGCTTGACTACTTTGGCAGAAAATTTCTTACCAGAGGAAGAAATAACATGGGGAAAAATTAGGAAGAGTTTCGTTCTTCCACCAAAATGACAGAGTGTTTTTGTTTGTTTTTTAGTTTCCAAAAATGCTGCTGTTGCTTTTGAGACTGATAACTGCAGAAAATATAGCCTTGTCTTACTTTTAGATGCAGATATACCTCAGTTAACAGTCGATAATTCCCTGGGCATAGCAGAAAATTCGGTACCTGAAGCAGAATTAACATGGAAATACATTTATTTATTTTATATCCAGCTTTTCTCCTGACAAGAGGCTCAAAGTGGTTTATAAAGCATCTTCCTAACCCGTCTCCAGTATATTGTTGTTTGAGAGGCTCAGAGATCACAAAAATAGGCTTCACGTTTTCCAAATATTGCCTTCCTTTGATTGAAATGCTGAGCATAATCTCCTAAAGGCACCAGATCCTGTCTGATCTTGGGAGCTAAGCAAGGTCAGCCCTGGTTAATACTTGGATGGGGGACCGCCAATGAATGACAGACACTATAGGTTCTATTTCAGAGGAAGAAACTGACGAAACCGTCTCTGAGTCTTCCTTGCCTTTGAAGAACCTACAAAATTAATCGGGTTGAGATAAGTTGTCGGGCGATTTGAAGGCATACAGACTAAAGGCCTAAGCAGACTGCCAGAAATAGTGCACATTAAATTGAGGCACTGCCCTGGCTCAGTGCTAGGGAATCATGGGAACTGTATTTTTTTCTGGGACATTGTGCCTTCTCTGTGAGAGAGCTCTGGTGTCACAATAAATTACAGTTCCCATGATTCCCTAGCACTGAGCCAGGGCAGTACCTCAATTTAATGTGCACTATTTCTGCCTGTCTGCTTAGGCCCATAATTGTCATTTTTGCTTGGTATAAATGTTTGGATAAATGTGTGCTTAAATGTGCTCTCTTAGTGCTTAAAGCATTTACCATATTTTGTGGGACGGGGAAAGGACTCTTGGAAAGAATCAAGCGATTCCCCATTTTTTAAAAAATTGCTATTTGGTTAGTTCAGAGGAGGCTGATCCGGAGCACCTGAAGCTGGTCTTGCGGCGCAGTGTCTCATGTGGTTTTTATTAGATGGAGAACCCAGAGCCAGAAGCCTGGATTAAATCAGAAGAGGAATGGCAAAAGCCACAAGGAGAAGCAACCCAGGAGGAGGAGGAGGATGACGTTGGCGCATTCCTGAGATATTTGTGGGATGGGGCTGCTCACAGCAAGAGGAAAAGAGGAGGACCTGGAGCATGGGAGAACAAAGCAAGCTCCTAGCAAAGCAGTTACTCTCCACTAATCCTTGTCTGGCTGCTAAGAAGTTACCTAGAATCATAGAGAGGGGAGGTATCTCATGGGACATGTAGTCCGCCCCACCCCACAAATGCAGGAATATGCAACTAAAGCACCCCTGAGAGGTGTCTCTCCAAACTGTTTAAACTCCAAACTGGAATGAGTGACCACAGTATCTGCCATCACCTATGGGAACCACACAGCTATCTATCTTGATGCTGTTGGATTGCAAGTCCCATCTACCCCAGTGATCAGGAATTCTGGGAGCTGCAGTCCAACAAGAGATGGGGAGCCACACAGTTTTCACCTCTGCTGTGACTGTAAAGCTCTAAACTGTGTGGTTAGTTTAGTTCACGTATAGTATTAATTCGCTACGACTTGCGCATTTTAACAATATCCAGCAATATATGTATCTATGTAGAAATGTAGAAGTGAGATCAGACCAGCTTGAAACAAGCCGGAGAGCAAAACCTGACCTGCTTTTTCATTTAGCTTGGAAAACTCCCTAATGGCATTCCAGTCTTCCCCAGTTCTGGTGTTGACTTTTGGACTTTTGATGGACGGGGAAGCCTTCCATCAACTGAACCATTGTTATGGGCTGAACGTCTTTGTTTTTTCCTCCTTAGGGACGGAGGGGATCTGTTGAAACTGAGCCCTGGTATGAGATCACCTGGCGATGGGCACCTGGCTGGCTCCTCCGTCCGTCCTGGTCCCGTCCGTTGCTTTAGGAGCCAGTTGGGATGATCTCATGCCAAGACTATGCCTGTGGCCATTACTCCTTGTTTCTAATTAACAAGGTATTGAAGGTGGTTCTCTCTCTCTCTCTCTCTCTCTCTCTCTCTGCTTCTGGTATGAGGATGTATAATGCTACCCATGCACCTGTTTGGTGCCACACCTGTGTACTCACCTGAGGTACAGTTGGCAAGCCTTCGGGCTAGTTCAAGGCAGGCAAGGACAACGTAAATGGCTCGGGTGGACTACGTGTCCCTCTTTCTGAACTCTCCCAGCCGTAACGTTTACTTAAATGGGAGACACAGTGTGCTCTGCTTTTTAATCTATGCAAATAAAGGATTGATTGTAGGAGGCATTCTTTTTGGTTTGGCTGGGAATTCCTAAGTTGGAGACTTTCTAAGAGACTCACTCATCCACGCTTGCAGGAATAAAGAAGGTTAGCATGGGTTTTGGTGGTTGTTCCTAACTCTGGTTGTGGTTGAGCTTAGAAATATGTTGTTCTGTTGTGGCTGTTGAAGGGGGAATGGAGAATTCAGTCTCTAAATGTGGGAGCTCAGCTCCCATCACTCCTAGCCAGAGGATCCTAGTAGCAGGCAAGATGGGAGTTGTAGTTCAACTACCTCTGGAAGTGGGTGGCATTGGTGGTTCAGAGGCCAGTTTTTGGCCCTGGAACGTGGGGAGGGGGCTGCACAGAATATGCCAAAAATGCAAAGACAAAATGCAACCAGAAGTGGCCAGTTCTGTTTTTGGGAAACCCAGGTGTTTTTAGATGTTGACGTTGTCATTACTGTGCATCGTGCCCTTGGTATCTGATGGGGTTTGGTTCCAGGACCCTCCTTGGATACCAAAACCCATGGATCCTCAAGCCCCTTTATATACAATGGGGTAATAAAATGGTGTCCGATATATATAAAATAGCAAAATCAAGGTTTGCTTTTTGGAATTCATAAATTGTTTTTGAATATTTTGAAGCCATGGATGGTTGAATCTGTGAATAAAAAAAAACATCTGTGGATACAGAGGGCCAACTGTATTTACATATACAAGATATCTTGATTATAGGATCCAAGTCTTAAACATGACATTAGACCTTAAAAATCCGGAAAAAAACCACAATTGCGGGTTGTTTTTCAGACATATTTGTGTAAAGGAGAAATAACACAACATTAACCCGAATGGGAAGTCACCAAAACCTGCTCCTTTTTACTTTTGGAAGTTCCCGAAAGTAAAAAGGAGTAGGTTTTTTCGGCTTTCCGTTCGGGCTATTTTCACGTTATTTCTCTTTCACGCAAATGTTGTCTGAAAAACAACCCACAATTGTGGGTTTTGTCTACTTTCTGTTTGGGTTAACCCCAAATGTCATGTGAAAAACAACCCGCAAAAGTGGTCTGTTTTCACTTTAAATCTAGTTTCTGCACGGGATTCGTCCCCTGTGATAAACTCCATTGGTTTATGTTTCATATACACCTTACACACCTACCCTGAAGATAATTTTATATGTAATATTTTTACTAATATTGTGCATGAAATAAAGTTTGTGTACACTGAACCATCAGAAAGGAAAGGAGAGTCACTATCTCATATGGACCATTTTGGAATTGGGAGTGCAGTTGGTCCTCCGTATCCATGGATTCTCTCCATGTATGCTACCTGAGTTATTCCACTATTTACCCAAATAATTCTCTCTCTTGACCAGCCCCAAGAGGTTTTGCAACTTCATCCTGTGCATTAAGGGTCCTGTGAGATCAACATAAGTCTTTGGATCCCAAAGGCATGCCAGCTCTTGGTTTTATTCTTTGCCCACGGTTAGCATCCATGAAATTCTAGGTTGGATCCTCGACATCTTTTGATGTTTTAATTCGGAGGTGTTGGATGGGCTGATGAAGACCCTTTTAGGCTAAGGCGGGCACCAAATGTCTGTCCCTTTTGCCTAACCCTTTTCCTAATCAATCCTCCGTCGCAAAACCTCCCAGTTTTACTTGTGGGGGACTTTCAAGGTTAACTTTGATCTTGTGTGCACAAGGAAGTTTATTGCTGGGACAAGGAGAGGCAAGGAGGGACTAAGGATTTCTTGTTAATGAGTGGCAGCCTGTCTGGTCCTCCCCCTCAGTGACTTCTATTTGCAATGAAGACAGGCATTTTTATGGCATTTACGCCCCATCGCAATTAATAGCCCTTGGAGGCCGTGTTAATTGACATGGCTGCAGCCTGTGGAATGCTGGGATTTGTAGTCTGGTGAAGCGCTAGAACTCTTTGGAAATCTAAATACGCCTCCTAAGTTCCACATAGAGCAGTATACAGAGATGTTGACCAGGACAGCAACATTTTGTGCTGCTGCAGTTAAGACCCGTGAAAATAAAGTTTTAGTAAATGATTAATTAGGCTTTTATGATTTGTGAATTATATTTTAGGTTCTTTATGACTTATATTTACACTTACATTGTATTGATGTCCATAGGTGTATGTATCTTACTAATGTTCATAGTATGTATGTATTTTATGTATTTTGGAATATGGTCATTGACTGCAATAAAACGATTGATTGATTGAAGCTCCTCATAGAGAGCCTGTGTGATGTAGGGATTTGAGATTCTAGAGACTAGGATTCAAATCTCTGCTTGGCCAGGGAAACCCACTGAGTAACTTTGGGCAGGTCACTCTCTCTCAGCCTCAGAGGAAGACAAAGGCAGGCCCTCCCAAACAAATCTTGCCAAGAAAACCCCTTGAAAGGGTCACCTTGGGGTTGCCATAAATCAAACGTGACTTGAAGGCACACAACAACAACAACAACAACCTCTACACAATAGAATACCATAAGGTGGAACCATGGCAGTTAAAGTGGAATCACAGTGTTATCATTGTGTAGGATGAAAAGGTGCCGTATTTCCAAAAGGGAATCGGACTCTCCCTTTCCATTGTGAAAGAATAGGTCTTAGAGTCCGCAATGCTTATTTCCATGGAAAACAGGGGGCTAAGTCATGGGAACAAGCTTGCTTATTTCCTCATTGCATTTTCCCTGTAGCAAATGGACCTTTTCTCATCTCCACTTGAAAGAATTGCTTCCTAATTAGAGTCTTGGCTAGTTTGGGCAGGTTTTCACACTGTTCCAAATCTAGTGTCTTCATTTTCCAAGTGGAGGAAAAGGGACTTGTTGCTTGCCTGTCGCTGCTAGGATTGCAGCAACGAATCTAAAATATAATGGATAGTAGGTAACATAACTGCAGGCAATAAACCCTCAAAAGGCCATTAATGCATGGGTTGGCTGTGTTCCCTTTTGTGCAAGTAGCCTTTTGAGTCTCCAAAATGTGTCTGTGCATGAAATGAGGCTGGAACGAAGCAGTTGCAAGAATGTCCAACTCCAGAGAGTATTGCGCATGACCTGTATGTGGCAGGGAAAGGCGGAGTAATGTTCTCTGCTTCTCTTCAGTGAATGTTTGGAGGGTTTAATAGGAAATATGATTTCTTTCATAGTGCAAAATTGCTTTGAAGCTTTTGTCCTCTTGCAATCGAGATTAAATTTGTCATTTTACGATGCCTAGAGTGGGAGAAAGAGAGAGAGGCAGCATGGAGGATTTTGCCAGAGCAGATTTTGCCTTTCTGTTCTTCTTTGCTGGAAAGCTTTTGGAGTGCTTTAATGCATCCCTCAAAGTCTGGCAGGAGGAGATTTGGGTTGGCTCTAGTTATCTCTCTGGGATTCACATAATGAAAGAAAGGCTCAGTGGAGAAAGTGTGTGTGTGTGTGTGTGTGTTTTAATTACAATAAGCATCCAAACTTGGCTGAAAGGTTACTAGTTATCACTATCGCATCTATTTGCTGCTATTTATAAAGCCTTGGAAGACTTGACTCAGCACTTCCCTGAATCTCTTTCTCTCTCACACTCACAATTTTGCCTAAAATCCTGCCTACGCTGCAAAATTCCTGGATCCCACTTCCCCCTCAAATCCACTTCCTTTGCAAGGAAGCGATGCAACACTGAACTGTACGCATTTCTCTTTGGACAAACTTAGTGTATAGTTCTAAATCAAAGATGTGTGTCCATGATTCTGAATGCCCTTTGTGTTGTTGCTGGTAAATGTTTATCTTGCTTATCCTCCAAGAAGCTTAGGAGGTCTATGGGGTCTTAGTTTCCTCCCATCAGCCCTGGGGGGGGGGGGGGTTGGGTCCATATTACCTAGCCATTGAACTGGGTATGGATTTGAGTCTGTCCTCCTTAGAAATGTAAAATTTGTGGGGAAAGGCAGGTGGCATTTTTCTGGGGTTTATGAGGCAGTAGAAAATGCAGTATTATGGGGGGAAATGCAATATTAGTGCCCTTGACAGATTGAAACACATTGTGTTACTTTTGCAACCTAAAATGCATTATGTATGATTTGCCATGGTATGTGAAAGTATCATGCTTGCTATATTAAGAGCACAGTTTACTCAGAAAATGGTTACAAATTCAGTTTTGCTGTTGTTGCTGTTGTGTATCTCTGAAGTTGTTTCTGACATTGGCAACTTTGTCATAGGGTTTTCTTGGCAAGATTTGTTCAGAGTCCAACAATATCTGGAGGGCTGACACTCTTTTCCATGGATTTTTGTCCCCAGCGTTTGCTTGTAGGTCTGAGTTGTGCGATGGCATGATTTTGTACACTAACTCTGACCAATTTTGATATAGAAGAGGGGTCAGTGAAGTTAAGGAGAAGATGCCTTGGTGGAAACAGTGGTGCTTTGATTCCATTTCTCAATGCTTTTCTCCATTTTCTGTTTTGAAGAATTTCCTAAAGCGTGACGGCATTGTCAAGTAACCCACATTGCCAAGGGGTCCAAAAGAATACTGCAGTTTTCTTGACTTGTGGGGAGGAAAGGATCCGTGTCTCCTGATGTCTCTCTTCTGACTCCCAAGAGCCAAAGTGAGTCACAAACGTATTGGATTCGCCTTCTGGAGTATGTATGGTCTTTTTCCAATTTGCAAACCATGGTCCAGCAGTGAAGCAGTCAGGGATGGCAGGGACACACTTATAGCTTAATCAGCTTCATTTGAAAATAAAAATAAATAGCTAACATCTCTTTGATAAATTTTAGAATGCCTTATCTCTTTCCCCAAAATATTAATGGTTATATCCCACATTTCTTCTTACCCATTTTGATCGTCACCATAACAACCCTGTGAGGTGAACACAACTGAGAGACAATGGCTGAACTAAGCTCACTCTGTTTAGCATCATGGCCAGGTGGGGATTTGAACCCGGGTCTCTCCAGACCTAGTCCAATGCTCAGTCTAACTAGTTTGCTGTAGTAGTTGTCCTGCTCCAGACTGGAGTGTTGCCCCATGCTACCAGTTTGGCCAGTTTGGCAGTCTTTTCCTCCTTTAGTTTTCAGGCTGTAGATGAGAGGGGTGGAATCTCTGTCTGGCAGGCCTAATTTGGTTCACAGAGGTTTGCACTGAAGGAGCTCCTTCTACTCATCTCCAATCACTGACAAGAGATAAGGAGCAACTGGAAAGCTAGGAAGGTTTTGAAGCAAAAGGGGATCTGGTTTGCAGCCCTGGAGCATTTTACATGGCATAGGAGCTCTGGTTTGCAGCCTTGGGCCATTTCTGGCATCGCCTAGGAGCTCTGGTTTGCACCCTGGCTGGGTTTTGCATGCCTGAAAGCTTTGGTGGGCTAATAATCTAATTTCCCTCCCTCTTCAGGTGCCCCCTTTCACCCTCCACCCGCAAGGCGTCGCTGTTGAGATGAGGACTTCAGAAGAGCAATCGGCCACGACAGTTTTACAGCGTTTGCTGCAGGAGCAGCTCCGATATGGCAACCCGAATGACAGCCGCAACCTCCTCGCTCTGCACCAGCAAGCCACGGGCAACGTGCCCCCTTTTGCTGGCAGTGGGAACCCGGGAGTCCCCGGCGAAGGGCTGAGCTCCCAGGACCACCAGCTTGGGACCCATGTGGCCCGCCAGGAACCTCAGGGCCAGGAGATTCAGATGGACAACAGCGTCATGGAGAAGCAGCTCTCCCCGAGGCTCCAGAATAGTGAAGACCTCCCGACTTATGAGGAAGCCAAAGTCCAGTCTCAGTATTTCAGGGGCCAGCCGCACGCCAGCGTCGGGGCAGCGTTTTATGTGACTGGCGTTTCTAATCAGAAGATGAGGACGGAAGGGCGCCCCACGGTCCAGCGCGTGAGCCCCGGGAAGGTCCACCAGGACGAGGGGCTGAAGGACTTGAAGCAAGGACACGTCCGCTCCCTGAGCGAGAGGCTGATGCAGCTCTCGCTGGCCACCAGCGGCGTGAAGGCCCACGCCCCGGTCACCAGCGCCCCCCTCTCTCCGCTCTCCCACCAGCAGACCAATGACTTCTACAAGAATTCGGGGCCACCGGCCCCTCTGCAGCCAAACATGAAAGGGATGGAGCATAGGGGGCCGCCCCCGGACTATCCGTACAAAAATATGTCTGGTCCGCCCATGAGCTGTAAGCCACAGGAGCCTGGACACTTCTACGGTGACCATCGCTTGGCCCAACAAGGCCGGTCGGATGGACCGATGATGAGGTACCAGCATCCTCCAGAATACGGATCGTTTAGGTAAGCGGTTTTTCCTTCCGTACAACAGTTTGGTGGATGCTCCATCTTCCAAGAAAGGTTGGATGTTTGGATGGTTGGATGGATGGATGGGTGGTTGGTTGGTCATCTCTCAGGAGTGCTTTAGGTGTCTATTCCTCCCTATCAGGGAGGGTAGACCGAAATGGCCCATGATTCTATGAACTCGTCCCTTCATAACTGATAATTACAAGGATATTTTCTTTTCTTTTTTGAGATAGCTGTCATTTAGATGTCAAGCATGGTTGGTGGGGCCTTAACTCTTAAACTCCTTTCCAAGATGGCCAGGATGGTCCCTTCCCTGCTGACCTTTTTGTTTTTTATAATGGCAGGCTTTTTAAAACAGAAAATTTTAAATGAAATTGGGCTGAGGGTGCTGTATTGTTTTAAACTGAACTGTTTTTAATTGGGTTTTTTTTTTTTTGTTAAAAAAATAAAACATTTAGGGGCATTTTATCTTTTTATATCTAGTGTTAAATCATTTCACTATCCTGGGATTTGCAGTTTAGTGATAAATCATTTCACTGTCCTGGGATTTGCAGTTTAGTGAGAGGATATTTAGAATTTCCTGCTAGAGAGCTCTAGGGTCTCCTGAAACTACGAATCCCAGATTTCCACCCGTAGCAGCCATGGAATCATAGTGCTATAATTTTAAAAGAGGTCCTAGCTTGAACTTTTCTTTTGCTGCATACTGAAAAAAATGTCAAGGCGGTCGTGTCTCATGCTTGAGTTCAGAAATCTAAACCCGGAAACCTCAGTAAGAAAGTTGTGCAAATTATTCATTGCAGTCAAATCATGACAGGGATTTCCAGTAGTTGGCAAAAGAGGTCATCATGCATAATTTTGGGGGGAGAGTTCTCAGTTTCTCTGATTTTGTTTTTTTTCCTCCTTGTTTTTGGAGATGGTTTGCATGCATGACCTGAAATGTCTTGTGCCATAGAAAGCCTCTTTGATCTCGCTGGAATAATATTGCAGAGTGCCAAGAAAGGCGGGTTTTTATTATTTTTAAACAATATATATATATATATATATATATATATATATATATATATATATATATTGTTTTGCTGTTTTGGGACTGGTGTATGCAGAGTTTTGCTGTAAGTGCTTTACAGAAAGCGTTTTCAGACAAATTTTTGCCAAATATCCACATGTAGAAATGAGGAATGGGGTTGTGTCACAAGTAGGATTTTACCAATATGACTAGAACTCAATTTTCTGGTCCCAATCAATTATTGTTTGATCAATAAATGGTGGCCAACCATTATTTATGCATTTATTATCCAACAGTTAAAGTTCACTGCATATAAATTAAAACAGATACAACATAAAATAATAATCAACCAGTAGCAATAAAATGAATCCGTTAAAAGTAAGTTAAAACCACTACAGAATATAACCATAATATAATATAATTTTAATGTATTATTAAAAATAATGTGTATAGAATTATGCTCAGGGTATATGTATAAAGTTTATATGAATCATAAACAATTTATGTTTAAACTTAATTAAATTTAATTTAATGTTTAAGCCTATTTCCAAGATATCTCATTATGTACATGGAAATATTCCATAATTGGAAAATATCCAAAATCCGAAACACTTCTGGTCCCAAATATTTCAGATAAGGGAGATTCAGCCTATAATCCTTTGCTTGATTCATTAAATCAGTAACTTTTAAAATATCACCTAGATTTCTTCAAAAAAGATCATAATGAAGTAATGCTAGAGGAAAAATTGAAATGGTTTGGAAACTTTGAATTCATTGATGTTATTGTTGTTGTTTTTGAAAAATGTAACCAATTGGGGTGACAAGTTAATTTTTTAACATATTATTTCCAAACTTTGAGTTCCTCTCTCTCTCTCTCTCTCTCTCTCTCTCTATATATATATATATATATGAAAGCTGCTGAAATATGAAGATTATCCAGACACTTTTTAAAAAATTGAATGATAAATGAATTGCTGGTACATAAATAGAGAAACCTTGCAATGTCAGCCAGAATTTCTCCAAAAAATGCCACAATGAGCTACGAAAAGAAGAAAACTTAAAATGTTTTGAAGACTTTAAATTTGTTTGTTTAATGTAAGCAATTGGGGGTAACAACTTAATTTTAATACAAATTATTTCCAAACTCCAAGTTCATGTCCTCTTTTTTTGAGGGAGGGAACGATGAGAAAGTTGTTGAAATATGAAGATTATCCCGACTCCTTTTAAAAAATGAACAACTGTTTTGAATGACAAATGAATTGTTAGTAGGCAAATAGAGAAACATTGCAAAATTGCTCAAAAAATATCGTAATGAGCTCTGCTACAAGAAGAAAAATGGAAATGCTTTGAAAACTTTGTTTGCTTAACGTAAGCAATTGGGAGTAACAATTTTAATGCAAATTATTTTCAAACTCTGGATTAATTTCCCTGTTTTTGGAGCAAAGTAGCATCAGCCAAAAAGCATGGGGAGGATTATTTTATTCCAATTTATTATTATATGCAAGTAATTAATTAACACAGTTAATTGACTTAATATTTTTACTCTATAAAAGCATCCCCCCCGTGGAAGGGATTAAGAAGTTTCTCGAAACCTTACAGGCCAACCTGAAACCGTTTGGCCTACTTTTCCGCCATCCGCTGAGGCGATTCTTTTCCCCTCAGCGAGGAGGCTTTGGGGCCTAGTTAGAAAGTTTAATTTGGTTTCTAATCTATTTCAAGGGAACAAAGGCTTCCTTCCTCCTTCATTGTTCAGGGGAACCTGAGGAGAAAATGAACGGTCTCTTTCCCTTTCCTTTCGGTGGTGGTTGTTATTGTTATTATTGTGAGGAGACTGTGTGGTGAAAGACGAATGTCAGCCAAATTGAAGAGCCTGTGCAGCCATTTTGTTTTCGTGGAAACACTGCAGTTGTGGCCTGGAGGGCAGTGGGCCAGGGTCTCATCCGCACTGCAGAATTAATGCAGTTTGATACCACTTTAACGGCCACGTCTCAATGCTAAGGCTTTGTAGTTTGTTGTGGTCCCAGAGCTCCCTGACAGAGATCTCATCCGCACTGCAAAATTAATGCAGTTTGACACCACTTTAACTGCCACGTCTCAGTGCACTTCAGTGCTGGGATTTGTAGTTTTGTGACACTCCTGAACCTTTAACGTTGGGGTAAAAGAGGGAACGTTGGTCGGTTTTGCTTGTCAAGCAATCATTTAGCAAACAACCCCTGCTGAAATTCCTTCTTCTGCAAAAAGCACGGAAGGTCTAGGAGCCCTCTCCATTTTGCACAATGGCAACCTTCCCTAGGATGCACAAAATCTGGCAACCCTAAACGACTCCCATCTCAGATTGCCAGAGTGAAAAATGGAGAGGGCTCCTATACAGGTTTCAGTCTCCCTTATCTGGAAATCCAGAATATTCCTAGATTCAAAACTGTCTATATGGATGGCTGAGATAGGGACACCTTTGCTTTCTGATGCTTCCATGTATGCAAACTTTGTTGCATGCATAAAAATCATTTTTAAAATATTGGGTGTAAAAATATCTTCATGGCTCTGTGGAAAAGGTGTATATGAAACATAAATATATGAAACATAAATAAATGCCGGTGACTGATATAGTGGTACTTTGCTTTCTGATGGTTCCATGCATGCAAACTTTGTTTCGTGCACAAAATTATTTAAAATATTGTACAAAATTACCTTCAGACTATGGGTATAAGTTGTATATGAAACATAAATGAATTTTGCGCTTAGACTTGGGTCCTATTGCCAAGATATCTCATTATGTACATACATGCAAAGACAGCTATTCCAAAATCCAAAAATATCCAAAATCCAAATCACTTCTGGTCCCAGGCATTTTAGATAAGGGAGACTCAACCTCTGTTCAATGGTGGGGCAGAAAAGGGAATTTCAGCAGGCCATCATGCAACCAGGTATGAAGCAAAACCTGCTGAAATTCCCTCTTTTTCAAAACCACTAAATGCGGAGGAGCCCTCTCCTGTTTTCACTGTGGCAAACCTCTTCTCTGTCCACCTCCTATCACTCTTTTGCCCACTTTTGTGGAGATTTCTAGATCCATCCCATTTTGAAATTTTAGACTGTAGCATCAACAAGGACAGCTATTGGCATCTGTATCTGTGCCTTCTCTAGTTTTCCCTCTGGCATTTGGATTTTGGAACAGCTGTCTTTGCATATATGTACATAATGAGACATCTTGGAGATGGGACCCAAGTTAAATACAAAATTCATTTATGTTTCATATACACTTTATACACATAGCCTGAAGGTAATTTTGTACAATATTTTAAAAATAATTTTGTGCATGAAACAAAGTTTGCATACATGGAACTATCAGAAAGCAACGTGCTGCTATCTCAGCCACCCCTGCAGACAATTTTGATTTTGAAATGTTTCGGATTCTAGATAAACCTGCATAGGAGCCCTCTCCATTTTTCACCCTGGCAGCCTGAGAGGAGACTCACTTAGGGTTGCCTGATTTTGCACATCCCAAGTAGGGTTGCCATTGTGCAAAGTGGAGAGGGCTCCTGGACCTTCAGTGGTTTGCAGAAGAGGGAATTTCATCAGGGGTTGCTTGTTAGCTGGGTGCCTTGCAAGCAACACTGGCCAAAGTTCCTTCCTCTCCCCAACCATTAAAGGTTTAGGATCCCTCTGGCAACCCTACCTGGGATGTACAAACCAGTGGATCTGTTTGGGCCATCTCAAGTGAACAGGGCTGGATTTTCTTTCTCTTTCTCTCCTTAGGCAGAACCCAGACCTTCCATTGCAGCAGCAGCAGCAGCAGTTCCCACCAAGACCTCCCCACCATCACAGCCCGACGTCTTCGCTCACTTCCTTGGGATCCCTGACGCTGGTCCAGTCCTTGCCACCTTCCCGGTTGTCTCCTTCCCAGCACCAGCCTCCCCTGACGCCCAGCCAGGGAGATCCCTTTTCTCTGCCACGGACCCAGCCGCTCTTCCTCTCCAACCAGATCCACCAGGGAGATCTCTACCGGCTCTGCCAACCCGTGATCGGGCAGCAGCAACAACAACAGCCGGGGGATTCGTACTCGGGGCTGCCACGACCTCCGCCAGCACCCTCTCCTTACCAGCAGATGCCGGTGGATCCTTTCGTCATTGTCTCCAGGGCTCAGCAGATGGTGGAGATCCTCTCGGAGGAGAACAGATCTCTGCGTCAGGAGCTAGACGGATGCTATGAGAAGGTGGCAAGGTTGCAAAAGGTAGGGACTAATGTAATCCCACCTTTCTCTCTCTCTCTCCCTACCTCCCTTCTTTGTCCATAGCCTTTTTGGATAATGTGTAAAAAACCCTTACACTTCATGCCAATGCTGTAGTGCAATGACACTCAAAATGGTGGTCTGCAGGCTCCCACCAATCCATGATCCGTGAACAGATAGAACTTAGCAAGTTTCCAGGAAATAAAGCAAATACTATATAGGTATATCTCAATTAACAAGGTCAATGTGTTCCTGAGTGTTACTTCTTTAACAGAAAGTTTGGGACCAGAGGCAGAAAGAATAGGTAAAGAAGAGGGATAGGTTCATACAGCACCAAAAAAAGAGAGCAGGTCAGCATATTTTAGCAAACTTCTTGGGCAAAACCAGTATGATTCAAGGGAAGGCAATGGCAAGCCTCTTGCCAGGAAAACCCCAAGCTTTAGGGTTGCCGTAAGTCAGAAATGACTTGAAGTCACACAACAACATACATCTTATATGCGTAACCTGATGGCAATTTTATGCCCAAAGTTTTTAATAATTTTATGCATGAAACAAAAGTTTTTGTATGTTGAACCATCAGAAAGCAAAGGTGTCACTATCTCAGCCACCCATGTGGACAATTTTAGAGAACTTTGGATTTACAGATAATGGAGATTCAGCCTGTAACAGGTTCTGCTTCTGGGCCCATGACATTATCAGTTATCTGACCCAATGTCCCCCCTCTTGTTTCATTAAAAGGCCAAAATGTTTACTTGTCCTCCACTTGTCCCTGATCACAAAGAGAACAGCATTGCTTCATGGGAGCTTTGCAGAATCTCCCTTCACAATATGCCCAAAGACATCATTTTAAACCATAACCTGGTAAATACCTTCATAGGGGCAGAAACACTCACCAGACCTCCCAAAGCTGGTGCATCTTTGACTATGGCTTAACATTTGTGAATGTTCAAGCTGAGGAAATAGATGTTCTAGTTATTTTGTGCTTTGTTTTTTCATTTGTCTTAGCTGGAGACGGAAATTCAGCAAGTCTCAGAGGCCTATAAAAACCTGGAGAAGTCGTCTTCCAAGCGGGAAGCCCTGGAAAAGGCCATGAGGAACAAACTAGAAGGAGAGATCCGGAGACTTCATGACTTCAACCGGGATCTCCGTGGTAAAGGAAACATTTTTTAGAAAATTCTGCTTTTCAAGTGGAAAAACTGGTGATTGAGTAATATAGGCAATTAAGATGGGTGATGTGAAGATGATAAGGAATTTTATCCTACCTTTCTTCTTTCTTTCCATTATTCCCAGTAATGGAATCCAAGGTAGTTAACAACATACAGTTGGCCCTCCGTATCAACAGATTCTTTATCCAGGGATTAAAGCATCCATGGCTTGAAAATATTCAAAAAGACATACCGGTACATTCCAAAAAGCAAACCTTGATTTTGCCATTTTATGTAAGGGACACCATTTTGCTATCCCGTTGTATTTAATGGAACTTGAAAATCCTCAGTTTTTGATATCCATGGGTGCTCCTGGAACTAAACCCCAGCAGATACCAAGGGCCCACTGTTTTTAAAAACAATATAGTATACAAAAACTTTGATAAAAGTATATAGTTTCAAGCCACAGAATTAAAGAGAAAACGGTGCTCTCTTTTTAGAAGAGGAAAGGGTACACTTTGAAATCTTAGAGTCTTGTTTCAGCAGTAACCCCACAAGAGTCCTCTTGAACCTGTTGTTTCTCACTTGTTGGTTTTCTAAATGTTTTGGACTTCAACATCCAGCAAGCTTGGCCAATGGTCAAGAACTTGAGGAATGGAAGTCCCCAAAACTCTGGAGCAGCAGGGTTTGAGAAACTGCTCCCTAGAGTAACTTCATAGCTACTTCTTACATCTAAAACCATTCTGCCATTCAGATGCATGGGACATTTCCTCTTTGGTTTTGGCTGTGGAAAGATGCAGGCACTTAATTCCTGCCTATCAGTGAAAAGTGATGCTAGCTGTATTAATGCATCTATCCCTTCACTTTTCTTACAGAACGCATGGATACAGCTAACAAGCAGCTGGCGGAGAAAGAATTTGAAGGCTCCGAGGATAACAGGAAAACAATCTCCCAGCTCTTTGCCCAAAGTGAGTCTGGCAGTAGGAACTTCCCGTGTGGAAAGGCTGAGACCTTCTGCAAATGTGGATTTGAGACAATTTGCTGTTGTTGTTTGCCATCAAGTTAACTTCGACTTATGGTGACCCTAGGAATGAGGAGGAAAAGAGGGAAATTACCCTACGGATGGATGGATGGACTCCATTAATAGAGCCATGGTTGTCCTGAGTTTGCAAGACCTCAGCAGGGCTGCGAATCTTGGAGGTTTGAACAAATCTGACCAAGAAAATCTTACAATAGGTTTGTCATAGGGTCACCATAAGTTGAAAGCAACCTGAAGGAACACAACAACACAACCACTGAATACCAGTTCCTAGGAAACAACAACAGGGAAAAACTTTTTGTTTACATATTCTTCTTGTGTGTTTCCTGGTAGCTGCTGTGGGAGAGGAAACAAGCTGCCTTGAGACCATAAATGGGTCTTGTAGAGTCAGGCACAGCATCTTGGGTTTGCCCCCAAAGCATCAGTGATGCTGAGAGTGGAACAAACGTTCACCAGGAAAAAAAGTACAGTGATGTCCTTGTGTTTTGGACATTTGTTTTGACCCAGAAGCAGCAAGAGACCCTTACAACAATGCACTTTTTTGCACCTGGTTCTGTGACCCAGACTTTCCACTCCACCTGATTCCTGAGTCGTGGGATGTCATAGCTTGGAATGTGGTTTCTCTCCTTTGTTTGGGCTGGGTCTAGTCTGTTTTGGAGATGTGTGTTCTTGAGCTGAGTCAGGCTTAGTGTTGAGACAAAGATATATATCTTTGTCTCAACACTAAGCCTGACTTGTATATCTCACACCTGTTGCATTCACCCATTATTTATTTTTCCCATCCCATCTGGAGCCCCAGGATTGCTTGGATTTATCAATCAGTTTGCCTGTTTGCTTGTATACCACAGTTTGTGCAATTTGTATTCAAAGCAGTTTACAAGAAAACAAATAAACTACAATAATAATAATAATAATTTTTATTTCTAACCCACCCCTCTGCTTCAGCAACTGGGGCAGCGTACAACAGGTTAAAACTGATACAGTTAGAATTATAACGCATCATAAGTTACTTCAAGTACTTCCTTTAAAAGCAACCCAAACATATCTAAATATCAATCATATAGACAATATCAACTTAATTGCTGTACATGCCTTCAAGTTGGCTCTAACTTACAGTAACCATATTTGGGTTTTTTAGGCAAGATTGATCATTGAGAGGGGGTTTGCCTTTGTCTTCTTCTGAGGCTGAGACAGTGTGACTGCCCCAAGGTCACCCAGTGAGTCTCCATGGCTGAGCAAGGATTGGAACCTTGGTCTCATAATAATCCTAGTCCAGTAATCACTACACCATGCTGGCTCTTGGGAGCCTGTCCTAGGGTTTAAATTTGAAACGTCTTTCCCTGAATGCAGCAGATCACTCTTTTTCCTGATGCTTTTGCCCATTTTTGAGACTAGTCTTCAAAGATTTTTCCCCCTCTTTGTCCTGTCCCTTCCACTTCATTTGGACAGATAAAGAAACCCAAAGGGAGAAAGAGAAACTGGAGGTCGAACTGGCCGGTGTCCGGTCCACTAATGAGGAACAGCGGCGGCACATCGAAATCCGGGACCAGGCTTTGAACAACGCACAGGCCAAGGTGGTGAAGCTGGAGGAAGAGGTGAGATGCTCTTTGGCTTAGCAAAAGGGGAAGGAGGACTCCACTCCCATGAGCCAAGCCTGCCTTTATAGTTCACTGAGTTTTCTGTTTCCTTTTCAGACACTGTATTCATGTCTGTCTGTTTCTAATCAAGCAATTAACATGGATCTGTAGCTAGCCTTAGTTAACTGGGAGGGTCAGTCCGCCCCATGTTACAAAAGCTTGATTTTTGGGAATGGGAGGCTTTTGAAGAAAATAATAAAAATAGTTTCCTATGGGTTTTTCGGGCTACGTGGCTGTGCTCTGGAAGAATTTATTCCTGGCATTTCGCCTGCATCTGAGGCTGGCATCTTCAGAGGCTGGTGGCATGGAAGTATGTGGCGTATATACTATATACTTTTGACTTCAACTTCACAGTAATGAAAATGTTGCACTGTTGGTTTTTTTCCTTTTAGAGCATGTGTAGGAATCCTACAGCCATCCAGGTGCTTTTGGACTGCAATTCCCAGCTTTCTTCTCCACTAGCTGCGATGGCTGATGGGAGACACAGTCTAATAACATCTGGAAGGACACATTATTCCAACCTTTGATTGAGAGCATATTTTTACATTCCTGACTCGTGCAAGCAAAGTGAATGATGGGAAGGTCTAGTTCAGAGTAAAAGATGCAGTAAAACAGTGATTCCCAGCCTTTCTGCAAAAAATATTTTTTTAAAAAGGATGGCTAATATACTCATGATTCCGATTATGGGTCACAGACAAGCCCCTTCAGGCTATAAATTGCTCTATAAAAAGCTGGATTCATCCTCTTTATCAAGAAACTTAGTTATGTGAGAGATTCATATGATCGAGTAAGAAATGAAAACATCTTCTAAATGGCATATTATTTGCCTGATTGTCCAGCATGATGGTGATTGTGGAGTGGGTTGGGTGTTCAGATACTCCACAGAGTATAACTACCACCCAAAAATAAATTGTTTTTCGGAAGGAAAATGGCTTAGGGAGGCAGAGAGTTTTCCTTGAGCTTCATTTCCCCATAAACAGATAAGATTTGCATTTCCTAATGTGTTGATCAGACACACAGTTCACTATTGGATTGCAAACTACTCTTTGGTTTTGCATGCTATATTTTGCTCAGAAGCACTCACAGGAGTACGGTATATTATTTAGGTGAAAATGTACCATGTAAATACAAATTGCCCTGCATTTTCCTTTTTTAAAGAAGTTGCAGCAAACAAGATGGGGCAGACTTAAGACGGAACCCAAGTGAGACTGTCATACAGACTAGAAATAGACTGATCCAGTCTGTTGAATAGAGACCTTTGTGCAAAAATGTGGGACTTTCCAACCACAAAGGAACCAGCCTCCTTCTGAGTCAGACTGTTGCCCTTGTTTAGCTCAGTCCTGCCTGTCCCAGAGGTAGGCAACCTGCTGTCTTCTAGATATTTTGGAATATATTTCCCATGAACCTCACCCAACACTACAAATGGTGAGGGATGATGCAAGGCATAGTCATAGCGGGACTGGGTTGCCTCCCTGGTCTGCACTGGTCGGGAACAATCCTCCAGGATTTGAAACCCATGGCTTCCCCTATCCAGATGTGCCAGGAATCAAACCCTGGGACCTTCAGCATACAAATCCTGTGTTCTGCAGCCTTTCCAGAGAGTTGTGTTGGAAGTGAAACTCGAACCCACTTCATTACACTAAAACTGGACCACCCAGGCTTGGTCATGGAAAGGCCATGTCAGCCATGAGTCCAGTGCTGTGGTCTAGTGGTCCATACTGTCACAATTCATGCACCTCTCAGGATTCACAGAGCTGTTTCCATGCTGTCTTGTATACCAAATTTTGTCTTGTTCTCCTCTTCAGGGGCCTTTCACACTACACAATTATAGTGCTATGATTCCACTTGTAACTGTCCTGGCTCTATCTTAAGGAATCCTGGGATCTGCAGTTTAGGGAGGAACATTTAGAATTCTCAGCCAGAGAGCTCTAGCACCTCACCAAACTACAAACTCCAGGATTATATAGGATGTTGCTTATGACAGTTAAAGGGTTTTATGTAGTGTAGTGTGAATGGCTCAGGACCTTGTTATCCAATGAGGAACATATAAAATATCTCACATCACCTAAGTAGTGCTTCTCAGGTTATCTGATGTGCGGGAGCAGCATGCTTTTGCCCCTAATGTGGCACGGACTGGCACCATATTTGTGTCCACACTTGGCTGTTGCTGTGGTTGTTGTTGTGTGCCTTCACATTGTTTCCAATTTATGGTGACTCTAAGGTCTTATCACCAGGTTTCTTTGGCAAGATTTGTTCAGAAGGTGTTTGCTCTGCTTTCCTCTGAGGCTTGCAGAATATAACTTGCCCAGGGTCACCCAGTGGCTTTCCGTGGCTGAGTGAGGATTTGAACTCTAGTCTTCTGGAGTTCCAGCTCTCAAACCACACTGTCCAGCTGTCCAGCTCTCAAATCACACTGGCTCCGTATTTGGCTGTAATTGGGTTATTGTTTTTTTATGCCTTTCTTTCATGGAAACTCATTACGAAACTAGTACTGGTTCACAAGCACCACTTGGAGCTGCACTGACCTGGAGAATGTGAGACCTTTTACTAACTTCCCTTGGACTTCACTGGTCAGAGGCAGATGGTTCTTTACAAGCTCCAGTTTATAAACAGCCAATGCTCCGTCTGGAGACCTAGCAATTGGGGGTTAATACATTAAAGGAGCATTTTGCATTGGTGGGGAATGGAATCTTGCTCTCAGTTGCTCTTGAAAGCAAAAGATTTGGGAGAGGGACGCCTCCATTGCTTTTGTTCCAAGTCACTCTCCTCCTTTCTGTTGAGTGGACAGCCGCTGTATTTTGCACTCAGGCTGGAAGTTCTGAAAGAGGCAATGGCCGTACTTTTCCTTCCTCTTGTAGATAAACTTGGAGGCTTCTCTGTGAATGAGCCCCAGTTAAGCCTTCAGGATGTGCATTGTTGTGGAGGGATAAGCAAGAAAGAGGAAACAGCCTGGCTTGGTTCCCCTTCAAACAGTTGCACAAAACCCCCAGAAGACCCAAATTGCAAAATGTGGTTTCCCAAAGACCTGGAATGGAGAAAGTGTTAGAGTTCTAAAGTGGAGAATTCTGCTCTCAGGGCTATGATCCGAGTGGTGGACAACTTTTGAGCTGCTACAGACATCTTGGTCCAAGCCTTTGTGTGCTTAGATGAGATTGCTGAGCCTGTAATTGCAATGAAATTCAAGGTTAGTTCTGCAAAAGGGGAGCTGGGGGTGGATTTAGCTAAGCAGGGGTTGACATGGAGGCAGCCAGAGGCCAACATGGGTGTGCATTTGCTTGCGTCCTGCAATGTGGGTTTTCCTTTCTCTCTTGGCTCGCTTCTTCTCACTTAATCTTTTCCAGAATCCTCTTAGGTTTGAGCAGTATTCAGTGACAGAAGGCAGTACCCTTGGATTGCTGAGGCTGCCTGATAACTCAGCTACCAACATCCCTGTGAGGGGCTGAGCATCATTTTCTGTCATTTCTGGTGCCCAAATAACCCAAACTAGAAGATAGCAGAAGAGAGCTTATACTGTGGTGCATCTGGACACACTTTTTGCAGTGGTGTGTGTGTGTGTGTGTGTGTGTAGGGAATTCATAAGGAACTAATGTCTAGACCAGGGGTAGGCAACCTTTCCCCTTTAAGGGCCGAGGGACTTCAACTCCCAGAATCCCAGGAGCTATTGGCCAACATGGGACTATTGGCCAACATGGCTGCAGCTTCTGGGAGCTGAAGTCCCTCAGCCCTTAAATGGGAAAGGTTGCCTATCCCTGGTCTAGACTCTCTTTCTACTGCTTCTCCTCTTTCCTTCCAAGCAATAGTTCTGCAAAAGTGTATCTGGAATAGAGGAAATGCATCCGATGATTGTGCATGGAGGGGTGGATTTACAATAAACAATGCAATTTAGAAGTGGCTGTGTCCTTGCTAGCATACTGGAGCTGCTGTTGAGCAGGAATGGAAATCAGAAATCTTGACTCTGCCTGCCCTATACAGATATAGCAGTTTGAGCCCCCTTTAATTGCCCTGGCCCCTCCATCCTATGGACTCTTGAGATCTGTAGTGGACCAAGGTACTTAAGATTAAGAGGGAATGTTTTTAACTTTGTTCGTTTTTAAATGCTGTAACCCGCCCCGATTGCCGCACAGAGGGGCGGGCTATAAATAAAAATTTATTATTATTATTATTATTATTATTATTATTAAGATTAGACTTGTAACTTGGTGAAGTAATTCTCTGCTTGACAGTTCTATGCCACTCCCCTGAATTCCAGTTTCCATGGTATCCTGTGAAGAGGGACTGAATATTAAATTAGGGTACCTTGGGCCCTGACACAATATATCCAAAGGCCCTGGAGAAAGGGTAGCCTGCTCAGTACCCACAAATAGGGGATTGACCTCTAACTGACTCTTGGAGTAGTAGACCCTGCTCCCTCTTTGTATTGTATTTGTTGCAAAGCTGTGTATTGATTGAGGAAGTCTGCTCCCTAGTGACTGAAGATGTTACTGCAGGCTTCAAACACCTGTCACCTTGAAATTAACGTGTTTTAAAAAACAAGTAACCCCCAGATGTACATCCCATAGGGCTGTTTTTTTTTTTAATGCATGCCATGTTTCTGATGTCTGGGTTATCAGAGTCTGGGAGCTGTGGCTCCAAGGCATGACTTTCTGATTACAGATGACTTTGGGCAGCTTTCCAGAGATGTTTCCATAGCTGGATATGCAAGTAGGGTGTGTCAGTCCCAAGGCACCACACATCTGTAGTGACAGAAAAAATTGCTGGGTTGTTTTTAAACTGCTTTCCCCAACTCTCCATTTTGGTCTTGGAGTAATTTTCCAGAGGTGGTTTTTGAGGGTTATAACTTATTTTAAAACAAGCAAACAGAGAGGGACTGGCTCATAAGAGGAAAGTGTAACCAAGATGGGCTTGGCACGACAGGCGGTTCAAGCACAGAGGCGCCTTGTGTGGAAACATGCTTGACCGGAGGGTTGGTGGAGGACAGTTCGCAGGAGCAAAAAAATGTCATTACCCTAGAGCACAGGCTTAAACCTATATATTACAGTCCTGAGGTACGTTTGGTTGGTTGATTGCTTTTTTAAAAAATGGACTGAATCGTGCATCAGGAGATAACAATAGCAACAGCATTTGCATTTCTATACCACTTCCTAGTGAACTCAGCATGCTCTAAGCAGTTTACAGTCTGTATGCAAGATGTCTATGCATGTGGTATATAGTTGTGTCTCCTGATGCGTTGTTTGTTTGTTTGTTTGTTTGTTTTGCCATCAAGTCAACTTCTGCTTTTGAGAGCCAGCATGGCATACTGGTTTGAGCATTGGACTAGGACTCTGGAACTCAGCCATATAAACCTTCTGGGTGACCTTGGGCAAGTCACACGCTCTCAGCCTCAAAGGAAGGCAATGGCAAACAACCTCTGAACAAATCTTACCAAGAAAACCCCATGATAGGTTTGCCTTCAGGTCGCCATACATTGGAAGTGACTTGAAGGCACAAAACAACAACCTCTGCTTATAGCAACCCTATGGCAGATATACTTCCAAGAATCCAGCTTTGGTCTTGCAAACTCTGAGCAGCTGTGGCTTCCACCTATAACATAGTTTCTCTCTTTTCCTGCTGCCTTCTACTTTACTAAGCATTATTGTCTTTTCCATCGAGTCACATTCAGGAAATCCAGTTGTTTTCCTATTAAGCTGCTGCTTCATCCCTCAGAAATGCCTCTGTTCTCATGTTACATATTCTCTCCTGCACATACATACCTTGACCAAATGCCTTTCCTTTCAAGCTAAGTTGTTCCTCAATTCCTCACCCTCACTCTCTCTCTCTCTAAATTCAGGGAATGCAATTATTTTCAAACAAGGCTTGCTATTTTGTCCCTTTTCATTTTATATATGTGTTGCTGCTATTATTTGCCATGAAGTCCACTTCAACTTATGGCAACCCTATGAGAAAACTTCCAAGATTTCCAGTCATCAGTTGCAGTGCTCAAGTCTTGAAAACTCAGGACGGACGTGGCCTCCGTGATGGAGTCTGTCCACCAATAGTGCATGCTCCCTTTTTCCTTGCTGCCTTCCACTTTGTTGTTGTTGTTGCTGTGTTCCTTCAAGTCATTTCCGACTTATGATGACCCTAAAGCGAACCTATCACAGGGTTTTCTTGGCAAGATTTATTCTTCAGAGGAGGTTTTGCCTTGCCTTCTTCCAAGGCTGAGAGAGGTTTTCCATGTCTGAGTCAAGATTCCAACCCTGGTCTCCCAGAGTCCTAGTCAAACACTATTTTATTTTTATTTTTGCAAACAAGATTGTTGTGCCAGTCCAAAGAAGAGCTCTCAACTCCTCCGTTTTGGCAGCTCTAACAAGAGAGTCTTTTCCTCTGCAGTCCTTTTCTTTTTCCTTCCAGTAGTGCTTCCCATCTTCATCTCACACGTACCAAGCGGAGCGTGTGCTGAGCGGGATACAAAATTCGGGAAAGAAAGGGAGTCATGATCTCCCCAAACCTGTCTCCCCAAAGAGTGTCCATTCCTTTGGCTGCTGCTGGAGAAGACTGTCCTCCCATCCTAGTCTCCATCTCCATGGGGCACCTTTTGTCCCAAAAAACAATGCTGGATGGCTAAGAATGAGGAGCTTCAACAGTGCAGTTTCTCTTCCCCAAAACTCTCCTGCAGTGCATTGGCAGCATTCAGGAAATGCTGTTTCCAGTTCCAGAAACATGCACAAACCTTTGACAATGTTAATCAAACCCATCTGCCTTTGGCTGCCATGGAGCAAGGCTGGCCAAAGCAGGGCCTGAGCTCAAGCCGCCAAGATTGGAGAATCTGAGAAAGAAGTCCTGGATTTTGCTGGTGGTTTTAACCGAGAGAGATTAGGCAGCCTTGATAATGCTTATGGTTTATAGTACCCTGCCCTTTCCCCAAAACTAGGACTTTAGGCAACTTACAATTAAAAATAATTCTAAATTTTTGGCCGTGTTAGTCTGTAGAATCTGTATGTAGAGAGATCTTTGAGATGAAGTGAAAGAGAGAACTTGGCAGCAGGAGCTTTCATAGACTTAAGTCTACTTCCTCAGATGCAGTTAAAGAGAAGTACAATATTGTTAAAACATACAAAAGAGCAACATGAAAATGGAGTTAAGCTATTAACCACATTGAAGAAATTTAAACCAACATGCAATCAAAGTGATAAGAAAGCCATTTATATAACAGTACAGTTAAAACAATGCAGCACCTTTTCTTTAGTTAAGAAACCTTCAGTTCTCAAAAGCCTGGCAGGATGGATGGCATGGGTGATCCTGACTCCAATGAGAGATATATCTTTCCACATGAACACTTACACTTTGCCGACCTGTGCGATAAACATTGTGTGGAGTGTGGTTTGCTCAGGATGTTGTGTGACACAGTTCCTTTCTGCATTGTTTCTTCCTCAACAAACCAGAGAAGGAATACAGTGTGGTTTGTTGGCTGGTGATATTAAGAAGTCTGAAGGTGTAGCTTACGCAGCTTGCAGGTAAATCCTGCACAGTCCCTTCCTCTTGCACTGGAGACAACATGATGGCTTGTCTTGGAGGAGACTGGGTTGGGGATGGATTTATCTATTTAGGAGCATTTATACCCCACTCCAGCTTACAAATTGTTAACTGGACATTTCTCTGCCCTCAGGCTTACGATCTAAAACGACAAGACACAGAAGGAGAAGGGAATGGCGATGGGGAAGGGGAATAAGTCCAGCAGATCTTCTCTCCCTCTGAGGCCTGGACCATGGCAAATGGACTGGAGGGAGGGCCCTTCTTCTTACTACTATTGAAATAAAACTAGTAATAAAATGGATGGGATGATCTGGACAGCCCAAATGCTGAAACCCAACTGAGGCTTCATCGTGCCATGGAAATGTTTCTGAGTGCCAAGACAGCTTCACATCCAGCTTTTATTTATTTGCTCTCTCTCTCTCTCTCTCTCTGTGAAGCTGAAGAAGAAGCAGGTGTATGTGGAGAAGGTGGAGAAGATGCAGCAAGCGCTGGTTCAGCTGCAGGCGGCCTGCGAGAAGCGCGAACAGCTGGAACACCGGCTCCGGACTCGGCTGGAGAGAGAACTGGAATCCCTTCGGATGCAGCAGGTAACGGCAGTGTGGCACGCTTCCCTGGTCCAGCGAAGGCAAGCGTCCAGATCATCATCGGAGGATGGTGGAGCCTCCTTCATTGGAGGTTTTTAAGCAGAGGCTGGATGCCATCTCTCAGGAGTGCTTTGATGGTATCTTCCTGCGTGGCAGAATGGGGTATTGGATGAGCCTTGGGGTCTCTTCCAACTCTATGATTCTATGATTTTTGGCTGCCGGAATTGAGGACCAGACTTCTGGATGCATAGATGGGATATAAATAAACAAGTGTAGTGCAGATAGAATTCCATCCATTATTATTTTTAAAAATTCCTCTAGAAACCCTTTAGGACATGCATTGTTTATTCCATAGAATCATAGAGTCGGAAGAGACCCCAAGGGCCATCCAATCCAACCCGCTTTGGCCATGCAGGAGGACCCAATCAAAACCCTCCTGACAAGTGGCCATCCTGTCTCTGCTTAAAAAGGAAGAGACTTATCTATTATTTTTGTTATTACTGGTATTATTACTTAATATAATCTCTCACCTTTCTCAGCACAGCTGAAAAATTATTAATACAGAAGTTTCAAAATCAATTGTATAGTTCTATTAAAAACATTCAATTCTGATTTAAGTAATATAGTCACCCCTCCATTCTTGTGGACTTGAGGTCCGCGGTTTTGAATATTCACGGAGGGGCGACCTCTGTTAAAATCAATGGGGCGCATGCCCCATTCAAGCCTATAGGGCTTGAATATCAGTAAGTCTCCATGGGGGGGGGGGCAGAACAGATCCCCTGTGAAAACAGAGAGCCAACTGTAATTATATTCTATTTAAATTAAATAGAATTTGTGCATGAGTGCCAGAATGATGCTGTTCAAACTTGGCTCCAGTGGGATCTTGTAGCACCTTTGAGACTAACTAAAAGAAAGAAATCGGCAGCATGAGCTTTTGTAGACTTCAGTCTACTTCCTCAGATGCATTTGGTGGAGGAAGTAGACTGAAGTCTAGGAAAGCTCCTGCTGCCAATTTCTTTGTTTCAGTGAGTCTCAAAGGTGCTACAAGATCTCTGTACATACTGATTCTATAGACTAACACGGCTATATCTTTGAATGCTACCAATTGGCTCCGGTGGGTTGACCGTCTCATTTTGTCCCCCTTTTCTCAGCGCCAGGGCACCTCTCAGCAGTCCTCCGTCTCGGAGTACAACGCCACTGCCCTGATGGAGCTCCTGCGGGAGAAGGAGGAGAGGATCCTGGCCCTGGAAGCGGACATGACCAAGTGGGAGCAGAAGTACCTGGAAGAGAGCGTCATGCGACAGTTTGCACTGGACGCCGCGGCCACCGTGGCTGCGCAGAGGTAAGGAGAGGCAGTCTGGTTCCAGAAGAGAAGCCCAGAACAGGAGGGTGTCTGTGGATCTTTACACTCCATTATAAAAAAATTAAAAAATAAAATAAACAAACCTCCATGTGTTAATGTGTCAGCATTACGGCAATCTTGTGTTACACTTTTGTGGGTCCCCCTCGCATTGTGTATTTTAATACAGTGATAGGAAAGGACATGAATGGTATTTGGAAATCCATGAGAAATTAAAGGGAGTTGGTCAGGTTGTAGCATCTTAAGTCTGTCCTATCATCCCCAAACCCCTAGAGGACTGCTGTCAACACTTCTGAAATCCTCTCATTGCCTGGTGTGGGGTCATATTATGCTTCAAAATTTCAAGTACACACACTAGACTCCTTACATCTAGAAAACTAACATTTCAGAGGAAATGGCTGATCTAGGCATGTCCTTTACTGATGTGGGCTGGAATCCTGAATACCAAATGAAGCAGACTATTTAAATCAATAGTGAGTCAACATGTAGGTAAATCTCATTGATTTACTGGGTTTACTCAAGTTGGGAGTAACCAGTGGGATTCAGGCTTTGCTGTTTTTGTATGTGTGTATGTGTAGGTTGCCACTATTTGTGGGTCCGGTTAGCCATTCTGCTAACCGTGTAGCCTGACTTTTAGTTGTTAAAGGTTGGATGCCACTCATATGTAATAATTGCTAATTAATTTTATGAATTAGATATGAGTGGCATCCAACCTTACTGACTACAAGTCAGGCTACACAATTAGTAAAATGCCGTGGCATGGTCATATTGAGACAAAAGAAGATGCACGCTTGGTGCTGTGGGTCCCTTCTTGGAAGTGACCCAGTGCATCCAGTAAAGGACCAATGCATTTTCAGTCCCAGAGGCCAGGGTGATAGGGGCCATGGTTGGGGATGTCACTGACTTGCTAATGTCTCGTCTGTCCGATCCCAGGGACACCACCGTGATCAGCCACTCGCCCAGCGCCAGCTACGACACTTCCCTGGAGGCCCGGATTCAGAAGGAAGAGGAGGAGATTTTGATGGCGAACAGGAGGTGTCTGGATATGGAGGGCAGGTCAGCTGCAACTTAAACCTCTCCTTTCTGCTCTTCATCCAGGACAATTTCCAACACTGTGTTAGTTGATGAAGTGCTAGCTAGCAGTCTGCTGATAGTATGCACCAGCGTTGAGTACCCTTACGCTTGCAGATACTTTTTGTAGGATGTTGTGCAGGGATTGTAGCGTAATTACAGTTGTACAAGTAGAGTTCTGCCCAGTGTGACCCTTAAGAAAGGGGCTGTGCTTTTTAAGGCAGTGTGTAAGTGTACTAAAACCAGGGGCCTGTTGACCATTGTGCATCAGAAGCATGCATTGATTGGTGTGATACGGGTTTTGCAGCTGGTTGTGCAACACTGTGAGAGCCAGAATACGGGCAACTTATCACACCCACGGTGCGGCTTTAGTGGTGCTATTTCCTTGGCTGGTGCCTGTTTTCTGTGCCATGCTTTGGACTCTCAAGTTCACTTTGGCTCTCCCCTCCATCCAATAATTCTAGGGAATTATTACTGTTGTTGTTGTTTGTTGTTAGCCAGTATCCTACATTGGCTACTTAGGCTGCATCCGCATGGCAGAAATAATCAATTTTGATAGCACTTTAACTGCTCTGGCTCCATTCTGTGACATTTTGGGAACTGTAGTTTGTTGTGGCCCCAAAGTGGAGCAGAGCTTATAGGAGTTAACACAGATACAGCTAAAATGAATATTGTACAAAAGCTAAAACAGAATTAAACCAACCACAAGAGCAGTTAAACTCAGACTATGAAAAAAGAGGAGAACAAAGGACACAGAACAGCCCTTTCCTCCTGAGCAGCAGGGAACTGAACCCTTTGCCAAGAAACCTTGGAAAGCCCGGAGAATTATGTGGCATACAATCCCAGTTTTCTTCTATGGGCTGCCAGAAGGCCTGATCCGTATATAATGGGTGTGAGAGCAATCTATGGGAGCTTTAGAGTCATTTAGCATTGGGGGAAGGCGGCTCTTCTCTTGCTGGAGTTGAATAAAAACCACTCCAGGGAGAGAGCCAGGAGCGCATGTTCTCCTCTGGCCCTGCGGACACATCTTTCCTCTAATGCAAACTCCGGAAGTGAGTCATGCGAATTCCTGCCTGCAGCTGGGGCTCTCCAGCCTTTCCTCCGTCTGTCTGACAACCAACTTCACGTTGGTCACTCTGGGGACCTCCCCCCACCCAAGAAAATGGCTTGAAATTTATTTTTGTTTGCAAATACGTCTTACAAAGGGGCTGTAAAAATGAGCCTTACGGAGGCTGCCCTTTCCCCACCCTTGCTCTGTGCAGCTTCTGGCTTTTGGAAAAGCCCTTTTACAATCTTTTCTGTTTTCTTTTTTGGACTTGCTGCTGCATTGGGCACAGGTGTGCCGCTCCACCCTGTTTGTGTTTCCAGATACGGTTGGCAGGTGGTTACCTGGCAGGGCTTTGGGGTCCTTTAAGGATCACAGGGCAGGGAGAAATGCAAGCATCTGAACATCTTCCCAGTATGGAAAGGAGGGGGGGGGACACAGGGGAAGCATTGCCTATGAGTTTTCAGATAGGTGTTTTCAATTTGAAAGGTAGCACTGTGAAGTAGTTTAAGTATTGGACTGGGAGACCAGGGTTTGAATCCCTGCTCAGCTGTAGAAACCCACTGGGTGACCTTGGGCAAGTCCCACTCTCTCAGCCTCTTCAGGGGAAGGCAATGTCAACCCCCCTCTGAATAAATCTGGCTGAGAAAACTCACGGGTCGCCATAGGTCAGGGTCAGCTTTGAAGGCACCGAGAAACAACAAAATCTTCAGCTCAGTCCAGTTTAATAGCATTGGCCCAAAGCCATCCAAAACAGGAAAAGACATTACAGTGCAATAAAACATGGTGAAATTTCCATTAAAAAAGCACACTATAAACTTGATATTGAATTAATAATTCAGTATCTAATCCGAGAAATCCTAGAGTGAGATAATTCCATTAATAGTCAGTTTTGTTTGCCCCAGAAATGTTAGGCTTTAGCATAGACTCTATAACCAGAATAGCAAACCTGACATTCAGAGTGCAACAAATGTCTCTTTTATCTAATACTGACATCATTAATCTGCCCTCATCTGCTCTTTGCAAAAGATCATTTTAAAATCTTTGTAAAAGATGCATTATAAACACACATGTGTATTTGTATGTGCATGTATATGTAAACTTGCATTTGTTTTCCTAGTCACACGCTCTCAGCCTCAGGGGGAGGGCGATAGCAAATCTCCTCTGAACAAGTCTTGCTAAGAAATCTAAGATAGATCCACCTTACAGTCGCCATAAGTCAGAAACTACTTGAATGCACACAACAATTATTCTTGTCATTTGCATGGACTGATTGTATTATATTTATATATCTTCAATGCTTGGGTTTTTGGCACCTCTGTGCCTATACATACTTTGCTATTCTTCAGTAAAGCCTGCCTTTTTTGTTGCTGTTTTCTTAGCTATCAGCTGCCCCCCTCCAAGACCCCCTTGCCATGATGCACCCACAAACATGGTAGAAATCCATGGCAAGATCAATCCTGGTATCAGTAATTTACCTTCCCACAACAACAGCATAAATGTTTTACTTAATCAATTAATATTTTAGGATCAAGACCCTCCATGCTCAGATCATTGAGAAGGATGCTATGATCAAAGTCCTCCAGCAACGCTCCCGGAAGGAAGCCAGCAAGACGGACCAACTGTCCTCCATGAGACCGGCCAAGTCTCTGATGTCCATCTCGAACACAGGCTCAGGATTGCTGTCCCATTCTTCCACCCTGAGCAGCACCCCCATCCTGGAGGAGAAGCGGGAGGACAAGAGCTGGAAAGGCAGCTTAGGTGGGTCTTTTCTGTCCATTTGCTTAAACACACACTCACACATGCATATACATAGAGCGATTGGCAAAACAGAAGTATTTTTGAATTATGGGCAGCTGCTTTGACTGAACTAAGTAAGCAAGCAGCTGAAGGCAGCAGACACCCAAGCATTTTGTCATTATTTTCAAATACAGTTGGCCTTCTTGCAGCTTTGACTTTTGCTGCTTTGATTATTTGTGGTTTTGATTAACATGTTCTGTCTAGCTCCTCCAGTGCAACTCTGCCAGATGTTGACCATAAAGTTGCACTGGAGAACTTGGAAATTCCTAGAAAGGTATCCTCTCAGGTGAAAGAATGGCAATTTTCTTTTTATTGGCAGTTTTCCCACATTCACCATGGTCCTTCACCCCTAACCCTAGCGAATTTGGAGGGACCACTGTATTCCTTTTTTGTCCGTCGCTATAATAAAGATATTGGCCAAAATCGTATTGTTATTCCTGACTAAGGCTAAATCCATTGAATCAGTGGCATTTACTGGTGGGTCGACACACCTCTTAGAGTGCCCCCAAAAGGACATCGGCACACACAACCAGCTGTATGTGGTAGAGTCCCGACTATGTCAGTTTCAACACTCTCCAGCTGAGCTGGGCTGCTTTGAAGGCTTGATGGGAAATGACTCTCTGGAGGTGTGGAAAGAGAATTCAGCAGCTGGGGAGGCAGAATAGGAAAATGGGGGGACGGTGGGGCCATGTGCAGATGTTGCCTGACGGCTTTGTGCTCTTCCCACTCCGTAGGTGTTCTGCTGGGAACGGAATGCCGCTCCGAATCCATTCCTTCCACCCCTTCGCCAGTCCTTCCCTCTACGCCGCTGCTGTCTGCACACTCCAAGACCGGCAGCCGAGACTGTAGCACTCAGACCGACCGGGGCAGCGAGCAGAACAAGGTCTCTGCCGCCTCCGCCTCTGCGTCCACCACCCCTCCGGTGCCGGCGAGACTCCCAGCTGTGAATCTGACCTACAGTTTGGACAAAACAGGTAAAGAGGCCTCTTTTAAAGCTTTTGGTTGCACATGGGATTGCTCTTGGTGCTGGCAGGACAGTGGGCCTTGGCTGCCTTGTGCCACATTTGGGCTGCCACTGGGAGGGAAAACAAGTCTCTCCCAGCCATATCAGAGACTAGCTGTCTTGGGCTGGAAGGTATTTGGTGCCCTGCCCCAGCGGTTGCACTTTACACAGTGGTCAACATCTGGAGAGTGATTTGTCTCAGTCCATTTTTGGACAGGGCACAGAGGGCTTTGTAATCCACCCAAAAGCCTCCCACTGCCATTACTGGCTGGTGGGGAGGTGATTCAGACCTTGAAGAGCTACTGTTCTGGGCTCCTGGGGGAAGGAAGAAGTGTGTGCACTCGATTTGAGAGTACACCCTCATTTCTTTCACCACCTCTGACCAAGCTGAGACCAGCTGCTTGCCAGGTAATAGGACAGAACTGTGTGACTAGAGCCATGTGCAGATGGAGGATCCAGACCAATGATGGACACAAAAAGGCCCTGATCCTGTGGATGTCATACATTTATGGAACCCCTGGAGAGCCAACTTGGTTTGAGTGTTGGACAAACTCCAGGAGACCCAGGTTTAAATCCTTGCTCAGCCATGGAAACCTATTGGGTGACTTTGGGCAAGTTGTACTCTCTCAGCCTCAGAGGAAGACCATAGCAAACCTTCTCTGAATAAATCTTGGAAAGAAACCCCTGGGATAAGCTCACCGTAAGTCAGAAATGAAGACACACCACTACCACCCATGGCTTTCCGTGGCTGAGCAGGACCCAAATCCGGATAAATTCACTGCCTCAATTTACGATTGTTTTGAGAAGGTGCCTACTGTCTGGAGTTTTAACATATATCCTGAAAGAAACTCTATGTTAGAACTGATTTAAAAGATGGTTAATCTGTCTACTTAAATCAGTTCAAGGTAGCAGATCTGAAGTGACAGTCATTTTGCCAACCGAATACAAAGACAGAAAGGTTTATTGCTGTTGCTGGGTTACCTTCTTTATTTGTTGTCATAATCTCTCTTTCTCTTAATCTCTCCCCCCCCCCCCATCCCCGATATTTCTCCTTCTTTACTTATAGATGGTTCAGTTTTCCATTCCAGCACTCTAGAAAGAAAAAACCCAACTCAAAATTTGGGGCAGGACCTCAGTGATGGAGAAATGGTGGAGTATCTCATCTGAAGAAATGGCAAAAGCTGGAGTTGGGTACCAGAAATTGTGCGGCGTTCCCCCCCCCCCAGCATTTTTTTTTAAAAAAAAAATAGCAAATTTTAGTAACTGAATCATAAAGGAATCTACAGCATTGTGCTGTTTGTATATACTTTTCTCTTACAAATACGGACAGCTAACTTAAAATTTGTTCCAAAATGATTAAAGTAGTTTTGTTCTCTTTAAAAACCCTACCTTTTTTTAAGAAAAAAGAAAGAAAAATACTGGATCTGGTAGCATCTGGATTGAAGTAAACCAAGGTCTTAAATGCACTAAATTTTTTAAAATGTCAGTATTTTTTTTAAAAAACAAGACTTGTATTTAAGAACGATCCATGTTTTAGATGTCAGATGTCCAAAATGCCTTCCCAAAAGCCTGTGACCTTCGAGTTTCTCAATTGCCAGACAATGTCATGGTGCTGTCACTTCTGAGTGTGTCCTCAGATATTCCTGAGAATCATTGTCTGAACCACCCATTGATAGAAAGAAATGATCGCATTAACACTCCTTATAAAAGGGTGTCCATTTTTACAAAAACAAAATACCTCCACATACATTCCAGAACAGAAAAAAGCCAGTATTCTCTTCCAGCTATTTAGGTAAGTATACTTAAGTACATACTGCCTGTCATGGCCGACCCTCTTCCCAAGCCTGATGGAAACGTCATTTAGCTATGCTCCAATGGCCAGCAAAATGGCTCTCCTTCTCCCTATGCAGTTGAGTTGATGCTTGGCAAAGTAGGCTGGTGGAGGAATTACAATCATGGCAGTAGGGTTACAATCATGGTTAAGTACCAGTTACAAATTTGGAACAGTTACAGGTGAGTAAATCTTGGTAACTCTTCCGTATTCTCAACTGGTACTTAAGATTGTGAAACTACAGTGGTCCCTCCACGTTCGCTGGGGTTAGGGGTGAGGGCCCCCTGTGAATGTGAAAAACCCACAAATAAAAAATCCCACTATTCTTTTTACCTAAGAGAACACCTCTAGGAATTTCCAAGTCCTCCAGTGCAACTCTGTGGTCAACATCTGCCAGAGGTTGATCATAGAATCATGCTGGAGGACCTACAAATGCCTAGAAAAGTAATTTTCTCTAGGAATTTCTAGAGTTCTCAGTACAACTCTATTGTCAACTTCTGGCAAAGAGAACATATTAATCAAAACTGCAAATAATCAAATTGGCAAAAGTCAAAGCCACAAATGCAGAAGACCAACTGTATTGCCACAATAGTAACTCTTCCTTAACATAATTTACAGCTCCTCAACTACAAGAGAAGGAGGTATAGTCTGCCAGCAATAAGAGTATGGGGGAATGATGTTTCCATCAGGTTTGAAGGGTTCAGTGTCAGGAGAAGTTACTCAGGTCTCTCCATGTATCTGAGGAAGTAGACCAAGTCTACGGAAGCTCACGCTACAACTTCTTTTGCACAGTTAGTCTCAAAGGTGCTATTTGCACACCGATAGTCTAGACTAACATGGCTCTGAATTATACTTAACTAAGTTGCTGATGTAGAATACTGGCCAATAATGTGCCTACAACTCGGATGTAATTTTTTTTAACTGTTTCTCTCGTTCTGTCCTTCTGTTAAATATGCTGAGATGAAAGGAGGCTTTGCCGTTTCCTTATATGTCAAAAGGCTTTGAGAAAGCTTCGCAGCGGTAGAAGGAATAATGGCCTCCATTCAGTATTTCAGTTCCCAAGCTACATGAACCCTTGTTTTCTGAGGAGTTCCTTCCGTTGGATTTGGTTGAGACCAAGTCGATCAGCTGGCTGGATTGGAGGGATATTTGTACTGTGTTGAGCGGCTGAGGAAGGAAGGAAGGAAGGAAGGAAAGAAAGAAAGAAAGAAAGAAAGAGTGAAGCCTTGATTCTTCCTGTAAACATGCTGGAGACCTCTGAATGCTGTATTTTTCTCTTTTTCCCAAATGCTTTGATTGTTATTTGCTCATTCTAGAAGACAACTTTCCTCTTCAATGTATATTAATAATGTAAGAATTTAGTGCCTTACTCTAGATAAGGGTTGGCATCCTGTTGGCTACTGCCTACTAGAGTAGACCCATTCAATTAGTTGTTGAATGGTGAGTCAAGACATAGGTTAATCTCATAAATCCAAAATGAGTCTACTTAAGTCAGGATTTAAGCCAACAATAGTTACAATAGGGATCAGCTGGTTGTTTAATCAAAGAAATACTGCAGGTTGAAAACCTCATGTTTTCCTGGAACATTCCTTCCGTCTTGCAAGGAAAGGTCTTTGAGGGAGAACTTCTCTCTTCCTCCGTGGCCCCTATCCTGGAGTGGATGCTGACTTACAAGATGCAAAGGGTAGTTTGCAGAGAAAGCTTCTCTGAACATCATCCAAGAACCAGGTCAGAACCGTGACCAAGAAATGTAAGGAACCCATCATGTTCTGTAGTCCTGGTTTCTGGATAATCTCTTTTTAATAGGAAAAAAAGTCCCTTTAATAGAAACAAAGCTAGTGATTGCAACAGGGTGCGTCTGACCCACTCCTAAAGCAAAAGGGGTCTTGAAGGCTTGCAGGTTCTCCCCTAAAATGTGTTGGGATGGGGCGGAAAGGGTAATTCAAAGGAGGCTGATGTTGGGTTTTCTTGGGACTGGGATCTTCTGGCACAGTTTTATCGGATCGGTGCTTCTGAATTAGCAGGAGGTACCTGAGGAAGCAGGAGCTCAGCATTTCCTGGGTTTGCAGTCTGCAGCCTTGGTATTTGAAATAACCCTCTGCTAAGAAGTGCCTTATGCTAGCCTCAAGGTTGTCAAACTTTTTATGTAAGGAAATTACTTCCTCTGTTTCAGGTTACCCACTCACCTATTTTTTATTTTTGGCTCTGCTGATTTCTGGGAGCTTGGGCAATTAGGACACGAGCGAATTCAGACAGTAGCCCGGGACGTAACCTTTGGAGTTATGTTGTAAGTTGTAACTACTTAAGAAAAAATCAAACTGCACATTTCTCCTTTCTCTCTCCACCAACTCCACCTCCCTCTGTAAACTGCTTTATACTGGAATTGAGACAAGGAAATACAAACTTGTGATAACACGTTTTTTTGAGTTTGTGCTCAAACCAAACCTTTAGACTAAGAGTTTAACACAAACTCGGATATTAGAAGCAGTGCTGTAGAGTTTGTGTAAAGGAAAACTATGTAGTCCTTTTTCTGAGAATGAATCTGTGGACGATGTGCTTGGACACTCCAGGTGTCTTACCTGCAGCCGCTTTCCACTGGGACCAGAAGGTTTAGGATAGCGCTGATGGGAGCATGCCAACCGCCTTCGTGTTTCCAACTTTCTTGGGACTTTGCAGAATCCTAAACATGTGGAATGTGTCTCGTCTTTGCTTGGTGCCTCGATATATTCCTTCTCTACTTGTATAGGAATGTGCGTGTTTTGTATGTCTAGAATGTAAACCTCATGATAATGGTAACTGTATTGTATTTATGAAGAAAATACATTTCTTTCTGAAGATGTTTGCTGCTGGCTGGTGTTTTGTGCATGCGTGTGTGTTTTTCATTTAGACAGAAATGTCTACATTCAGTTTCCTTTTCCTGTAAAATGTATTAGGGAGTATTTAATAGGCAAAGACCATTTTGGTTTTTTCTAGCACTGGTATAACTACCACCAACTTCTCTTCTGACAGAGCCCCTGGGACTTTAACAGCATCTTAGCAGCAGGAAAGCCTAGTCGGTCTCCTTTGCTTGTTCCTCAAAGGAAGAAATTAATGGGCCATCTTCCTATGAACGATGCCATGATTCAGCTGTCAAATGCAGAAGGCAGAAGGTCTCCTCTTAATGGATATTTTGGGATTTCACAGGTTTTCCTGTCTGAAACAGGCAGACACTTAAACTGTTTCTGTGCTAAATCAGCCTCTCTTTTGCTTTTTGAAGATGTGGTGAAGTTCATCTAAATTGTGATTATTCAGTTTCCCATAGGTTGCCGGAAACTGAATCTCAGCATAAGAGCTGGTCGCATTTTGTCTCTAGGGCTTAGACATGTAAATATACTGGCATAACACATAAAGGCCCGTCTAATGTGCAGTCATGTAATTTCATACTTGCACAGCTGATAGGATTCACATTTGGCTTGTCATATAGGATATTTTATGTTTTTTGAGTCTGCCTAGCATGGTGTTTAATTTTTGCCTCAGTCCTGGGGATGCAGAGTATCCAGCTCTTTCTCCCAAAGGCATTCAAGTAGGGCAGTTCTAAAATTGTGCAGGGCATCTCAAGGACTTTAAATTAGAACATCAGAGCATCAGGTTTAAGAATAGCACCGTTTTGTAGGGTTTTGTTGCCTAGTCATAGAACAAGATGAGGCCTAAAACATGGGAAGTGGTTGCCAACAATTAAGCTTTCACTTTTTGCCCTCTTGCATCATCTCCCAGCCTCCTAAGACACAAAGGAATAGGAATTTCTAGCTTGGCTGAATTTCCAGTGCCTTTCTTTTCACGTATGCCATTTCCAAAAATGTTAAACAATAGTCTATACTTCCAGCAAGCCTTATAGGACAGCATCCAGACCTCCACAAAACTGCCAGAGCTGTGTCCCTACAACCATTTAAAAACAACAGAGCACATGCCAAGGATGTCACATCTGCTTCCTGCTGATTGTTTTGCCTCCCACCTGCACTGACATTCCTGAACCATTCAGCCAAAAATGTCTACAACAGGAAAAAGCACCTCTGAAGTTCATTAGTGGGGCTGCGCAATTGCTCCAGTGGGGTTAGATTCTGATTTTCATGTGAGTTAAGTCCCAGATGCTCAGCTCTGGGTTAGCTTACCTTCCTCAGAGGCCAAGGGAGACTTAAACTGGCTTGATTGTGGCAGATATTAAACATGCTAAGAAATGCTCTGCTGGAGAATAAAAGTCTCTGCAGGCTGCTACCAGTCCTAGAGCTCCACAAGGCAGTCGGATGTTGAAGACTAGCTGCACCCCTGTCTTAAATGCATCGCTGAAGAAGAAATTCCATATAAAAGGCAAAGTTAACATCCATTTGGCAGCCATTTTAAATGAGGTGATGTACAATGTCAAGAAATGCTGCTGCTTACCTGGAAGACATCATTCTGAACCGAAACTACATTTACGCTGCTAGAGTAAAAAAATCTACACACAACCAAGTCATTTAATGTTACATGACACCATTTTATAGAGCTGAAGGCACATTCTTGACAGGATTGACGGTGGCAAATATAAAATATTACGACTTATAAACTAATATTGCACAGTGTTGTTTACTTTTACAAAACAAAATATCAAGGAGGTTTCCTGAATAAGAAAACAGAATATACAGATTTGGCTGAGACTTTTGCTTTATAGACTAGACAACCAAATGCTGCAATAGGCCAATGGAGATGAAAACATGCATAGTTTTGTTTTTTAAGCAGCTTTACAGGAGAGATTTAATTTTCAGAACACACCAAAATCCCCACTCTCCCAAAGCCGACACCAGATGAGCCTCCTCACAGGGTCACTTGCCAAGATGTTGGGCTCTATCGTGAGAATGAACATATTTGCTGCCATTTCATGCACACAACAGGTTGCTGTCTAGGCGCACATAAAGGCAAACCGCTGCATTGCACAATGTTTTTCAGGAGGAACAGAGACATAGCTAGGTCCCTGGGACCACTGTGCAAGCAGAGCCAACAATGTGGGTTCCTCCCTGAAATAAACTTGTGGACCTGTTGTGCCATGCGCACCAAAGCACTACGTGATGGGAAATCCTAAACACATTTCCATAATTCACTAGGGACATAGCTACCACACTCTGAAGTTATACACTGTAGATTCTGGTGCAGGATGTTGGCCTATTATCTTTTGTTATAAGTCAAGAGGAAACTCAGTTATTGGGTACATACCCAAATACAGTGGGCCCTCCACATTCACCGGGGATAGGGGTGCAGGAGCCCCGTGAAAGTGGAAAAACTGCAAATTAAAAAAACAACACTATTTTTACCTGGGAGAACACCTCTCTGGGAACTCTGGCCCTCCAGTGTAACTCTATGGTCAACATCTGCCAGAGGTTGACCATCGTATTGCGCTGGAGGACCTACACATGCCCATCTTTCGAGGAATCGCTGTGTCTTCTAGCATAGTTTTTGGTTAAAGTTGACCACAGAGTCACGCTGGAGGACCTAGAGATTCCTAAAGAAACACATTAATCAAATCTGTGAATAATCAAAGCCACAAAAAGTCAAAGCCGCAAATGTGGAGGGCTGACTGTATAATGTAATGTGAGCACAGTGAGCCTGATGCTGAGGCTGCACTTGGCTGAGATGATCTTTGCTCCAAAGATTGAGCCAAGGGAACACCAGGACTTTGCTTTTGAGCAAAGCCCAGCTATGAAGGCTGAAAGACAGCAACATCACAATAGCTTACTCTTTTCTACTGTAGTCTTCTTTTTTAAAAAACCAAAACCAAAAAGGAATGGAAGTACACACGGTGCTTGAAAGAATGAGAAAGGCAGACATTAGGCTAAGCACAACACACTACTGAATCAACAATGACAAGGTTGGGGAGAAAGCAGAAGTCTAACATAAATATAACAGCGGCAAAGAGCAGAAAATAAATAGAATTAAATGTGTTGCATAGCTTTTTCTGCAGTCAGGTTTTGAAATTGGTTTAACATATAACTCAAAACTTTTGAAAACGGAGCATGCTCCAGCAAGGGAACAAATCTATTTACAAGAAGGTCACAGCTACCTTTTACACGAGCACCGGACTTTTAAGACAGAAAAAACCTTTTTGGCTTGTTGAATTAAAGCTGAGTATAAAATATTATTCAAAAGGTTATCCAAGATGAATATTAAAAAAACCAAAAAACCAACCAGCTTGGCAAATTGCTTCTAACTGACGCAGGCTAAAAAAAGAGGAACATTTTGGGAAAAGACAACATTTTCAGCATTAGGTACACATTTATGAACTTCGGCTCACCATATAATTTTTAAAAGTTCTTCATGCTACATTTCTCTATTCAGCTGATCAAAATGAGGCACACTTCATCAAAGACTTTTGAAAGCATCCTGATATGACATGTCCCACAAACGTGATTAGATTTGTTTTTACTTTTCATAAATCTCAAATATACCTTTAGAATGGGCAATCATTTTCACTAATTTTCAGCCTCAAAAAGCAAAACAAAGCATTTGCCTTTGGCTAAGGGGCATCCACCAAATTGTCACTTAACTAATTTTAGTGCACAGAGACTTTTCCTTGGATCACAAGACTTCCACCCCAAAATTCTTGTTTTCTAAAAAAAGATGTGATAACGCTGCTTCTGGAGTCATTTGAGATGATTAAAACTGATCTTATTCAATCTACTAAGCAAACCAAATTTCTTTAAGTTGCAAGGTAACATTAATGGGCTTCCATAGCATGGTTACCTGAAAGTATTCTGGCAGGCAATTAAAACACACATTCATGAAAACATATCTGTTTTGAGAGGGCAACCACCATTGCCCCTAGTTTGAAGTGACTGATTCCATCAAATCTAAAGCAAATTTAAAGTGAAAAATTGCAGCCCTTTTCCAAGGCGTTATCTTAAACATAATCTGAAAAATTTGAGGCAGGAGGAAATGACTAGAAGTACAGAATTTCTGACTTCTTTAACTTTAAGAGAAACGGCATAAAGAGATTCTGTAATACATTATTTCAACGACTATTACCTGTTCCTACAGGTAAAGGCAAAAATCCAGCCATCAGCTAATCTCCAACCATGGTTAGAGAACTGTGGGTGGGCCAAAGTTTTCACTCCACACTGAGTTGTTTCTTTTAAAGACAAATCAATAATGTGTTTTAAAGCCTCTGATGCTCCAGATAAATGCTCCCACTAGAAAATGTGGAATTTAGTTTGAATATCAAATAGTGCAGAAAAGTACTTGGCATAGATCCTTCTTAGCAGCAAAGAGAGTATTAATTATCCTTAGCATGGCAGGAAACCAACTACAGGAGCAGCAGTGAGGAAAATGGGAAAGCGTCAGTTTACCAGAATGAAAACGTTATCTAAAGAAGATACTTTTGTGATGATCACAAAGAGAAAACAGCCAAAGAACTTTTGGGAATACTTATTATAAGCACACCTCAAAAAGCATCTTGTAAGAACTGGAGGAAACAAAACTCTCCAAACTTCTGCAATGGTCCATCTGTCTCACACAAACATCTCCTGACCATTACGCACCTTGAATAGCAACTACTTCTCTGAAGATGCCAGCCACAGATGCAGGCAAAACGTCAGGAATGCATTCTTCTAGAACATGGCCTCACAGCCCGAAAAACCCACAAAAACCTACTTGAAGAGAAGTTACAAAGAGATATAGCTTTAAGTTGCAAAAGGAGCAGAAGTTGTGGCTCTGACAACTCAATTTTATAGTGTGGCCAAAGATGCAAGGGGAGCCAATTTCATGGAGTACCACTGCAGGAGGGAAGCGCCTTTTCACCAATGGCCTCAGAGGAGTGTTGCAATTTAAGTCAGTCCAAATGGAGGGGAAAAGACATAAATAATGGGAATTGTTTCTTTTCCAGAGCAAGGAAAAGACTTGATATTCTGACATGTATTGGAGGAATGCCATTTTCATACTTAACAGACTATGAGGGAGAGAACTCCTGAATGTTAAGCAATAAGGCACATCTGTTTTGCCAAAAGAGAAAATGTCATGCAACATGCAAAGAACTAGAAATCATGTGCTGCATTTTCAAGATCCCAAAGGATGTCCTTATCTAGGTGCCTTACCAGAAAAACCATTTGAAACACAATTCAGCACAACTGTTCAGCATTTGGTTTCCAGTGCATTCTCCTCTCTTACACTCTCCCTTTGGCAGTGGCTTCCAAATGCTGGCAAAACAGTGCAGAAACTACTCACCTCTCTTGAAATGCCCCCACCCCCACCCCCAAACTGTGCTCTATTCAACTGAGCAATTAAAACCTGAAGAACTTTTAAACTTGATTCCAAGTCCAGCCAGGTCAATCTCCAGAATAAACCAGTGCTTGGAGAGAAACCTGGCCCTTCCCCCTTTTCAGAGGGTTGTGTCGTCTTCCTCCCGGGAGTCTCCCACGAGAAGCGAGTGCTTGTCTGGGTCACTGAGGATGACACTGCTGCGGGACCGCTTGTCTGACAAGAGGGAGTTTATGGAGCTCCGGCTGTAGTTGATAATGCGGTCCATGAGGCTCAGTTTGGGAGACTCTGGTCCCCTCTCATCAATCCCAATGTGGACGCTGATTTCCGAAGGGCTCTTCTGCCTCATCTGGCTGCGGGCGCGGTGTTCATATTCCTCGGAAGTAGGTTTCTTATACCTAAGCATGGAGGAAAATACATCGTTTTAAGCTAAGGCTGCAGAACATGCTAACTAGCAGAACATGCTGGAGAAACAATTCTCTGTCCACACTATCAACTTTCCTGGGAAGGAAGAGGATATAAATGTATGCTATGATGGCCAAGATTACAACTTCTCTTGTGTGTGAGTATCTGAGATTGTGTGTGCATGGTTTTGAAGAGAACACCAGGTTGTTGGTGCTCTTCTTGGAAGGAGAGGACTTTTTCTAGAAATTCAATCATGGAAGATCACAAGAGGTGAATGTAAGTATACTGGGAGGAACACTTGCATGTTTGTGAAGGCAAGGAATGCTTGCGTGTGCCATACTTACAATTTGAGCAGCAGAGAGGACAGGACGACAGAAACAGATGAGGCCGCCATTGCTGCTGACCCCATCCAAGGTTGTAGCACCAAACCAATGGGAAGGAAGACACCTAGGAGGAAAAAAAAGATAACTGAAAGGAGCTGAGACTCACTTAAATGTCAGACTCACAGGCGTGACTGTGCATCTATGAAAAACAGAGCATGTTCTATTATCAACTGCTTTTATACAGGGAAAAAGCTGAAGTAAAGGCAAAAATCCAAATGCAAGATGGGAAAATTTAGAAAGTCAACTGTAAAACACAATGACCTTACCAAATCTACTTTGTTTTATATTCCTTAATCAAGGAGCTCCCCTTCGCTCCTAACAAAATGGCTTAAAATAAGTTTAAATAATGATGCCTGGGATTAGCTGTGTCCCTAATCTGCAGGACATTTTTATATTAATTGCAGCTTTCTGCTTTCTCACACAAATCCCAACCCCCCCAACAAATCCAGTATAAAGTTTAAACATATCCAGTATTAGATACATTGTCAGAGCTAATGAGAGTTACATACATACCAGCAGCTACAGGAACTCCAACCAGATTGTAAATGAGAGCAAAGACAAAGTTGATTCGTATCCTTCTAACAGTCTTCCGTGATAAATCTATACTTGCCACCACATCCAGCAAATTGTTCTGCCAAGAAAGTATTGAGAAGAGATGTTACACAACTTGCCATTATTCATTTTACACTGCAGATTGCTGGTCAAGTCTAAATATAGCAAATCTAGGATTACAAATGGAGAACCAGGTACACATTAAACAGGAATGCTTATAGCCACTACCTTACAGCCAACACAAGTAGGGCATGGGCATTCCCCTCCTCCATTTATATAGTGCCATCAGTGTAGACAGCACCTCACAGAATAAATATTTTAATCAACACAGAATATTTTAAAAATACAACCCTGCCAAAGCTGTACAATCTGATACATGCACACAATCTGATACAAAACTAATAGAATACAATACAAAACAAGCTAACAAACACATGTAATCAAAATATACAAGATTACTAAACTAAATAAACTAAAATTCCAAACACTATGGAAAATGAAACAAAAAAAGGTTTTAATAAAGATTTTAAAACAATGAGGGAAGGGCATGGCCACCTTTTAATAAAGGAAAGAGGCACAATGAGTTCTTGTGGGTTTCCCCTGGCAGGAATGTAGTTTTAAAAAAATATAGGTACAGATACAAGAGCTTACAACTCAGAGACATTTCATTTGCAAAAGAGGTATGCATGCATAAACTGCCACTTAAGTCTTTGAGCTATGAAGACCATGGAGTCCAACCTTCCCCAGTGGTGGTTTCTATCAGCTTTTAAAAGCAAGAATAGCCGTTTATCCACAGCGCCCACTCCCCTGAGCTCACCTCCATCACTTACCCTGATTAAGACCACATCCGCAGCCTCAATGGCCACATCTGTGCCCGTGCCAATGGCGATCCCCACATTGGCCATAGCAAGAGCTGGAGAATCGTTGATCCCATCTCCCACCATGGCCACCCGTTTCCCTTGGCCCTGCAATTGCTTCACTTTGGCCACCTTGTGGGAAGGAAGCACTTCGGCAAACACTTTGGAGATGCCAACCTGTAAAAAGAGGCAAAGAAATTGCATCAAAAAGTCAAAATTGCACCAAAAGATTCCACAAGTACAGTGAAGCTGCAGTCACTAGGAACACTGAGTTAAATGCAAGTACATAAGTAAGAGTAAGTAATTTAAACAATCACAAGACTACACTCGGTGAAATAGACCAGATTATCTGAGGGTTCAGCTGAGATGTAAGAACTTCTAGGTGTCCAATAAAGTTAATCAACAAAATGGGTTTTTCCAGAACTGGAGTTGTGTACAGAGAAGCTGGCAAAGGGAGGATGATTTCAGGGCATCACTAATGAATGGGAGCCAGGCCTCTGCTAAATAGCCATTCTTTGTGATGTCCCTTGGGGCTTGGAGCTGGGGTGTCACCTTTTCTCACATTTTGACTTTCCAAACAGTGTCCCTCCATCTTCTGAGGGACCTGTTGCAAAGCTGTTCTCTAATGAATGGCAATCTCAAGCTTCTCTGTTGTATGTGGCACACGTTTACATGATTTAAAACCCAAGAGGTGTAGAGGCTTACCTGAGAGGCAATAGACCGTGCCGTTTTGCTGTTGTCACCAGTCATTAGAACAACTTCCAAGCCCATAGCCTTCAAAGTACGGACTGCCAGCTCGGCTTCAGGTTTCACTGTATCAGCAATAGCTACCAAGCCACAGAGTTCACCTAGACAGCCACCAGGAACATTAATCTCCTTCTCCATTTTCTGGATGGTACAGAAAGCCTCTCTTTGTAAAGGATTTCTCTCTTTTCTTTTTCCTTCCTTCTCTTTTCCTCTTCCTTTTCCTTCCCTTTCTCCTTTCCATCTCCTTTCTATCCTCCCACCCAATAGCATACACAAAATGGACTATGTGTTGTTGCTCCAAGTCTCCATGTTAGTGATGTGGGGAAACCATCTTTATATTTTTCTCAATGCTCTGCATCTATTGATACACAATTTAGCACATTTAACTTTTATGTTTAATCCACAAATTAATTTTGTGTGTTGTGTACTACATCTCAGAAAACTTCCAATTGGCAAGAGTATTTGAAATGAAGGAATCTGATGAAGGGGAATAAATACATCACATGTGAATATTTTAAGATTCAGTTTAAAAAAATGTTTTAAGGGCTGAAAGGTGAGCTATAATAGTCAAATAAATGTGTTCTAAATTTTAATATGTTCTAGAGCATCAAGGATTTGTATTATGATAGGGTTGTTACCAAAAACCAATTTGTTATAATTTTGAAGCTGCCTGCATGCATTAATTAGACTACCATTTTTAAAAGCTAAACCTTGAAAATTGAATATTATTTGACAGAAAAATATGCCACCCATAACCATTCCATGTATTGCTTCATGAAGCTCCCTTCTCCACCTGCATTCTTCAACTTCTTCAGTGTAAAATAACCAAAACTGAGTCCCAAAACCCAGCACCAGGCTTACCATCCACTGCCACAAGAACAGCAGTGTGTCCTTGTCGTTCATGCTCAGTCATGGCCTGATCAACTTCATTTTTGACATGGAGGCCATTCCTAGACATCCACTCCCGGTTTCCAATGAGAACAGAATACTTCTGAGAATTCCATGTGGCTGAAAGGAAAACAGGAGTGCCACTATCCAGTAATAAATCAAATAAAATCAATAACTAAAGGGGAAGGGAAATAGCCAGTTAAAAGACAAAATGATCTAAAATTGGGGAAGCAGTCACAGCTTCCAGGGGTCAGACATGAAACCATGTTTTCACATTATAAAAATGAGCTCCAGTTAGCCTCAGATTTGTAAGTTCCTCTTCTCTCTTCTAGTTAACAAAAATGAGGTGATTAAGAGCTTCCTCAAACAGTTCTGACAAAACCGCAGTTTCCCACTGCATCTGAACTTCAAAAACTACAAGTTATTCAAGACCAAAAGCAGAAACTCTCAACCACATACGAAGGAGGGAAGAGGGAACCTGTGTGTGTCCAAGGTCTGCTACAGTTCATTCTTATAAGGCTAAACCACCACCAATTATTGGGCAAATGCTTGCTTTAAAGAAAGAAAGGTAAGACACAACGTCCCATTGGCAACCTTCCATGAATAATAGTGGGATTACACATACTATGCTGCAGTGTGTGGATGCGTTTTCAGACATTCATCTTAAATTATTTAGATGCCTGTCAATAAAGCATTTTTTTTTTTTTACTGTTGCAACAACATGAATTTTTGTCCCTACATGGGTGCCTGATTTTGAATTCAGTAACTAAAAAAGAGCAGAGAAATGCTGCTGTGAAAGGGACTGTATCCCAGGAATCCCTCCATTCCACCCACTCCCCAGAGAAGGGCCAGTATACTCCACTGACACAGGGGCCAAACCCAAGCTTCTGCTTAATACAACTCACATTTTGCAAACTCCTCTTACCAGGCAACTGTTCATCAATAATCAAGACTGGCTGACTCTGCTCCTCAATCCTGTCATCAATATTCACAAGAGTGGCATTCCTTGCATTGTTATCTTCAATAGTCTCGTTCCTGCTATAGAGCAGGGCTTCAATATTAGTGACTTTACACCTGATGCCACAGCCAGGGACTACTTGAAAATCTGTACAAGTTCCAAGGGTATCCGTGTCCAATTTCTAAAGAGAAGATCAAGACAGAGAGTACCACGTTCAGCTGGCACTTGGCAAATGGTCCTTTCTTGTTCACCCTCTTAACTATCAACTATGCGCTCCCCTACCTGTTTGCAATATTTTGTTATAGCTGACCCCAAAGGGTGCTCGCTGTTACTCTCCGCAGTTCCCACTAATGCTAGAATCTTATTACGTGGTATTCGGTTACTCTCAACCAGCATCTTCATCTGCTTCACCACAGGCGTTCCATGGGTGACAGTCCCTGTCTTATCAAACACCACAACTTTAACCTGCAACAAAACATACACAACATTAGAGGCCAAGCCTCTTTTTTTTCTTGCAGAATTACACCCAGACAAGTTCTGGACAAAGATGAGAGGGTCATGCTTTTAAACAGAGCACAGCCATTTGTTCCTTGCTGATTCAACTATAAAGGAAAATCAAATTTCTTACCTTGTGTGCCATCTCCAGCGGTTCTCCACCTTTGATCAAGATGCCATTTTGTGCTCCTACACCAGTACCCACCATCACAGCAGTTGGGGTTGCTAATCCCAATGAACAAGGGCAGGCAATACACAGCACAGTAATGGAGGCTTGGAAAGCAAAGCGGATTACCACCTCGGCTTTGGAAATGCTCTTATTGTACCCCTGTTGAAGAAAAAGAAAAAGCTAAGAACCATACAGGATTTGGACCACGCATTTCACCTGAAGTTCCATCAAACTGTGACTAGGAAAGGTCAACTATATTATATTCCTAATGCTGACGGAAGGCCACTATCTAAATGAGAAGTGGGCAGCTGTGGCTGTCCAGATGTTTTTGGTCACCAATCCTACAATTCTTCACCACTGATTATATTGACTAGGGCTGATTAAAGCTATAGACCGAAAAAAGAAAAACCAGGTGGGCCGCTATTGACCATCCTCACTATAAACCATGGTTTGCATGTTGTGTGTAAGGGTAAATGATGATTTGGGAAGTTCTAGTAAACATATCTAAACTTTATATTATATTTAGTAGTTTCTAAACCAATCTACTGAAGGTACACTGCTACATCTAGCAAAACAATGCAAAACATGTCAACAAGACTGAAGAGAGGAAATCTATGTATTCACAAAAATGTCAGAAATAGTCATATAAGATACTTACAGGAAAGTAGGTTTCCACAATTTCAAAGTCCACAAATCCAATCACTATCCAGGCAAACAATGTAACCACTGAAACACCAACAATAAAAGGAACAAAATAGCCACTGATTTTGTCAGCAAACTGCTGAATCGGAGCCTAAAGCAAGGAGAGAAAAAGCAACAACTTAATTCTAGGAGTTCTCACCGGAGCTTTGAGGTGTCTTGGGTTGGTGCTTCAAGTATATTGCCAACATATATACAAGATGGATTAAATATACTTTAATAAACCTTTAATGTCTATATGGGCAATTCTGACATATGGGAAAAATCCTGTTAAGTGCTTATGTGTGCACCTGTCTCTCTCTGGTCAAGATGCAGAGGGCCACTCCCTTGCCCTTTGTACCAAGTCCAAAACCTCACCCCTCCACAACTAACAAGCCTTGGGGTGGCAATTGCTGTTCTTTTTACTGGTGGAGGAGGCAATTCAGAGAAGCAGCAGTTGGTCTCACAGGTATTTTGCTAGAATAGCATGTAACATATCCAAACTAAAATATTTTGTTGGCACAACAATGGCCAAGATCGGAAACCAGGAGACACAAAAGGCTGGTAATGATAGGTAATTTCCATCTTGAAGACTAATTTGACATAGTATGTAAACATACCTGGAGATCAGATAAAGACCATAAAGTAGCAGAGCTGAATATAATGGCCAAAGAAAACAGGATGAAAACCTTTCCTTCCTCCCTATTGTTCTTGGCTGAAAGTACCTTTGAGGTTTGTGCTTCTTCCACAAGTTTGACGATCTGAGAAAGAGTGGTGTCGGCCCCCACATGGGTCGCAGAGATCAGCAGGGATCCATCTTGATTAATAGAACCAGCAATGGCGGTACTGCCAGGTTTTTTGGTTACAGGCATTGCTTCTCCTGATTAACAGAAGGCCAATGAAATGATATTAGTGATGTTCTTGTATGGTTTTTCTTTCAGCCTCTACTGCTAGCCTCCCCTTACCTCTCCTCCTCCCAGACACCCCGTCACCAGAACAAACAAAAAATCCTAGATGGCTTGTAATGGGTTGAACAAGCCATCCCTAACCCGAACATGCACAAACACACACATATGGCTTGCCTGTGATGAGAGACTCGTCCACCATAGAACGCCCTTCAATAACACGGCCATCTACTGGAAACTTGCCCCCTGGGACCACTTTGATAATGTCACCCCGCTGAACCAGTTCAACATCTACTTGCTCTTCACTGCAAAGAGGACATAAAAATTCAACAGTTCATCATACAGCCCATGTAGGACTTCAGTAGTTAGTCCTATGAGCCACCTGATTCTTCCCCAGCATTCTCCAAATTTCATGCCAAGCAAGGACCACCCTTTCTGTGGAGGCTTTGGCCTAGTTCCTTAGCCCTAATCCTCAGACACAATGAAGCTGGCAAACAAAACTCAGCCTGTGCACATTCAGGCTATTACTTTCCTTGGCACATCCTTTCAAGTATCTATAATTTAGTTTACAAGTTCTTTGCACAAGGGATTTGCCTCCTGTTAAACCTTCTCTATGAAAAGTTCAGTCTACACTGATCATTATATCAAAAGAACATGGAAATTAAGGAGTATGGAAAACAGAAATGTATAAAGGACCTCTTTGAATGTTTTCAGAAAAAGATGATAAAAAGCAGAATACCTCAACAGGATGTTGCCTGGGCCTAGCGTCACAACAGTTGCCTCTGTTGCTTGTAGGGAAATGAGCTTTGCAAGGGCTTCTGAGGTTTTTCCCTATGAAAACACAAAATATACACATTCTACATTCAAAATATCAACAAAGGGCATGCAAGCCACCATTTAAATAAATACTGACTGTAGTCCAGTCAGAAAAGAGAAATTCTACATTAGTTCTAGCAGAATACAGAATAACTATCTGTCAAGAGATAATTAAGTAGACTGCAGTCCCATTTGTTAGTCTTTAAGATGTCATAAGACTCTTTATCGTCTTTTAGGGTAAAGACAGGCCATTACTGTAAAATGTGGGAAGTGTGTGTATCCTGTGACACTTTTCTTAAAGACAGTGGATGTCTGTGCAAAATGCTTTTGCCAGATTTAGAATGGCACATCCATCTTTGACCTTGGTGTCCTACAAGCATCATAAAGTTTTATGTTACCTTAAAGACTAAAAGGCTTTTATTGGGTACAAGCTTTCATGGACTCTAGAGACAGTTCTCTCTTCACCTCCCACGTCTACAAGCACCATATAGCTAAGGGATGAGTCTTAAAGTGCTATAACAATCTGAGGCCTGCTAACTATGCTGAAACTGTTCTGGCCATTGTTGCTGCCACATTGAACATATGAGCACTTTTTTTCCCCCTGGCTTACCTTGGCTATGTGCTCCAACCATCGCCCCAATGCAATGAATACAAAGAGCATAGGTGGGGTGTCAAAGAAAGTCACGGGATTGACCTTCGCTCTCTCGGCCATCGCAACCAGAACAACAACAAGGGAGTAGACAAACGCAATGGTGGTTGCCAGGACAATCAGCACATCCATATTGGCAGTCTTATGCTTCAGTGCTTTGTAAGCCTGGATGTAGAAATGCCAGCCTCCAAATATCTGCAAAGAGAGCCAAATCCAAAAGTATATTTCACATCAAACACAGAAAACGCAGTCTTTAGAACTATTCTTTAAGGAACTCATGATGTGTACGACTGGAGAGCCCATGCCTGTCTGTGATCTTTCACTCCCCTTTCTGGGGTTCATGAAAAATTTCACTGACGGATGCTGAGCCAGGCTAATCCAACAGATGGCAGGCAAGTCTGAAAAATCCTGCAGAAACCCAGCCTCAAAAAAGCAAAATACACACACAAACTTTTAATAGGAGCAAAAAGCTCTAAAAGAGATAGAAACGCAACTTATGCAGAACCAGTTCATCATCATCACGGTGCAAACAATTTAATTTTGGACAGGGGAAGGGTTAAAAAAACCCATGTATTACAACGTGGAAATAGAAGCAGTAGCACTAATAATAATAATAATAATAATAATAATAATAATAATAATAATAAACATCATCACATCAATAATAAATCATCATAACATCAATAATAAAAATAACACTAACATCCCAGCATTAAAAAATTCTTGTTTGCTGGCATTAAGCTACTAAGGTTATGGTACTGAACTGATTTGTTAGCTGATCTTTAAAAATACTGACTTTAAAAAATATCATTTAAAATCAATAATAAATGGCCAGGAACAAAGTGTCAAGAAAGATGAATTGTTAACTCAAAAAAACAAACAAACCCTATACTGTTGCCCATTAATGATTAAAACAATGACTTTTAGCTACTGATACGTTCGCTACCAATACTGTCACCTCATTCTGGACAGAGAAAGAAACAGATTTCAGAAGGAGAGACATTAGTTAGCTGCAAATGGAGAAAGGCAATGTTATTAACTTCTTTTACTGCTTTTGTTCCAGTTATTCACAGCGATTGTCTGGGGTATGTGGGGCCTGGATTTTGTTTCTGCATAAACCCTTTCTCTGTAACATCTCAAGCCAGCAATAGCCAGACTTCTGACTCTAACAGTGTCACTTTTCCTTCCCTTCATGATTTTTAAACTGTCTTTGCCTGACAAAGAAGCCAGTGGGTTTTCTAAGGCCAGCATAAGCAATTTTGTGCCTTGCTTTCCATCTTAACAAAGGTATCACTGCAGTGTGAATTCTGGATTTGGTCCATATAGTTCATCAAATAAAATTTCAGCATGAAATTTAGATACTGCCCCATGAACATTTTACATCTACTTGCCTGTACAGGGACACACAGCAGAAAGGAGAGCAAATTCATAACAGACAACCCAGGAAGGATCTGTTGCTCCAGGAACATCGATGAGTGGTATGCTTCCATTTCTTCTTTGGTCATATTTCCAGCCTTGTGCATGGAGGACATGTGGCTGTCCACCACCATCATGTAAATCATGAGCCCCATCACAGGAATGCAAAAAAACAGGCTTACAAGGAAGGAACGTTTCCATCTTAAATAACAAGAGAACAAGATAAGGTTGGAAAGGAACAAAGGCAAACTTGAAAGGGCAAGATGTATGGGGCACATTTCCAGTATATGGCACCCTGGGCGTGGCAAGAACCACTTAGTAAGTTGTGTGGAACAAAATTAAGATGGGCCAAAGGCTACAGGCAAACCTAATGCTACAGAAGTTTGAAATGTAACCCTCTAAAAACACAAGGATACAAGAATTCTGGATGTATGTATAAAACTTCAAGTGTCACTTTAAAATAAGACCCTATACTAAATTCTTACTGAAAGAATCAAAATATTGTGAATAAAATGCCAACATGAGCAAAAAACAACAACCACTTACTGCCTTATTTCCTGTTTGTGATCTAAGTGACTAGCACTTCGGTCTTTCTTCACTAACGCAGCATTAAACCCCAAATCCTGAAATAAGAGAGATATTTGAGTGTGCAAGCGTTGTTATGTAATACTTTGCTTCAAAACTACTGAAATATATATGGCAAGCACTAAAAAGGAGATCTAGCCTGAAAATAATTAAAAATGCTTGGTTTTTTTAAAAAAAAAATTTTAAAAATAGTTCATGAAAAAATATGAGAAAATATGACTCAAATGTCTAATGTTTTTGAAATATACTTTGCAAATGAGTAAAATGCTTAACTAAAATGGAAATGATTGACTAAATCAGTGGCAAGCACACAAACACAGACATCTGTGCCATCGTAGCAGTCTAAGTATACTTAGAATTCTATGAAAACTTAGAATCATTGCTTCCAGCTATTATATTTCCCCCCTCCAACTTCTTAATGTAGCTAAACAAGCAAAGCACATTCACAAGAGCACTTACCTCTATAACCCGAATGATACTGCGAGGGCCAATTATCTCAGGATCGTACTTAATGTGTGCCTTGTTGGTAGCAAGAGCAACTGAGCTGTACAGGACACCTTTTGTTTTCATAAGTGTGGATTCTATTTTATGTACACATGAGGCACATGTCATTCCTCTCACCTGTTAGGAAAAAGGTTTGTTTTTGTTTATATTGCCTGTAAAGTATTGTCTCAAGGAAAGGCATTAAAAATAATAAAGCTGAGCATGATTATGATAATGAACAAAAACTGTACCATTTTGAGAGAAAGGCAGGATATAAATTCAATAAATAAATAAATAATTTTGTAGCATTTAATCTGAGACCCAGCGTGGTGTAGTAGTTTGAGCGTTGGACTACAACGCTGGAGACCAGGGTCCAAATGCCTACTCAAGTATTAAAATCTAGTGTGTGACCTTGGGCAAGTCACTCGTTCTCAAAGGATGGCAATGGCAAAAACAAACAAACAAACAAACAAACAAACCACCCTGAGGATTTAATCTATGTTTTTTAACTTCCATGTCAAACAGTTTTTTAGCAACACTATCATGGGGTTTCCTTGGCAGAATTTGTTTAGAGGTGGTTTTGTTCTTGCCTTCCTCTGAGGCTGAGAGTGTGTGATTTACCCAAGGTCACCCAGTGAGTTTCATGGCCAAACTGGGAATCGAACCATGGTCTCCAGAGTCATATTTTGATGCTCAAACCATTACACCACACTGGCTCAATACACACACATATCACTGCATGGCAGAAAGCAGAGAGGGCAGCCACATCAGTTATTAAAGTCATATTAAATGTTTTGAGGTTCAAACTTATACATTTTAAGAGGAAATATATACCTTACATGTCTTTCTACTTTCGCTCCGTGATTAACTCAGATTTGTGAGATTTGGCACTGGCAATCAGAACAGAACTGAAAACATTCATAGGAAAAATTTTGTTTGCCTAGACTAAGGGGGAGAAATACTTGGCAACCACAACTGGTTCCATTCCATTATTCATTGCCTTTCCTGCCTACTCACTCAATAACTACAGTCACCGTGAATAATTCTTAAAAACTCTAACAGAAGTAGGTATCTTAACTCTTGTGTTCAAGGGCACAGGTTTTGTGCTCTTGACCTTCTGTCCTGCATTTCAACAACTATCCCATTCTGCCAGTCAGCAGTTGCACTTCCTGCTTCGTTTCGCAGTACAGTCGACTGTCCCACGCTGCCCAGAATCTTTGCTGAATCCCTTGAAATGGCCAACAAAAGTGCTTAGCAAAAATTATCCTGACTTTTTTTTTAGCATGTAGATGTTTTAGAAGCAAAATACAAAACAACCCCCCCAACCCCCCCCCCAAAAAAACAGGCCATTACACTAAAATGCACTAAAGTGAAGCAGATGGTAGCTACCATCTTGCTGCTACATACTTTTCTGAGCAAGAGTGCCACAGTTAAGTTCCCAGTCCTCTTTCACTGAGAATTGTGAGTAAAACTGGGCTTCGCAAGCTGGTATACCCACTTCAGAGCTGTATTACAATTTCAAAGAGAGAAGACAGATGAGACCATTTTAAACACAGCAGGTATCTTGGCTTCCTCACACACAAACACCTCAATATACATACATACCTCTGGATGATGAAAGGAGATGGGGCAGCCACATCACTTATTAAAGCCATACAAAATGTTTTGAGACTCAGACTTACACATGTTTTTAAAAAATATCACACGCCAATTAATAATTTGTCTTCAATGACAACAAAAGCTCGCTTTTGTAAAGCTGGTTTGTAAGAAGCTGTATGCAAGTAGTGTTAATTATTAAATAATCTGCTTACAACAAGTTCCAGGATCCCATCTCCCTGATCATAGTTCTCCAGGACAGTCGCTCCAAATCCCAGTTCTCTAATCAATTCAGCTACAACTGGTGGCTGGATGATACCAGGATTATACCTCACTTCTGCCTTCCCAGCCATCAAGGCAACAAGTACAGAGCATATTCCTTAAAACAGAAATATTGCAAGATTTAGTGAAGAAATTATCAATACAACACACTATGCATTAATCTCACCAAAGTCATCACAGATCTCTATTCAGAATAGCAAGAAAAGCAGAAACAGAACATCTCGGTCATAATGTACAACCCCAGGTTAAGTTTTTTCAGACAAATAGATTTATCTCTAACAGCCATAAAAGTAAGTAGCTACCTTGATTATTTGCATATGACTATAAAATATAAACACTGGAAAGAATAAAGACCTCCATTAATATATGTTTAACATTTTAAGAATTTAAGTTCTAAAACAACAACAACAATGAACAGGATTTTTGTGCCTTTACAAAAATGAGAAAAATGCATTGTTTAAAATACAGTCCATGATAGCATTATTTAAGTAATATGAAGAACAGCCACTTTTGGGGGGAGCAACCACTGAACAACCTAATATCAGTTTTTAAAATCTAAAATGCTATTAGCTTCATGACTAAAACATAAATATGTTTTAATACTGTATCTCACCATCTTCTCTCTTTAGATTCCTTTCAATGTTCGCCACACAAGAAGCACATGTCATGCCAGTGATCTGAATGTAGCACTTTGATGGGACATTCATATCTTGCTTATCATGAACAGGTGACAGTTTGGAGAGTTTATTATCCTGAGATTCTGCCATCTTTTCCTGGGAAGGCTGAGTTATGAGCACCACAGGTTCTGTGCTAGGTGATACTGAAAACAGAAAAGAATAGCACAAAATGCATTAACAGTTTTCTTAGCTACAAGTTCTTGAAGACAATAAATATACATCAATTTCAAAACTGGAAGTTATGTATCCTGCCATTCTGCCAAATCCATCACAGAGAAATCTGGCTCCCAAAGAAGCAAATGCATTTGCCTTCAAACACAAGACAAAAAACAACAACAAAACCCAACAACATCTAGTGCAGTATTACCTGCTAAGGAAGCATCAAAACCCATGTCCTCAATGGAGTTTCTTAAGTCATCTGGGGATGTCAGCATGGGGTCATATTCTATAGTTGCATTATGGTTCTGAAGTGACACACATATTGACTTCACGCCTGGCTTTTGGGATATTACTCCCTCAATAGACTGGACGCAAGAATGGCAAGTCATTCCTTCTACATTTATCACAGTAATGTGCATCAAGGGATGATGTGTAGTGCTGTTGGCAACCCTTGGATATTTCACTGGAGATGTAGACGTATTCAGAAGCTCTCTATTTTCATGTCCATCAAAAAGGCTGACCTTGAATGTCTCTGGGGACACGGCTTCTATGGCTCTTCTTAGTGCACTGATGCTGATAAGGCTAGGATCATACTTTACAGTGGCTGATTCATCCTCTAAAGAAACTACAATGCTCATTACTGCGGGGAGTGCTGAGATGCTGGACTGAATATTGAAGACACATGATTTACAGTGCATGCCATCAACCCGAAATCTGATGGTCTGTAGATTGAGATTGTCCTCTGGACTTTCTGGTGGCACTCTGGATGAGCATTTACTCTGCATGTTCTTCAGCCGCTCTACATCAATAGCACCAAGATTGAGGGGTTTAGGTGGCTTCTTTATGGAGGCCATGAAACCTGCAGCTTCTATTTGGTTTTTTATTTCCTCTGCTGTGATGATATGAGGCTGGTACACAACCACAGCTTCCTGATTGTCCAGGGAGACTAGAAGACAAATGGAGAAAGATCAATATGCTTTTCCCATGATTTTTGACTGAAAATCTTTTCTCTATAGAAAGGCACACTGTGGCCCAAAAATGGAAAAAAATGCAGCCCTAAGACATTTTTTTCTCCCCACCCTCAATCCTTATCCCTAAAAATATCAGGGTTTTTTTAGTTTAGTTTAAAGGCTAAAATTCACATTTGCTAATAATTTTTCATTACCTTTGACTCGTGTGACACCTTGTAGTTTGCCAATTTTCCCTTCAATGGTACTAGTGCAGGAGTGGCAGGTCATTCCTTCTACTTTGATCCTCAGTGCAACATCCCCTGTTTGGGATATATTCACATCTTCAGATGTTCCTGGATTTTTCTCACGTGCTGCATTATCCGAACTAAACCCTGGTACTATCTGGCTGACCTGCTTTTCATTTATAACAGCAGGGACAAATGTTACCACCAGAGATTTCTTATCAGAGGAGTTTTTCACATCCAAGATGCCCTTGGTCTTCAGGAGGCGAGTACGGATCTCTTCACATGTCAAAGTGGACTGAGCAGGAATTGTGAGAAATGTAGTGTCTACAACAAGTTGTGGGTTTATGTTAGCAAGCGCAGTAACAAATCCCATGTCCTCTATTGCTTCCTGTAGTGCCTCTGGAGTTTGCTCTTTGGAGTTGTAAATAATGGCTGCATTCTTCTCTCTCAGTGAAACCTTATATGAAAAGGAAAAACAACAACAACACATACCTCAGACAACTAAGCCAAACCAAGATTAAAATTTCTTTAAGGTGGCATTAACAGATCAGACAGCTTTGTCTTACTGTGGTGACATCTTGCTTGGTGATTTCACTATCTAAGAAGGAAATGTAAAACGGTATACCTATGAAACCACAAATTAACTTGGATTTATCTGTAAAATAAGATGACTTTTTACGAGCTAGAACTAAAGTGGCCCCATGGCTTAAGAATCCCACACGCCATAATACAGTATTCATTTCTCCAACAACACTTTCTACTGTGCCTTAAGTGAATATTACAATTCACATACAATCTTGACAGCAAAGATTATACTAATCTCTCACCTTTATGCACACAAATCTAAACAGCTGGCTAATACAGAATACAGAGTTAGATTTAGTGCTTTTAGAAAACCGAGCAAACCCTGCAGGTTAGGAAGTATTTTGAAGCATCTGAGGAAGTAGACTTAAGTTTACAAAAGCTAATGCTGCCAACTTCTTTCTTTAGTTAGTCTCAAAGGTGCTACAAGATCTCTCTACATACTATTTTGAAGCACGTAATTGAAAGACTATTCAGAGAAGATTTTTTTTTTAAGTATGGCATTCACATAGGAAGAAAACAGGATGAGTAAGTTGCTGAATTAAGTTGTATATATGATCATTTTAATATATTTTAATACATAAAATTAAATTAGAAGTAAGAAATAATGATTAGATGGAAATCAGCAGGTCAGAAGTTTTTGGTACAGAAAAGGTAAATCCCAGACTGATATATAGAAAGACTAATGTCTTATGAGAGGCACAGGTTTGGTTTACACAGGGATCACAAGCAGGAGCCCTTTGACTGTTTGGCAGCCGTAATTTCTTATCTGAATTTTTAACATCCACACTCAGTGGTGCTATCATCAACATTGTATAGCCTGCTAACGTCATGTGCATCTCAAGTAAGAGGGGACAAATGTCTGAAATCTGATTTGCTTTCAGCAGACACAATTCTTCTCTGGATAGTTCAATTTTTAAAAGGGCAAACTGGTGCCACTGAAAAAAGCCCATTGCATTAGCTTCAAATTTTAGATTTTCCTTAGGCAAAACACAACCAGGAAGCCACTACTGTGATCTAATTACACAAATGTAACCTATTTAAGTACTACTGCATCTCTATTCTGCCTTTGGCTAAGGTAACATTTATTGATTTACTTGCAATTATATATAGGACAACCAAAATGTTTTAGATTGTAAGCCTGAGGGCAGGGAACATGTCTAATTAACCATTTGAAAGTCACTCTGAGAGCCTTTGTGGCTTTATGAAGAGCGGGATATAAATACTCCAAATAAATAAATAAAATACAGGCTTTTTGAAATGACATTAAACAAGTACTCTTCCCCCCCCCGCCCCCCCCCCCCCCGCTTTAGAAGTGGGCAATTCACACACACACACCTGCAAAAATTGCTATAGGAAACCATGAGAGTTCCTAGATTATAGGGGAAAAAAGCTGGCAGCAAAACAACTACAGTCGCCCCTTCGTTTTCGCACGGATCCATTCCGGACTCACCCCCCAACAAAAATGGAAAATCACCAATATTCAAGCCCCACTGGCTTGAATGGCAGCGCCTCCCCCATTTTGTCCCCCTCTGTTTGCCACCTGCGAACACACGAGGAATGCAGACTCCAAGTCTGTGGAAACAGAGGAGCGACTGTATTATATCTTAACCACCTCAATATGATAACTTTACTTACTTTAATACTGTGAACTCCTTTTAGTTTTGCAATGTGGGCTTCAATAGACTCTACACAAGAATTGCATGTCATTCCCTCCACAGAGACAAAAATCGATCTGGCACCAGATGCTGGGTCCATTTTGTTCACAGTTTCACATTTCTATTATAAAGGAAAAAAATGGCACCAATGAAAAGGTCTTAGATGTGGCAATTGAACTCAGGCAAAAGACGGCTGGTGAGAAATAGCTAGAAACCTATTTATCTGCATGAAAGCTAACAAAGACCAAATAAATAAATACATAAAAATAAAAGTTCCATACTATCATGATCCCCATAAATCAATGTGTTTTATTTCTAAAGCATGTGTCAGAAAATGCATCCATTTAGTCAGTAGTGCCCTCCCTCCCTCCACTTATACTCTGCCTTTCTCCCTGACTGGGACTCAAGGCAGCTTACAAAAGGAGAAATTACAATAAAAGCAGATTAGTTAAAAACGGTTAAGATTAAAACAGCATTAAACAGAAGAATTACCACATGAAGTATTACTTCAAAACAATGATTAAAAAACAGTTGTTGTATGCCTTCAAGTCATTTCCGACTTATGGCAATCCTAAAGTGATCCTATTACAAGGTTTTCTTGGCAAGATTGGCAGAGGTGGTTTGCCACCACAGCCTTCTTCCGGGGCTGAGAGACTGTGACTTGCCCAAGGTCACCCAGTGAGTTTCCATGGCTGAGCAGAGATCCAAACCCTCATCTCCCAAGTCACAGTCCAACATTCAAACCACCACACCACATTGGCTCTACAGTACAGGACCAGATAAACCCTTCTCTACAATCATTTCCCAAGACTTGCTGGAATAAAAAGGCCTTCACCAACAAGGAAGGAACCAAATAATTTCCCTCAGGAGGGAATTCCAACGTGTGGGAGTAGCCACAGAGAAAGCCTTCTCTCACATTCCCACCAAAGGTGGCTGGGAAGGTGGTGGCTAGAGAGAATTGAAATCCTACTGATTCACTGAGTCTACTTGAGTTGGGAACAGCAAATACATTTAGGCCAGGGCATTTTAATTCCATTCTAAACTGGCCCTTCCATAAGGAAGAATAACGATCTGAATCTGCATCCTTCTGGCTTTTTTTCTCCTTTCCACATTTTCTTCTCACTAAATATTTATATAGACTAAGGGGCTGTTTTAGAACTGCACCTGTTGCTAATATTATACTCAATAGTACAAAAACCATGTTTGTCACATAACATAATTTCAATAAAGATTATCACACTACTGAAAACACAGGTCTAGTGTCACACATGCCTTCAGGTTGCTATGGAGAAAAGTATGTTAACACTCTCACAACATAACCAAGCCCTGACCAAGCCCTCATTTAATGAACCACTTCCTTCATAGAAAACATGTAATTAAAAAGGTACAAGCAATAGCAGGTGTGCTAAATGATATGCAGGGTAGAGCTGAGTTGCCTTTTATCAGAAACGCAGAGATTATGCCCCGCCATGGACTTGACAAACCTCCTGGCTTTGGTGCCTGTCTGCCTAGGACTGCAGGAACAGGACGATGGCTGTTAAAATATGAACCACGTCATAACCATGATTTCCCCACATTGCTCCCCTGAGTAGGCCACAAGTTGTGCTCACCTGCCCTAACTCATCCATTCATTTCTCTCCTCTGTACTACCTGGCTGGCCAGCCTTCACATCAGCAACCCAGCACCCAACAACAGATTTGAGAACTAGTTTTAAAATGTCCTCATATTCAACAGGCATAACGTTGCCAGGTTCCAAGAATCATTTCACAAAATAAGCCTTGATTCATATGTTCATGAGCCCACAGGTCACTGGTTACTTTTAGTTAGACCTGGCAGGCCATTATTAGTAGGTAAGAGTATTGTTCACACTAACAATAAAGTGTCAGTTAATAATTTTACAAGCTTGCAAATCACTGTTCTGATAACAGGAGAAAAAAGATTATCTGCTAGAGGGATAATGTATCACTCTAAACCAGGAACTGACAAAGAATTCCCTCCTGCAGGTGCCCTGGGGTGGGCCTCCAAGACACTTTGCTCCTAAAACCTTTTAAAAGAGCTTCCCTAGGCACTCTAGAGCAGTGCTTCCTATGCTATCTCATGGGGGGAAGGGGAGGAAGCAATTTTTTTCTTCCTAATGTACCAAGGAATGGTATACTATTTGTGTTGATTGACCAAAAATTCCTGAAAAACTGCTGAAATCAGGAGCTGTGGCTCACAGACCCCCACCAGTCCATGAACCCCACTTTGATAAGCACTCCTTTAGAGGGCATGGGAGACCATTTTGCTATGTGGTTTTTCCAAAACCAGGAGTGACACATAGAAGTGGCTACAGGCCCTTCCTAGGCCTAAATCAGGTGGATGAAAACCACTGCAAAATTGACCCTTCCTGTCAACCAGCAAAAGGCATAGAAGGGCTTGGACCTTAAGAACTCCCCTTCCCCCTTCTAAGCAGAACTTGCCTGGGTCAGACTGAAAGCCTCTATGGCCCAGCATCCTGTTCTCTAAAGGGTCAAAGTCTAGGACTGCAAGAAGCCAGCAAGTAAAGAATGAGGGCAAGAACCCTCTCTCAGCCTCATAGGAATGTATAGAATTCAGACAGCAAAATCAATCTGGGTAATATTTATAATTTGGACTCAACTGTGTTTTTTACGTTACCTGCAATTTAATCTCCCACTTTGCTTATGCAAGGATTGTGTTGGTTTTTGGTTCTATGCAGTTTCAGGAACCTGTGTGTTTTGCCCAAGGAAAGAGACTTGCTGGACTGCTGCAGCTTTGTGTTTTCAGATATAAAGATCCCACATTGACATGCCATCCCACTATGTGCTGTACCGACTACACACTTATCAAAGACTCATTCAATCCGAAATCTCCATCATGGCATTAAACTGAACTACACGCCTCATGGCTACAGCCACAGCTATCCCATTTTTTTCTTCTTTCCTACTTTTGAGTCTTCTTCCCCTCCCCAGCCTGATATTTTTTTAAAGTATCACCTTGCCTGATGCAAAATTCCCTGAGAATACAAAAGCCTTCTCACTTTTATGGAATTTGAGTTGGTTTGAATAAAGTTATTACCAACCTGTTGATTATTATTTTGGTTTCCTCTCATGGATCAATATAGTCTGGATACAGTAAAGGAAAAATAAATTATGTTATGCCTATGTTGTATATAAACATTTTATACAGTAGTAACTGTAAATGAACAGTAGCTATTACCTTTGTAACATAGAGAGAGCTTAGGAGATTCACATGTTGCAAAGTCTGGCAAAGGTGAAAGTTACGGTCCTCTGTTCTCGGAACAGCAGCAGTCTCTCCATCTTAAATCATCCGTGACCCATACCATCCAAGAGGCCTGTGAGGAGAAAGAAGGAAAGTTTAATATTTCCATTACCATAACTGTCACAACCATTTCTCTGTATTCACTTTGGTCAAGAAAGATGTGCAGGGCAGTGAAATGAAGGGTAGGAACAGCCTTCATTAGGAGGCAACTTCATTAGTAATAGTTTCGATGAATTTGGCTAAACTGGGGGCTGGAATCCTTGAGCAGGAGGACATTCAGCTCTTCTCCCATGAAAATGCAATAGGAACAGGTGCCTAAGGTGTTAAGATTATATGGTGCATGTCCTTTAATTGTTAACACAAGCCCCTGGACATGAGCTAGCCCATTATCTGTCTAAGCACCAACAAGAATAGATCAAGTACAGTATGGAAAACAAATGAAAGTGGAGTATGAGAAGAACAAATGAGAGGTATCTGATAGCCAGCTATGGGGAAGAAAAACCCCTGCCCTGCAAGAGGATGACAAAGGAAAAGTCCTCCCTTGCTTTGCAAACAGTCGTCAACAATATGCCACACAGTCCTCTATGTCCAAACGGGAAAGAGAAATTACCAAAATGGGAGAGTTAGAGGAGGCAGCTAAAGACTTCTTTAAAAATGGCCTAGGACAATCTTTGCCATCCTGACCTCTTCCAGATGCATTAGTCTGCAATTTGCATCATTCTGAGGGAGCTGGAGTCCAACAGCAGCTAAGCTAAATATTGAATTACAGGATTTATAATTGCCTTGCCATGAAGGCATGCAAGTTATACCTAAATCTCTTTTTAAAGAATTAAAACACCCCTAAAAAAATGCATTCCCTCAAGTCCCTGCTGGTTTCCGAAAATGTGGGCTCAGTGGTTTGTGTTTCTTCTCTCTTTCCTTTAGGAAGACTAACTTCATCATCCATGAACTACTCTCTTTAAAAGTATCTTGATATCAGTTCTGGAACCATCAGTATTTCTTCTCCAGCTTATTTCATGCCTTTGTTTGCTATTAATGAATAAGCCGTGAGTTTACCAAGCTGAGACACCAAATAATTTTCAGTTAATCAGTCATCTATTTTATTAATACAGGTGACTTTGCAAGGTGTGAAGACAATGTAAATCGGATCACAACTTAATACATATTAGCAGTTCTTCCCTATTACAAGAAACACAAGCAGGACCTGGACTTTCAGGAATTAAAAACAGTTCCTTCCTTCACTTCTATCCCACATCAATAAACTAAAGTTTTAGCTAACCGCTTTTAAAGCTTGATACCATAATGCTCTCTTTCAAAAACACAAACATACGTAGTTCAGCATGTGACTTTTACCAACTGCTTTGCTCAGCAAGACAAGTCTGCCTCACTTTCGCTCAGGAGACAATGGTACTTTTGCTGATGTGTCACAACCCTCTGCTTATGCCAGGGCCGCTGACGCAAAGCCCATCGTCATTCACTTATCCTACTCCATTATACGCCTAGGAGAATTTAACTGAAAACTCTTCTCACTGTCCTTTAGCTTATAGACAACTAAAATGGTGCACTCCGCCATGCAAATAAGAAACTTGTCTAGCATGACTCCAACAAGGTCCAACTAGCAAACAACACATTTCAAGCGCAGGGGAAAGGTGACTGTCCAGATATTATTGGAGAAAAACTCCCATTAACCCAGTGAAGGATGATGGGAGTAGCAGTCCAGAAACATCTGCAGGTCCACCTATTACTCATCCTCAGGAAGGACAGGAGACATTTTGGAAACATGTTAAGAGTACAGTCAAGGTGCCAGTCCTCTTTCCACTTTCAGCAGTTGTAGGGCAAAGTCATGTCTCCTTGTGACAATTGTACCCATTGCAGCACTTGGTATTACTGTTACACAAGAACACACAAATAAAACTGCAAGTCACTAAGCAGCGCTTTCTTCACCGATGCCTCTAAAGGTACTTTGCTGTTAACTAAGAAATGAAAGAGGCACCAGTTCAAAGAGAAGTGGAGAGAAAATAAAGATACAAAAATGTGGCATACTGTTGCCTGATTAATATGAAATCAAAGATTTTTCCTTGGGGATAACAAACTACTTCTTAAAATGGAATTATTAGCTAAAATAGATTATTTACTCTGGAATGAACGCCCTAAAGGAACACCTATCCCTGGTCAGTTTTCAATTCAAGCAACAGCGTTCCTGAAACTCTCACATTAGCATTTTTAATTACTCATCTGTGGTTATCATTCATGTAATGCTGCTGGTGACAAAAACTGTACAGGAATCAATGCAATCTAACAAAAGTGCAAGTTGCAAACTCAGAAGCGGCCACTGTATGAAAATAAAATTAGATATTACATTATTTAATGCAATAGCAGCAGACATATGTCTGTAGAAGCATGCAATGCCAACAGACACATGTCTAACGAAGCAGATGCTCTGGTTCATTATTATTCTGGAAGTAGTCATTTGGAATTTGTTACACTGTATTTTACCCATCCAACTAATTTAATTGACTTTTGGGTGTTTACTGCAAATTGATTACATACCAAGAATGCAACTTAGTAACAGAACCAGATATATAAGGATAGTCTTGCAAGGATAGTCAACCACAAAAATTCTGCAGGATTAAATATTATTAAGAATTGGTTCTGTTGTGACTAAACTCAGTTTTAAAAATAAAGCATATATTCTTAGGGAGGGGGGATAAATGAAAGCAAGAAATTATCAAAAATTATTTTGGTTACAATAGAAATAAACAAATTGAGTATTGTTGTTTTGTGCTTCAATTCATCAAAAGCCAAACACAGACAGGGTGCTATTACATATAAAGAAAGCACTAGGAAAGGACCTTCATAAAAGCATTTCAGGCATGGAAAGGCTGCAACTGAAGGAAGTGGTCCTTCAGGTCTTTCAGTGTAAGATATACTTAACATCTACTGAACCGTCCTAGTAAAAGGAACAACTATAAACGAACATGGTTGTTTAAATGCAATAGTTGCAAAATAAACAACACATCCCTGTAATTAAGTTTAATTAGATAAAATGACTTGCTGCAAATAACCTGGTCTCAAATATGATGCAACAGTTCACCTGATATAAAGGAGAAACCTTACCCTCCTGGAAAGTTCCCTTCAACATCTCTCAAATAAACATAGAAAGGAAGATGAAGACTCCTTGAGGAATCCATTGTCCTCTGCCTACAAAGGAATGGAGGCATCTTGGATGGCAAGAGAGGGGTCCTTCTGTCACAAGGACAGAAGGAGGAGGAAGGGCCAGCCTGCAAAAGATACCCTCCCCTTACCATCTTCACTAAGGACAGAAACATCCAAATGCAGGCGTCTGACTAACATCTCCATTTGCTTTTTCTCCTCTTTGGTTTGTAACCTCTTGCCTGATGATGAAGAAGAAGAAGCCAGTGGAGCTTCAAAAGCTTGCAACAAGGATAGTATTGTGCATTTCGGTTGGCCAATAAAGGCATCACTGTTTGGTGGAATATAGAAAGGAAGAGAAAAACAAAACAAAACAAGAGCTCTCTTCAACTTCCCTGAATGTTTCAATTTTTTAAAACTTAGCATCTTCCATGGAAAAAACACAGGCCTACCTTCTATCATGATGATTACACAAGTTTAATATTTGTTTGACCAATTTAACCATGGCACCTCTCTACTGGATTATAGTGAAGGAATTTGTTGGAATTATATTTGCAATAAGTTAGGTCCAAAACACACTGCACAAATAATCCAGTTTGAGACCGCTTTAACTGCCATGTCTCAATGCTAAAGGAAGTCTCTGGGGCCACAATAAACTACAATTCCCAGGATTCCCTAGCATTGAGCCAGGCAGGGCTGGGGAGCAGTGGTGATTTTAGGATTTCTCCTTGTCCTACTCCAGAGTAAGATATTTTTTCTTAATATTATTCCTACTTCTACTCCTGTAAAAACCTCTTACTCCTTTACTCCTTATTCCTACTTCCCAGCCCTGGAGCCAGGGCAGTTAAAGCAGTCTCAAACTGGATTATTTCTGCAGTGTGTTTTGGACCATAGATGGGGAATAGTATTAATAAGCAAAGTAATGGGAAAATAAAACCAAAGGACAAAACCAGACACAGCAGCACCATTTTCTCACAAAGAATTCAAAGAGCAATTTCTTATCTCTACCCTCCACACCATGGAAAACCAGGCACCACCCATTCCTTATCACAAACTGCTCTATGAAAACAACTTGTCATATGAATGAGAGACAGCGGTTAAAAAAGGAGAAGCCTACAGTGCCCTCCCTCATGGCTGGCGTTTGTGGAAGTAATCTGCAGGGCTTTGGATTCTGTTCAATTCCATACAATCATTTCTATCTAGATTGTTTGAGCACCATCATCCCTCAGAGAGACGTTCACAGTGTTCAGAAGCACAAGACACAGAACAACATCAAGCTCAAGATGACCCACAACACTGTCCCCTGGGACTGAACAAACCCTACATTGGGAAATAAAATTACTAGCTTCGGGTCACAGACTATTCCCCCAACACAATTTAAAACCTGAAACGAAGCAAGCAAAGAAAGGAAAGGGAGCATCCAGGTAGTGGGTTTTCATTTTTATTTTTGTCATGAAGGGCTGCCAGCCAAGACCATTTTTGATCCAAAAAGCTTCTGTCAAGTAAGGAGGCTAAAGAGGAAGGAGCTTTCAATGAGGGCCAAGCTGCACTTTTCCTCGGACGTGTTTTCACACTGTCTTATTGAAACATAATTTAGGGCAATCTGTTTCCATCTATTTTAGGATGCTTCTGTGCTTTTCTTAATGATGCAGGAAGACTATCTTCTTTCTTGACTGTCCAGCTCTCACATCCATCCATGGGAATAATAGGGAATACAATGGCTTCTTGTATGATTCTGACTTTGGTGCTGAGTTGTAGATCTTGGCATTTGAGGATCTTTTCTCGTTCTTTCATAGCCCTTTCCCCATTCTTAACCTTCTCCTGATTTCCTGGCTGCAGTCCCCATTTCTATCAATGTTTGATCCCAGGGATGGGAATTGTTTTACTATTTCTATTTCTTCATTGTCTAGGTTGAACTTGTGAAGGTCCTCCATGGTCATTATTTTTGTTTTCTTTATGTTCAACAGTAAAACTGCCTTTGCACTTTCTTCTTGGACCTTCCTTAGTAGTTGTTCCAGGTCTGTGAGGTTTTCTGCTAGTATTATGCTGTCGTCAGCATATCTTAGACTTAGATTGTTGATATTGCTTCCTCCTATTTTCACTCCTCCTTCTTCTGTGTCAAAGCCTGCTTTTCTTATATGTTCTGCATACAAGTTGAACAGATCGGGTGAAAGGATACAGCTTTCTGTTTCTCCGTCTTCTGTCCTGAGAGTAGCCTCTTGTCCTGAGTTCAGATTCCTCATCAGGACTCTCAGATGGGTTGGCACTCCCATCATGCCTTTAAAGGCGTTCCCTAGCCTTTCATGGTCTATGCAGTCAAAGTCTTTGCTATAGTCTATGAAGCACATGCTGATTTTCCTCTGGAATTCCCTGGTGCTCTCCATTAGCCATCGTATGTTTGCAATGAATGTGATCCCTAGTGCCTCTTCCTTTCCTGAGCCCCGCTTGGACCTCTGGGATCTCTCTCTCCATGTACGGTTGGAGTCTGTGTTGCAGAATTTTGAGCATGATTTTTCCTGCGTGGGAGATCAGTGCGATGGCCCTATAGCTGCTGCAGTCTCTTGTGTCTACTCCCTTTTTGTGGTCAGGGATGTATGTATATTGATCGCTTCCACTCTGTCGGCCATGGTTTTGTTTTCCATATCTGCTGGTGTTGGCAAATGCTGGCTAGCACTAGAGTCGACTGCAGCAGTTCTATTGGCGAATCTTCTGTCCAGAGAGAGCGAGTGACCCCTTTCCCAATTGGGAAACACTCTGATCCCCGAATTCTCTCCTGACAGGAGCCCGGATTCCCCCTCAGGACTCACATTTAAAAGGCAGCTTCTTCCTCCCTCAGTTCAGAGCATGAGGAGACATTTACCTCAGACGGGCGACTTCGGTCCCTCCGCTTCTCCTCCTCGGGGCTTCCCCAGCCTTCTCTCTCTCTTTCTTTCCTTCTTTCTTCCTCTGAGGCGTCGGCGCCGACAGACTCCTTCCCTCAGGACTACTGGGCCACGCCCCCTCCCAATCACGGTTGCTACGCACTTCGCGACGTCATCACGTCACCTCCTCCCCGCTCTGTCCTCGGGTCACGTACAGAGGAGGCGGAGAAAGAAAGGTTGTCACGTGGAAGGGGAGGAAGGAGGCGAGGCCTCAGCGAGGGCGGGTCACGTGAGGCCTGCCGGCCCGCGCATGCGCACACCGCCACCCGGAAATGTGGCTGGCAGAAAGGCAGGAAGGTGGCTCAGGGCTTCCCTGGGCTGCTCAAGGGCTTGGGGGCGCTGTCGTGGGTCTCCTTGTTCCCAGAATGCCTCCTCCCCTGCCCCCCCCGGCAGCGTGGCCAGGGGCTGTGAGAATTCCAGGTTCATACGTCCATACATAGACAGGATTTGGACCCACTGGGAGACCTTTGAGCAAGTCACACTCTCTCAGCCTCAGAATAAAGCCAATGGCAAACCCACTCCTATGAAACTGACCAAGAAAAGCCTGTGATCTTAGGGGTGAAATATGTCAGAAATGAGTTGAAGGCGCACAACTTATATATATCTGTGTGTATATGTATATACACACATCTATACACATATACACAAACACACACACACACATATATGATTTATAGCCCACTTTTCTCCAAAATGGGATTCAAAGTGGGCTACGGCAATTTAAAAAGGATAAAACTGAGACATGAAAAGCTATAGTATTAGAGCAGGGGTAGGCAACCTTTTTAAGCTGGGGGTCAGGTTGCTGTCCCTCAGACAATTGGGGGGCTGAAGCACCAACAATAAATAAATAAATAAATAAAAATAATTTTAAAAATTTAAAAAAATTAAAAAATATGCATGCACACTCTCTCAGCCCCAGAAAAGCCATGGCAAAACCCGTGTGGAGATTTTGCCAAGAAAATCTCAAGAATAACAACAATAATATCATCATGGCGGGCGGGGGGCGGCAGTGGCAGCAGGACCGGCCTGGGGCTGGTCCAAAGGCCTCAGGGGGCCGCATCCAGGCCCCAGGCCTTAGGTAGCCTACCCCTGTATTAGAGAATACTAATATTAAAACATAAGTTAAACACACAACAGTGAAAACCCTTTAAAAAGTTTTTTAAAACCATATTCAAACAGGATGATGGAAGCTGCACTCCCAGGGGATGGCTCTCCCAGGCTCTGAGCAGGACCATTATTGGTTAGTTTCAATGGAAGGCCCACAAATTAGGTCAAACCATATGAAAAGTGGGTCCTCCTAGCTCAGTGTTGCCTTTGCCCGCCTTCCCCTCCCCACACACCTTGGAGCTCTCCAGTTGCTTCAGCTCTCTTTCTCCCAAGCACCATGGCAAATAGGGGTAATGGGAGGTGCAGCCCCAAATGTCCGGGGAAATGCCTGCTCTCCTATTTTATTACAGCCTTTCACTGCTTAAGAGGGTCAGTTGGCAATACAGCCCAGGCTCCAAGCTCTCCTAGGCTGCATCCATCTGTCACAACAGGCTCAACCAGATTATTTTCATTAAAACTCTAAGGAACAAATTTGACTGAAGACTCATTAATTTTAAATAAATTTATTACATCACAGGTAATACAGATAACTATGTCATTGTAGGCATGCCGTAGGTACGTTCCAGTGAAACTTTGGACCAGTTCATGGCTGTTCCCAACTTTTTAGAGCAGGTTTACAAAGATATCTTTAATCTTCTCTCCATGGCTTTGGCGTGATCCGGCCAACAGGAGATAAATTCCACTCAATCCCTGTGTGCGTTACAACCTGCAATTAACAAGGAAAATACAAAGAAGTAAATACCTGTATAATGAAGCTACATTTCCCAGAAGTTGCAACTATAGCACTCTCAGAGGTGCCATTACACAGTTCATTAGAAATAAACTGGAAGTGCAACTTGGTTGAAAAAACCTCATTTGTTTTGCCACTATGGTCATTGTGCATTTTCAGCAAAACTCCAAAAATAAAAGGTCAATGTGCCTTAAGGTTTCTTTCAACAGTGTTCCTTGTTTGTTTGTTTTTTAAAAAAATGAAACAATGTACTAAGATATGAGTGGTCAACTGTACATCTCCAGATAATGACAGGCAACAACTCCCATTGCTATGCTGGCTAGGCACTCTTTCAAGATGAGGTCTAATGGAACCTAATTTATACAGTTTTATGTCTCTTTTTAAATTGTTAACAAGAAGCAGGTAATTTACTTGAGTGGAGAGGACACAGCTCTCTGGAATTATGAACTCTTTCTACTTTGTTTTAATCCCTCAAAAACACACAGGCTGTCAATGAAATTTAGCACAATCAATTGCTGTATTTGAATTAATAACATGCAAGACTTTATGTGTGCAACATAAAGTCATGTATAGACCAAACTTCAGCATGTCATGCCAGTAAATCATGGACATCTGAAGGCTACTGTTTCTTTGTTTCAGTGAGTGACCAGGGCTGCATCTGCACTGCAGGAATAAAGCAGTCTGACACCACTTTAACTGGCATGGCTTGTGGCACCAGAGCGGAGCTGCAAATCCCAAAACTCCATAGTATTGAGACATGGCAGCTAGAGTGATGTCAAACTGCATCATTTCTGCAGCCCAGGTTTAAAGACACTAAAGAGCCACATGCATTTTAATAAAAACAAAACATGTCATATTTCTAAGTGCTGATTTTGAGTGGCAAAACCAGCAAGATTTAAGTGCATGCTGACAAGACAATACTTTGTCCCTGAATGTGATGTTAAGCAATACTAGTAATCTTATTTTTAGCGGGAGAACAGGAATGGCTGCTTGTGAAGGACAACAGTCAGCTAGAAGGCTGGAATACTTACGTAGCTCCAAATCGAGACACAGAATGCTGCTCCTCCAAGTAGAATTAGGTTGCCATACTTGTCATGAAAATCAGGTCCATGTTTGTGATGAACTTGTCTCGCCACAGCATGCTGGATGTTACGAGCTAAAACATATAGCATAAACTTTGATTAAAAAGTTAATTTACCCATTGTTGACTACAAATGACAAAGATGGCAAGTATTCTCTAATGTTTCCCAAAGGGCAAGTACTGTCATTTGTTGTAGTATGTCCCGAGGGATGTACAGAAACAAATGACAGTACAGTACTTGCCCATAGGAAAATATAGGAGAACATTGTCCATAAAGAAACATAGGGGAATACTTGCCATAGGGAAACATAGGAGAATAATTTCCTATAGGGAAACATTGGGGAATACTTGCCCATAGGGAAACGTTGCTTGCCCAATGTTCTCCTATGGACATGTATTCTCCAATGACTCTCTATGGGCAAGGACAATCATTTGTTTTAGTACCTCCCATAAAAGTTTATACAAATTGGACGAACCTGGGAAGTCAAATTGTAAATATGTATATTTGGATAAATTATGTTCTATGCCTACTTTTGAATGCTGCCATTTTGTATATAATATGTTGAAAAAAATAAAATTTAAAATAAATAAAATAAAATGGAATAGTTTTTGTTTTTTAGTCCGACTGTTCAGGAGGGGATTAAAGAGGAAATGCCAGAAAGGGAGACCCTCAGAGGGTAATTATAAAATATATATATATATATATATATAATTATAATTGTAAAACCACGTAATTTCCCCCTCAGACTGGTCCCTGGTCCCTCTCTGAGGCTGACCTGCCCGGCCAAAGGCGCCCTTCGCCAGCGGAATCAGCATCTCCTTCTCCCCTCAGAGACGTCGCCTTCTCTTCGTACCCTTCAGGGTCAGGCCAGGAAAAACAAAATGGCCGCCCTCTGCGGATGAAGCGGTTCTTCTGCGCATGCGCCGCTTACGCTTGGAGGAGAGGTGCATTCTGGGAGGTGTAGTTGAGAAGAGGGCTCTGAGGAGGAGAGAGACTAGGCCGCAAAGCTGAGGGGGGCAGATTAGAGACCCTGAGTCGGGCTTTTGGGGCTTTATTTTAATTCTGTCCGGAAAAAGGGAGGGAGCGTTTTCAGTCCGAGGCTCCGAAGGAAAGGAATCGGATGGAAAGAAGGTCTTTTGTGGCAGACGGCTAGAGGAGAGGGAGGTTTAGAGGCGCTCGACGCGGCACTGACTCGCAGTGTCAGGATGGCCGAGTGGTCTAAGGCGCCAGACTCAAGGCTTTCGAGAAGCCTTCCCGAGGGCGGGGCTGGGTGTTCTGGTCTCCGAATGGAGGCGTGGGTTCGAATCCCACTTCTGACACATCCTTTTTTTAAAAAAAATAATTTTAATGTCTTTAAAATTATATTTTTAATTTTTATTTTTTTAATTTTTTAATTTTAATTTTTAATTGTTTTTAAATTTAAAAATTTTTTTTTTAGAAAGACTGGATAAAAATAATTACTTATTTGAAATCAGTTTAAAACATGATGAAATATTAAATATGGGCAATATATACATATAGATACACACATACATATATGTGTATATATATATATATATATATGGAACACCTACTAAGGAAGACCAAAGAAGAAAGTGCAAAGGCAGGCTTAATGCTGAACATAAAGAAAACAAACATAATGACCACAGAGAACTTATTCAAACTAGACAATGCAGAAATAGAAATAGTCAGAGTTCCCATACCTGGGATCAAATATTGATAGAAATGAGGACGGAAATTAGGAAATCAGAAGAAGACTAAGAATGGGGAGGATGGCTACGAAAGAACTAGAAAAGATCCTAAAATGCAAAGACATACAACTGAGCACAAAAGTCAGAATCCTACAAGCCATTGCATTCCCTATTATTCCCATGGAGGGATGAGAGAGCTGGGCAGTCAAGAAAGAAGATAGGAGGAAAACCAATGCAGCATTTGAGAGAATGTGGGACTGGAGAAGAGTGATATATTATACACACACACACACACTCACACACACATAAGCATATATAAATATATAAAGCATATGAACAGTTAAGAAAGAGGATAGGAGGAAAACCAAGGCCTTTGAGTGAATGTGGGGCTGGAGAAGAGTGATATATATATATATATATATATATACAAACACACACACTCACATATATATATATATATATATAAGCATATATAAATATATAAAGCATATGAACAGTTAAGAAAGAGGATAGGAGGAAAACCAAGGCCTTTGAGTGAATGTGGGGCTGGAGAAGAGTGATATATATATATATATATATACACACACACACACACACTCATATATATATATATATATATATATAAGCATATATAAATATATAAAGCATATGAACAGTTAAGAAAGAGGATAGGAGGAAAACCAAGGCCTTTGAGTGAATGTGGGGCTGGAGAAGAGTGATATATATATATATATATATATATACAAACACACACACTCACATATATATATATATATATAAGCATATATAAATATATAAAGCATATGAACAGTTAAGAAAGAGGATAGGAGGAAAACCAAGGCCTTTGAGTGAATGTGGGGCTGGAGAAGAGTGATATATATATATATATATATATACACACACACACACACACTCACATATATATATATATATATATATATAAGCATATATAAATATATAAAGCATATGAACAGTTAAGAAAGAGGATAGGAGGAAAACCAAGGCCTTTGAGTGAATGTGGGGCTGGAGAAGACACACACACTCATATATATATATATATATATATATAAGCATATATAAATATATAAAGCATATGAAGAGTTAAGAAAGAGGATAGGAGGAAAACCAAGGCCTTTGAGTGAATGTGGGGCTGGAGAAGAGTGATATATATATATATATATATATATATATATACACACACACACACTCACATATATATATAAGCATATATAAATATATAAAGCATATGAACAGTTAAGAAAGAGGATAGGAGGAAAACCAAGGCCTTTGAGTGAATGTGGGGCTGGAGAAGAGTGATATATATATATATATATATACACACACACACACACACTCACATATATATATATATATATAAGCATATATAAATATATAAAGCATATGAACAGTTAAGAAAGAGGATAGGAGGAAAACCAAGGCCTTTGAGTGAATGTGGGGCTGGAGAAGAGCCAAAATGGAGAGCCAAAAGGACAAACCAAGGGCTCCTAGAGCAGATCAAGCCAGAGATAACCAACTGGATCATTTTGGAGTATTTTGGATAAGGGAGATTTGACCGTGGTCCTTTATTGCCCAATAAAAGAGAATCACAGCCCAAAGGGCAAATAAGGTATTGGTTCTTGGCACACTAAGGGGAAAATGTGTTCTCCTACATCACAAAATAATTACACAACACTGTATTTTTACAGGGTTTTCTCAGGAATTTTCTAATGTCTGTGGAAAGCAAGTGAGGCGCTCACCCTACGTCTGTCTACCAGTTTCACCTGGGCATAATAAAACTGATTTGCCACATTTGGTGTCATGGGTTTTAAAACACTGGCTGGTTTATGGACTACTTTTGCTAGGGGATTATGGGAATTGTAGTTCTGAGACATTGGCCCTTCTGTGTCAGCAGGGAGCTCTGGTGCCACAATAAGCCAGGGCAGGTAAAGCGGTCTCATGGTGCATTATTTTTGGCACTCTGTTCAGGCCCTATGTCTATGGAAGAAGCCAGGATGAGAAGCCTTTGGACCCATCATGAGAAGGCATGAACTGTGGGAAAAGCCAATAATGTTAGGAAAGGTGGAGGGGAGTAGAAAGAGAGGAAGGCCCCATGCTGCCAGATGGAGGGACTTTATTAAAGAGACCACGAATATGACTTTGCAGGAGAGGAGAGGAGAAGTCTCATCCAGAGGGTCACTCTCAAGCTCCACCATGAACCAAGTCTCAGGGAGTTCCCCAGGGCCTCTTCCTCCCCATTAAAACCCACAGCTCTTCCTATTCCTGCTCTCGTGTCAATCACCCACGGAAGCCCCGCCCCCTCGGACGCAACCGTCCAATCGCGTCGCAACAGCGTGCTCCTCCGTCCCTCCCTCCCTCCCTCCCTCGTTCGCTAGAGGGAGCCTCGCTGGCCCAGAAAGTAAAAAAGGTTCCAAAGAGGGGGCAAGAGCGGGCCAATGGGGTGGCGGCGGAAGTGCGCCTGGGCCAATCGGGGGCTGGCTCGTGGCCCGGCGTGGCCAATGGGCGCTGGGGGCGGGACTTGTGTGTGAGGGAAGCGTCCGTCCCTCTGTGAGGCAAAGGCGTCTCTGGCTCCGTCATGGCGGCGGCGGCGGCGGCGGCGGCTGTGAGGGTCTTGGCGCTGGGAGGGCTGTGGCTTTTGCTGCTGGGCGCCTGGGGCGGAACCGGCGTCGAGGGGCAGAAGAAGAAGGAGGTGAGGAGGGCGTCGGAGGGAGCCCTTAGCCCCTATTAAGGAGGGTGCCCTTGAGCATGTGCAGAGTTCCTTTCCCCCTTCCCTTTCCATTATGACGTCTCTTGGGGAGGGGGCATCTACGCTGCAGAAATAATGCAAAATTGGACACCTCTTCCTCCGCAAGGGCTCAGTGCTATGCGATCCCGGGATCTGTAGTTTCAGAGAGAGAGAGAGAGAGATGGCTAAAGGCCTTGCAACAAAACTACACGTCCCAGGATTCCCTAGGGCGGAGCCATGGCAGTGAAAGTGGTGTCAGACTGCATTATTTCTACAGTGTAGACCCAAAAAAGGGTGAGAGCAAGCATGGCATAGGTCCCAAACGCACACGGCAGGAATAATCCAACTTTGAGGCCGCTTTAAGTGCCCTGGGTGCTAGGGATCCTCAAGAGGACTGTTGATGGTTTTGAAAAAGGGATTGTCCCTGCGGAGGGAGGGAGGGACAGGAGTACTTTCCATGGAGCCTCCTTGGAAGAAGCCAAGATTCCCTGGATGAGAAGTGAAGCTCTTGCTGTCTAATCCTCTTTTCCTTTTCCTTTTGAGATGGTGCTTTCAGAAAAAGTCAGCCAGTTGATGGAGTGGACGAGCAAAAGGTCGGTCGTTCGACTAAACGGTGACAAATTCCGTCGCCTCGTAAAGGCTCCGCCGAGAAACTACTCTGTGATCATTATGTTCACCGCGCTTCAGCCTCACAGACAATGCGTTGTGTGCAAGTATGGGCTTCAGCCTCTTCTTTTAAAAAGGATATTCGTATTTACAGAAAGCTGGTTAAGCTTCTTGATGTCACCGTAGTTTTTCTTCCTTCAAGATAATATTATTTTTTTTGTATTGAGAGGAAGAGAATGCTACTGGCATACCAAAAATTAGACTTGTGGTATTTATGTAAATATTTCTCTTAAAATAGTATGAAATCATATGCCGGGCTTGTCCTTCGTCCCATATAGAATGCCAGACTTCAAATAACTTCAAATAATTTGTGTGAGGCATGCAGTCTTCAACATTTATAATGCCACCTTGATCTGGAGCCTGATGCTTAATTTATCTGTAGGTAGTATATAACTCCAGGGCAGAAATAAAATGGGAATAATAGCAATGGCTTCTGTACCCTCCCAAAATGAAGATGAATTCAGCATGTTTTAGCAGACCTTTTATTCAAAACTTACAATATGTAAGTGAGAAATGAAACAACAAGGTCAGGAAAAGTCTTCAGAAGTAAACAAAAGCATTTTGAACTTTCTAGAGTGTACTTAAAGGCTTCATTCAAAATGCATCTAGGATGACAGTAGAACTTGCTAGATTCCTGTTCTTTCCCATCTTAAGCTTTATTGCTTTCTTGCAGACGTGTCACTGAAACTCCATACCCAAAGCATATGTTTCTCTAGCCCTCTTTCCCAGTGCTGATGTTGGTAAAAATGTCCAGCTAGATAGACAAAGGAGAAAAATAGGGCACTGGACAGGTATAAAAAGATTTTGTAGAAAGCAGCTTCTCTGCCAGAGGCTCTGTTAACTGAGGCATGCCTGTACAGAGTTGTGGCCTTACTTACCTAAAATTGTTGAGGCAAATGCTTTTGAAACCATTTGACCATACTGTTTTAAAAAAAATATTGTCTCCTTCTGATTTATGCAGGCAGGCTGATGAAGAATATCAGATTCTGGCAAACTCCTGGCGATACTCAAGTGCATTCACCAACAGGATCTTCTTTGCCATGGTTGATTTTGACGAAGGCTCTGATGTCTTTCAGATGGTAATGTGTTTTCGGATAACTTACAGTTACAGGAATAAGGCTTAATAAAATATATGTGTATTATTATATAATTTAAAAATGAATTGGCACATGCCCGGAGCAATTTTAAGTGTTGGCTAGTGTACTGAGGATTGTTAATGAATCACATTAATAAAGGCTATAGATGTCAGACCAATAGTTGAGCTTGCTTCTCTAGAAAAGGAGCAGGGAATCTTCAGATGTTTGCAGGATTTGGTATGATCAGGGAGAATCATCATTGTAGAACAGCAACAACAGCTTGCTTGTGTTCCACATCCCTGCCCAAACCTAATAGTACAGATATTTACGTACAGATATACAACAAAAGCAAATTATTATTTTTCAAGCTATAAAATGAAGTACCTCTGATGATTTCCAAATAATTTAAAGAAGACGAGTTCCATTTTAAAATGTGTATTTTTAAACACTAACAACTCAGGTGACGCATTGTTGTTGTACATTCCATCAAAAATGCAGCTTAACATGAACTCGGCTCCAACTTTCATTAACTTCCCACCGAAAGGGAAACCGAAAAGAGGAGACACATATGAGCTTCAAGTGCGTGGTTTTGCTGCTGAACAGCTTGCCCGCTGGGTGGCCGATCGAACTGATGTCCATGTAAGTAAACAGTGACTTCAACTTATGTTTCTATTGATGCAACAAAAGAACTTTAGTTATTTATTAAAATATGTATATATTGTCCTGTATTATAGGATCTTGGATTAGCAACAAGATATTTTTATGTGAATTTTCCCCATTTTGGCCAACAAGAGAGCAACGGATTAAATGGCACCTATCATCATTATTGTCCAAACATGGCTGTTTAGTTTTTTTCTTTAAATATTCACAATTTCTATCCAGTCTTCAAAAATGATTTTCTTCTTTGCCAGGGATTTTGCCAGGGACCACCACCAAGGTGCCTTTCTCTGGGGAATCCCTCAGATTTTGTTGTCAATACTGATTTACTATAATTTCAGATTCCCATCACATACTTCTTTGTTATTTATCCTAATTGGATTTTGGAAGCACAAGTGGTTGTTGGACCATAACCTTAATGTCCAAATGGTCTTTTTCCCTAGATCCGAGTAATAAGGCCTCCAAACTATGCTGGACCCTTGATGCTGGGACTGCTGCTGGCAGTCATTGGTGGCCTTGTGTACTTGAGGAGAAGCAACCTGGATTTTCTGTATAACAAGACAGGCTGGGCATTTGCTGCTTTGGTAAGCAAACTCACTTGTAGTGCTCTTAACTGTGCTTTTCCCCCTCCTGTAAAGATGTAGCCTTTACTAAAGGCGATGACATAGGTAAGAGAGGGGGATGGTACCACTGGGAATCCGCAATTCTCCACCCAGCATATGGGCACACATTCCTCAGTAGGGTGGCACCACCACAAATTTCCTGTCCCCATTCAGATCCCTATCCAATTTGGTAATTTAACTTGTACACATTTCTGCCCTGAAATGGCTATAGTGTTAATTCAACTCTTAGACAAAATACTGTTTTAAGTTGTTGTTGGATGTTACATTTAAAGGTGATAAAACTGTTACGTTCCCTCCTGGGAACTCTTTGTTTTCATGGGGCCATGCAGTTGTGGAGTTATTTTTTATGTATTTGGATGCAGAGGTCAAGGTTTCTTTGCTCAAGATGTAGCATAATGAAGCTATCTCAGGACAGGATGCTCTTAGCTACATCACAGATTTTGTAATAGACTGAATCAGCCATGATGCGGTAGTTGTTTAGTGCAAACTCATTTTAAGGCTAAATTGGGATACAAGCTCACCATTTCTGGAAGATGTTTGGAAAACGGTAAACATCTCACGACTAGCAGTGCTTGAGGTCAGTTGCTGTAGACAGTGTTTGCTTCAAGGGATATCTTTTTGTTAAAACATCTACACATAAGTGGCTGCTGATGCCTGATCTCTTGGTTTCTAGTGCTTCGTTCTCGCCATGACTTCGGGGCAAATGTGGAACCACATTCGAGGGCCGCCATATGCTCACAAGAATCCTCACACAGGTCAAGTGGTAAGTGCTGACTATCAAAAATGCCACCATTATTTATTTTTACATTTAAATAGTTGCATTGTGCTCCTTATCCAAGGATCACAGGGCAGTGTACAATAAAACCAACTTCGGATAATAAAGAACAGTAAGCTTAAAAGATTGAAAATATATTAAATGATCCATCATGTCAAACCTGGCAATTTAAAACCCGTTAAAACCATTCAGCCTGTGTGCAAATTGGATAAAGTCACTTAGGTTTCCACGGCTTTAATAAAAAGCCACAGCTTGGCTGGATTTTTGACTGGACAGTTAACATCCTCCTTGACTTCTGTTTTTGCTTGACTTCTAATTTTCTTTTGGCTAAGGAAGCCCACCATCCACCAGGGAACTCTCCAGCAGGAGGCTGGTTTAAAATGAATGGAAGCTCTGCAAAGTGCTCCTGAGTCTTTCTTAAATTAATTAATGAAACATACAATCCAAACGGTAAAACTGTTTCAAAGCTCTGGTCCAGTTCTGTTTTACCAATGTGGAAGCTCTCTTCTACTAAATCTCCTGTTGCCTATACTGATGGCAGGGGCTCTTCAGGGTTTTAAGCCGGGGGTCAGGAAACCCACAACATTTTATGTGTGATACACATGGTCTCAGTGTGGCATTACTGCCGTTTCTTGACCTGCCTCAACAAAGGGCCTTCACGAGTTGTCCTAATTCTAAGGGAAAGGGTGCCATGTCTGTGTCGGTGGTTGGTATCCCAATAGCTTCTGTAGGCACATGCAAGGTTTGGAGCATACCCAATGAGATCTCTTTCTTTTTCTCTTTGAACAGCACTTCTCCCCCCAGCTTTCTTCCTCAACCATTTCACTAAAGCACAATCAAATTAGAATTAAGTGCTCCATATAGTAAAGACTGCTACTGATTGTGAAACACATGCCCTTCAAGATGCCTTTAGGTATGTGTAACTATTTGCATGACTCTTTAAATCCTAGTCTGCAAATGGATTCTGTGGAACTGAAGATGCTGTCCTTTTTATATAGCATATCCACTAGAAACAGATTGCTGACATACCTGGGTGCTAATCCATTTCCTACCAGTTCGCCATTTTGAAAGACATTGCCAGATAAAATGGAGTGTCAGATGTCTGAAGCAACAAAGACTAATGTTCCAATGATGCACTAACAGTTAGGAATTTAAAATGGTGTTGTGGTCAAAAGCAAAATGCCTCAAAACAAACATTATGCAGAAACACTAATGTAGATTGTTGCTTGTACACATTCCCTTTCCATGTAAAATTTATTTTACTGTCTTCTGGTACATTAAAAGGAGGCCAGTGGAAAGTGGTCCCTCTGGTTTGTTGTGGTTTTTTCCCCCCCCTAATCATGTCTCCTGTTTCTCATACTTTCAGTCTTCTTACCGGTGATGCTACAAATGGCTGAGTTGTGGTGAAAGTAAAAAGTGTGTGTTGGTTTTAAGCAACTTTCTATTGCTTTCAAGCTGTCACATGCCAGTAGTCACAGCCATGTGACTAAATCTGGCACTTTCAGTTTTGAAACCTTTCATTTCCTTCCTTAGACCAGAACTGACAAACGTGTGGCCCTCTGGAAGTCATTGGACTGCAGTCCTTAGCATTTTGGTGTGTGCACTTCTCTCTTACATTGGGACTTAGCTAACCCAGATGATGACCTCTGGGTAGATTTCCGTGCAACAGTGTGTACAAATGCAGTCCAGGGATTTTTGTAACTTCCCATGTAATAATAACAGCACCACTTTTCAAACTTTTTATCTTGCAGAATTATATCCATGGAAGCAGTCAAGCTCAATTTGTTGCCGAAACACACATTGTTCTCTTATTCAGTATCCTTCTTAATGGCAATGTTAAAGCACTAAGTCTGGCCGTACCAGGTTGTGCAAATGTTTCTTGATCTGCTGTTGCCTGCACAAGTGACTTCTTGGAAGAGGCACGGGTGGAGACTGCGCTAGTAGGTCCATCAGCTTTACTAATGCCAAGCAGGATGGAAGTCCATTGGGGACCCAGGGTGGCTATGTCTTTATATATTTAAATATATCTTTATATATCTTAATCTGTTTAAGATTATTGCAATCACCTGTTGCTGAGAATGGTCACTGTTTGTGTAATGTTTATCCTCAAGTGTGATACAGAATTGTTATATACTATACTACTTGTATTTCAGATTTATTTATTTATTTCCTCTCTTCCTCCCAGCAGGAGACCTAGGCTAGTTTTAAATACAGATTAAGAGAGAATACAACTAAAACGGAATAATTGTAGTTGTTTCTTTAACTGCTTTTACTATGATATACAAAAAAAAAAAGTTTACATACATTTAAACATAGCAGATAAAAAAGCACCTGTTTTTTAAAAAAAGGAATCAGATGCAACAGGCTAATGTTGTTGTTTGTTTGCCTTTGTTTTCTGGTGAAAGTAGTATATGTCTTTGCTGTCCATATTTTTTCCTGTGGCTATGTGTAATAATATCCACTAGGAATATACTTAATATATCTGAAGTAGGCTCCAGTGTGTAAAAGCGTAGTCCTCAGTAAATTCTATCTTTTCAAAGTAAAAAAGACCATTGCAAATACATGACCATGTAACAAAAGCAATAAGAGATGTTGTGGAATGTAGTTGCAAAATATAATGAAGACAGTATTTACAGCCAGTGCAAATAATACGTGATTACAAAGTTACAGACCTGAATGGAATACCACAATTTAATACAAAAAGGTAAACATATATGGAGCATAGCCTAAAGTAATTCCACAAATTATAACAAGAAATTCAACACATATAGACTACTACCTAAAGGCATAACAAGACAGTCTCAAATTGTTGACAGGTCAGATTACAGCAGCTAATTTGATTTGCCAACAACTTGGGTGTTTGTTATAAGAAGCAACAGATTGTAGCTTTTATTTCCACAAACTGTTACAGATTACATTTATACTGAGCTGAATTCTTTTGTCTCAATATGATAGTGTTTTCTGGTTTGTGTGTCTGTGTGAGAGAGACTGACTCTTCCATTCTGCAATTGCTGGCATCTTTTCAAGGTGACACAAGATGCCTTTATGTTCTCTCCCCCCCTTTTTTTCTTGTTGCTTGGGTGCCATAAGATGCCTGTTTCCCTAACAGTTATTTTCCTCCCTGGCTCATCCAGGCAGTGCTCCTTGTTTCTAATTGTGCATAAAAACAAAATGAACACAATCGCCTGTGTGTATGGCGAATGGGAACTGGAAAAAAACCTACTAAGACTCTGAGAATGCAAAGGCCCACAAACTCTTAATGGACACTTCATTTCCTTTTTTTGTAATTCAACCCAGAATGCTTGAACAAAGTTGCCCAATCCAATTTTGGATCACTCTTGTTCTAAGTACATTTTGCATACTGCAAAGGGATACAGGAATAAGACTGGAGAAATAAATTCACAGTTGAGCAGAGTTAACAGGAGCATTGATCCTGTCCCCTACCTTGAATCAAGGCACACCAGCATGCTCTAGCTGGACTTTTAAAATCTCACTGAACACAGATACAGCTTTTTCTTCTTTTCAAAACAGCAGTTTTTATTCTGGATTTAAAAACTGCTCTTTTACTGTATGCTGACTATAAATCTCTTGCACTCAAACAAACGTCAGGCTACCTTTCCAAATACTAAACATCTGTGTTGAGTCTAATTCAAGCGGTTTAGCCTTAAACAGCCTTCTCAGATGCAGGTGTAACTCTAGGGATTGTGCTCTTACATGAAGCGGCAACTTCCGACTTGGAAGTGGGGAAGAGGAAAAGTAAGTACCATTTCAGATGCCAGCCCTTGCTGCATTTCCTGTTGTCACATCTTCTGTTGTTTTTTGAAGAGCCAGTGGTGTCATCCAGCCAGTTCACATCTGTTTGCCCAAACAATTGGTAAAATGGTTTTAAAAAAACACAGCTGAGGAAGTTAAGAGGGGAGCCAGGAATAGTGAAGGAAAGGAGGCGAAAGAAACCAGAGGGGATGGAGGTGAGAAGGTGGAGGAAATACCAGCCAGAGATAGAGCAACATCACCAGCTCTTGGAATCCCAACAGGGAGGCAGGAAACCTTCCCAGGCGAAGGGAGACTGGTGGGATGCATTCACACATGCACACAATTTGGCAAAACAAACAAACCCTAATTGTTTATTTTGAAAGATACCATTGTAAAGGGGGTATGCCATGTTGGAGTGGAGCAGGGAGGATGGTGTGTGACAATGTGTTGGTACACGGACAAGCATTTCTTCTGCTGTATGTCATCAGTATAGAACAGGTTTGCCATCCATTGTCTTTCCTTGAATGAAGACTGTTATGTTGCCCCTTTGCCCTGTGGATATTCAGCAATGTTTTCTTGCAGATTATTCTGCTGGAACAAGACTGGATTGCTAATAAGTATTCTTTGAAGTTCCACTTTGCATCATGGCCGATTTAACAAGTTGATTTTGTTTTGTGATTGATTTCTGCACAGTAATATGTATGGCTGGGATCGGTCTAGTAGTGGTGTTCTTCAGCTGGCTGCTGTCCATATTTAGATCAAAATACCATGGCTATCCATACAGGTATGTGGTTTCTGTTGTTTAAATGGCTTTACTACAATAAGCAAGCTATGACCTAATTTTGACATGATAAAAATGCGAAAAAACAGTTGGAAGGGCCCCCAAGAACGGTCTAGTCCAACATATCTCTGAGTGTGCACCTTTACCTTTTTCTGTGGTCATTACAGGGGGGGAAATAATAATAATAATTCATTTATATATCCCGCCTCTCCCAGCGGGAAAAGGCTCTGTCCTGACTTAAGTGTCTCTAAGGTTATAGAAAAAGCATTACTTGGTGTGGTTTGGTGATAATCTGAAAAATATCTTGTTTTTTCTTTTGTTTTTAGCTTCCTCATGAGTTAAGGAATGTTGGAGCTGCACTCTTCCCATGGTGTGGAACAGAGGCATTCAGTGTGTGGATCATGCTACCTCTATTTGAAATGAATGAAATGGTTGCATACCAAACCAAAGACATTTAGTGCCTTGATGAAACAAACAATTTGCCCTAAAAGTCCTAGAGAGTATTAAGATACATTCATACCCGCCGTTGATTTGAAGCCTGGGGTCATTTTGAATCTCGGCTTCCTATTGCTAATTTGTTTTTTTTAAAGCCAGCCCTTTAATTCTCATGCCACAGTCCAGAGAGCCTTCTTAGGCTCACACCAGAGCCTCTGTGGTTCTGCAGAGAGGCATCCTGGTTTCACCGCAACCCCTTGCAGCTCCGTGGATCGCAGGACATTTCCAGAATTTCTCTGGGATTCAGGAGTGCTTTGCTGGATGGGACTGCTGTCAAAATGGCAGAGGCTCAAAAACCTTGCAATGGGTTGTTCCCAAAAGTCCCTTGAACCATGGGTTTGACAGTCTGATGCTGCTGCATTTCCAGCACTCTGACTACTGTTTTCCAGCCATTTCCTTTCCTATCATGCAGAACCTTTTTTCAGCTCATGTAGGATGGTCCTTCATTGTAAGGCAAAGTGATTGAGTTCTGCATATTCTGTTAAGATTTTTATCCTACATTTGTGTGCAACAGGCTACAGAGCAAAGCCACTTCAGTGGGGGCATTCTAGCGAAGAATTGATGTTAAATTCTCCTCTCTTAGAAAAAGCCCACCCTACACACTTTTATTTTAACCAGCTCAATGGAGTGGCTTCCTTAAGCTTCCCTTTTTCCCCCCTCCTTCAAAGAGTGGGAGTATCTTGGGAAAAGAATGGCCATTTCTCATGGCATTAGCTTGGTAACCTGCCTAAGAAAACTGTTAAGAATAGTATGTTATCCTCCTGCTACCCAACTACTACAAAGTATCTGGCATCAAAGCAGTGGTGTGGGCTTCTTTTAAAGGACCTTGCTTATGATTTCATTTTCAAGATTGTGAAGCCCTGTCCCATGGTTATGATGGGAGGGGTTGCATTCCAGTTTCACAGATGCCTTCCGTGCCTTTGGGATCTGAGGGAGAGGAGAGGAGAGTAGAATGTCCTTGCTGCTGGGGCAAACTTGTCTCAAATCTGAATATCTTGCCTCCAGAATTCCCACCAAAACCCTCCTCCTCCTCCTCCTCCTGTGGCAGAGTTGGAACATGCCACTGGTTTCCCAAATCTAGATAATAGTGGAAATATATGGGACACGAAAGAGAAGATCCCAGTATGTATAGTTCTTAATTTGTGAATGTAAACTTTCCTCCTCCTGCTTTAGTTTCTTTTGCTACAACTGAGAATGATGTGCCATTGGAGGCATTCCCCTTCCTATTCCCCTGCCCCAGAAGATCCTTTGCTTGCTTTTCAGACACCAGCCCAAACGTTTGTGAGCTGGATTAGGGGGAACTCCAATTGCTTGGCCTCATAGTATTGTCTCCTTCAGTGTGGGCCAAAGACTGGATGGGACATTTTTGTATAGATCACAGGTGGACAACTTCTTGTCCTTCCTGTGCTGGGTTGCAGCTCCCATGATCCCTCACTATTGCTTGTACTGCTTGTGTCTAATGGGACTTGCAGTCCAGTGACATCTGGGGAGTCACAAGTTGCCTGGTCCTGATAACAGTGGAAGCAAACTAAATTGGTTCTCTTTGTGGGTGGCAGGGGGAGCCATGGAAATACTGTTTCTCCTTAATGAGAGGTAACTACTGTTTTCCTTGGCTAAGTAGTTTTCTCTTATGCAAGTTTGCTCTATGTAATTACATTTCAAGTGCCTTAACACTGCTAGTCTATTTTTCTGGAGCTGGTTCCACAATTTTTAAAAATACATTTTATACAGCTGGGAGCATCCAGCTGTAGTAGCATGGATATTGAAATGACTACTGTGGATTTTGACAAGTTTCAATAAATACTTTACAAACACAGCCCTCCTCTTTATACTTGACTGTATCTAGGAAACATCATTCACACATGGCCCATTGAGACATTTTTCTTAGACAGGCCCCGCTGAAGTATACAGGAAGGGCTCAAGATGTTACATTTGGGGGTGCTTTGGGTGGGCTGCTCCGCATCTCTGTGTATATGTGCCCACTTTGCCACAAGACTTGAAGGTACACAATAACAACTATGTAGTATTGTCCCCTGAATTACCATTGCAGTTGTGCTGGTGTTGTTACTTATGACGAATTGTTGACTTAGAAGAGGCTTAATGCATATTTATCGGCCTTTCGCTTAATTAAAAAATCTTGTGAGAGGCTTCTAGGAAGAACAAGCCATGAAACTTCCAAGAACCACATCTTTCACCATTTTAATGCATTAGGGAACATATACAAGGATGCAGCAATAGCGATGAACCATCTGTGCACAAACCAAAGAGGAGAACAGTTTACCAGTTGTTGTGGGCCTTCAAGCCAACTCTGACTTATGGCAGCCCTCTCCTAAGCTTTCTTTGGCAAGATTTACTTAGATGAGGCTTGGCATTGCCTTCCTCTGAAGCTGAGAGAGACTGACTTGCCCAAGGTCTCCACTGCGGTTCCATGGCTGAGGGGATTCGAACCCTGCTCCACAAAATCTTAATCTAATATTCAAACCAGGATACAACAGTATTCTGTCTTTTAGCATTTGCAAGGAAAAGAGTTTTTAAACAGGAATATCTAAGCAGTGCAGCAACAAGCTGGCCATAATCTTGGTTTTTGGATTCCCACTAGAGAGAAAGGGACACATACAATTTTGTTTCAATGCCTTCTTCAAGTTACTTCAAACCAAAAGTAATATATATATACATATACATTTTCATATATATAATATACATGTATATCCATATCCTCAGTACACCAAACAGAATTCTAGGAGATGAAGTGTAATTTTGAGTTATGACATTTTAAGCTACAAATGCACATCATTTGAAGCATTTTAAAAAAAAAAACAGTTCTCCACATAACAATATACGGTCCCTGCCTATAAAGAAATAATACATCAAGGAGAAAATTAAGATAATCCATCTCCCTGCTAGTGTGCAAACGGGGGGGGGGGGGGGGGATATTTAAAACAAAACGTGAGCAATTCAAAGAGGATTCTCTACCACAGTTACAAACACCTGTCCAGAAGCTGAAAGTGAAAAACAAAACAAAACAGAGAGCCTTTTTTTAAAAAAATACATTGCTCAACTTCAGACTCAGCATCCTATCCATGTCTATTTAGATTTCCAACCGAGTTCAACAGAGGATTTTCAACAAAATGGATATAGATTACAGCCTGGACGGATAAGCTTTGGTTTATTATTGTGTCCGAGGGATCAAAGACCTGTAAAGATTTTTTAAAATGAAGTGCAAGCTGGTATGTTTCTTAGCACTGAAAACAAGAGGGTCTCCTCTAGTTGCCATGGGACGGCGGGATTTACGGTCAAGAGGTTGCTTGGCTGAGCAACAGGGATAAGTCTAAGGGCCAGTTTTCTGCCTCAGAAGTCTTGAAGGTGGGGAGCACACGGATTGCCAAAGAGGCCAAGAAACTTTAAACAACAAACAAACACCGCTACCCCAGGAGTAGCCAAAAGACCACTTCTGGTTTTGAAAAACAGGTATTTCTTAAGAAAGACTAAACAATGCAGAGATGGTGCAACACTCTCTCCCCTCAAGGCTTTCCAAGAGAGGCCATTTGTTACCTGCTTGTTTTGGCCAGAAAAAGGGCAGTCCACAGAAACAACCCTGGGGAGCACATGCGCTCCTAGGGATGCTCTTGAAGGGGTGCTTCATTGGTTTTTGCTTTTAGTTATCTCAGATGCCTTAAAGAGGTTTTGTGAGGGTCGGGGGGGGGGGGGGTTGTATTTTAGCAGAAAGGGAGACAAAAGAAAGACAGAAAAAGGAGTTTTCCAGTTCAATCTGTCTCCAATGCTCTTATTTAGCATTATGTTCCCACTGAACTCAGCCTGACTTACTTCTCAGTAGCCCCATAGGACTGAATTTGAGATCTTTTGGCAGCAATCACACTTTTGTCTCATGTTAAAGGGGAAAACGGCCTTCCCTGTGGGCTCTAATACGGCTTGGTTTCAGCAGAACAATCGAAGGGGAGGTTAATGGCCCTTTGGTTGCCTTATGCAAACAATTTCTGGAATGTACACAGGAATGACTCCTCTTGCAAAAGAGAGAGAGAAAGACTCTGGGCAGCCATTTCAGGTGGAGTTTTCTGGCTGTGGGTTTTCAGAAGACCCTTTCCTTTCATGGGCCTCACTTTCATGGGCCTACAGAGGATTCTGAGGGTTATTAATAGCAGAAACTGGAAATGTTAACTTTTGTGGGCAATAGGTGTCACAAAGAAATGGAATCCCAGACATATAAAAGCATACATCCTGCTGCAAAAAAAGTGCAGACATCATTGCTATTGGTACTACTAATTCTAGAAGACTTGTTTCAGCAGGACTTTGAAGACCAATTTCTCATTGGCAAAGTGCTTTTTAAAATGTAATTTCTTATTTGTATGCTTTTAATTTGCTTTCAGTTAACTTGATAGCTTAACTATATTTCAACTTTTGCACAATGTGTACTTTTAGAGTAATCTGTTTTAACTTTTGTAGGTCACCTTGATTACATCAGTAGGATGTAGTCGCTGAGTGTTGGACTAGGACTCCAGGAGACCAGGATTCAAATCTCCTCTGCTCTCCCATGGATATCTGCTGGGCACCTTTGGGCAATCACCTTTTCTTCTCCGCCTGAGAGGAAGCCAATAGTAAAACCTCCTCTGAAGAAATATGGCTGAGAAAACCCTAGAATTGAGTCACTATGAAGTCTCATGACTGAGGAGGGGATGATGATGATAATTGATGATGATGTATTAGAATGTCCTCCAATGCAGGAAAGAGCGAGAATTTGGGAAAACATTCCAGGACTTTAATTTTACAGTTGCTAAAAGACTTAACTGCTGGCCAAAAAAGTGAAAACCAAAGAGTGTATAGCTGAGCACACTTCTCCCAAGGCTTTCCAGTAAAGCCACTGATAGTGAGCCAGACAAAGATTGTGAGCCAGTAATAGTACAAATGCTTAAAGCCCATTGTCACAGAGCTTTGGTTCACGGCAATATCTGCCCTACAAGGTTCAGCTACAGAGGGAACAATGGTCCTGTTGCTGGAGACTCATCTTTGCCATTAAATCCAGTCAAGTCGGCCTCAGCTTATGGCAACCCTATGAATGAGAGACCTCTCAAGTCTTCTGTTACCAACAGCCCTGCTCAGGCCTTGCAAACACCATTGTGGCTGCCTTGATGGAGTCTATCCTCCTGAAATGGGGTCTTCCTCTTTTCCTACTGCCTTGTCTTTACCAAGCATTATTGCCTTTTCTAGGGAGTCGTGTCTTCTCACGATGCGTCCAAAGTACCACAACTTCAGTTTAGTCCTCTTGGTTTCAGGCCTGATTGGCTCTAGGACCCATTTATCCTCATATCAAAATATACAGGTTTATGAGCCAAAATATAAACTAAAATTCCAAAAAGTTCTGGAAAACAGGAAAAGTTGACTTAAAGAGCTCCGTCAACTCATTTATTTGTCTTTCTTAGAGCAGTCCATGATGGTATTGTCAGAACTCTGCTTCAGCCCCACATTTCAAATGAGTCGATTCTCTTCCTATCCGCTTTGTTCGCTGTCCAGCTTTCGCAGCCATACACAGAAATGGGAAACACAAGGAAGGGCATGGGCCATCCTCCTCACTTGGGAATTAAGTGATATACCTTGACACCTCAGGATCTCGTCTCGTTCCTTAATAGCTGCCTTTCCAAGCCCTAGTCTTTTTTCTGATTTCTTGACTGCCGTCGCCACTGATTCACGATTGTGGAAAACCTGGGAACTATGTTGATGTCTTCATCACCTGCTTTGAAGCGACGTAAGTCTTCTGTGGTCATTATTTTTGTTTTCTTAATGTTCTGCTGTAAATCTCCCTTTGCCATAGGCAGAAATGGGAAATACAACCCTGACTTACTTTGATATTCAGTGACATTTCATGGCCCTTGAGACTCATGAAAGGGCCTTAAATCAGAAGTATCTTCTTGTTACTGTGTGCCTTCAGGTCGTTTCTGACTTACGGTGGCTCTAAATCAAACTTATCATGGAGTTTTATTGGCAAGATTTATTCAGAAGAGGTTTGTCACGGCCTTCCCCTGAGGCTGAGAGAGTGTGACTTCTAAAACTATTGTTGCTGTGTGTCTTCAAGTTGTGTCCAACTTATGGTGACCCTAAGGCGAACCTATCCTGGGGTTTTCTCGGCCAGACTTCTTCAGAGAGGGGTTTGCCATGGCCATCCTCTGAGGCTGAGAGGGTGTGACTCGCCCAAGGTCACCCAATGGGTTTCATGGCCGAGCCAAGATTCGAACCCTGGTCTCCAGAGTCGCAGTGCGGCGCTCAAACCGTGCCTTAAATCGCCAGCGTCTTAATTCTCCGGAGTTGAGAGCGATGAACCCCCGCAGCCTTTTGTTGTCTCTCCCGCCATGAAAACCCAGCGCCGCCTCAAAACATTTCCCTTCAGAAAAGGAGCAGCCTCCGCGGTGACGTCATGTCCCGGCTGCGCGTGACGTCGGGCGACGGCCGCCGACCAATCGGGAACGGGGCCGATGACGCAAACGGCCCTAGCAACAGCCTCCACCGGGGCTGGCCAATAGGAAAAAAGCCTCTCGCGGACGGGAGCCAATGGCGTTGCGAGGGAAAGGCGGCAAGGGGGCGGGCCTCGCGGCCTCTCTTTTCCTCACAGCCGACAAGATGGCGGCGGCGGCGGCTGCTGCGATGGCGGCGCTTACGGCTTTCTCCGCGCCCAGCGCCTGAACGCCCGGCTTTCTAGGCCCGAGCGGCCCACGGCGGAGAGATGACCGCGGAGCCCGCGAGGTAAGGCGGAGGAGGAGGCGGCGGCGGAGGTAGAGGCCTGAGGCGGAGACGAGGAACCACCGCCCGTGAGGGAAGAAGGGGGCGCCCGGCTTTTCCTCAGGCAGGGAGCGGCTTTTGTTTTTTATTTTTTTATTCTCTGAGGAAAAAGAGGAAGAAGGGGGAGGGGCGCAACGGCTCTTTTCTGCCCCCTCCCTCCCGCGCTCTTCCCTTGTGCGCATGCGCACGGGGCGGGGGGCCTTGCTCCACAGCGCCCCCACTGGGCAGGCGCAGTTTGCCTCCCTCTTTCCCTGAGGGGGCGGGGCCTGGAAGAGCCAGGGGCGGGGTCACCGCAAAGGGGCGGGGCCGGCTTCCCGCCGGATCGATGGATGGATAGCTCTCTTGTTTCCTTTGCCTTTCCCTTCCTTCCTTCCACCTGAGGAAGGCAGGCAGGCAGGCAGGCAGGCAGGCAGCGTGCTCCCGCCTGCTCTGCCCCCTTAGCTCTCCTTCTCTCCGTCCAGCGCTGCTGCTTCAGCAGCGTCCCTTCCATAGGCTTGGCCTCCTCTCCTCCTCCCCCCCGCTTCCTCCCAAAAAGAGCAAAGGGCTGGAAACATGGCATGGCAGATTAAAGGCCTAAGCAGACTGCCAGAAATAGTGCACATTAAATTGAGGCACTGCCCTGGCTCAGTGCTAGGGAAACATGGGAACTGTATTTTTTTCTGGGACATTGAGACTTCTCTGTGAGAGAGCTCTGGTGCCACAATAAATTACAGTTCCCATGATTCCCTAGCACTGAGCCAGGGCAGTGCCTCAATTTAATGTGCACTATTTCTGGCAGTCTGCTTAGGCCCTAAGACAGGTGTGGAAGGGGCTCTCTGGTGCGTTGTTGTTGCTGTTGTGTGCTTTCGAGTCGTTTCCCACCCGAAGGTGAACTTATCGTAGGGTCTTCTTGGCAAGTTTCTTCAGGCTGTTTGTTTTTGTTTTGCTTTTTGCCATTGCCATCCTCAGTCCACTCAGCCTTTCATCTCTTTTTTTCGGAGGTTGGTAAAATGAGTTCCCAGCTTATTGTGGGCAATTGGTTTACAGCTTGTAAGCTACTTAGAGAGCACTGAGATCACTGAGAAGTGGCATAGAAGTGTACATGGTGTTGCTGTTGTTATCCTTCTTCTTTCTTCAGTGGGGAGGTTGCCATGGCCATCTTCTTGAGGCTGAGAGAGTGTGGCTTGCCAAAGGTCTTTCAATGGTTTTCCATGGCCAAGCCAGGATTGGAATCCTGGTCTCCCAGTGTTCTTGGCCAACTCTTGAACCATTACATCATGCTGGGCCATACTCTCTGGGATGTTGACCCCTTCTCCCCTCCCTGAAGTGGTCCTTTTTAAAAGGCTCTTCTGGAAGCAGGGTCTGAGAGCAGCTTAGGATACATACCTATCAGAGGTAGATTTTCTAGCACACCACACACATTTCAACACTATCTAATCCTCTATCCCAGTGGTAGGCAACCTTTCCCCTTTAAGGGCTGAGGGACTTAAGCTCCCAGAATCCCAGGAGCTATTGGCCAGCATGGGACTATTGGCCAACATGGCTGAGGCTTCTGGGAGCTGAAGTCCCTCGGCCCTTAAAGGGGAAAAGTTGCCTACCCCTGCTCTATCCTCATGAGGGTGTCCTTTCCCAGTTCATCACATCCACTCTGCTTCTCGCATTATTTCCTAATACTCATTGATCTACTCTCCTTGGCTTTAGGCAACATCCTTCCTCCTACCTTTGTTCCCCAACCTTAAAACTGAGCTTGCCACCTCATCTGCATACCCACGAGGTTCTGAATTTGAGTTGTCATTCTCACAAACAATAGGCTCATACAGGTCTGTCTCTGGATTCCCCCACTCCAAACATGCACCTGAGGAAGTAGGCTGAAGTCTACAAAAGCTCATTCTACCAACTTATTTCAGTTAGCCTCAAAGATGCTACTAGATCCCCTTGCATATGGCATTTCCAGATTAACACAGCAGTGTCTTTGAATTCTACCTATTTGAGGGATAGCCCTGTCGGAGGATGTTTTGTGGGTCAATCTGTGGGATGGGACATTTTGGCAGGAGGTAACTATCCTCCGGACCAGTGAAGAAACAGACTATGGCGTGTGGGCTAACACTGACCAAGGGACCACCACTTTGAGCAGCCCTGGTCTAGGGCAGTGGTTCCCAATCATTGGTCCCTCATTTGTTTAGATTTCAGCTCCCAGAGGCCTCAGCCAACTTGGCCAACAGTTGGGGATATGGGAGCTGAAGTCCAAAACACCTGGAAGGCCAGAGTTTGGGAATCATTGGCCTCAGCACATAACCTTGGCTCACTCATGCACCTTGCCTCTTCATGGAAAGAGTGGCTGAGGCTCAAAAAGTTTTTGCTGTGGAAAGTCAAAACTCTGTTCTTGTTTAGTGTACTTGAAGGTTTTTCTTTTTCTGGAAGGTCTCTTATTTCTCTTGCTGGACCCTATTGTTTTAATTGTAGTGAAGTTTTGGAACAAGGCCTTAATTTTCAGGGCATACTGTGAAACTGTATCTTAAATTTACAACTGTCTCATCCTCCCCTTCCCTTGTGCTTATTATTATAAATGAGCAGCCAGTCTTTCCTTCAGCAGATTCTTTTCAGAGTTGATGCTCTCCAAGTGATTCTCTTGGCAGTAGTCTGTCTTGTTGCACTTATGAGCAGTGCTCTTGAACCTTACTGCCTTATCAGCTGGACTCTGTGTACAGCATAAGGAGGGAGTACACAGGAAGGGAAGGGAAGGGAAGAGTATCATGCACACTTTTTGGGTCACAAATGTGTTATGAAGAGTAGGTTGTGTGCCTGTTGTGAGGTGTGTCTGGGTGCTGGTCTACTAATTTTGTTTCTAGAATTGTCTCTGGAGAATCAGCACTTTGAACACAGGATAGGTGAGGAACAAGAGGTACAGCAAGTAATGTAAAACAAGACAAAGTAGTTCAGGTTTTCTGCTTATAGTACCATTAGCTGCCTGGATGAAATATTTTACTTTATTGTAAAATACCTTGAAGGCAGGTGGCTCCATTGATCCAGGTGGTCTATCAACTGGTGCAGATCTCAGCTGCTATGTGAATGTCACCTGTTGGCTCTCCTTCTGGTGATCAGCCGCTCTGTATTTATCCAGGTGGGTCCTTGGTTGACAGACCTACTTAATAAGAGCTTGACCAGTTTGGTATCGGTGCAAGAGCTTATGCTCCACTGCCGTTGCATTCAAGAACACTAGTTATCTCTGTCACAGTGTGAGGTGATGGAATAGAAACTTGTGGAGAGGATTATAAAAATAATTACTGAAAATTCTCATTCAGTAATTTAGAATTTAATTTCCCCCCCCCCCCCCAAACTCAGCATTTGCTTAGTGCCTGTTGAAGTTTTTGAATTCAGGTTGTGTATTATATTAAAAAAAAATTCTCAGCATATGTTTGGGTTTCCTAACAATAATATACAAATTATTATTAGCCTTGTAAGTCATCAACTCAAAAGGAAAAGGGGATGTCTCATTGTTTTGTAATGGAAATAACCAGTCTGTGAGCTATCAGCCCGCAGCAGCTTCAGTTACTGGCAGAGCAAAAGCAAGAGAGGGACCGAAGTCAGTTGTAAACACAGGTTTATTATGCCGGCAGTTCCAAACGGAATTAGTATTCCAAAGTTTTGGGCCCTGAACAGAAGAAAAATCGCTACATTTATACACCTCCAAATAAAGAAATCCAATTCTTACACCTTATTGGATATTTCAAACCTTAAACATATAGAATATCAAGCAATAAGAGTAGAGATTTCAGAACACATTATAATCTACTTAAGCCACATTCTAATACTCCTTATCAGCAGAAAGATGGTACCATGAGTGTCTGTGTCTATTATCAGTGATATATTATGGCTGCTATATACCACTCTGATGTCTTAATGCATCAGGTCCTTCCAAAGGTCAATCTATCTCTAAGCATTTCTGGTGTAAAAACTTCCCAGCATTTCATTCCTTTCAGAGGCCTCAACTCCCAGAATCCTCTTTATGTGGCCACTTGGCATCTATTTTTCTACTTTTCTAACATAGATAGTTAAATATATATTATTGAAACTTTTCCATCTCAGTTTGAGCAGAAAACATAACAGGTTTGCTGGTTTTACTTTTACTATTATACCACATTGGCTGCCTGTGAAAAAAGCACTGACAACATTACTTCCCGTTTTTCATTTCTATTATGATTTTTCATGAAAAAGGTCTTGGTTTATAAGTAAAATTAGTTGCCAAAAGGTTGCTTGAAAATGTGGATCTTAAATTTATAGGTGATACAATAGTCTTTAATTGTATCTCCCTTTAGGAGCTAGTAATTCAGTTGCTAACTAAATATGCCATGTTTTGAATTCTGCGCAACATAGACTACCTTCTTACCTGTGCGTGTTTTTTGTATTTGTACACAAAAAACCAACAATGCTTCCTTTTCTCTAATGTTAGCTAAAAGGTACTCAGTGCTTCTCAAGTCTGTATCCAGTACCTCAGAAGAGATCCACTGGGATTCCTGCCTTACCCCATTTTTCTAACCTCAGGAATCTTACTAGAAGTACCTCAGAGAACTTCTATTTTCTAGATCTTTAAAAAATTTATTTCCAAAAGAGAAAAAAAAATGTTAGTATGTGCCTTCAGGTCACCTGTCGACATATGGTCACCCTAGCGTTTTCTTGGGTAAGGAAGACTCAGAGGTGATTCCTTCTTCTGAAATGTATCCTACCACACCTGGTATTCATTGGCGGTCTCCCATCGAAGTGCTAACCAGGGCTGACCCTGCTTAGTTTCCAGAATCGTATGAGATCTGCTGCCTTTAGGGTATTTATACCCTTCCACTTTGCCTTTGGGAATTTCAAGTTAAAGTTGGCCACTGGAGCTTGGATAACATCCAAAACCACTAAAATTTTGAGGTGTCTGCCAAAATTTCCCAATAAGCTATGGCAGATCCTCCTTTTTTGCTGTTTAGGAGTCTCTTTATTTGGGATTTTGGCCTCAAGTTTGGTCATCACAACTTGGACAGTAACCAAAACCCCTCTTTGAAGTTTGAGATGTCAAATATAACTTCATGAGTAGTTATGGCTTTTTTGCTTCTAGGAGGCCACTTGTTTGTACTTTTGAATCCGCACTGCAACTTGAGCTGCAACCAAGCATACTCTCATCAAATTTTGAAGCATCTCGTAAGATGTCTTGTTGAGTTACGACTGCCACAGACACTTGTTACTACTGCTGCTACATTTTCTACATGAAATTTTGGAGAATTGTCTTGTCTAAATGTTCAGTTTTCTTCCAAGCCACTGTTTTCATCTCATTGTCATCAACCCACATGTTCTTCAATACAGAATGCCAAATAGCTTTCCCCTCTCTCCCTCCCCCCTTAGCAAAAACTTTGGGGAAATTAAATAGCTATATCAAGCTGCCACTTTGAGCCAAGCTGCAAGTATGACACCATTGTGTGTCGCTTCAGCATGCTTTCTGAATGGCTGGCTGAACAGGGCTCACGAACAGCAGGTATCTGTGTTTGAATGCGCTAAGGGGTTTTATGATTTTGTTGAAGCTTTTGGTAATGATTGGCTGAGCTCTCAGTATTTCTTCAGCTTGGGACAGGTGAAGAGATCTTTTCCTGCCATTAGCTAAGTTACTTCAGTCCTTCAGATGGGCAAAAATAGAAAAGAACAGGGAACTATAAAGGTAGCATAGGAAAACAGAGATGCTTTGGAAGGCAAAGGCAGAAGATAGGTGTGGTCCTCTAAAAAGAGAAAAAAGCAGAATGGATAGAAATTGAATGTGCACAAGTTTGTTTCAAATGGATAAAACCATTCTGAAGCTTGGACAGATGAGTACATAAATAATCTGTCATTTGTAGCTGGCATTTTCAGTTTTTAGTAGACTTGGAGAAAGCTTAGAAAGACAGCTGTTGTAATGGAGCCTGGGAACTGACTTTATTGCCTTATATTTTGCATCTTGATACTTTCCCAGTGTGTATTAATGTTATAAAAACACTGTGAAGGCCAAGAGATAATGTCTTGTCCAAGGCTACCTTAGAACATGGAAGCAGCTTTAGTGTGATCAGGCAGCATGTTGACTCTGGTTACTCCCCATTTGTAAGTTCTGTTGATAATTCTGTTAGGAATATATTCAAACTCTTGAATTTACTTGAGTGTGTGAACTCCTTTTAACCCACAGATGGCACACACAGTGAGGAAAGAGGCCTGAATTGTTTCTGTATTGCCTTTCCTCCTTCAAATGTTTTTGGTTTTCCACTCTGTAGCCAGCTTTAGGTTTTAACAGCCTGAGAGAATTAAGTGGCAAAGTAATGAATCTGCTAGTTTTGTGATGGCAGGAGCATGGCATGGAAGTGATGGCTGTTCCCTTGGGTCTGTCTCTATGCCGGGTATTTAGAAGCTTGTATATAGGTTTCATATTTTATATAATCAGAGCCCTGATAGTGCAGTGGTTAATGCCTCTCCTGCAGCCACAATGTTGTAAGTTTGATCCTAGAGGGCTCCAAGGTCGATTCAGCCTTCCATCCTTTTGCCGGTTGGTAAAATGAGGACCCAGCTTGTTGGGGGCAATTGGCTTACAGATTGTAAACCTCTTAGAGAGTGCAGTTCACTGATAAGTGGTATAGTAGTGTATTTGCTATTACTATTACTATTACCGACAACTGTAGGAAACAAAAAGATATTGGACATCATCTATATTTTGATTATGTGGATATCTTGCTTTTAAGAGAGAGCCAGCATAGCGTATTGATTTGCATGTTGGACTACGACTCTGGAGACCAGGGTTAAATCCCCACTCAGCTGTCACACTTTTTCAGCCTCAGAGGAAGGCACAGGTAAACCCCTGAACAAGAAAGCCCCATGATAGGGTCACCTTAAGGTTGCCATGTCAGAAATGACTTGAAGGTACACAGCAACAACAACTTGCTTTATAACAGAGGTAGGCAGTCCAATGGTTTGGATTACAACTGCCATAATCTAGCTTGCCTAGGAGGTTGTTAAGAACATTACATAATGTCTCCTCATTACAGTAGTGCAAGCGCTTTTTTCTTTTATTAATGTCTCCTAATTCTGATGTAAAGAAGTAAGTGAAAAATACTTGCCTGTGTTGCACTCCATGCAGCGGGCTTTAAATGTTTAAATGCATGAGACAAGATCTAAAAGTAACATGCACAAAGAGGGAATTCATTCAAATGGTGCATCTGTTTTTAACAGTGAAAGCAAGTTGAATACATTGGTGCAGAAGCTTCACAACTTCTTGGCTCATTCGTCAGAAGATTCTGAGGACACAAATCCTCCTCCAAGCTTATCTATGAGCAAAAACATAGGTAAGGCTTTATTTTAAGATTGTTTGGGTCTGTGGGTCCTGAATAGTTAAATCTGTCATGCCATACTGTGGAATTGTTTAGGTAGGTCCTTCCTCTGAAGGAGAGTTTACCACACCTGGTATTTATTGGCGGTATTTAGGCCACAAGAAAAGTAGCTGTATAGAAATCCATTAATAGCTTTCTGTGAAGATCCTATCCATTCAGTCCAGCAATCCATTTTGGCCAAGCTGTACTGAAGTGCAAAATTTCCCTGCCAACTATGCTTCTCTGCTTAGTTCAGTGGACAGCCCTCCTTTGACTCAGCCAAGCACATTTTCATGAGTTCTGGGTGAACATTTTAGTGCACATGGATTGGTTGACTTTCACTCAGAGAACCAAATGTCAGTGTGAAACAGCAAGCTTTATTCAGAAGCTAAAGCAGTTCACAGTATGGCAGTGATCTTAGGACTGCGGCAATTCAGTTACACAATGTAATAAAAGCACAAAGCAATTCATACCTTTTCACACTCAAAACCATTTGTCATAAAAGAAAAACATTCATTTTCCCAGACAGCTCAGTTGTTTTTCCGTTGTACCATGCTTTCCCATAAAATTGACCTTAGCAGTTCTTGGTGCCTATCACCTCCTTTTCACGTCTGCTCATTAGCCATCCCTAGGATAGATAACCACTCCACTCCACCCAGTACCACCAGCATGACGTATCCCAACATCCAGTAACATGAATAAAGCAGGCAAGTCTAAATCACTAACAAATGTGGCAGGAACTTTGAGGGACTCAGATTCTGACATCGTGTGGCAAATGCTCATAATTTTAATGAGACAAAGGTGTTGAATTGGACAAAAGATGGCACTTAATTGTTTGAATTATTTCTTTAGGTTACTTGAAGAATTAGCATGCTGAATACCATTTCAGGGTTTTTGCTGTTTTTTGACTTAATGGTCATCTAAGGTTTGACAGCCTAACTTTGGTAGCTACTGTATCTCCATCAGCTCTTTTAAAAATCATGTCACATTCTGTCCAGGATGTGCTTTTCCTGGTTTAACAGTTTCTGCTTACATTTGTAATGTTGCCACCTTGAGTCCTATTTTGGAGAAAGTTGGAATATAAGATAAGTAAATAAATAAATAAATAATTCTATTATAAGTAAATATTATTGCCAAAGGTAATAACAGAGGTTGTCAGCTATGTATTTATTTATTATCAAAAAATTTCCATCATGCCTTGTATCAAAAGATATCAAATCTGTTATTTCATAGAATAGTATCCATTGTTACATATGGCCACTGCATTTTGTTTCTTACAGATAATACTACCATGCCTGGGAGTATTTCAAGCCCAGTGGAAAACAATAGGGAAGAGGTTAGAACAGCATTTTGCAAATATGTTTACAGTAATGTCATTTATTTGCTTGAGGGAGGCTCAGATTTTACATGTAAAATAAAGCTTGTATGAAACATGTAGACGTTTCTTTGGTAATTCCCAAATATTCTCTCTAAACTAATAATCTTGTGATGAAAAAATGAAATGGATCACAGCATAAACAAAACGAATAGTAACAGTTTTGTTTTATCATGGGGGGGAGAGGATGTGCATTTTATCAAGATTTAGAATATGCTTGCCCAACAGTTTGTATTTTTGCAGACTTTTGTCACTTTGGATGAGGGTCACACTGTGTCCTTTGATACACAGCCCTCCTTCTCCTACAATACCTGATCTATGTGACTGATCCTGTTAGCAAAACTTGGGAGATTTTAAAACGGGTTAATTCTTTAACAAGCAATAAAACAATAACTGCTTTTCCAGTTATGTACCATCCCACTTTCATAGCTTAGAAATAATGCATTATGATTAATATCATAACTGACACAGTGTCAAAAAATTTCAGCTACTGATTGGTACCGTAATGTTACTCTCCTTCCCCATGTCTATAAAATTAATAGGGGAAGCACTATATTTTTGACATAATTAAGTTAAGCATTATTCCACAAACATTTTCTTCTCCCTCTTAAACCTGATAGTGGGAGCAACCCTCCTACCAAAATTGGTCTTTTTTTCCCCTTTTCTTTCTGGATAGCTTTTGTGCAAAGCTGATAGTGCTCCACAAAGCATCCTGGAAATAAGCCTTTAAACCAGGTTTATGGATCAGCCATCTTGGTTCCTGGGGAGTTTTTCAAAACACTCTTTTAAAGCTTGCATAGAAGCTGCGTGTCTTCCAGGTCCATTTTCAGTGACTCAGATGACGTCGGGTGGCCTGCATGTTCAATTCAGAGAGATTGTTAAAGATAAAATAACCCCTCAAAGCATTGTGAAATATAGTTAATCATGTATGTAACAAGTAAGTGACATGCTGCATTTAACAAGCAACAAATAACAGATCACTAGTGTTAACAACTTTTAAAAACTAGGTACAGTTCTATACGTTGGAAGGTACACCTCTCCTCATCCCCCAAAAATCAATTATAAGCTGAGAATGATATTGGGGGAAATTGTCCTTTAACTACATGAGAAGATAATGTACATATTTAAGATGATGATGTTCTGATTCTCCAGCAGTTACTTCAAATTTTGTATTTTTCTGCCCATTTAGGGTAGCAGTTCGTCTGAAAAATCCAAATCATTAGGGTCATCACGCTCCAAAAGGTTAGTGTGATGTGCTTTATACTTGTGCTTTCTTACTCTCTGCAACCTGCACAAGATTCTTTTGTATTGGTTTAGTAGTAGAGGAGTTAGAACTTGTGTGAAGCCAAACAGATTGTTAAAGATTCAAGGAGTTTGTACAAATACGCTGTATATATTTATGTCATAATTTTTTTGTATTTGCTGCCCTTTCAGGAAACCCACAGTTGTAACAAAATATGTTGGCTCAGATGATGAACAAATTGTAGATGAAACCATGAATCAAGATGTTTCGAATGAAAACTCAGAAAATGAAGTTGATATGAAAAGTTTGCCTAAAGGTAATTGATCTTAAGTCTACCCGGGAAGCTGTTAGGCACACTCATTAATTGATTTCATTAGGCATTAAATATTTTTCCTGTTCTGTCTAAATGATCCATAGGGAGCTTCTGTTTTGTTTATTCCCCCTTTCCTTCTATTTCACAACCATAAGAAGAAGCTCAAAAGCTGAACAAAAATGACTGTGATCCTGGTGTGCTTTCAGAAGCTAGAATTTAAACAATCCCTAGTTCTGTTGAGGTTTGAAATGGTTTGTACAGCAGTCAAAGGTTCCAGTTACTGTAGCTCACGATCTGGCCTTATGAGAATGTCTGTACCTTTAAAATGATGGCAGCTGCCATCACATACCTTTAAATGTCAGCCAAAAATGGATCCTAGTTTCCATGGTTCTGGAAATTAAGAATTTTGAAAAGGGGAAAGGTCCTGGCTCAGTATGCTAAATATGTACTTTTTAAAAATGTGTGTGTGTGTGTATACACATACACACACACACACACACACACACATATATATATATATATATATATACACACACACACCCACTTGATCTGTAGAATGCCTAAAATAGGAATTGTAAAGTTGAGTAAATATGCTTTTGATATAGAAATTTGTGCTGTCTTATTGCTCTGCTAGTTTATGATGGGGGGGGGGGATGATTTTCAATTTCAATTTAGTTTGCCTGAATTGAATCTTTGAAAAACATACATATAAAAATGGAGTGATATTTCAGTGTGTCTAATGTTAGATACATTATATGTTTTTGTGTGTATGTGTGAATAAGGTATATTTTCTATATAAACAAAATATGTGTGTGTGTGAACATGCACACAGATGTTTTGCTAGTAGTAATACATATGGAAGGTTAATGTGAAGACTAATGTTTGGATCATTAAATCATATTGGAGGGCGAGGAACCCTGTATATTCTGTGTTTGGTTCCTACCACATTTTCCCCATAACGGTTAGTAGTAGCCTTATTAAAATGGGTCTGCCATTACAATGACATGTTTTCTTTTGGCCCTCCTGTGGTTGTGAATGTGGGAGGAACATGGCCTTTCCGTTGCTTGTGATACTGCCATAGGATTTGTGAGACTAAGCTGCTAGTGTGAATTGATTTCAGTTGCGGTGATTTAAATTAGCAAGAAAAAAAGATCAGTTTAAAATAAAATTCCCACTGATGATATTTCATGTGTCCTAAATTTTTGGTGCACATCTGACCACTGAACTATATCAGATTTTAACTAAATTTGGTATTACCTATACTGTTACTTTATTCTTATAACCTGGTCTTCTGCCTCTTCATTGCCATATTTAGGTTTTACAGGCGTTCCTTTAAAGCAGGGCTAGGCAACCTTTTTGAGCCGGAGGCCGGGTTGCTGTCCCTCAGACAATTGGGAGGCCGAAGCACCAAAAATAAATAAACAAACAAATATATATATATATATATATATATATATATATATATTTTAAAAAATTAAAATTTAAAAAATATGCATGCACACTCTCTCAGCCCCAGAAAAGCCATAGCAAAACCCCTGTGGAGATTTTGCCAAGAAAACCCCAAGAACAAGTAATAACAACAATAATCAATATTATCATGGTGGGCGGCGGTGGCGGCAGGACCGGCCTGGGGCCAGTCCAAAGGCCTCAGGGGGCCGCATTCGGCCCCCGGGCCTTAGGTTGCCTACCCCTGCTTTAAAGTATTACTGCAAAGGTTTTTTCTTACAACCAGTATCCATAATAGTTTGTGAGTTTAAGTGTGGAAATAGAGGAGCCTGCACACTGGGCAGGTTTTGTGTTTTTACTTTTTCTTTTCAGTATTTTTCCTTTGTGCTTCACTCTGTATCTTTCACAAGTTAATTAGCAAACAAAACATAATATGTGAAAACAAGCTCTAATAAATACTGGATATGCTATAGCATGTTACTGTTGTCAGGTGAAAATGAAATGTATATGTTGGTTGTGTAAACATTTGCAAATTATCAAAATGATTCCTTACGTAGAAAAGCCTCTACAGTGTATCTGGTACTATCCAGCATCACATGGTATCTGGTGTTAATTGTGGTTAGAAAGTAACCATAGAAGTAATATGCTTATACCAAGATTATATAATAGTAACCTAGTTACTAATGAAAACAAAAATTTTAAATTTACAATAAAAATAAATCAATCTGATTTAACTTTTAAAAAGTTGTCAGGTTTTTTTACCCAGCCTGAGTGTTACCATCTAGATGACTTATACACAGTATTAGGGATGGTCTATATAGGTAGAATACAGTCCCAACACTTTTTTTTTTTTTTTTTGGACAACTGTACTTGCCAAAAATAGTTTAAATTGAAAACACTAGAAAGGCAAATGCAAGCTCCCCCCACAAACAAAATCTTGCCAGGAAAACTCTGTGACAGGGTTGTCTTAGGGTCACCATAAGTCAGAAACAAATTGAAGACACACAACAACAAAAACTGAACATCAGGGTGAAATCTGTGTTCTGGTTTGTGTATGTGCGTGCATACATACATACATGTACTGCCTTACTACTAGGCCTCCCTGACTCTAAAATATTACATTTTTAAACTGGGGTTCTGTAATTAATTAATTGTCATCTTCTTAGGTACAGTAGTTGTACAGCCAGAGCCAGTACTTAATGAAGATAAAGATGACTTTAAAGGACCTGAATTTAGGAACAGAAATACTGCTAAAATAAAACCTGAAACTCAAAAGAAGCGTGGAGGTAAATGCATCATGAATGAAGTTCAGTAATATGTTTAAATTGTTCCATTTTGGATAACACAGTATGCGTGTTTTCTGTTGATTCCCAGTGGCCTCTTCTGTCGTCTGTTCATTAGGGGAAGTACTGCATATACTCGTGTATAAGTCTAGAAATTTTAGTCAAAAATCAACTCAAATAACTTGGGTTGACTTACCTACAGGCCATTGTAGGTACGTACCTTATCTCTTATCGCAAGAGGAACCATTCCCTTCTGAGTAGAGTGGCGAAAGACGAGAGCTTAGTCTTTCCTGGGAGAACGTAAAAGAAACACCAACCCCCTCGACTCTCCTCCACAGCACAGCTTCTGGCCTTTTTGAATGCTTTCTGATTGCCAAAATGGTATAGGCCAAACAGGTAGATTTAGCATCAGTGCTCCTCTTAACTGCCTTTAATTATTGGAATCTCAAGATTTTTGCATTGGAGAATGTGATGGCTCTCTGCTATTCTTTCAGACTATTTTATTAAAATGGACAAAATAAAAAAATTACATATACACACTTCCTTGAGGGCGGAACAAGACTTTTTCATCATCTGTGTTCATCATCATACTTTACGTCTCATGTGAGGCATTACACAACTTACATAATATTCCTTCATTACATGTGAGGAATTATACATCTTACCCATTCTAACCCATATTCCATCTGTAGAGGGAACACGCAGGCATTGCATTACATTGTAGTATATACACACACTCTCTCTCTCTCGCACATGCATTTGTCTATTCTGTGTATTCAGTTTAGGCCTGCTTATATTGAACAAAGAAATTATCCCCCCTCTCTCTTACTAGCATTTCAATGGTAGTTATCAGCTAGAAACAGTGTCAGCAACTGGTTTTGTTTGAGGCTATGTAACAGCCTGGCTTTTGTGCATCAGGCTTTTATACCATCTCCAGCCTCTGCATATCCAATCAGGGATTGATCTAACTACAGTAGTCCCCATTAAAGTCAGCAACTAACTTCCCCTTGAATGGGAAGTGAGATTTATATGAGGCCACTTTAGGGACCAATCACTTGAGAATTTTACTGTCCATCCTTATGCTGTCTGTCTGCCAATAGATGACTGTATCAGATTGCATGAGCTGTCAGAAACAGATAACATTTTTGTATCAATTCAGTACACCTTTTTGTTTGTTTCATTATAAGGCAGTCATTTGTTTACTATTTATCTATTAGACCTCTTCCTCCTCATTGCTTTGTTTCAAGTTAGATGGTTTCATGCCCACAACTAGCTGGTAGACCTGCACTCTACTCAGACACACTTAAGTATGTAATATACAGGCTTCAGGGGCTTAAATTTTGCAAAATGCATATCTAAAAAGCACTCAGTCTATAAGACATTCTTCTGTTTTTATATAGCACTGTATATTTGAAATGGAAAGCACCAACTCAAAATAATTCAAGTACGTTTGAAAGGCATTTAACTTTTTAAAATGCTGCAATTGAAATGTCCATTCTTCTGTATTTAAACAGCTAAGCAGCGGGCACAGTAATCAGCAAAAAGATGTTTTGTTTTGTTTTGTTTTTTGGTATGTCACTTGAGCAAGGAGTCACAGCAGATGTTCTGTGGCAGACTAGGTCTTTGGGAATTTGTTGTTGTTGCTTTGTTTGTTTGTTTTTTAAATACAACAATAAAGTTGATGTCAGTTCTTTATTCTTCTTGGACTTTTTCCACATTTGAAGTATAAGCCAGGTTCTGCAGCTTCCTTAGCTTTCAAAAGATTTTGGATATATGAAATCTGTAAAGTTTTTTAAAAAGGTTTACACATTAAAATAGCACTATTGCTCTGTGTTGAGTAAGCACTACTGCTAGTACAGTTAAATTCTCTTTTTTGGGAAATGTGAAGCAAGGGCTTAGAAATACTGAAAAAGTTCAAGAAGTTTATATGGCAATGATTGAATTACTTTTATTGATCTTTCAGGTTGTGACCTTGCGTGCAAAACTAGTTAGAGTGTGTGTTTATGTGTATGTGTGCATGTGTATAAGAGAGAGATAAGGGGAGAATAAAAAGGGTTGGGGAAGGACAGGATTCCCGACTTTTTAACCTCGGATTTCCATTCTCTGCCTCCATGGTAGACAATGTTAAGAAGTGGTGCCATTTTGAAATTATGTCGCAAATTAAAAATGTTGTTCTATATGAATTTGATATGTATTTGGTAGGGGAGACTCATATTGCACTACTTTCCCCCCATATTGTAGAGGAAGGACTGCATGGTATTGTGAGCTGTACAGCTTGTGGTCAGCAGGTGAACCATTTTCAGAAGGATTCAATTTACAGACATCCCACATTAAAAGTGCTTATTTGTAAGGTATGTACATGTTTCATGCATACTTAAGTTTCCATATTACATTTAAATCAGGGATAGGCACAGTGTAGGTTCCATATAGCTATTGGAACCCCAGATTATGGCTCCTGAAGTCCCAAAGCTTGCACACCATCACCACCCCATGTAAAAAATACATTTTTCTCAGGTGCTCAAAACTGCTGCAAAACAGAGCAGGTTTGCTCCCCCAAGACACTCACATACCTCAGAAATTTGCCAGACCCCCTACCCCATTGGGTGAAATCAAAACTGAAAATGAAGGTACAGTGTTACCTGGGAGAGTGTTCCCCTAGAAAGTCTCCTTGGAGATGTTCTAGTCTCCAGTGCTAGGAGAGCAGTGCCACTCTAGCCCTCATCACTCAGAGGGCAGACTCCTGAGTTCCTAGAACATCTATAGCCCCTAGCTCACAGAACCTGACTCTTATACTGACTCCTAGAGTGACAGTCAGAAGGCTCTCTAGCTGCCACCACTTGGACATTGCTCACCCTCCTGTTTCAATTATGGGCAATTTGGGGGGATTCTGGGAAGGAAGGTATGTGGGGAGTGTGTGGCCGGGGGTGTTGGGGCAGAAAAGTTGTTGCATTTTGCAGCAGTTTGAGCCATTGGGAGAAAAGTTTGAAGTGAAAAATTGTGCAGGAAAAAAAATACTATTTACAGCATCTGGGGTCTTTCATGTGCTAGAGTGGCCTGCCTTGGGGAGGGGCAAAGGGGCACAAATTGGACTCTTCCTCTCAACAGTTGCCCATCCCAGTTGAAATGTAACACATAAATGCCAGCATTTTTCTGGTTTCTTATCTAGTTTATCACATGAAAATGAGGAGGTGAATGATGAGTTCAAGGCAAGGATTTTAACTGGGATTGTGATGGAGAAGAAAAGGTTATACTACTGAGCAATTGCTCCTTTTTTCACATTGTGTCCCAAAATGAGATCAGTAGCAAAAAAGGAGGGAACAGATGACATTTTAGACTAGTTTTTATACTTTCAGTGTTTCATACTTCATTGTTAACGGCTGTCAAGTCCCACCCCATGAATGAGAGACCTCCAAGTCACCCTATCTATCATCAGCTACCCTGTTCAGGTCTTGAAGGCTCAGGGGAGCAGCCATGGCTTCCTTGATGGAGGCTATCCAACTGGAATGTGGTCTTCCACCTTCCCAAACACTGTCTTTTTGAGTGAGTTATGTCTTCCCATTATATGCCAAAGAACAACAGTCTCACTTCATAGTAATCTTGGCTTCTAGGGAGAGTTCAGGCTTGATTTGCTCTAGGATCTATTTATTTGTCTTTTTAGCAGTCCATCATATCCATATAACTCTTTTTCAGCAGGTTTAAAGTGCATGTATAATAGAGTCAGACAATATGATTTGAGGTTTATGAAAAAAAAATCTTCTTTGCAGACTTGCTTCAAATATTATATGAGTGATGATATCAGCCGTGATGCTGACGGAATGGATGAACAGTGTAGGTAGGTGTTTAAAAAAACCTCCATAGAATCAAATACATTAGGGTTAAGAGGAATGTATCTAGTTGGCTAATAATGTCGCTTTAATCTTGGCTAGTATTCAAAGAGTATGTGCTAGTGACATGATAAGCAAGGGACCTATGGGGCCCCCTGACTTCTCAGTAATGAGGAACATTGTTCCCACAAGCAGTGAAACATGGAGCTTCACTCCAGCTGTTTTATTGTGTTTTCTGATAGGAGACCATTTCTCTTCTGACAGACCTAAGCAAAGCAAAAGCAAAGCAGCTTATTTATATACCGCTTCATATCACGCTATGGGATGTCTAAGCAGTTTACAATTGTGAGCTGATTGCCCCCCAACAGTTGGGTACTCATTTTAGCGACCTCAGAAGGATGCAGGCCTGAGTCGAGCCTCAGCCCTGGTTGGTATTGAACTCGCAACCTTGTGGTCTATGAGTGAGTGGCTGCAGTACAGGCATTTAACCACTGCGCCACCAGGGCTGATAAGAAATAGGTTTGTTCTTGGCCTATTTTTCTCTGGTTTGTTTGGAGGAAATAACTGGAGAGGGGTCCAGACAACAGAACAAACCAACTGTTGAACAAAGATCTACAGCAGGGGTAGGCAACCTTTCCCCTTTAAGGGCCGAGGGACTTCAGCTCCCAGAAGCCTCAGCCATGTTGGCCAATAGTCCCATGTTGGCCAATAGCTCCTGGGATTCTGGGAGCTGAAGTCCCTCGGCCCTTAAAGGGGAAAGGTCGCCTACCCCTGATCTACAGTTTGTATCTGCTTGTTCATGAGTAGCCACTCCCATTGCAAGTGAAAGAGATTGAATCGTCTATATCTGCTTGTTCATGAGAAGCCAAGGTTTCCTTGGATTCCTGGCTCCTTGTGTTGTAGGAAAGGACCATAAAATGTAGAACTAGGATCCAAAGAAACATCAAACTAGTTTCTTGCACCCATAAGAGAAAAGCAAAAGTCTGCCCCAGAGCCACATCAAGCTTTTCTGAAGCTGAGCTGAAATTCAGAAATTGGAGGTTCATATGTATTTAAATACTTAGTTCATTCATGTTTCCATTTACTCTTATTAATTGACTTTCCTCTTGGAAAAGTTCACAGGCAACACAGGTGGAACAAAACTGAGAGGGAACGTGTATTTAAGAGTCCAGGACCTTAAGTGTCCTGAGGCAATTACCCATATAGCATTAGCATTGTCCTCAGGACATACCCATGAAAACAGCACTAACACTATAATGATGTGATCATGAGCTCAGATGTAAGCCCTACCAAATATGTTTGCTCCCAAGTATGCAGATCTGCATCATAAGTAAATAGAATTGCATCCAAAATATTTCATGTTGCTCCCATGGTATATAAAAGGGGATCTGTGTTGCAGCGAATGTGGCTACAGTCAAGTAAGATATTATTATGAGTCACCTTTGAATAGAGATGTAGACATTTTCTTCATTTATTTGGTAGCAACACATTTTTTAAAAACTTGTCCAAACTTTAATTTCAGGTGGTGTGCTGAAGGTGGAAACTTAATTTGCTGTGACTTTTGCCATAACGCCTTCTGCAAAAAATGTATATTGCGCAACCTGGGCCGGAAGGAGCTGTCAAATATCATGGATGAAAATAGCCAGTGGCACTGCTATATATGCCAACCAGAGCCTTTACTGGACTTGGTCACTGCTTGTGATAGTGTATTTGAAAATTTAGAACAATTATTGCAGCAAAATAAAAAAAGAATCAGAGTTGATAACGACAAAAGTAAAATGTATGACAATACGCTTAAATATTCTTCAAAGAAAAATAGCTCAAGTTGTAATGGTGAAGAAAAGAAAGTAGATCGTCCACATTCTGGTTCTCTAACCTATTCATACAAAGCATTAATGGTGCCAAAAGACCTTCTCAAAAAAACAAAAAAGCTGGTTGAAACAACAACTAACATGAATGCTAGTTTTGTAAATTTTTTAAAAAAGGCAACTGAAAACTCAGAAATAAACTCTACAGTGCACTTACGTCAGCTAAAGGCTTTTAAATCTGTGTTGAGTGACATCAGAAAGGCCCATGTGGCTTTGGAGGAAAGTCTTAATCTAGAGATTCAAGCTCTGGATATTAAAATGGGGAAAAAAATTACCAAAGAGTGTGAGAGGGATATTAAAGTGGATAGCAATGAAGCAAAGAAGACAGAAGGAAAGGAATTCAAGGTGCATACAATCACATCAGACGTCAGTGAACAGATAGATCAGAATGTACCAATGACGGAACGAACAGGAAGCAAAAAATCCATTTCCAGAGAGAAAAAATCTGGGAAAAGCGATGAGCTTCAATATGAGCCCAATAACACAGAAGCAGAAACAGACATGGAAATTGTATCTGTCCCTTCATCTGTTCCTGAAGATATTTTTGAATGCATGGAAGCACAGAAAGCAGGTGAACAGGGTGTTGTAAGCAAAGCAGCAGAGCGAGCAGCAGCCAGTGCAAATACTAAATCTAAAGACAGTAAGGGAGGAATGAAACTGTCTCCATCCCCAAAAGTTAAGAAGGAATTGGTTGTGAAACTGACTCCTGTTTCCCTTGCTAGTTCTGTAAAATCTGAAGATGCAGACGGAAAGGCAGATCAGAAAGAAGATGGAACAGACAGTCACAGGACCGAATACCCAACTGCAAATGAATTCATTTCATTGGTAGAAGACCATGATCTCAGAAGGTCTCCACGTGTTAAAACCACACCTCTGAGACGTCCAGCGGACATAAATACCTTAACGTCTAATTCTGAGGGGGAAAGTAATTATATATACAATGAAAAACATAGGAGAAAACCTGCACAGTCCAAAAGAAAAAAGGATAAGCAGAGCTCTCCTGATAGCACTGTTCGTAGTCCTCGTTCTGATACGCCTGCTGAGACTAGCAAACCAGACGCGGTGGACCAAAGTTCTGATTCCGACGAGGTACCTGCAGTTCTCCAAGAAGTAGCCATGATGAGTAACAGTTCTTCGGACATTGACAGCAACTGTGAAACGTCAAAGGCAAAGAAGCAGTCTGCGAAGGAGGACAGTGGGAAGAGGAAAAGAAAAAGTTCCAGTTCTGGATCAGATTTTGATGCCAAGAAAGGCAAATCAAGTAAAGACTTAGCTGCTGCTAAAAAGAAACGCCAGAACCGTTCAGATTCTTCTAATTGCAATTCTGAGTTAGAAGGAGAATCTAAAAAAGAATCTTCAAGAAAAGCTATGAAAAAGGGCCCAAAGAGTGAGAATGGTGGTTCTTCAGAAGAAGAACCAAATAAAATGGCAATAAAATCAGAGCAGCAGGAGGATGAATTGTGCAATGAAGTTGACAACGTAGAAGACTCTGCTGCGGATAGAGAGATGCTAGATAATTCTTTAGAAGATGCAGTAAGTACAGAGGAAATGCCGACAGCCAAGCGGATGAGGGATTCGAAAGAGAGATCCTCCAAAGGCAAGCAGGGTGTGTCTTCTGAAAAAGAAGAGAGTACCATCTCTGGCAAGGGAAACAGACAGGCAGAGGAGGGACAGGACCTGTCTTCTGATGATGCAGGACAATCTGTAAGTCAGGAGCAGAGTGCTGAGTCTGCAGATGATGCTAGAAAGAAGACTAGAAAAAGCACAAAAGAAAAGAAGAGTGTGAGCCAGAGAAAAACCCCTGCAAAAGGGCAAAGTGATTCCTCTTCTGAAGTTGAAAAGATGTCTGAAAAAGAAAGTTGCAGTTCTTCTGCAAGTAACATCAAGAAGCAAAGCCCTGTTGAGGGAAAGGTGAGGAGGAACCTTAGAGAGCGAGTTTCTAAGAAGCTCCAGGGCAATGCCTCAGACACTGAGAAATCTCCCCAAAATGAACAGGTCTGTGATATCTCTGAGGATAATCTAAATAAAAAAGGGGGTGATACAAAAGAAAAGAAAAAAGCAAGTCCCAAAAGAAGAAATTCCAAAAAAGCCAGAGGTGACTTAATGTCCTCTTCTGATGAAGATTTCTATGAGGAGAAAAAGAACAAAAAAAGAGGGGCAGCCACTAAGGGAAATAGTAAAGGTAATCATGAAGAGAGGCGAAAAACTGGAGTAAAAAAGCCAAAAACTGAAACCGTCACAAGCACTACTACTTCGTCATCATCAAATGAAGCCGAAGAAGATGTGAATTCAGCAGGCGCCGAAAGCAGTGATGAACAGAAGATTAAGCCTGTAACAGAAAGCCTGTTGGCGCCGACCAAACTGGGATTTTGTCAGTCTTCAGGTGTGCAACATATTATATTTAAACTTTGATTGTTATTAATGCAGAAAAGTTTACAACTTTTTTTCCTCATTTTCTAATTATGTGTGCATGTGTGTGAGAGAAGGTTTTACTTTCAGATTACATTTCTATTTGGGTTTGGTGCTGAGTTGCTGGTTGAAAACTCAGAAAATGCTGAAATGTTGGCTTTTATATAGCATCTTGATAGAAGAAAGCTATCATCCTGTTTGGCATAACAGCCAGCTAGCTGTATGTTCTTTCACAACCTTCAAGCAGGACACAAGGGTGATAGGCCTGTCTCAGCAGCATGGATTTCTCTAAATCAAGACAGTTTTGAATCCATGATTTAAATTTGCAAAAAAAAAAAAAGGGGGGGGGCTGATCCTAGTTCAGTTTCTCTTTGGTACTATTTCAAGTATTTTCTCAACAAGTGGTATAAATCTGACCACTGAATGTTAACCTGTAACTGTCTGTAGTTGTGGGTTAGTTAGTCCCATCCAGAGTAGACCCATTGAATCAATTATTGAATGGTAAGTCAGCACCACTGATTTAATGGGTTCCTTTAGTTTGGATTAACAACAGGATCTTAGGCCATAGAGTTTTAATGTCAATATAGTTTCACTCGTATATCTCTCAGTTGCACTGTGATTCCCAGGGCTTGCATATCTAAATAAGTCTAAAGGCTTTTCTTTTTTGTCTGTGTGGAGGGAAAATGCTTTTGAAATATTTCTTACAGAAAGCAACCATTATTGCGTTTGAGGTAAAGGGGTGGTACTGCATACTATGGTTTTGCCATTTCTTCTTCCTACTCTTGCTCCTTTCTCATCTGGTCTGATATGCCCTGGAAAATTTGAAGTGCTCCCTAAACATTGCTATCTGAATTTAGCACATTTTGTTGAAATACTATATTCGAACACTTTCAAGGGTTTATGTGGAAAATATTTGATTGGAATATTTGTAATAATGTAAAAAGGCTAGCACATACTTCCCTTATAGTTAACAAAATATGGCACCAATTTTTAAGGTCAAATTCCTAAAGAAGAGAGCCACCAAGGTGTTATGGTTTGGGTGTTGGACTAGGACCCTGGAGACCAGGGTTCGAATCCCCACTTAACCATGGAAATCCACTGAGTGACCTTGGGCAAGTCCCACTCAGTGTCAAAAGAAGGCAGCAGCAAAAACCTCTCTGAATATGTCTTGCCAAGAGGACCTCGTGCTAGGTTGATTTTAAGTTAGCCATAAGCTGGAAACAACGTGAATCCATTCAACAACAAGAACAAACCTAAAAGGAGCTCTACCAAATATATCTTATAGAAAAAGTTCACCTTTCTTTTGGTGGTGCATAAATATAGCACCTTCAGCTTCACTCACTCATTCTCTGCTGTACTTATCAATTTCATTTCAATTTGAGTAAAAACTAATTCAGAACAACTGCCTGAACATTTTATTTCATTAAATAAGTTTGTGGGCATAGGCAACTTACCATATTTTCTCTTGACTGCTCATACTTGTGACTGAGAAGCAAGAGATTTCGCAAAATAGAAATAAACTTGACTGAGTTAATTAGTCTGTTCCTCTGAGCACTAGAGTTTGTAAGTACTTGTCTCCTTAAAAGAATAACTAGAACCTCATATTTTATATTCAGCCCACCTAACATGATTGCTTAAAGTACGGCAGCCCAGATAATATTGATAAACATATCGACACACATACACGCACAAACACACATATATAAATGTGATGTGGAAATTTATCCACAGAACAGTATGTGTGTATGTTTATTTGTGCCTTCAACTCGTCTGTTGGCTTATGGTGAATTTTGTACGGTTTTCTTGGGCAAGGAAGACTCAAGTCGTTTTGCCAGTTCTTTCCTCTGAAATGTAGCCTGGATAAATTGATCTAATACAGTAGTGCTGGGGGACCCTTTGGTTTTCCAGGTAATTCCGTTACCTGTTCCACCTGGCCAGTGGTGAAGGGTGATGGGAATAGTAGTTCATGAACATGTGGAGGGCACTTTTTACCCGGTCCTGATTTACAGATGTATTACACTAAGATGAGGTGGGTAACTGTATTCCTCCAGATGGTTTTGACCTAAATTTCCATCAGTCTTAAAATGTTATACATAACCTGTTAGTTCTGAGAAGTAACAAAAGTGTGGTGATAATACATTATAAAAGTATCCTAAGGAGTTTTCTGCCCTTTTGGAAGTATGTGTATATATAATGGTAATCTTTTCTTTTCTTTAAAAAAAGATTTTCAAGTCTTGTGCCATGCTTGTCTTAATTCTCTGTTTTTCTTTTTAAAATGAATGGGGGGGGGGGGGAAACCCCTAATGTAATGGGTAACACAATGAGGTACTAAGAAATAAATAAAACTCTTGTACCCATTGATAGTGATAGGTTATTTTGGGAGGCTCTGGACTAAGATACATAATGAATTACTTGTAAAAAGAATTTTCCAAGCTTTGGTGAACGAATATAGATGTCTATTAAAACAACAGTTGCATTACTTGTAAGAATGACAATTGCTTTGTCGGTGCTGGAATAGCTACTGCAAAGGATCAGACACTTTCAGTAATTTGACAGAGGACAGAGGAATTTGGTGTGCTATTAATTCCTTGCAAGAAAGCTCAGCTTCAGAGGAAAACAAAGGAAAATCTCCTCTGAACAAAACATGCCAAGAAAACCCCATGATAGGGTCACCATAAGTCGGGAACAACTTGAAGGCACATGCTTTGCTTTTTAGAAGTTTAAGTCTTAACTGTATACATCAGTCATTGCAAAATAAAAGAGGTACTTTTGGTAATTGTAAGAAGCAAATTTATAAAGAGAGATGATAGCCATTGAGAATTGTTGTCATGATTTCTGAATAAAGCAAGTTTTCCTAGTGTGCCAAATTTGTCTACTTTTTTTTTCCTTTCCAAAGGTGATGAAGGCGAGAACAAATCGGCCGCTGTGCCCGTGGAAGAGGAGGAAGATGACGATGATGATGATCCGGAGAATAGGTATGATTCCAACCGTAAGGACTTTAAAAAGATTATAACACACCCTAGGCGTGGGCGCAAACAAGAGCAACGGAACAGCAAGCAGGTTGTAAAAACCAGAAGTGCCTGCCTTGTAAAGACTCGCTCACAGGCTTCCCGCAAGTTTGAACGAGAGGCCAGAAAACAAATCCCTAAATCCAGACCTGAAAAGAAACTAAGAAAATAGATTTAAGTGTTAAACTCACACACCTTGCATAGGGTGTGTTATAAATGCACTGCAGCACTGTCCGTTTTAAAGGTTTCCATGTAAAATGTTGATTTTATGTAACTTGTACATTCAGTCACATTTTTTTGGGGGGGGGGGGAACAGTTTGTTGCTTATGGCTGCCCACAGGAATAAGAGATGCCGAGAGCCATGACTCAGTATTGTGACAAAACCTTTCTTTTGCATCTTTTCCATTTGGTGTGTACGTTAGTTCTGATGAAATCCTGATGAGAAAGCAGATCCAGAATGTCCCAAATAGTCACTTCTTCACTTCAAAAGTGGATATCTGGTGGCACTGGCACAATCATCTGGGTTTGTGTCCACTTTTTTCAGTGAATTTTTATCAGTATGGTTTTGCTATATAGCCACATGTTGGAATAAGTACATAAATCTGTATTTTCCATTAAAATTCAATGTTAAACCATCACTATAGTTAGAGACTTTAAGGTTGCAGACCTTCTAAATCTAATAAAACAAATTCTGTAACTGACATAATTGCTGAATAGTAAAGAAGAAGAAGAATGAATCAAGTAAAAGAGAAGGAGTTTTTTAAATTTGGTTCAGTTAGGCTGTCATCCTGTACTGACGGATTTAGAAGTAAGCCTCACGGAGCCCATTGGGACTCACTCTTAAACAGGCATCTGTGGCATGCGCACTTACAGCATTGATCGAATCCGTAATGTCAAGGCAAATGTTTATGCTTATTGTTAGTTACCAGACAGTTTCTTTTCTAAGAACTGTTTCTTTTCTGAGAACTGTTTCTACAAACTGCAATACAGTATTTTGGAAACAGATATCTTTGACAATGACAAATGTGCAGTTGTCTGGGGGAGGGAGAATAAGAATAAGTTGTTATCAGTTTAACTGAGTTTTGCCTGCTTAGTTATAGAAGGCAAAGCTTTTTTTTTATTTTTATTTTTTGTACCCAAAGTGAATATTAACACTTGTCTCATACAGACTTGGGTACAGACAAGAATGCTGCTAATTTAGCTGTTACTTGCTCTTCACACACCATGTTCAAACCGATGTTTAATACTGAAGTTTAATAACTGCTTAGCAGTTTGACAGTATAGAACAATAAGCAAACTGTTGAAAAAGGTTGTAAGACTTCCTTTTTTATTTTTTAACCTTTGAATAACTCAATAAAAAGTATATAAAAAAATAAAAAGTCAGTCTTGGGTTCCTTATTTAATTATTAGACTTTTTAAAAAGCATTTATAGTAGATAGAAAATGGTTAGGTGTTTTGCTTGCTTTATTTTATTACTTAATACTAAGCAGGTGAATCTTGAAATAATATTTTAATCAGAAATAATAATGTTATTTAGTAAGTTCAGTGTTCCTGGAATTGCTTTAAGGGGGGAAGAGGACACCCCTGAATACTGTATAATCCAGGAAAGAATCTATCTACCTCTCTTAGAGTTGGTGTTCATCAGCAAATTGTCTTGGTCGCTATGCAAGGTGACATGCATTGAAGCTCTTCATTTCTTTTTATCAGGAAGCTTCAGTTAGGTCGTTGTTTCAGTGGCCATGCACATTAGCTTAGAGAGACCCAAAGAGCGGTGCGTAGGAGATCCACGAGGCACGGAGGCTTTCCTGGCCCTCCTTCCTGCTCTTTCCTTCGTTCCACCCTTCCCTTGAGGAGCAGCAGCTTCTGTGCGAAGGAGGGGTGCATTTTGGGGGCATTCCCTCCACCCCATTTGCAAGCCAAAGTGCTTTCTCCCTTTACGATGAGCTGTTTTGAGCCCTGCCAGGATGAATCCTGTTGGAACGGTCGGAGATTTGCTCTCTGACCCACCAGATCCAAACCTTCAAGAGATGCGCTTAGGGCTTTCTGTTTAACTGTTGCGCGCTTTTTCTTTTGGGGAAAACACTGACTTCTGCCAGGCCAAAGAGGGATGTTAGAGGTTTGTAGTAATGTTACAACTTGTACGGTTGTATCTACAAGTTCCTTTTTCTGAAGCAACCATTTAAACATGGCTCTTATTAAAATGTTAAAATGATCTTTTTCTTTCTTTTTATGCCAAAGTGCAATATTTTAGTCTTAATATAACAGACAGTGCTGTATTTCATTGTGGTGTGTATTTGTTTCTTATTGGTTTGTCTGAATTTCAAATAGTGCTGTTTTAATATGTTTGGAGTTACTTTTTGTTCATTAAGAAATTCATAGTGTATTCATGCACAATGCCTTTCAAGTATTTGATGGATGCAATAAATTTTTGTAAAACATGTTTCTCGTGCAAGCATTTAATTTTAAGAAATATAAAACACATTTTTGTACTAAAATATACTAGGGAATAATTTATCAGGTTATATGTATTCATACCACAAATTTCCTCACATAATACTCAGCTTACTGTTTCTGTAGTAACCCCTAGTTTATAGCTAAAATGTGTTAAATGTGGTACATGAGTTAAAAAGCAGTGTCTTATTAACACATTGTCACCAATTTCATTATATATCTGGTACTTTCAGGCAAATGCAAATTTCTTTGTCAATTGTTTAATTATAAACAAATTCCTTGATTCTAGTTGAGAGAATTAATATATCCCAGAAAAACCTGTGCATGCATTCAGGATTTTCTGTGCTCTTTCCACCTGTGACATCAAGCACAATTCATGCTCGGGTGGTAACAAATGGCTTGACACTTTCCCAACACTTTCCTAAAAAAGTATTGTGATGGTTTGGTTGTGGGAGTGGATTATGTTGGGCGCTGATGCCAAAGAAGCCATTACAGAAGGCTGCAACTGTAGGCATAGGCATATTCTTGCATCTGGTGCTACACAGTTAGAAACTGCAAGATACTTGAAAGAGGACAAATCTTGGTCTCCCCTCTGTACTGTAAATATTATATTAAAAACCCACAGATTCTGTAATAGCAAAAATAATGGGGGAAAGTGAGATAATTAGCTTTTGACCCCATTGTTTTGATCTCGTGAGAAGTTTTATCTGAAAGAGCATGTAAGGTTTATTATTCACATCTTTTACAAAAGTGAGCTTCATGAAGTTCATTTCTTCACTATCAGCACTGTGATTTAAAACAATGTTATATGGAGGACTAGCAATTATTTTTCCCCCAGCATACCAGCAACTAGTGCCATATTTCTGCCCATTGACCACAGTTGTTTGTACTTTCCCAGAAACTCACCGGGGACTGGCAGCTCAGACACCAGCACTGGTCCAGGGACCAGCACTTTGATTAGAACTGATTTAAAACACTAAGTATAGAGCTGGATACATAGTGTATTAATTCGGTTGGAATCCCTAAGATTTAAGTCAGTAAGGTTGTAACTTTATGGATCCAATCCTGAATAGTTTTAAGGCAACCCTAACCAAAATAGGGCCATCCTTTGCTTCCAGTTATGAAAAGACTGAATGGTAAACAAGTCAACTATATCTTTTTTGTTCTTGCAATAGACCTCCGGTGCCAACCTCAGGCTCATGCACTTGCCTGCCCTTCCTGTCACTGTTGCAAGTGTCTAGAATTTCCTCAGTTGCAAGTCCTCACATGTGTCTTCATGGGTTTTATTTTAAAAGCAAAACACTTTGTTTTAAGTTGTAGTGTCACTTACAACTTAAGTGGCTTAACTTCTGTGGGGGAAGAAGTTCTTAAACTCTGTTTTGAGATCTGAATATCATTTGAAAATGCTTGCTCTGTTGTGCTATTCGATGAAGCAGATGCAGAGAAACTTATGGCAGCACTAGATACAACATTGTCTTAGTTTTGACAGTTGTTATGACAGCCAGTTCAAAAGCTGCATGCCTCATGTCACAGTTAGTTAAAATACTAAGAAAAATTAATCTCACCACAAACGGTTTCATTAGTACTTCTGTCTTGCTTTGCCTCCCTTGGACCCTTCTCCCCCAAAAATTCAGTGCCAGGCTTCCAATAGTTAGGCCAGGGCTGCAGGTAAAGAAAAGCTGGAGATATCATGTAGAACAAAATACACATTTTTTTCCAACAACTGGCTCTAAATTTTGAGAGACAAGGGAGCTTGCATTTATCAGGTGACCATTTTCAATAACAGTTCTGTTCATCATAACCCTTCTCCACACTCCTTACACTCTTCTCCACAACTTGTGAACCACAAGTCCGAAGGTATGCATGATGACCCAATGGGCTCGACCCTCCTGTATTTGCTGATTGGTTAAGACAGGGAAAATAGAGGTTCAGGAAAAATCTTTTATTGTTACTGTTCCTCTTATTGTGTAACAAACTATTCAAGTAAACTTCACCACAAATGAACATTATCACAATGTCAGTGACTTGTTGCAGTTCCACTTTGCTGACCGTATCAGTCTTTGTGACAAAAATAACGATTTTTGGTTGGCAGTAGACACAAAGTAGACTTGTGTTTGGATTCTGATATTTTTTCCTATATGCTGTATTTAACTCCCAGTGTGATGGGCTGCCTTTGTCCATTGAGAAGCCAAAGGTCTAGGTTAAGTTGTCACTTTGCATGTTTTTACTTGACTTAAGGGATGCAGTCCAGTGGCGCCTGGTGATTCTACTCATTGGGTCTGTTTTGATTCAGTAACATCCTTCTGCCAGACCATCCGGATGTTCATAAAACTTAGGAATGGTGCAGTGTGTGGGTGTACTAGGTTGAAACCTGAATGGAAAGACCTGCTGCACGTTTGAAACTGTGCGGGAAAATAAATGTATTAGGACATCAGGACAGCAGATCTTTCAATTACATAGCTTTATTAGCGCATTGATGGGCACCCTTTAAAACTTTTCTCTGTTCATCATATATAAATATCAGGAAATACAAAACATTCCCTAAACATCTGCACCAATATATTATATCCATGCATCTTAAGCTATACTGTATGGTGGGCCAACAAGTTTTCTTTCCAGAGTGCCAAGGATCAGTGCCATATTTGTGCCCATTGGGTACATTTTTCCCCTGGAAAGTCACCAGTGACCAGCAGCCCATGGCTCAGTAACTAGCACCTGTCTATGAGTCATTTGTGAAACTGCTTCACCAATTCAAACATTATCTGAAATTCAGTACATCACACTTCGTTGTGTTTTAATATAATCTCATTCTTTATCTCTCTTACAACTTGCTCTCCATACTGATTGATGATGAGAGTATAGGCTTTACTACTTATTGTAAATATATTGATGGATAGCCTGTGCCTACTTTAAAATGGCATCTCCCATTAACAAAATAAAAAGAAAAGCACAATGTGCTAATGAAAGTCAAGAAGATTTGGGCGCTTGGATGAAATTTTGAAGGCTGAGATAAAGAAAACCACAAATGCTGTTTGAGGTATCCAAAGGACTTGTGCTAGTTTCCTTTGAACTACTACCCATGCTGTTTTTCAAACCAAGAGGCCTTCCAATAGCAGCTTCTGATCCCATTAGGTCTGTCCCATTAGGTATTAAAACAGGAGCACTTGGGACATAGTGGAGCATATAAACCCCTTTTCAGCTCTGTCCTGACTAATGTGGGATTCTAATGTTTTTCTAAATGTTTTTGCAGAGTTACAGGACAGAGAAAGGGAAATAGTAAAGGGAGCAAAGTTTATCCATCTTATGGAATTAGGTGAGCAACAGATCTGCTATAGAATAGACATTGCCAGCCTGGTCCTCTCCTGATATATTGGACCAAAATATCCATCACCCACCTGCACTATGACCACTGGCCATCACTAGGTTGGGGAAAGTTGCTGTACAGTACCCAGATGTCTTATTGCTAGCGAATTGCTTCATTTCTCCCACAAGCAGGTTGATAGGCCAGATTACACTTCCACTGTCATCGTGTTCTCTCTTCCATTAATCTTGCAGTCTTAAACTCTTGGTCTCGCATTATCTAATGAGTGCAATTATACAAATTACATTTGTCATTTACTGATTTTTTTTTTAAAACTGGTGAACCAATGGAATACACCTTTTTTGTTTTACTCCAAAGAATTGCCAAGAAAATGCTTTTAGAAGAGATCAAAGCCAATCTTTCCTCAGAGGATGATGCTTCTTCTGATGAAGACTCCGATGATGGGAAAAAGAAGAAAAGAAGGCAAAGTGGAACAACAGGTGACAATGGTGAGCACCAGATTAGAGGCTTAGTTGTGTGTGAATCCATTGTAATACAAAGCTAATCAGAAAGGACTCTTGTGCTACAAAGTATGTAACCTCATTGAACTTAAATGGCAATTAACAAGAGACTGCTAGGATAGCTTCCTTGCCCATCCCTGGTGCCTAATTTTGTGCTGAAGGCTTCATATCAGTGTCTGAAATCCTGTGGTGTTTGCTTACTTCCACAATAACATTAGTAAGAACGGGTGAATTTATTCTTAGGGGATGAACTACTGTTCTCAAGTCTTTCATGATGGTAATATTTTGGCATTATTGCAAACCAGGAATAGGTAATGACCTTTCCCACCATCATCCCAGACTATCACCGGAGGCTGCATGGCTGCTCTTGGTGCGGCTGGAAGTAACACTGTATTACAGTCTTCCCTCATCAGTGGACTTGCCATCTATGGATGGTAAGCCCCGATTTTGCTCAATGGTAGTACATGTACACAGCCGTGCAACCAATAATTTCAATGGGGCTTGAACATGCTTGGATTTTGGTATCCCCAGGGGGGTCCAGAACGGATTACCCACGGATACAGAGATCCAACTGTAGTTGTGGGAACTGGCTGAAATATAGCCATTTTTGCAGTTTGGGGTGATCAGGGGCTCTTTGAGGTCAAGGAAAATAAAACCACCATGTTGTTGTGGCAGCTTAGCAGGGAAGTTGTGATTTGGCGGCCAATTTAGTTTTGTTTTTTAATTGTGGGTTTCAGGGGCCATTGTGGGCCACAAAATGGGTTACAGTTTCCCCACTCCTACGTTAAGTTGATGTGTCTCCCTGTGACACTGGGATCATGCAGCTCTCTGGCTCCATCTGTTTCGCTGGCTGCTTATTTGTTGCGAATTCTGATTATGACCTAGAAAGCCTGGCACAGCCCAGATCTTGGCCATCTGACAAACTCTATCTCACCTATGAGCCTTTTTGACCCATGAGGCCCTCAGGAGGGTCCCACTACTTCGACAAGCATGACTGATGAGAATGTGAGAGATGGCCTTCCCAGTGGCTGTCCTTAGGCTGGAAATCCCTCCCTAAGGAAGCTGGAACAACCCCCTCCTGGCTGTCCCTTCCTTCAGTAGCTGAATACTTCTCTTCTTCCAACAGGCTTTTAGAACAGAAAGTTTTTAAGGACTTTTAAGAAGGTGCTGTGTTATTTTAAATGGTACTTTTAAAAATATTTTACTTTTTAATCTGCTTTTTTATCATTTTGAAGAATGTTTTTAAATAGTTTTAATGTTGCTAATAGTTTAATCCTATTTGAATGCTGACTTTTCCATGTTTTTAACTATATTGTAGTCATTTTAATTTGTTAGTCATTTTGAATTCCAATCTGGTAGAAAGGTGAGGTATTGATGATCATGATGATGATACCGGGGGGGGGGGCAGCAAACCCCTTCCATGATAAAACTTTAATGTTGTCTCTTTTTTTCCCTGTGACAGAAGAAAACGAAGAGGACAAGGACACTGACTCAGATTCAGATTCAGATTCAGATTCAGATTTTGAAGAGGCTAAGAAACCTAGATACAGACACCGCTTGCTAAGGCACAAGTTGACCATGAGTGATGGAGATTCTGATGAAGAGAAAAAGGGGAAACCTAAAGACTCCAAGGAAGTTAAACGCAGAAATAGAAGGAAAGGTACAAAATATGTGTGTGTGCTTATACTTGCACAAATGGGATTATGGAGGCAGCCATTTTACAGCACCTTCAGAGGTGGTGATGCACAATGAATAGGGCTAAATTAGATTTCTCCTCCCAGCTTGAGTAGAACCATTGATTTAGTTGCTGAATGGTATGTCAGCACTTGTGTAAACCCCGTTGATTTAATTTGAACTAACAATTGGGTTTAAGCTATAGGCTCCTTACCTTTAAGGATAATGTAGATCACCAGCCTACTGAAAAAGGGGAGATTGCTCCACAAAACAGTTTAGTTGTCTGTCTAGATTCAGAGAGACAGGCCAGGTTCAGAATAATTAATTTAGATGTGCCTACAGATTTAAGCATGCCCCGTGATATTTAAGGGGGCGGTATTGAGATAAGGTCATCTTGCATGGCTCCTCAACTTTGATCTAAATCCAGAATAATTCACTGCTCCATTGACCTGGGAATTGTCACTTGCCCTTGAATAGACATCATTCTGTTCCTGGGAGAAAGTGTTTGCAAACATAGATGGTTAATGCTGAACGTAAACAAACCCAAATCCTAATCCTTGTTCTATTGTTTGATCTTGGCCAAAGGAGAGATGGCAGAATTCTGCTGAATTTTAGCTCATACTTCTGTTGTGTTGTGGTCACAACCATGTAGGTGACATCAGCTGGTTTAGAATGAGCAGTTAAGACCTTTATGAACCTCATCTTGTTTCAGAACTTCTTCTTTTGCTACTTTTCGTTAGAATTTCCTTTTCTTATCTATATTGGCCAGAACTGTCCAAGCAACTTATGTCATTCCCAGAGAATGTTTGATGTCCCTTAAAAATAGTTTTCTTTGTGTGTTAGCTTGTCCTCACTTTTAAAGAGATAACATGACATATTTCTCAATATTTAGACATACAAATAAGATGCTACCTCCTAATTTTTTCTACAAAATTTCTTTGCAATATGGTTTGAAGACATTACATCTGAACTGTATTGGGAAAAAAAGTATCTCATAAAACAGTTTTAGTTCATCTTTCCTCAGCAGCCTGTTGCTGCTGTTTTTCTCTAGCGTCTCTGATCTCAAGTCCTAACTCATCAGAATTCCCCAGTCTTGGTTTAAATACTAACATTATGTTTCCTCTTATACATGCCAGCAGATGGCACCATTTTCCTTTTATTATTTCTTGTTTTATTGAGATTCTCAAGAAGGTACAGAGGAGCAGCCCACACAGTGCGAGTTGTGCATGATGCCACCTAGAACCTTTTATAGTCACTCTTGATTGCACCTTATTCTTCTTCCTTCCTTGATAAATACTAGGAATTTAGTTAGTGGCAAACACTGTGTTGTTGGTAATTTTTGTTTGTTTAATCTTCAAGTGAGCAGTGAGGATTCAGATCACTCAGATAACTCAGAAGCCAATGAGTCTGGAGTCAGTGAAGAAGTCAGTGAATCTGAAGATGACCAGCGCCCTAGAACAAGGTAACATTATTTACACATAAATTGTTCAAGAAGCCGTCTTTATTTGTGGTTATTGAGCAGAAACCTTTATTCCTTTTTTCAGATCTGCCAAGAAAGCTGAATTAGAAGAAAACCAGCGGAGTTACAAACAGAAGAAGAAAAGACGGAGAATAAAGGTCCAGGAAGATTCCTCTAGTGAAAACAACAAGGTATTTTGTAGTCACACTAGTGAGAACTCTGAGACCCTTGACACTATTTCTATAGCATCGAGGAGGGTTAAAACTGGATGATCAACCAGTATCCAGAAAATCTAGGAAGAATGGACCAGTTGTTTGAAGTGAGGAGAGGGAGATCAAAATTAGTATTAGTGCAGAGGTGAGTAAGTTGTTGAGGTACATGGGGCAATTTTATATCTGCAGGATCCACTGCCAGACGATCCATCAAAAATGTTTGAAAGTCTGAAAAAATATAAACAGGAAGTGGACAGACATCTAACTTGCCTTTCTGGATATTCTAAAACCTGAAAAAATCTGAAGTATGGAACAGTTCTGGTCCCATGCATTTCAGATAAGGGATAGTCCACCTGTAATGCCATTGCTGCAAGTTATCAATATTTGGCACCATTTAAATATGGTTGGAGATAGCAAGGTTTATTATTTTAATTAACAATGTGAATGTAATGGTTTCTGTTTTATCATTAGCAGTTTAATCCTTCATTTGGAGATATTACTAACGTTGGAAAAAGATGGCAGACTAGTGTTTTATTTGTGGTTTTTTTTCACAGAGTAATTCGGATGGTGATGACAATGATGATTCCAAATCTCCTGGGAAAGGCAGGAAGAAAATTCGAAAGATTCTTAAAGATGATAAACTCAGAACGGAAACACAAAATGCACTTAAAGAAGAGGAAGAAAGAAGAAAACGGATTGCAGAAAGGGAGCGTGAGAGGGAGAAGCTAAGAGAGGTACTTGGGGTTCTTTATGCAACAGGGAAGATTAGGGGATTTACTCGTATATTATGATTATTTAAAAATAATCGCATTGAGTGCAAGCAGCACATTGAAAGAACTGAAAGGGACGTGTCATCTAATTATAATATAAACTATTCTAATATAGTTATAATAGAGGCTTGTAGATGTAATATAAACATTTTTAATGTACATTGCTTTGTGTCCATGTAGGTGTGCAGTTGAAAGAATTCATAACACACAATATTGTTTTAAATTGGTGTCTCATAATTAAATAGCAGTAAAGTTTGGTGGAAAATGGCTTGGTGATGGTTTTAAAACTAAAAGCACTACTCTTAAAAAGCAAATATTAAGGAGTTATCTGAAAGGCATTTCATACACAGAACATTGACTCTATAGTGGAGTTTCCTGAGTGCCATTCTTTGTGTTTTTTGTTTTGTTTCATTTTGTATGTTTTCAGGTATTCTTGTCTCACATCTGTTTAATGGATTATTGTTTTGGTTTCTATTGTTTTGTTTTGTTTTTTAATTTGAATTTGAATTTTGTATAAGCTATTCTGAGTTGACCTGCAGTACAAGTTGGTGTGCATTTCATTGTTACATGTTGCTTCCTCATTTCTGAAAAAGTTTGATTTATTTGCACAAACTTTTCTCTCCAGGTTATCGAACTAGAAGATACACCACTGAAATGTCCAATTACAACGAAGCTGGTTTTGGATGAAGATGAGGAAACCAAAGAACCTATAGTTCAGGTTCACCGAAACATAGTTACAAAACTGAAGCCTCATCAAGTAGACGGTAAGGCAATGTGACACAAATTTTAGTCTTGAAACACTCCATTTCAGTGGGTTGAAAGTTTCAAACTGGTTGGGTTAGAGAGACATCCCACTGTTCTGTCACTGCTGTTGTAAATCAAAGCCGTGGATGAGTAATTGATTGTTAACTGCTAAATTTTTAAGGATTGTTTTTCCCAAAAACATTATTTCTAGGTGTTCAATTTATGTGGGATTGCTGTTGTGAATCTGTGAAAAAAACAAAGAAATCTGCGGGCTCTGGATGCATTCTTGCCCACTGTATGGGTCTGGGGAAGACCTTGCAGGTATGTTTCAGGGCTCTGTTGGCAGGGTGGACCTTCCTCTTTCCACCTTCTTCCAGCACAGGATCTTGTTTTGTAAAGGGCTTCTCCAGGCTAATAAACTATGCACTCCTTCTGCCTTTAAAAGAAAAAAAATGCTTCCATGGTAGTTCCCATATGAAGACAGAACACTCTCCATTCCATTCCACTCTACAAACAGAAATTTTAAGACTCAAGAGTGTTTGACAGAGCAAAACAAAGCAACTTCATTTATATACGGCTTCATACCACGCTATGGGGTGTCTAAGCAGTTTACAACTGTAAGCTCATTGCCCCCCAACAGTTGGGTACTCATTTTAGCGACCTCAGAAGGATGTGTATATATCCTTTCTGGTTTGTGTTTCTTCTCCATCCTCAACACATCCAGCACAGTATGCTCAGTCAAAACATCTTGAAATGGATTAATATGCTATGTACAGTCACCCCTCCATTTTCGTGAGAGATCCGTTCCAGACCCTCCCTCTGCGAAAATGGAAAATCGCAAATATTCAAGCCCCCGTTGGCTTGAATAGTGGTGCGTGCCCCATTTTATTCCCCTTCGTTTGTCGCCTGCAAACAGGTGAGGGACGTGGACACCAAGTCTGCAAAAATGGAGAGGCGACTGTACTATTATTCAAGTACTGGAAACTAAGGAGGGAGCAAAATTCAAGTACGGGAAACTAAGGAGGGAGGTTGTACATCAGAGGCATACAGAAAGTTAGCATACAGAGTAAATTATTGATATGTATAAAAAAATCAAGAAATACTTAATGTATCTTTAAAACCACCAAAAAAAACTTTTAAAAGAATGACAAAATACTCAATAAAATCAATTATTTAATAACGTAACTCCTCCTTCCACAGGTTAACTGCTACATACATAACTTTTTTCGAAGGGAAAGGAGGTTTGCTGCTGATTTATAAAATAAAATGAAATAAATACACAGGCTTATATATTAATGCTCGATTTGCTTGGCTTTCTCTCTCTTGAAGGTAGTTAGTTTTCTTCATACAATTCTGTTGTGTGACAAACTGGATTTCAGAACAGCTCTTGTTGTTTGTCCGCTGAACACAGCCTTGAACTGGCTGAACGAATTTGAGAAATGGCAAGAAGGCCTGGAAGACGATGAGAAACTAGAGGTAATTACTGTTCAAGACAGACTTGCTCTTTCATTTCACAATAAATTGCATTGTCCAACCACACTAACAGTAAAATTTGCATTGACTGATTGAAAGATTTATTTTCAAGTACAATCAGCTCTCTGTACCTGCGGATTCTACATCCACAGCTTGAAATTATCTCCCTCCAAAAAATATCCAAAAATCAACCTTGATTTTGCCGTTTTATATAAGGCACATCATTTTATTGGGCCATTGTATATAATGGAAGGAGCATCCACGGATTTTGGGGTCCTGGAACCAAACCCCAGTAGATACCAAGGGCCCACTGTGTATGCATTTAAATATTTCATATTGGAGAGTACATTACTCCTTTTTTTGTCCTTTAATTCCTCCACCCCTCCAACAAGGTCAATGAACTGGCAACAGTCAAACGCCCACAAGAGAGGGGATACATGCTGCAGAGATGGCAAGATGAAGGCGGTGTCATGATCATTGGCTACGAGATGTACCGTAACCTTGCCCAAGGGAGAAATGTGAAGAGCAGAAAGCTGAAAGAAATATTTAACAAAGCATTAGTTGATCCAGGTAAGCAAACTGTTCTGCAGATCTTCCTTTTGCTATTGGTTGGACTACAGCTCCCAGCATCTCCATTGCTCACTGAGTCCCTAATCACAAATGTGTACCTTCTCCATTCCTCTGAAATATAGATGATGTTTTTATTTAGCATTGAACAAGCTTGACATTTTCCAAATCATGCGATAGTTATACTTTGGCTCTGCAACACTCTCACTCTCAATCTGTAATCTTCTATTTTTATGGATTTATACTACACCCTTTTATGAGTAAATATTTCCAGGGTGTCTCACAATAGTCTAGCTTGAAACAATAATAACAAGGAAAACTAAAAAGTCAAAAATTGAGGTATATTTTAATTTCTTCCCAACAAGTTTCTAATGGTGAAATCAATAAGCTTCAGAATCTTGTTGTTTTTTAAAGTTTCTGGTTGGATACTCTTCAGCTAGGAGTAATAAAACCATACAGTAATCAAGATTGGACTTTCCCGCTCTAGAACTGGCTTATTCAGTTCAGTCAATCATGACTCAAGCTTTTTTTAAAAAGGTAGGCAGGATAGATTTCCCCAGCACCTGGCAATAAACTTTGTGGTTATCTGCCATCAAGTCACCTTTGACTTATGGTGACTGAGAGACCTGCAAGTCATTCTGTCATCAGCAGCCCTCCCCAGAAGATTTCCACACATGGACAGTTCATATGGGAGAACACACTCCTTCAGATAATCTGGATGCAAGACCAGATGGCATACAGGAAGAAAAGTGCTGTGTGTGCATTTGTAGCTATTATTTTTATGCTTTTGTAGTCTTTTCATCCACAGTTTGTGGACAGTGCACTATGAAGGGTGGGTTAAAATCAACAGCAACTACAATATAAACCCCTTGACTTGAGCATAGTATTTATTTCTATAGTAAGTCACAGGCAGTAATAATAATAATAATTTTTATTTATATCCCGCCCCTCTGCCAAGCAATCGGGGCGGCGTACAACATTACAAAATTACAAACAACAATCAACTTGAAATTCCATCCCTCCTTTACCCACCCACCCATCCCTCAACATATTAAACAAAATCATTTACAATAATAAAATCAATAACAATAATAAAAATATACAAATTTAAAAATACAAAAATTCTTATATTATAATGCTTCAAGGACTGTGGATGGCAAAACAGTAGATGAACATTGTTACGTATTGGGTGGAAATCTACAAAGCATATTTTTGTAGAGGCAATAAACGATAAACAAAGTCTTGTTTTCTTTTTTTTAAAATCCAGGCCCTGATTTTGTTATATGTGATGAAGGGCATATATTGAAAAATGAGGCTTCTGCTGTTTCTAAAGCTATGAATTCCATCAGATCCAGGAGGAGGATCATTCTTACAGGAACCCCACTGCAAAACAACCTCATAGAATGTAAGTGCCTTACAAGGGGAAGCCAGATACCAAACAGTTGTGTGTGGGGGTTTTCTTTTTACATATGTCTGCAATTTCAGTAAAATAAAATTAACTAGCTTTGCTCATGTGGAAATGGAGAATATGCATTCTTGCATCTTTCCTGTCTTTTACCCATCTAACTCTCAGAGCCCTTAAATGTATTCAGTGTTTGTATAACATTCCTGTACAAACCACACACTTGCCAGTGTACCTCAGCCAGAATTCTGGTTGGAATTTTTCCTGTTTTTAACAATTTAATATTGTAAGGGACCCCTGGTCATATCTGTCATATTCTACAGAAATTAGGGTTACTGTCCTACGTCTTTAGAGAGAATGGTGCATTGCATTTTCTCTGGAGCACTGGTATACCCTCCTTCCTTCCAACTGCCTGTTTTCTTGTTGCATCACTGGTTTTCCATGGATGCTACCCCTGAGCTTCCCATACAGTACTCCTTCATTTGGGGTGGGTTTGAAGTCCAGAGGAGTGGGGTACCAAGGAAACCAAAGCCTTTCCTTGCCCGCAGTGTGGCTGAATTGCAGAATGCTTGGAAGGGTTATTCTTTTGGCAGGAGGACACTGGTTGTTGCCTATCCCTGGGTTAAGGGAAGGCTCTTTGCTGGGGACTGAGGGGACTTTTGGAACTTTAATTGCACACAGGACTGTGGTCTGTCCAAGCCAGTGGTCACTTTCTTTTGAACATGTCCATGACTATCTTACCAAATATTTGTGGCTATGCCTTTGCCCTCCTTGATCAAACTTTTTCCTTAGGGATTTCTGCGGGTGGGGTGGGGGTTAGGCATGTTAGCTTGTTGCAGAAAAAATAACAAAGTGTCTTGTGATACCTTAAAGACCAACATGTTTTATTTGATATTCAGCCATCATGTACTCCAGCCCACTTGGTTGAATACAGCCAGGTGTTTCTGACAGAGTGAGCTGCAGTCCACGAAAGCTTATGCCAAATGAAACCTTTCTGTTGTCATTGTACCACAAGGCTCTTGGTTGTTTTTCCTAGAGGTCATCCTGCTGCAGAAAACTAAAGCATTAGACTTTTCATTTGTGATTCCTCAGACCACTGCATGGTTAATTTCATCAAGGAGAATTTGCTTGGGTCAATTAAGGAGTTCCGAAATCGATTTATAAATCCAATCCAGAATGGTCAGTGTGCTGACTCTACCCTTGCAGATGTTAGAGTAATGAAGAAGCGTGCCCATATCTTGTATGAAATGTTAGCTGGCTGTGTTCAGGTATGTCATTTTTAAAAATTTCTTTTATTTTGCCATTTGAAAGTTCAGGGGTCTTGAGTTCTGACACTTAAACCTCAGCAGCTTTTGAGTTGTGATAGACTTATTTCTATTGATGAAAGCTATTCTCCCCTACTCCCATCTTAAGGCGATGGGAAACTTTCCTTCACTTTTAACTTAGACCAAGGCCAAACAAACTATGGCTTGCTTGAAGAAGCTGTCTTCAGACTGTGGTTTACAAGTAAACTATTGTTCAGATTAACCCCAGTTTAGGGTTTGTACAGAGTGGTAAACTACAGTTAAACAGAAAGTTTTGGCCATGCTGGAGAAGGAGAAGTACAAGCCTGAGCCTCAGACACATAGAATTTAATATTACACCTGTGTCTCAGGCTTATTACAAAGATATATATGAATGCTTCCACACACTCTAAACTCCCAAGGAAGAGCAGGATTTATGCATGATAGATAAATATTTTCCCCCCTTTGATTCCTGGATTATGGTTTCCTTTACTGCATGTGTCCTATATCATGTTAATTGTTCAATCTGTGTAAGTTAGGTTTCAAAACTGACCAAAGTTCTTTAAGTACTTTCAAAATCTTACTGCTCCATAGCTATACTCTGGTTGCTCTTCCCTTACAGAGGAAAGATTATACCGCCTTAACAAAGTTCCTGCCACCCAAATATGAATATGTTCTCGCTGTTAGAATGACTCCTCTCCAGTGTAAACTGTATCAATACTACTTGGATCATTTAACAGGTAATATGGACATCACGAGTCGTCATTGCTATGTGCTTGGTTCTGCTGTTGTTTGCAGCTCACATTGTGTTGTGTGTGCTTGTGTATGATTATATTTAACTGGCCGGGAGACTCATCACTATAAGACATGTGAGTATATGTGTGTGAAAGAGAGACAGACAGACAGAGAGAGAGTTGTTTTGTACATATTGCTTGAATGTATATCAAATAAATTATTTATTGTCAGGTGTCGGCAACAGCAGTGAAGGTGGAAGAGGCAAAGCTGGAGCTAAACTCTTCCAGGACTTCCAGATGCTAAGTAGAATTTGGACTCATCCCTGGTGCCTGCAGCTGGATTATATTAGCAAAGAAAATAAGGTAAATCATATATTTCTGTCTTTTTCTGACAAAAGCTCTTCAGCCTGCCAAGTCTTAGAGAGTTTATGTGAATTAAATGAAATTTATTTTGTTGAATGATGGCTAGATATTGGGGAGTCCAATGCTGACATTACAAAGGTAGTAATTTTCTGACCCTGCTATGGTTCAGATTTTTAAAAATTCACAGAAATGCCTTAAAGGCTTAAGTCATAATGGATAAGTTTAATAAAATGCTCTTGTAAAACCAACTGCTTCATTTTTCAGGGCTACTTTGATGAAGACAGTCTTGATGAGTTCATAGCTTCAGATTCTGAAGAAACATCTGAAGTGAGCATAAGTTCTGATGAATATACTAAGTAAGTTCAACTGTTTGGCCTGAATGATACAAGATGCTACCTCAGAACTGAGCAATTTGAACTATTGTGCAATTACAATATCAGCAGTAATGCTGGTAATATTCCAGCCAGATTTTTTTAATAGTAATGACCGTTAAATATTATGCTTATAGGAAGAAAAAAACGAAAGGTAAAAAATCAAAGAAAGACAGCAGTTCCAGTGAAAGCGGAAGTGATAATGATGTTGAAGTGATTAAAGTCTGGAATTCAAGATCTCGTGGAGGTGGAGAAGGAAATGCTGAAGAGCCAGCAAATACGCCAGCCATTGTAAAGGCAGAGGAAGGTAACAAGTGTAGTTCATCCAATTTTGAATGCCTTCAAAAGAATGTGGATAAAAGTCACCCGTATAATCTTCCAGGTCAGGGGTTATACAGGGATTTATTGTAGGAAATTCACCTGAAAACACCAACTCACTGTGCTGCAGCAATCAGAAGGGCAATTGGCATGGGCAGCCTGCAGCCCTCCAGATTTTGAACTGCAGCTTCCATCATCCCCATTGGGTAGGCTAGGTGGGGTGACAGGAATTGCAGTCACACAATATTTGGAGGACCATGTGTTTCTGATCCCTGGTCTCATTACAAAAATCACTGGCAAATAAAGAGGAAGCACTGAAACTTAATTTATAATTTGTGACATGTTGACAAAAGAAATCAACAGAGAGATAGATAGCATGAAATAAAACTTCATTTTTGTCCCTTAAAGTGCATTATTGTGCTGTGATGGAGCATTTGTTGAAACATTTGTCATTTCATTCCATGGATATCTCCCTCATTATGTTACAACATGTCAGTCACTTTATCAAATTAGCTACAAAGAAATGCAAGGAAATAATTCCATGGAGCCCAAAGCTACAAGTAGTAGTGAGATCAAAGTTTCAAGAGGAGGAAGGCTTTTTCTGTATTTACAATAAATCAGTGTGTATAAAGCACACTAATCAGTAGAGATTAACACTCCAAACTAATAACATTGTCTGAAGAATGTAGGTAATATAAATAAAGATCCGGAATCCAGTATCAAGCTGTAAGGCTACAGATAAATTTGTGTATGTGTTGGAAGCTATTACAGTGAAAGGAATGTAGACAGCTAATGGATCACATGGATTTTCCAAAACAAACTCAGCCAAAGTTGCACATCAAAAGACTTCAGTGGTATGAAAAAGCATGGGTGTACTGTTTTTTAATATATAACATGTCCTTTATGTCTTTTTAATTGATTTTAAACTAGCATCTTAAACATTTTAACTGGATTGATTGTTTAATGCTTTTTAAACTTTTGTAGCACGTATTGTTTTACCAATTTTGTTTTAACTTATATAGTGAGCTGCTTTGAGTCTTATTTTGGAGAGAAAGGTGGGATGAAGGTCAAATAAAAAAGAGTGTCTTAATTTGATTTGTTAGTCTCAACTGGGGAATACAATATATTCTTATTAAAGTACAATTTTTTATTCTTTTAAAAAAATTTCTTAGGTAAAACAGCTTCCTCTTCCAACCCAGGCAGTCCGGCGCCAGATTGGTACAAGGACTTTGTCACTGATGCAGATGCTGAAGTACTGGAGCATTCTGGGAAGATGGTGCTTCTTTTTGAAATCCTTCGTGTGGCCGAGGAGCTTGGGGACAAAGTGTAAGCCATTCTTCCCAACTGGAAAGGCTCCAAAGCCACCCACACGTAGTGCATATGTGCTTTAAATTGGTTCAGGTTTACAATTTTATTGTTATCATCAAGTTGACTTCAGCTTCTGGCAACCTGATAAATAAGAGACCTCTGATATCCCTGTTATCAGTAGCCCTGCTCGAGTCCTGCAAGCTCAGGGCTGTGGCTTATTTGATTGTGTCTACCTATCTCTAATACCACCTTATATTTTTCCTACTGCCTTCCATCTTACCAAGTATGATAATATTTTCCCAGTGAGTCACGTCATCTCCAAAGTATATCAGTTCAGTTATTTTGGCTTCTAGGGAGAGTTCATGCTTGATTTGTTGTAAGACCCGTTTATTTGTCTCTCCCAGCACCACATTTCAAATGAGTTGATACTCCTTGAAAGCTTTCTTTACTGTCCTGTGAATTCATGGTTCCACATTTTCATTCCTACCTGAAAATCACTCTCAGGCAGTAATCCCTTGAGAACACTGGTGAAGCTGGAGATTCCTGAGGGTGAAGTCTGCTTCTTTTCTCCTAGGTTCACAACAGCCAGACAGACAACACCTGGTTGTATCCCTGTGACTAGTCAGTAGCTGGAGAGAAAACTGGGCTGTACTAGCTCTGTGGAATCATGTAGAAGACTTTACACAAGAAGGCACTGTATGCCTTCTTGTGTAATGTCTGAAAGAGTACTTAGGCTGATGTAACCCTCACCAGTGATCAAGAAGATTCCATCTTCTCTGTTTAGCTTTACCTAGCAAGCTTTTTAGAGCTTGTTCATTTAGATTAAAATACTTGCCTTTCAGACCTAAAGCGATGTGATGATGTTAGCAAAGAAAGGCCAATTCAATGTACTAGTTAAATATGTTCACACTGAGAAATACTTTGTCTTTTTTTCCACCTTCAGCTTAGTGTTCAGCCAGTCTCTCATATCGCTGGATTTGATAGAGGACTTTCTGGAGCTAGCCAATCGGGACAAAGAAGAAGGCAAACCTGTAATATATAAAGGTCAGCATAGAAAGGCCAGGTTTCGAGATCTTGAGGACTTTCTTTCTGTTTGTTTTTACATCTTGCCTTTCCACATGCAGTTCACAGTAGAATATTTTAACACTTTATAAGAATGTGGTGCCATGTTCAACTGTTAGAGCACAAGCAAACATTCTTGTACCACCTTAAAGACAAAAGCTGCCTCCTACCCAGTTCTGTTCAAGGCATGGCACCTTTGAATCTAAGCCTTTATTATTTTTTGTAGTGTTATATATTTTAAACGTATTTTGATGTATGGTATATAATGTAAGTGATATTTTAAAAGGAAGTGAAAACAGCTAGTAGTGTGCACTCACATTGCTTCTCAATGACATATGACCATTTACATTTTGAATTCCTAGGTGAAGGGAAATGGTTCAGAAACATTGATTACTATCGTTTGGATGGTTCTACTACTGCTCAGTCAAGAAAGAAGTGGGCTGAAGAATTTAATGACGTAACTAACGTCAGGTAAAAAAACAACTCTAATTTGGCATGTAGTGATTAGATCCTGTAGTCTTTGATAGTTTTATAGGCTTCCAAAGACAATACTCTTTCAAGGACTGTAATGTCATTAATCAATAGACACATAACCAAATGAAGTCTCATGAAGCAACCTTTGCTTATCTCATGATATGTGTTATCAAAACCTGTATGGTTTTGTCTAGAAAAGAATCTCGGCATATAAAATACTCAAACTAGACACACTTGAAAGTACTGGTATCTAATTATGAATATGATAGAAACTAGTACTAACTTATTTGGAAATCTCTTATAAACATATAATGCCTGGTATTATTAAACAGATTCTCCCCAAATCATTTACCTATTTTAATATAAGAAGGACCTTTACTCATCTGATAAGATGCAGGATTGAAATGTAATAAATACAGGTTTTGTGGAGTGTGTTCTGTTCTAGTCCATTCCATTCTTTGATGATGTTATGTGCCTTCAAGTCTAACTTGGAATCCTCTTGTAGAGTTTTCTTGGCAACATTTACTAGGAGGAAATTTGTCATTGCCTTCCTTTCAAGCAAGGAGAGTGTGATTTGCTCTAGTGGGTTTCCTTGGCTGAGTGGACATTAGAATCCTGGTGTCCTGGAGCAATGTTCAACATTTCCTCCTTAGAGGGGATACTGAAATGACAGAGGACTCAAGCACGCTTAAAAGCCTGGACGTAGGTACAGCCCAGTTTGAGAATGGCTGCTCCAGCCACATAAAATCCCCAGCTGGTCATAGTGGGTGGGAGGAAGTGCACATTCTAGCCCTCCTTCCATTATAAGCTCTGGTTTTTGGAGAGTTGAGGGTCTCCTGACCTTACCTTCACAGATGCATTGCAAGCTGCCATCAATAAAGTTGTGGCCTATTTTTAGACTCTTGGTTCTTTGCCTAATTTGTTCTCTGCCCTTGCCTCAGCAGCCCCTGCTGTGGGTACAATTAGGTACTTCCACTCTTAATGAGAAAAAACTCATTTGATGTTAGGATTTCATTTAAAAAAGAGATTCTGCCATTATGTTCAAGGCTTCCTATGGAGTTTGTTATTATAGGGGTTTGCCTTGCCACATGTCCTACCCTTTGATGTGACATTTTTACTGTTCTCCACACATATTGTCTAGATTTAAACAATTTCTGAAAATAATGAATAAATACATCTCACTGTGTTGGATGTTGAGAAGTGCCTTCTGAAGAGTTTTCTTTTATTGTTCTTGGTTTCATAAAGTCTGGTTATATTTTCTAATTTTAAGTTGGTGGACTACTTCCTGCCAAAGTAATCACTTGAACAAACATGATCTGAAAAAACAGTACATGATTTGATTTTTAAAAAAGTATTCCTTTGCTGCTCAGACAAATGTGAATGTGTTTGCTTTTTAAGTTTTTGTGGATTAAGCAGCAGCCCTTCATATTGATGTGGAATGAGCATAAGTTAAATTAAACTTTTGCTTTTTGCAGAGGTCGTTTGTTTATTATCTCCACGAAAGCAGGCTCCCTTGGGATAAATCTTGTGGCTGCAAACAGAGTAATTATTTTTGATGCCTCTTGGAATCCATCGTACGATATCCAGAGTATATTCAGGGTTTATCGTTTCGGGCAGAATAAAGCAGTGTTTGTGTACCGGTTCTTGGCTCAGGTAGGTCAGAACTGAATGTTTTCCCACGTGATTGGTAACTGATTCTGAAATCTGTACAACAAAAATATTCTAGAAGATAGTGACATGTGAAAAGGTAGTGACACGTGAAGAGATATTAGCCTGGTCTTGTACGTTGTCATGTAAATTTCCCTGTAGCTCAGATAAAACACTGAAATAATTCTCTAGGAAGAAAACATTAACAAATGTAAATATCAGCTATATATCTTTTTTCCAAAGCATTTCAACTTGAAGACTAGAATTTTTTTTCCAAAAGTTTAGGAAGTAGGGAGAGGGTTACTTTTTTTCTTCCCATATGGGAAATGTTTGATCTCCAAAAAGTGTTGGCTGGTGGTGTTATTTACCTGTATTAGTTTCATTTTAGTTCACGTGTTAGCTACAGCCTATACCTTTATATAAGGAAACAATCTCTTTTGTGTATCCTGATTCTGCTGGCAGTCAGCTTCACTGAGTTTCCTCTCATTTTAGTATTTCATCCTCAGATGTGGGTGGGATCTGGATCTTTATTCTTTCTGCATTGTATAGGGTATACCTCAAACACTCTGGTTGACCGTTATGTGGCAGAGAAATGTAACCTCAGCCTGAACAAGGAACTTCTCTTCTGAAATTCTGAATATTTAAAGTGGATTTAGTTAATTTTACTACTGTGTTCTCAGAAAGGTAGAATAACAGTCCCTTTTAGCAGCCTGGTTCCTTCCCATTGGAAAACACTGCACTTCAGTCACCATATGACTCCAGCACACTTGGCTCATTATTTTGGACCTGGGTTGCATCTGGAGTAGCTTCTGAGCACTCATCCTAATGCATGCCTTGTTTCTGAACATCCAGTGTCGGGAAAATGGTTCATACCACAGTAATGTGCTTTCTGAGCACATCCAACTATAGACAGCTTGGCTGGCCTCCATAGAGGAAGAGCTCCACAGCAGTGGGACTACCACTGAGAAGGCACACTCATCTTAGTTGCTATTCTGGCTTTTGCTCATGACAGGACAGAGTGGAGAACCACTCTTAAAACCTGGGTGTGTTCATACGGGAGCAAAGCAGTCGCATCAGATAACCAGGACTCTGGCTATGCAGGCCTTTCGAGTTTGATACCAGTACTTTAAACTGGAAATGAATGAAATGAATAGAAATTAGTGTTGGAATAGCACTAAGTGTCTTGCTGTCTTGCTAACAGCCACATCTTGAATATATTTCAGACTCAGAATTACCTTTAAAATTAACCCCACAGAAAAAACACTGCAGTAATCTAACTAGTGCAGAACCAATGCCTGGGACTGTATGTTTCTTTATTCAAGAAAGATCAGGTTGGAGAACAGCCTGTAATGATAAGGCATAGCTGATATCATGATTAGACAGATGTCTTAGACTTTTGTACTGAAAAAAGGTGTAACGTGTTTTGTTTTAAAGGGAACGATGGAAGACAAGATATACGATCGGCAAGTAACTAAACAGTCGCTATCGTTCCGGGTAGTTGACCAGCAGCAGGTTGAACGTCACTTTACCATGAATGAACTCACTGAGCTCTATACCTTTGAGCCAGATTTGCTGGATGATCCTAATTCAGAAAAGAAGAAGAAAAGAGATACACCTATGTTGCCCAAAGTGAGTGAATATGCACAGCTTTTACCTTTAGTTGCACATTTGTACCTATCAGGGGGGCCCTTAGAATGTTCTCTGGTGAATATAAATATAAATTTCCTAGAATATTTATTCAGCTAGCTATCTTTTCTCTGCCAGCTTTTTTTTAAAAAACACATAAGTCCTTGCTAGCAAGTTGGAAAGTGAGTTTATTGTGGTTGACTGCTTTTAAAAATCATTTTTTTAAAAATAGAGAACTGGGTAATATCTGTCTTGATTAGGCTCCCAAGGTATCATTCGCTCACAGGAACAGTAAAAGAACACTGTTCAATATCTTTCTTGAGACAGTGACTTTATGATAAAGTTAGCAAAGCTTTTTCTGTTAGAAAATGCAGGCTCAATGCAAGTGCCTTAGTGTATGTTATGTCATAGCTTTAATTGCATGAGACTTTCATTGGTACTTTCACACAAATTGGCTTTGGCAGGGGATCTATAGCTTTCCTGCTTTCTTTTAGTTATTAGTCTGTAGAGTAATGTTAGCGAGATTTTGTAAAAGTGAGATGGTTATGACATGAGTATAAACAGCAACATCCTTTGGCAAAAGCCTTTGTTCCTGGCATATATCTTTATACAAATTACTATAATAAAATGCATATTTTGAATTGTGTGAGTTTGTTAGATTTTTTTTCATTAAAATGGAAGTTTTACCTTTTAAAAGACTTGACCTTTCTTGAATACAAATTGCATTTCAGACACTTAAAATGCCAGTTTACCCTACTGAATATAATTTAAGCCACATTTGGATTACTCTATTTGGCATGGTGTATATGGATTGAATTGCACTGTATTCAACAGTGTTGTTACCATAGGAACTAATGCACATGCATGTTACTTTAGCCCTCTTCTGTAGAATGTAAGAGAGCTTTTCTTGTGCTAATTTAATTTTTGAATCTGGCCTTCTTCCCTGCCCCCCCCCCCCCCCATCTACAAAATAGTACCAACCCAATTCTCATTTTCCTCAAGTATTTGTACTTGTGTCTTTCACATGTGAAGTTGCTGGATGAGGCATCTGTGTGCCCTGGTATCGAGATGTGAGATGAGATCTGCCCAGGAATTTCTTACATACCCAACAAAATTAAGTCCTGATTAAGTTCTGTATCACAGTGAAATGAACTTGTTGATGGGGCAGACTTCCTTCCCTTCTCTGCTTTCTGTCTCTACTCCCTGATGATACATGATTCTCCTCAAAAAGTCTCAGGCTTTGATAATTTGCCTTAGAGAACTTTGATGAATTCTTATAAATTGTTGGCATTCTTTTTCATCAGGATACAATTCTAGCTGAACTGCTTCAGATCCATAAGGAACATATAGTGGGCTATCACGAACACGATTCTCTCCTGGATCACAAAGAGGAAGAAGAATTGACTGAAGAGGAAAGAAAGGCAGCTTGGGCTGAATATGAAGCAGAAAAGAAGGTAGGATAACTTCAGCCCTTTAAGTCGTAGAGTAATGCAGCTTTGCAGCAATAGTATTCTGTAAAGCAAGCCATTATTCTTCCTTAGAGGCAAGGAACCAAGGCTGTCCCAATATGGCTGGACAGCCACTTCAGTCATCCAGGGCATTGGCCATGCTGTCTGGAGCTGATGAGAGTTGTAGTACAAGTCCAGCACATGGAGGGCCACAGATTGTCCACTCCTTTTCTACATGTTCAGTATTTTGGGGAGGGAAGTTCCTTCTCAGGAAACTATGTCCTTGAATTTCTAGTACAGGCAGACTTTTGCAGATAGATTCTAACCCAACATTCAGACCACTACACCATGCCGGTTCTCTTCTTGCCACCTGCCAAAAACAACCCTTTCAGAATTGTGACACATTTTTATTGAGATTACCATGTGAATGATGAGTTGAAACAAACCAAATATGAGCTATGGACATTTAAAAGTCTCTTCTAAGATCCCGTCCATTGGGCTGGGCTGTGGCTGCAACTTTGACACTTTGCAATGATCAAACTCCCTCAGGATGTTCTAAAACCCTGCACTCTTGTATTTTCAGGGCCTGACTATGCGTTTCAACATGCCAGCCGGGACAAATATGTACCACACCAACTTCAACTCTCAAACACCATACATCCCCTTCAATCTGGCAGCATTGTCTGCTATGAGTAACCAGCAGCTGGAGGTAGGTGGGAGAATCCCAAAATATTGTAGAGCATGATGTTTGGTGCCCTTGTGGGAGATCTTTCATGGCTGAATTATTATACCCCTTAGAAATGACTGTAGTTATAGTGAGATATTAGAGAAATATAAGAAAATATGTTGTGAAGTACAAAGACATCTGAGATATATAAGAAAATGTTAATTTTTGTCTGAAAAGTTGTATAATTTGTTGTTGTTGTTGTTAAGTCTCATTTTTTTTTTGTCTCAGAATGTTAATACTGGTTTGTATGATGCTGGGTCCCAGATTGGGGGGAAAGGTGGGATATAAATAATAATCATAACGACAACAACAAAATTAACAGCACCAATAAAAGTAACATATTGCAAAAGAATTAGTAGTGCTTAATAGTTTGGGGAGAAATGAACCATAATACGGTAGAAATCTAGAAACATGTTTCAGTGGACTAAGCTCAGTTAGTCACAGTAATGGGGGTTACATAAAAAGGATCACTTGCTTAGCAGTTACTTGAGTGGGCATATTCTGGTGTAGTGTTTCTCAGGCTGTCTGATATGGAGGACTTTTTTCTCCTCATGTGCCAGGAGGCCAGTGCCATATTTGTTCCCACTGGCTACAGCTATTTCTTTCTTTCTAGCAAACTCAGCAGGGGTTGGCAGCTAATGTCTCAGGGACCAGGATTGGTCCAGGAATTACTCTAGTAGAGACCGTTAGGTTTAGATCTGGGGGTACAGGATTGCCACTCAGTTAAAATACCTATAATTTGATCACTGCCCCTAATATGAGTGTGTGTGTGTGTGTTGCTTTCCATTCTGTGGCCCAACTCCATGAATACAACTGGATACTGTACTTGGATTATCTTATATCAACACAAGACGGAAATTGAGTTTTGCTGTCTTTGTGGGCAGTTCAGATTATTCTTCTTGATCTTTTTTTTTTCCTAATTCTTTCTAGGATCTCATTAATCAAGGCAGAGAAAAAGTCGTAGAAGCAACAAACAGTGTTACTGGAGTAAGAATTCAGCCCCTTGAAGACATAATTTCTAGTATAGTAAGTAAACTAATGAGTCTTACAAGCCATTTTTGTTCTGATCTTGCATACAGTTCATAAAACTGCATTAAGGATAGGATCATGATTATGAACTGCAGTTAGTCAATTTTTGTTTTGTTTCTTTATACAACAGTACTGAAACCACAAATTAATTAATTGGCTGTAAAGCTGCAATACAGTAATTCATTTAAATGTATTTCTATCTCAGTCCTTACTTGGAACTTATCTTCTATAGGGAGCTGCATTATATTAGGTGGTACTTACCTCAGAGAAGCCTGTAAAAGATTGCAATCTGAATTCGTGCACTATGGTCCCAGCTTAGGCCAAATAATCATCCTTTGATTTGCTAAGAGAAATTCTAAAAGAACCCAATCTTTTAAGCACTGATTTCTGTCAAAGTAGCCTGTAGTACAACTCAGTTAGTTGTCAGTTGTGGCAGAGGGTTTCTGAACACAGCAGTCTGGCCAAATTTAAGCAGTTTTATGTTCCATTGAAAACATGACTGTCACAGGATGAATCTGTATTTACATAATTGTTACATGATTGTGTTTATTATTATCACTTTTTGGGGGGGTTCATAAGTTAGGTTTATAGGCAAATGTATAAGAAAACAGAGATCTCTCTGTGTGTATGTGTCTACAGAGTGTCGTTTATGTTCAGGGCTTCTTTCTCAGCAATATCAGGCAATCCTTTCCCCTCTGGCATTTACATTCCCACCTCTTCTCCCATACTCCCCTGCCAAACAGTTGATTACCAGGGAAAAGTCCAAATTCCTATTGGGCATGCCCAAGTTCTTAGATAAGAGTAACTCTTTAGCATGCTGGCTGGCCATGGTACTCTTCAGATATTCCTGATGGAAATCGTAGATTCTACCCTATTGTTTAAGTTTGCCCACACAGTTGCTTTCTCCACCTTCTTGTTTATATCCTAAAACAGAAAAGGGACCCTCACACCGGCTCTCAGCTGTCTGGGGCAGGTACCACTGGTCCCTCAAACAGCCCTGTCGCAGTTGGCACCAGCCTGGTCCCCTATCTGCTCAGTCCCAGATGGTATCTCTCTCATACAAGCAAGAACAGACCCCCATTCTCTTGCACGTCAAAAGAAAAGTCCTTGTGACTCAGGTTGTAGCTGAGCCAGAGCAGTGGCTTGTTGCAGTGTCTCCACTGATGTGCATCTGCCTGTTTTCTGGAAAGGGAGCTGTGGCCTTCTTGAGGCAAGCTCCTTTCCTCAAACCCCTTGTGATGTTTTCTTTGCAGTGGAAGGAGAATCTGACCCTCACGGAGTCCCAGGTCCAGGCCTTAGCTCTAAGCCGGCAAGCAAGCCAAGAGCTGGACATAAAGCGTCGGGAGGCCATATACAATGATGTCCTAACAAAACAACAGATGGTAAGAGTGCCCAAGTATCTCTTGGTACGTTTGGGTACATAGAAATGGCAAATGGTGCAGTCTTGTAAAATCATGTTTCAGGAAAGTCTGTTAGTGATAACCCTACAGCAGCATCCTCCCAAGTCTTACATCTAGCAATTCTCCATTGCAGATTGAGCTGTGCTCCAGGAGCTGGCCATCTGAATTATTTGGTGGCTGACCTGAGATTTTGCATTGGAGTGCCTGCCCCACTCCTGCTTCTAACCACTCTGCTGCACTAGTTCTTTCGCAGCCACTCAGATGTGGCTTGTTGGCATTTATGTCTCTCTGTCACTATGCCAGGAAATCCTGCTTAATTCTTTTAAAAAATGAAGTTGATATGCAAATGATTCCTGGTGATTTGATGGTATGACTCAGTGCTGAAAATGTGTAGGCCTTTCTTTGTGAAATAATAGAAGAGAAGGAGGAGCAGGGAGCTAAAATGTCTCCCTGTTCAGATCTCCCCTCTGCTATGGATTTGTTGGGAAGAAATGGTCTCAGTCCCTTGTTTTTATCCTCATACCTGTCTGCAACACTTATATGTGGGTAATAATACCACTCGACCTTGTAGCATGATTGTGAGGAGTAATCAGATGACGGTATAAATGCTACATACTTTTTACTGCAACATGGAAATAGGTGTCATATCTTATTTTGGTACAGCTATGATGATGAGCGGTATGTCTATGCGATACATTTACATACAAACCTTACCTACTTGATTTGTAGTTCTAAAAATCTCATTCCTTCAGAAATCATTGCACAGATTTATACTCCAAATTGAATGAGGCACAACTGAAGTCATCTTGTGCTAGACTTCCTTTCCTCCCCACACCTAGATCAGTTTCTTACCAGTCAAAAACCTTTTGTATGTGTGTGTTGCTCTGCTTCCCCACTCAGCACTAAGGAATTAATGTCTCTTAACATAGGTCTTAATCCAAGCCGCCTTGGAGGGCTGAATGGTTTCATGTTATATTGCGAAACCCGAAACTTTCCAAAGAGGAATTCTCTTGGGGGTGTCCCCCCCTCCCTTGGTGCTGGCCACACAATGTTTTGTTTGGTGCTTCCTAGTGGTACGAGTTTCCAAAGGGGTGGCAAATGAGACCAGAGTTGAGAGCCCTGTAATGGATCCAGGGAGAGCAATTTCACAGAAGATGCCTATCCCCATGGCAACCCAGATAAATGCAGGCTTCCCTACAATGGGGAAGTTAGGAGGGGGACTGTGATCCTAACTGGTATTGCTAACTGGCCTCTCCCATCACCAGCTTGCAAATGCCACGGCATTAGTGATGGCAATAGTGGTGCCGCAAGTATCAGGTTTAGGGTTTAAAATCAGTTGGTCAGGGTGACCGTGGCTGAAGGAAGAAGGCCCTGATTGAGGCAGGTCTCTCCCTTGGTAACAGCTTTGTTTTTCCCTCCACAGCTCATTGGTTGCGTCCAGAGGATCCTGATGAACCGAAGGCTACAGCATCAGTACACGCAGCAGCAGCAGCATCTGTCTTATCAGCAAGTGGCTCAGCAAGCTGCCATGAGTCACCTGATGATGCCAAAGCCTCCCGGTTTAATGATGAATCCTTCCAACTTCCAGCAGATAGATATGAGAGGAATGTATCAGCAGGCCGCTGCTGGATTGCACCCCCCACCTTTGCAGCGCGCCCCTCCCTCACTGAGTGGCAAAAACCCAGGGCCATCCCAAGGGAAGTCAATGTGATTTTGCACTACAAGCTTAAAAGGATTGTTAAAATCAGATAGGGAGCGAGAGAAAGAGAGAGAAATAACTTTTTTTATTTTTTTAGGAATCAATGGTTTAACAGAACTCAACTGTATATATAGTTTGGGTGATTCCCCACCGCCGCCACCATTAGTTACCACATTCTATTGTAGTGTTTCCACTTTGTTTTGGTAAGATGTGGTGTTCCCCCTGCAAAAAAAATCCCTGGTATTTGTCAGCAAAGTTGCCTAGAATCTTCTTACCTGTGTTGAGTACAGGAGATAATCCAGTTGTTTTCAGTGAAAACAGGTCCTTCTATAACCTTAGGGGCTGCACAGCTTTCCAGTTTAAACTCCTACACCTGCTGTTAATAGCCATAAAAACAGCCCCCAAATGGGAGAAGCTTAGGGAAGCTAGACAGGTCTGTATATTTCAGTCATCACACACAAAGGTACACAGCTGAGTTCTTGGTTAAAGTTGATTCCTCAAATTATGGGACTTTTTTTTAATATTCCTTCATGAAATGCAAAGTAAGTCAGGACAGGACTGACATGGCGGTTTATTCTGCTCTACTCATTTGTGATGGAAAAATAAAACTTCTAGGAACCGAAAAGAATCTTGAGCTAAGAACAGAGTGCAATATTCCTAAATACTACTGCTCTGAAACTCCTGAATCGTGCAGTTTTCTGGAAACTGTGTCCGCAGCCTTAAGTTACAGCCTAAGAAGATGCTGTTTTCTCTAGCCTTCTGCCACTTTTATCTCATCTTTGTGATGGAACTGACATCAGGTCACTTTTTGTCCTTCACCAATGTATTTCCATCCTGTGCTTATTCTGACGCAAAGCACATTTTTCTGTTGACTCCTTTCTCCTGGTGCTAGTGTCTCATCCTGTTGCTGGCAGTAGGATGGGGAGCTAAGTGAGATATATTCCTGGTACCTCGGGACTTAAAGATGGCAGCAGTGGTTGGGACGGAGCTCTTGCTTAGTAAACAGTGAGGCGGCAGAAACGTTGCTTTCTCAATGTGTAAAGGAATGTGCGAAATGCAGAAATCCCTTCTTATACAGATAAGTGTCACTAGTTGTTACCCTGTATTTCCTCCCCATCCTAATTTCCCCCCTCTCATTCCTTTAAGAATATGAAAGCGTGGGGTGGGATGGGGTGGGGGAACCAGCTTGGATTTTCTTTTTCTTTCAGTCTTACAAAAGTAATTAAACTTCTGATGAATTGTACTTCGCAAACAGCTACTTTGCAATTTAAAAAAGTGGGATAGTCATCCATTTCCTGTGGTGAGGAAGTTCTGAGTTGGCAATATAAAGCTTTTCTGTGTGTTAGTGTAGCTGATGTTTCCAGAAAATAAGTTTTTTCTTTTTGTTTCTGAATGTGGGCATAAAAGAAAATGACAGGTGCCTTTGAGGTATTAAAGGAGGAGTAAGGAAATGGCAAGAGAATTCTGGGGTCCAAAAAAGCTGGACAGAGGGACCGATGCCAGACAAAATTGAAAAAAGACAAATGAAGCCTAAACCTTTGGCTTCTTGAGTTACTCTCGAAGAACAATTGGTTTTTCTTCTCCTGTCAGTCTATGAATGGCAGCATCCAAACAATGATAATGTTGGGAAATAGTTCATTTTTACATGATTGCTCTTTTGTTAGTGATTGAGAAGAACGTAACTTGGTATTTTGCAGCATATTTAATCATGAGTTGTTTCATTTCTTTTTGAGATGTGATGTGTGAGGCCCCCTCTCCATCCAGCGTTTCTTTAATATGGGGAGAAGGGGGGAATCTCAAAAAATTGTTATGTTCGCTTCAGAAGAAATTAAACAAAGGCTTCCTGAGACCAACATCTGAAGGCAAATGTGGCTCCCCAGGACATTCCTATGTTTTCTGAATAGAGCTGGGATTTCGAGTGGCATTTTTACAACTCCAGAGACTTGAGTGTGGAAGTTTTAGGCAACATTTTTGAAGACACAATTTTTTCTCACCCTCAACAACGACAAGGACGACAAAAGACAAAGCGTGTGATGACATCTCGGTGACGAGAAGAAGCATTGGAGGAGTAGAACTTGGACCATTTTGCATACATATTTCTCACTTTACATTATAGCTGCATAATAACGTGCTTTTGAGTATAACATCAAGCTTTAACCAATATTTAAAGACAGAAAATGGCATCATCCATAACATAAAAACTCCTTTTTATATTTGTTTTAGATGTTTTACCTAGTTGAAACGGCTTATATAAGATGATGAATAAAAACGTTGCTTGTAATACAGTTTTGCCTGCTAAATTCTCCACATTTTGTAACCTGTTTATTCCTTTGGATGTAAAGCGTTTTTGCTTAGTATTGTGATACTGTACATGTTTTTGTCCCAGTTGTATAGTACCGTTTCGGTCCCCTCTACCAGCTTTGGCTGCTGAAATCATACAGCTGTGAAGACTTGGCCTTTGTTTCTGTTTAGACAGCTTTTTCTTTCCCCCCCAGTTATGTATTAAATACCATAAAAATACTGTAGAAAAGATGTCACTACTTCCTATAAGGCTGTTTTGTAAAATATATATTAAGGACTGGAAACGTGTTTTTAAAGAGAAGCATTCAAGTATGACAGTATGCTATCTGTGTTTTCACCATTCAAAGTGCTGTTTGGTAGTTGAAACTTAAAGCTATTTAATATCTCATTTAATAAAGTGACCAAAATCCATAAAGGTGTGTGCTGTGCTGTTTTACTAAAATGGCAGGCCTGGCTCTGGCGCGGCAAGACTGATCCATGCAAAACCAGCAGATATAGGAAGACTCTCGGCTGGATCGAAAAAGAGAGATGTTTTTGTTCCCTCTGTGGCCATCTGTGAGGAAACCCAAAGTAAGACATAGATAGGAGTGGGATTTCTTAATCGGAAGCGTCGCCACGGCCATCGTTAGCGAGCAATTGTCCCAGATGTTCTTAAGTACAAAATCTCGAGTGCTGGAATTCAGAGGTAATGCATTTGTAACGGATTTGTGTTCACGCTCCCTATATCAGGGGTAGGCAACCTAAGGCCCAGGGGCCGGATGCGGCCCCCCAAGGCCTTTGGACCGACCCCAGGCCAGTCCTGCCACCGCCTCCGCCTGCCATGATGATATTGATTATTGTTCTTGGTGTTTTCTTGGCAAAATCTCCACAGGGGTTTTGCCATCATGGCTTTTCTGGGGCTGAGAGAGAGTGCATTTATTTATTTATTTATTTATTTATTTATTTTGGGTGCTTTGGCCCCCCAATTGTCTGAGGGACAGCAACCCGTCCCCCGGCTCAAAAAGGTTGCCTACCCCTGCCCTCCGTCCTCAATAGCACAGAGTGTATATAAGGATGATCCAAGTCCACCTTTCCTGACTTCTCTGGCCATCATCAGTCACTGCGAGCGACAGGGGTCTCTTTTGCTATCATTTCAGAGAGTTGGAAAAGGCCTCAAGGGAAATTCAGCTGTTATTTTGTAAGAACCTACATTTTTCTTGGGCGTCCTACATTTTGCAGTACCTTGTCCTCCTTTGGGGAGGTTATGACCTAGGGTCAGAGGGGCGATTGTGGGGTAGCCATTTGGGTATTGCACTTTAACTTGTTGGGGGACAAGGTTCAGATCCCCACGCAGCCGTGGTTGCTGCGGTGACCCTGGACAAGTCACACTCTCTCAGCTTCATGGGAAAGCAGTGGGAAAACCCCTCTGTATAAATCCTGAACCAGCATGGTGTAGTATGGGATTCTAAGAGACCAAGATTCAAATCCTTATTCGGCCATTTAACCCACCCCTCCCAAGACCTTGGACAAGTCACACTCTCTCAGCAACCTTAGGGGCCAGCAATAGTGGCAAACCATCCTCTGGAAAATAAATATTTCCAAGAAAACTAGGGATGCTGTAAGTGAGAGTCAACGCATTGCAGAAATAATCCAGTTTGAGACCGCTTTAACTGCTCTGGCTTGATGCTAGGGAATCCTGGGAATTGTAGTTTTGTGAGACTGGCTTTCTCTGTCACAGAAGAGCTCTGGTGCTGCAGTAAACTACAATTCCCAGGATTCCCTAGCACCGAACCAGGGCATTTAAAGCAGTATCAAATTGGATTATTTCTGCAGTGCATTTTGGACCTCGAAGGTACAAAACAACCACCCCCAAAAAAACCCCAACCCTGAAGGAAAAATAAAGGGCATAATAGAAATGTTTTAAAGTATTTCCTTTGGAGAAAGTTCACGGTTTAGAGCAGAAAGCAATAGTGCTGAGAAAAAAAGCACAATTAGATAACGATGGCAAAAACGAAAGGGAAATTATCCTCTCTCTCCCAAAGAGATACACAACAACATTTTCCAAAAAATAATTCCCTGCCTACAAAGGGATGACATGATTTAGTCCTTGCTCTAAAGTCCCATGGCTTTATTGCCAAAACTGGAGAGGGATGCTGAATTCGCCAGGCAAAGACTTTGGCCTGGGTTTTGCATATTTCAAAATTCAGGATTTATGGGACTTGGCCCATTCATCTGGCAGCCTTTCTTTGGGGAGGAATAAGAGGGGAGCCAAAAGGTAAAAAATGTAGAATATATATATATATATAATATATATATATATATAATGACTTTGGGCTTTGTAACTCATAGAACCAGAGGACTGTAGTAGGTTGGATAGAATCTCAAGGGGCAACGATCTGATCCAAAAAACTCTTACGCAGAGGGGCAGGATGATGATGATGATGATGATGATGATGATGATGATGATGATTGCCTATAGAGGAATCTACAGCTCAAATCCTGATGCCTTCTCAGGTAGATCAGTCAACTATAAGAATTTTAGTCCATTGCACCAAAATAAATTTTAAAACTCGCCCTAATGAATGATTTTGTCCACATCTGCACAGGTATATAGTTTTAAAGAAAGCCAGTGTCTTAGTGGTTGGAGTGTTGCACTGTGACTCTGGAGACCAGGGTTCGAATCCCAGCTCAGCCATGGAACCCACTGGGTGACCTTGGGCAAGTCACACTCTCTCAACCTCAGAGGATGGCCATGCACAACTGGCCTACCCCACAAAGCAATTGTGGCACAGCATCAGTGCCATGGTTAGGCTTCCAAAACCCTCTTTGCACCCCCAAACACCCCCCTTATTTTCTTTTACAGGGCTCCCAAATGATCAAATGCTGCAAAAATTAGGGATTATTTTTGCCCTTGCAGTTCTTTCTCCCCCAGCCAGTTGCTGGCAGTTGCAATAAAAAAGGAACTTTCCCAAAGTTTGGCATCTAGGACGAACCCTCAGAATCCCATGTTTTTCATCTCAACGAAGAGATTATTTTCCCCCTGTTAAGGCAACACAATAATTTGTCCTTTTGTGTTGACCATTGAGCAAGGTTTTCTTCTTCAACTTGACCTCCTGTTTAAGAGATCTCTAAATTCCTTGAGACGACCATGTTTTTGCTTCTTAATCGTAATCCTATTTCTTCTTCCCCTCTGTGGGACACAATCTGAATAAATTCGGAAGACACCCCATCGTTTATAAAGACAATTTTATTGCCGATAAGCTCTTAAACTTAAAGCAACAACAACAACAACAACAACCCTGCTCCCAGCCCTTCTTTCTATTTCTGTAGGACCTTCTCATTTCCGACGAAAAGTCAGGCCATAATCTTTCTCCGTTTTCCTTTTCTAAAAAATAAAATAAAACTTTCGAAATAAATAAATATATAAAATAAATACCATATACACTTTATAAATAGAGTGGTCCTTAGAGACAGGATTGTGTTTATATCGGATGAAGGTTAGTTCCTGGGGTCATCCTTTGCTGCTCTCAGTCTCCCAAAGGTTGGAGACTCACATTTGCACAAACGGATACACACATACGCACACCGCACACCCATCTCTCAGGACCTAGGATGTCCAGCTGTCCGATCCAATCTGAATACACCTTGTAGGTCCTCTTTTTGCATTTATCCTACCATGCAAGTTTACAAGTTGGAGACGACAGCCAGGGTTTTTGGCTTTGCAAAGTCCATTTGGGCCACCTCAAGAGAAATCCAAGTAGCAAATCCATTCAAAGGCTTCTCCTTCATATGAGCAAATGTTCCCACTTTGGCAAGTGGTCTACAAGTCATTTCCATCCCAGTCTCTCCCAGAATCGTCTCCATCGTGCATCCCGCCATTGCAAGGGCGATTGTCATTTCAAAACAGAACATTATTATCTTGGCTCCCCCGGGTGATATATTTAATGTGTGTAAAAATATTAAATATATCACCCGGGGGAGCCAATATATATATATATTGTTCCTTTTCCTAGCTCACCAGATCAAGGAAGCAAGAGAAGACACCAACCGAGTTCCAAGCCTCGCATCCATCTCCACCTTGTAGGAGTTTGATATACATGAAAAAGGGAGCAAGGGAAAAGCCAAGGAGTCCATTGCAAGTGCTTCTCAGTTTATCTAGGATGGCTATGGGAACAGCGCCGTAACGCTCTGGCAAAATCTTTGCGCACCCAAGCAATATCCCTCTATTATATACACTAGCGGCTCAAGCTGCGGAGAAGATCACCTGTCGTGGAAGAGATTTCGGTACATGGCAGGTGTCTTACCAGGGTCCACCGGCCTGGGCAAAAAATGAGTGAACTTTTGGTGCCTTTTAGTCCTGTGTCCTTCCCGGGGGGAGCCGTCTCTGTTCAAGGCGACGTAATACTGCCGCTCAGAGTCCAAGTGTTTGTATAGAGTCGAAGCGTAGGTATTGTACCAGTTTTCTTCAAATTGCTCGCGGAAAACACACTCGCGGGTGAGCTTCTTCTGCATGGCGGTGGTGATGGTGATAGCGGGAAAGGAGAGAAAGAAAGACACTTTGTGAGACATTGCCCAACATCCCTTCTTTAGTCTTATAATAAAGTATATTCTTTATACTTATAAAGTGGTGGTGATGGTGATAGCGGGAGAGGAGAGAAAGAAAGACACGTGAGACATTGCCCAACATACATGCATCCCTCCACATTTGCGGCTTTGACTTTTGCAGATTTGATTATTCACAGGTTTTATTAATATGTTCTCTCTAGGAATATCTGAGCCCTCCAGCACAACTCTGTGGTTCACTTTAACCAAAAATCACACACCCAGAGATTCCTAGAGAGAACACTTTACTAGGTATTTGTAGCTTCTCCAGTGCAATTCTATGGTCAGTGTCTGGCAGATGTTGACCATAGAGTTGCCCTGGAGGACCTGGAGATTCCTAGAGAGAACACTTTGCCAGGCATTTGTAGCTCCTCCAGCGCAATTCTAGGATCCTCCTGGATCCCAGGGTGGCCAGTGGCTTCCATATCAGGGAGGCGGTGAATCTACTCTAAGGAGAAACCTGAACTTCACACGAACTGTCCATGGTGCTGAACCTATTTTCAAGGCTGGTCTAAAATGTGGAGTGGATTCATTGCCCCATTGACAGAGGGATGCTGCTGGAAGCTGCCAGCCTCCACTGTGATTCCCAGCCCTTGTACATAATAACAATAACAATATCATGGCCTTCCTCTGAGGCTGAGAGAGTGTGACTTGCCCAAGTGGGTTTCATGGCCAAGCAGGGAACCAAACCCTAGTCTCCAGAGTTGTGGTCCAACACTCGGACCACTATGCCACTCTGGCTCTCTGTTTTCTACATGGAGGTCATTATATTGAATGGAGGAGCATTCAGTCCAGAGAGCCATTCTGCTGCAATCTGAAGTGATACAGCCCCAAAGGAGAGTTGGGGGGGGGTGTTTATTGGCTGTTTGGCAGAATTGGACCCAAAATCAAATGCCATGGAGTATGGGTTCTCATAGGGAGCCTCATTAGGGAAAGCTGAGCAAATGACCCCAGAGCACCGTAATTCGAAGCAGCAACACAAGATAACCAACAACTGAGGTCATGCCCCAAGTCCGTAACCAAACCCTGAGGTCGTACACCTTAAAATAGTTACTCCCAGGAATAGTTGGTGGACACTGATACCATGGAAGCCACTCCAAGAACTTGGGCCAGACTCCGGAGCGTGTCGCTGGACATGGAACCAGTCTAAGCAGCTCACAAATCTTGCAAGAGGTTGGAAATGGTCAAACTTCAGGGACTGCAAGCTATTCCATTTCTTAGCTGCCTTTCAAGACCATAGTCTCTCCAGAAAGGCTTGCAACATTTTTTTAAAAGAAGCCAAACACTTTATATAGCAAATAATATTAAATGATTTTTTAAGACATAATTTTAAAATCTAGTCAGTAAATATTGATGAAATGTCCAGCTGAAAGTCAAAAGGAAGATACTCCTCTTCAAAAAGTAACTTCAAAAGCAGCCGCAGATGGGCCAGCCATATCCTTCTCGGGAGAGAGTAGAGCTATTGCATCAACACCTAAGTAAATCCAATTGATTCCATGGGTTTACTCAATGGTTACACTGGTGACACAACCATGAAATGAACACTTCCATTGACTAACAGCTAAACAAGTACAACTGCATGTGTAAAGGGACTTGACACAGGGCTAGGACATCAACAGGATTCCACCCTTAAAGTCATCATCACCACCACCACCACCACCACCACCACCACCACCATCACCATCATCATCATCATCATCATCATCATCATCATCATCTCCTTTCCCACAGAGATCTACCTACCTGCTAAAGAATTGCATCGACAACAATATTTCATGTGCAGAAAAGAGCTTTTCTGGGCACGAAATAATATTCTTGCAAAGAGTTTTCTCTGCAGAGAATGCTGTTTTGTGTACAAAATGGCTACATGCGAATTATGCACAGAGTAAGTCCCAAATAGTGAATACGGCGCCAAAGCGGCATTGTTTTTGAAGATTTTCATGTAGCAGAAAGAAAATTGCTAAAATTACTTGTTGCTTCCTTCTAGAAGAAAGCTAGTGACGAATTATATATCCCTATAAATAGGTCCCAGAAACCTACCGGGGCTCTATGCTAGTGGAAAGAGAGGGGTGTGCAAGGGTTGTGTTTTCAAAGCGGTTGCCAAGCACCAGCGGTTGTTGGTGGCTTCCATTTTCCCAGAGTTGTGAACCCACTCAGGATTTGAAGGAGCTATCCAGGTGCTGAAGGGATCTGGCCAGGCTCCAAGGAACTATCCAAGTGCTGAATGAATTTTGTGGGTCAGCGTAATGTACAGCTCCTTCAAAATATAGGGATTTAAAACAGAGAGTAGATTCCTTGGCCTCCCTGACATAGAAGACAGCACTGACCACTGAGCAAAATTGCCATCTGGTCTTCTGAGAGATGGATGGCCTTTCAAACCCGCCATACTGGCCATGAACAACAGAGCCAGAGGTGAATTCTGTGGCTCACCTGGATGCATAACACCTTGACGTTACCACCCACCTGTCCTACATATTTGATGTTAGACAAGTTATCCCGGGTCACACTTACCGATCCGTACAGCTCTCCTCTCTCGTTCATCCCGAGATAAAGTCCAGAATCCACTCCGCGGATGCTAACCAGTCCAACGGCCAAGCTAATAAACTCCAAAATCCCTTTTAAGAAAAGAGACCCAGAGAGAAATAAAAACAGAGTTACTGAAAGAAATGCAGACCCTATCATTCCTGGTGGGCATCGTTCTCCTAAACAGCGCTTTCCCCTACCTGCCAAGACTTTAATTTAAAGATTATCAACTTTCTAAGAGATTTGGCTCTTCTCTTTCCTGAAGGTCGTAGGTGAGATGATAACATGCGGAAAAACTTTCCCATCCCCTGCTATGGATACCAAAATCTATGAATGCTCAAGTCACATTAAATACAATGGCCTCATAAAATGGTGTCCCTTGTATAAAATGGCAAAATCAAGGCTGGCTTTTTGTAATTTTGGGGAGGGGATTTTTCCCCAAGCTGTGGGTAGCTGACTCTGTGGATGCAAAATCCGTGGATACGGGGGACTGTCTAGATAAGGAAGCAAGGCATGGGAGAGAGGAGAACAAACTGAAGCATCCCCCCGTGATTTATTTATAGACCTTCACGGACACACCTGACCCATCCTGGCTGGGTTACTTCACCCGCATGCCTCTGACTAGTTCCAGGTTTCTCCACTTGGAAAGACTTGACAGGGCTTGGCGGACTCTTGGCTTTGGAGAAGGGGAAAGACTCGTTTCTCAGCACATTGCCAAGGGTCCCTTCAGTGCATAAGGCAGAGCAGCAAGAACCCTTGCGCAATCCCAATGCCCTCATGGCTATACATAGCACAAGCACATCATAACAACCTCCAAGCTTGCTCCATGGGGGCCTCTTGCAGGATGGCCTCCTGGCCGGGTCAAACCCAATTTATTTACGTTGGAGATTTCTAGCGTCCCTTCAGCAAAACTTCCAAAGCCCAATAGTTGCATATGCAACTTTAAATGATGGGCAGATAGGCATTAAGGGTTGCATACCCTCCACCTTTCCCAATTAAATCTCCCCATCTCACTTTTAAAAAAAGAGTCCCAGTTTCTCTCTCTCTTCCTCTCTCTTGTCCATGTTTCATCATGGTGTGGATGGTCAGTAGTGGGAATGGGGAATGGGGATCCCTCCGGATGCTGTTAAAGTGCAAGTCATTTCCAACTTATGGTGACCCTAAGAGGAACCTATAATGGGGTTTTCTTGGCTAGATTTGTTCAGAGGATGTTTGCTTTCGCCTGAGCCTACTGGGAAGGATACGATTCTGCTTCCTCCTCACCTCCATGGAGTTAATGGGGTTAATGGAGTGCAAACTAGTTTTGCAGTTTGAACTCAGTTTGCAGCAACTGAATAGAACTGAGGACAAAGGAGGGTGGGAACTCTCAGCCTCTGGGTGTCCTGGCCATAGGCAATTCTAGAAGAGGAAAGAGAAGCTGGGATACTATAAAAACAGATGAAAATGTGGAATGACAGAGGATCAATTGGGACAGTTAGGAGACATGGAATACCCAAAAGGCTAAATCCGCACGATCTAGAATTGCCTATGGCCAGGACATCCAGAAGCTGAGAGATACTAGAAGAGAAAAGTGTTTACAGATTTATTTTCACAGGGAGAAGTGACCTATTAATGTAAACATAATTTTTAAAAACCTATATATTGCTGCTGTTGTGTGCCTTCAAGTCATTTCTGACTTATGGCACCCCTAAGGTCATGAACCTACCGGGGGGGGGGGGGTTTCTTGGCAAGTTTTGTTCAGAGGAGGTTTGCCATTGCCTCCCTCTGAGGCTGAGAGAGTGTGACTTGCCCAAGGCCACCCAGTGGGTTTACACAACTGAGCTGGAATTGAATCCAGGTCTAAGAGTGGTATCCCAACACTCAAACCACTATGCCACTATTTACAGCTATTTCATTTTAAAGCGAAAAGTGAGGATGACCCAGAGGGCCGAAGTCCACTCTTCCCAAGGTGGAAGGAGGCACATTTGGCCACGAAAGGGAAGTGAAAGAAATAAATGATGATAAACCGATCCTCCTGGACTCATGTGCACAGCCGCCCCTCATCCCTCTTTCCATCCGGACCAGGAGTGGTTCTTGGGCCCGGATCAAGAATTCACTTTCTGACTGCAGCGGAGCATTTCTGTAGCCAAATAGGATTTGTTTTTCCAACTCTTGTCTTTCCTTCCATGGCACAGACATTTTTCTTTTTTTTAAAAAAAGAGAGAGAAAGATTTGTTTCTGTTGGCTTTTTTCTGAGTCTCCCCAGATCACATTCTGGGGAGATTTGGCTGGAATTTCTGATGTCTGCAAAGGGGGTTATCTTGCAAACCTCCAGGGCAAGCAGGCACCCTGCCAGCCATTGTTCTATTGCTCAGACAATTGTTTGGAGACCTCTCCCTCCAGCTGCCTGCACCTGCCTCTAGTTCTCATGCAGCCCTGTCCATGAAGAAGGGAGCGCTTTGGAACAAGGCCGGAGCTTGTCCTGATGGATATCTGCAGAGCTTACATTGTTCAGCTCACTGCCCCCAACTTCTCCAGCAACTGTTTGGAAACAGGTGCATGTCTTGGGCTGTGTATGTGTGTGCGTGTGCATGCGTGTCCAAATCCAGGACCGCAGAGCCTTTTGGAAAACAATTGTTCCTGGGTGTCCAGTGGAGGTTTCTCAGGGTGGCCAGATGCCCTCACCGCCATGGAGGACAAGGCACCGCAAAATGGAGGGCCTTCAACAACAAGGGAGGGCATTCCCAAAGAGAAGCTCCATGCACCCTTAGAAATGCAAATCCGTGCTTCTTAGTCAGGCTCCAAGTGTTTTGGAATTCCTCCTGGACGGAAGGTGGAAATGGAGGACACGCCCAGGAAAAGGAGGATGTCTCTGGTCACCCTGAGGTTTCTCCACTATGTACAACCCTCCAAGATTCAGATGGTGCTGGAAATGTATTTGTGTGCGCTGTGTTTCCAACTTACGGAGGAGACTTTTGTCTAGGGACCCAACATCTGCCCCACTTCTGCCCTCCTATGGCTACCTCACCCTCTCCAGGTGATTTGGACTTCACCTCCCATCATGCTGGATCACCACTCAGATTAGGGGCTGCTAGGACCTGTAGTCCCTCTGCATCCAAAGAGCCCCTGGTTGGGGAATGCCTGGCCTAAGAAAGTGAGATGAACATCTTAAACATAATATTTGGATGTCTTTAGCCAAAGTCTTGGAGGTTGCCATGATAGTCATTTTTTGGAGAAAGGCTGCAATACACGCAGAGAGAAACTTCATCATTTGGTCAGTGGCCACTCCAAATTTGGATCTACAGGATTTGAGAGTATGTTGGAGTGGCTGCTAAATCCGCCCCGAGTTTTAATCCAAACTGTCAAGGGAATATCCAAGGTGCTGAACCTTATCCTTAGATTAGGTTTGGCATTTGGGCAGCAGTGGGTAGCAATGATGAATCTGTGCAGAAACAGCCCTAGTTAGGTATACTTAATAGCAAACTACAAATCCCAGCAGTGTCAAACTGTATTAATTCTGCAGTGTGGAACCAGGCTTGGTGCCAATCACAACCTGAAGGACCCAACTCTGGGGAAAGGACCACTAGGCCACATGGCCACCAAGGAGTTTTTGGGGTGTCTTTCCTCACTCTCCCCAAATGTATCACTTGAGGCTCCCTGTTGTTGTTGTTGTTGTTGTTGTTGTTGTTGTTGTTGTTGTTGTTGCTGTTGTGTGCCTTGAAGTCATTTCCGGCTTATGGCGACCCTAAGGTGAACCTATCAAGGGGTTATCTTGGCAAGATTTGATTGTGTGTGTGTGTGTGTGTGTGTGTGTGTGTGTGCCACTGGCATCCTCTGAGGCTGAGAGAGTGTGACTAGCCCAAGTGGGTCTCCATGGCTGAGCCAAGATTCAAACCCTGGTCTCCAGAGTCAAAACCCAGTGCTCTCTCCTTTTAGGCAGTCAGTGCAAGGCCTCTGTCCTTGTTTCCCCAGAAGTGAACCGAATGGGATTCTTCTGGAGGAAGCGTCTGTAGGCCTCCTGCCCAGCGAAAGAGATCTCCTCCGCACAAAACCCAGCCCAAGAGAAACAGCCCCACGGAGCTGGCCCTGAGCCTATCTGGCCCGGCAGCATCCTGTTTTCAAGGATGGGATTTGGACCTGCCAGCATGAAGCAATGAAGCCAGCCCTCCTTGCTGCTGCCTGGCATCTGACACACAGAGGAGGAATAATGCTGCTAGACATGGAGGCTCTCCATGCACATCTTGGAAACATCACTTCTTTTGGGACAGAAAACTCACAGAATCCCTTCCCACCGTCCCTTCTGTTTACCTGCCGAGCAACAGCACTTCCCAGGATTTCATACCATGGAGCCAGGGCAGTTAAAGTGGTGTCAAAGCGGATTATTTCTGCACTGCGGATGCAGCCAAAGTTCCATATTCTGCAAGGTCCTTCTGCTGGCGATTGGAGCATGCGCCAATGACGTTTCCATCAGGTTTTGAAGGAGTCAGGTCAGGAGAGGTTACTCAGGCTGCATCTACACTGCACAATTAATCCAGTTTGACACCGCTTTAATTGCCACGTCTTCATGCTATGGAATTCTGGAATTTGTAGTTTCATGAGATATTGAGCCTTCCCTGTCAGAGAGCTCGGGTTGCCACAACAAACTACAAATCCCAAGATTCCATAGCATGGAGCCATGGCAGCTAAAGCAGCATCAAACTGGATCATTTCTGCAGCGCAGATACAGCCCTTGATAAATATACTTAACTCTCCTTAAATTAAATTATAGTTAGATAGAGCCAACATGGTATAGCGATTTGAGTCCTGGACTAGATCAGGGTTCGATTCTCCTTCTTGGTCACACACTCTCAGCCCCAGAAACCCCTGTGATAGGGTTGCTTTAGACCAATGGTTTCCAAACTTTGGTTTTCCAGATGTTCTACCCTTCAGCTCCCAGAATTCCTGACTTAGCTTTTGGCCAAGCTAAGCAGGGCTTCTGGGAGTTGAAGTCCAAAAACACCTGGAAGACTAAAGTCTGGGAATCAGTGCTTTATTGGACCAATGGCTTCCAAACTTTGGTTTTCCAGATGTTTGTCCCTTCAGCTCCCAGAATTCTTGATTTTTGGCCAAGCTGAGCGGGGCTTCTGGGAGCTGAAGTCCAAAACACCTAGAGGAGGAGAGTATCAGAACCCTTGCTTTATTTAGACTTTCCACTTAAAGGTACACAACAACAACAACAACAAGAAGCCTGAACTAAGTAGCTTAGATAGAATACTGTCCAAACTTCTGTCTCCTTGCCAAGCAAACTCCCAGGTTCTTTAAGGAACGAAGTGGAGAAATGCAACCTTGGAGCCTCCTTGGAAGATGATGCCTCCAATGCAGGGAACCATCTCCTGGGGACCCTCACCTGCCCCCCCCACCTTCCCTCCCAACACCTGGCTCTGCCTCCACCTGAGGACCCCATCCATCTCCTCACCTCCAATGGCCACAAATGGCTACCTGGGAGAAGCCCTGCAGCAGAAACCTATAATATTTTATGCCCTGCGCCTGTCTGTTCTCGCTTACATCATCTTTCCCTATTTAACTCTGTGCTTCCTGCTTCCAAAATGAACCTTTCCTTCCTTCCTTCCTTGCTCCCTCCTTGAGATTTCCAGGCTCTTTCTTTCTTTCTTTCTTTCCTTCATTCCTTCATTCCTTCCTTCCTTCCCTCCCTCCTTCCTTCCTTGAGACTTCCAGGCTCTTTCCTTCCTTCCTTCCTTCCTTCCTTCCTTCCTTCCTTCCTTCCTTCCTTCCTTTTCTGACGTTTCCAGGCTCTCTCTCTCTCTCTCTCTTTCTCTCTCTCTTTCTCCTTCTTTCTTTCTTTCTGGGCTCCATGTCTTCCATACACACAAACACACACTCACTATATATATATATATATATATGGAAGATCTCCCCCTCTTTCCCCCCTGGGCTTTGCACCTGCAAAATGGTTTTAGCAGCAGGAGCGTCGGGGATGGAAAGAAAGATCCCCGGGGATGGCATTTCTGGAGCAGGGAGGGTGGGGATGATGGGCTAATGAGTTCTGCAGGTGGAGAAGAGGAGGAGGAGGAGGAGGAAGAAGAGAGAGAAAAAGAGGAGCCATGGAAGGAGGGAAACTGGGGAAAGGAGGACAGTTTGCAAGAAAGATGCACCAGTTAGGGGAAGGAACTATTATTATTATGATTCATTACATGATTACAGTCTCCCTCCTTATCCACGGATTGGACCTATTTTTAAAAAGCATAAACTCCAAAAAGGGAACCTTCCTTTTGCCCGAAGGGAGACCGACCATTGTCCATCATAATGTCCATGGAGGGGGGGGGCACCTGTAGCGGGCTCAGAGCGGATGCTTTCTGCAGGGTGTCTTGCTGGTCATCCTCCCCATCCCCATCCCCCCTGTTTTTTGGGGTCCCTCCCCCCCCCCTCTGTCTCTGTCTCACCGAAGGGGCTGTGGTCTCGTCGGGTGCCGTGGACGGTGCCGTTGGGGAAGATCTCGAGGTGGAAGCCGGTCCGGCAGTAGAGCTGCCTCCGCCGGAGGACGCCCTTGAGGTGGGCGAAGTCGCCCGGGGAGCCCCGCTGGAGCCGGCCCTCGATCTGGCCCAGGCGCTCGGCCCAAAGGGCGCCCCCTGCAGGCTCCCCCGAGGCCAGCAGCGAGGCCGGGAAGGCCCCCGGGGGGAGGAAGTGCAGGGGGTCCCAGTCCAGGGAGGAAGAGGAGGAGGAAGTGGAGGAGGAAGAGGAAGAGGAAGAGGAAGAGGAGGAAGAGGAAGACGAGGAGGAGGAAGACGAGGAGGAGGAGGCGGAGGAGGAGGAGGAGGAGGAGGAGGAAGAGGAAGGCACCTCCGCCATGGGGGAGAAAGAAAGAAAGAAAGAAAGAGAAAGAGAAAGACTGGAAGGCTCAGGGAAGGAAGGAAGGAAGGAAGGAAGGGAGAGAAGGAAGGAAAGAAGAAAGAAAAAAGGAAGGAAGGAAGAAAAAGCCTAGAAGTCTCAAGGAAGGAAGGCAGGAAGGAAGGAAGATAAGAGTCTGGAAGTCTCAGGGAAGGAAGGAAAGAAGGAAAGAGCCTGGAAGGGAAGGAAGGGAGAAAGAAAGAAAGAAAGAAAGAAAGAAAGAAAAATAGAGTCTGGAAGTCTGAAGGAAGGAGAGAAGGAAGAAAAGAAAGAGCCTGGCAGAATCAGGGAGGGAAGGGAGGAAGGAAGAAAGGAAGGAAGGAGCCTGTCAGCCTCAAGGAGGGAAGAAAGGAAGAAGAAGAAAGAAAGAAAGAAAGAAAGAAAGAAAGTGTCTGACAGCCTCAAGGAAAGAAGAAAAAAGAATGAATGAAAGAAAGAAAGAAAGAAAGGAAGGAAAGGAAAGGAAAGGAAGAAAGGAAGGAAGGAAAAAGAAAGAGGGAGCGCTGGAGCGCTGGAGCGAAGCGCTGGAGCCCGTGGAGAGCTCTGTCTTTCTGGCTTCTTTCTGGGCGGCTTTCCTCCTTCTTCCCGGTTTGGCTTAAGCCTGCAATCCCTCTCCCTTTTCTCCTTCTCCTTCTTCCTCCTCCTCCTCCGTCCTCCTCCTTTTCCTTCCTCCTCCTCCTCCTCCTCTTTTTCTTCTTCTTCTTTTCCTGCTCCTCCTTCCCCCTTTCATCGCCGCTGGCTCTCTCTCTGGCGAAGGAGCGAGGCAGCCCTCTTTTATAGGGGCTCCTTCCTTCCTTCCTTCCTTCTTTCCTTCCTTCCTTTTTTCCTCCCTTCTTTTTCCTTCCCCTCCTCTTTGGAAGAAGGGATGGAGCTGGAAAGAGGGAAGCCCCACCTCTGCCCCCCAAAAGCCAAGCCTCCCCCCCTTTGGACACAAGGCTGCATCCACACGGCACAACTAATCCGGTTCCAGACCACTTGAGCTGCCAGGGCTCAAGGCTAGGGAATTCTGGGAATCTCTCATCTTTGGGGGTGGGGGGGGGGAGAAGTGGTCCCCCCTCCCTCTGCCAGGCTCTCAAAAGGAGAAAGCCCCCCGAGGAGCCCTGGTTTCCAATGGAGAGGAGCAGGCGCCGGCAGAGCTGCTCTGCTGAGCTCTTGGCAGACTCTTTCCCTTCAGAAAGGCACCCAGGTCTTCCTCACCTCAGATTCAGGGTTTGGGGGGGGGTAGGAAGGGAGGAGCCCAGAGGGGATCTGCAGGGTCTCCTCTGCACCCCCCCCCCCAAAAAAAAGGTCTGAGGTTTCCCATCCCTGCCAACAGCAGCTCTGCCGAGCTCTTAGGCAACTTTTTGCCCAAAGGAAAGTACCCAGCCCTTCTCAAGGGGGGCAAATCTCAGATTTGGGGGTTGAGGGCTTAGGGGAGGAGGACCCCAGGGAAGACTTGGCAGGCTCAAGCAGGCTCTCTCTCCCTCCCCCCCCCCCCAAAAGGTTTCCCATTTCTGTTGGCAGCAGCTCTGCTGAGCTCCTGGGCAACTTTTGCCTAAGGAAGGCACCCAGCCCTTTGCAAGGGAGGGAGGGAGGGAGGGGGAGGGGGGTTAGGGGATGAGGACCCCAGAGGGGACTTGGAAGGCTCAAGCAAGGTCTCCTCTGCCCCCCCCCAAAAGTCTGAGGTTTCCTATCTCTGTCGGCAGCAGCTCTACAGAGCTCTTGGAAGACTTTTGCCTATAGAAAGGCACCCAGTTCTTCTTCTGAAAGGGGGGAACCTCAGATTCGGGGGGGGGTAGGAGAGGAGGGCCCCAGAGAAGACCTGGGAGGCCAAAGCACGGTCTCACCCCCCCCCCAAAAAAGTCTGAGGTTTCCCATCCCTGCCGAGCTCTTGGGCAACTTTTGCCTAAAGAAAAGTACCCAGCTTTTCTCAAGGGAGGAGGGGGTAACCTCAGATTTGGGGATCCAAGTGTGTGTGGGGGGGAGGTAGGAGATGAGGACCCCAGACTTGGTAGGCTCAAGCAAGGTCTCCTCTGTAACCCCCCCCCCAAAAAAAAGTCTGAGGTTCCCCACCCTTGAACCCCTGGACTTTCCTCCCATCCTTTGATTCAGGAACCCTTTTTCTGCCCCCCCCCCCAATTTGGAAGTGCAAAAACCGTCTTAGAAGCCAGAAACTAGGGGAGGAAGGAGGGGGGGGGTAGAAGGGTTTTTTCACCACCTCCCCCCCCCAAAAAAAAAATTATGATCTCTCTCGATGGGAGGAAGGCTCTATATCTGAGACAGGGCTTGGATGTTCCTTTGAATTTTGTTTTTCTCAAGGTGTCTCTGCAGAAGAGAGGGGAGGCAGGGCTGCTTTTGGAGCTGGTTGGAGGGGGGGGTGTTAGAGACCCTCAAGGGGGACTTTTCCATCACTTTTGGTCTCCCCCCCCCTTCCCTCCATCTTGGGAACAGGTGTTTCCTCGCTTTCTTGCTGCCTTTTCTCTTTCTCCCCCCCCCCCCCCAAAATGACACTGAATCTCTGGCAGCAGCTGTTTGCAGACAGAGGCGGAGACAGAAGGAGGGGGGAGAGAAGAAAACTTTGCAAAAGAAAGAAAGAAAGAAAGAAAGAGGGGGGGGGGGAGAAGGTGGGGAGGGGCCCCCAGGCTGGAAGCATCCAGTTTGCATGCAAGGAAAAGGAGAGTTTTCTCAACCTGGGAAAAAGGAAGGTGCCTGAGACCTGTCTTTCCTCGCTTGGCCGCCAGGCGGCGCTGTTGCTCATGGCTTGGAGGGGTGTCTCTGCCTCTCCAGGGTTCTTCTCTCTCATCCCCCAAAAGTGGGGGAATCCTAGACAGGAGCACTCCAGACTGCAAGGGGGGCCAGGTTTGGCAATGCCACCTGACTCCATGCATGTAATAAGCTAGAGACCCCCAAGGGCCATCCAGTCCAACCCTCCCCTCTTCTGCCATGCAGGAACTTACAATCAAAGCAGCCCTGCCCTGACAGGTGGCCCTCCAGACTCTGTTTAAAGACCTCCAAGAAAGAGACTCCACCAGGCAGGCAGCCTCTTCTACTTTCAAATAGCTCTTACCGTCAGGAAGTCCCTCCTAAGGTTTAGGTGGAATCCCTTCTCCTGCATGTAGAGAGATCTACATTTGCGGCTTTGACTTTTGCGGATTTGATTAATATATCCTCTCTAGGAATCCCAGGTCCTCCAGCACAACTGCCAGACGTTGACCATAGAGTTGAGCTGGAGAACCTAGAGATTCCTAGAGAATCTGGTTTGTTTTTAATTTGTGGTTTTCCCACTTTCATGGGGTCCTGTGCCCTTAACCCCAGTGAATGTGGAAGAACCACTCTACTTCTTCCTCAGTTGCATCAGGCGGAGTGGAAAGCCCAGGGATGGGTCTCTGCAATATCCCTGGCCTTTGCACTCCACCAAATGCATCTGGGGAAGTAGGATGAAGTCTACCAAAGCTCATCTCAGAGGGCTACAAGATCTCCTTCCATACTGATTTCACAGACTAACACGGCTATATCTTTGCATTCTAGTGACATGAGTAGCCTTCCTTCCTTCCTTCCTTCCTTCCTTCCTTCCTTCCTTCCTTCCTCCTTCTTTCCTCTGCGCCTGCAATATGATGGTGGTAAGGAAATGCAAATATATGTCCCATCATCCCCAGCCATTTCAAATGGGGCAGTCTATTAGATCCTTCACCTCTTCTGGGTACAGAAGGTCTGTACAGTCAGCCTTCCATATCCACAGATTCTGCATCCACAGATGCAGAACTATATATATATATATATATATATATAAATTCCAAATAGCAAACCTTGATCTTCCCATTTTATATATAATTAACACCATTTTGTTGTTGTTGTGTGCTGGTCCCTCACAAAACTACAAATCCCAGGATTCTGTAGGATGGAGCCCTGGCAGCCAAAGTGTTGTCAAACTGCATTATTTCCACAGTGCAGATGCACCCTGAGTGTCACAAGTTTTGGGACATACAACATGACCTCTGCTGAGGATCTCAAATTTAGGGCTAGGGGACCTTCTCCATCCCAGCCTGCCCCACAGGGGCGTTGTGAGGCTAAAACTGGAGCCGGAGAAAGAGAGACCCTTCAGCAGGAAAATAGAAAAGTCGCCTATGAATGAGCAGAACGACCTCCGTATGCTGTTGCCATAGAGCAGAGGTGCGTAACTCAAATTACAGTAAGGACCCGTTTATATTTTATTGACTCCCAAGGGCCACATTGCCATGGTAACCATGTAAAACAATTTCTGGTAGGAATTAAGTGCAATTCCTAACCCCCCCCCCCTTTGAACCCCCTCCTGCTTCTCCCATCTGCTCCCAGGATTCTCATGTTACTCCAGAGCTCAGTTGCAGTTACTGCTGTTCCACCGGACTGGTGTGAAAAAGCAGAAATGTTCTCACTAAAGGATAGAAAAGGAATGGACACACACACACACACACACACAGCATTTGGTATTGCACCCAGTGGGCAGTCTTACAAAGCAATTGCCCTCTTCCTATGCCCCATACTGGGAGAAAAGGAGGGTATAAATGACATAAAATATAGCATAAATATTCAGCATGGGGGGTGAGTGTGCGCAGAGAATACCACAAGCCCAAAGATTGCACAACCAGGTGGATAATGCCATGGAAAGGCTTTGTCATTAGGTGGCGCTAGAGAGTGGCGTATTTGGATGGATCCGATCTTGCTTGGGAGACCTAAAGCACTTCTTGTCCCACTTTCTGAATGGTGTGTCCTCTGAGCCTTCCATGACATGGGGTCAAAGGTCAAATTTTGGGGATTCACGTTTCCTAAGGTTGTTAAGGAAACAAAAAGCATCAAAATATCAAAGGTATCGAAGCCAAGCCTCTTAGGGCCTAGCTTTAAATCAGCAGAGCAGCAGAAACATGTCCTTGCCTAAGAACTGAGGCTGACTCAAAGACAACCCACCTAATTTAAAAACAAAACTTTACTAATGGCTTCAGTCTACATATGCATAGAGGCTACATTTTAACCAAACTAATGAATAGCTCAGGAAAAAGAAGAAATCTTTATCTCACCATCTTTCAGAAGAAAGGAGATAGAGTAGGGAGATAGGAGACCCGGAGAGTAGTAGGAGAATCTCTCTCTTTTTGGCGTGTGTTTGAGAAAACTTGAGTAACCTGAATCATGTGATTTGTTTTGCCAATTTATTTTATTTTTTAATTTTTTTAAAAAATAAAGTTTATTACTTAAAAAGACATACAGCGTAAAACACATAACATAAACAAATACACACAGACCCATTCAAACCCAAATCTATAAACTTTGTTATACATTAATGTCTAAAAAGATATATATGTCATAATCAATAACAAAAACGATGAGACTACACAATCAAATATCTTGCATTAATACATACCAATCCTTTACTTGTCTGTCTTTTATTCTATCCATTCCTTCCTCCCACCTTTCACCTTCTCTAATTTTACCAATTTACACAAAGGTATTTATTGATTCTGTAGGACCAAATGGGATGTTTTAAAAGAGGAAGACAGCGGAGTTTGCATGCTGGGAAGTCCTATCTATCTGAGGAGAGGGAGAGAGGTTTTCCAACAAGAAACAAAGCTCAAAAATGGCAGAGTTCTCTGCACCCTAAGAATCCTTCCATGTTCCTTGTAGATGGTAGGATGACATGAGAACATTCCTAGTTTGGAGGAACGAATCCACAAAAACGGTAGAAATGGTTGAAGCAGACATTTTGAAAAGTACTATTTCACTCCCCATGGAAGGTGAATGGCCTCCATGTCAGTAGAGCCCCTTGGCTTGGAGTAATGCATTTGCTCCAGGTTTTAGCCTGAATTTTAGAGGACTTCTCCATGTAATTTTTCCGAGGTGACTATGCAGCTTGCCCTCCTTCCTCCTCCTCCTCCTCCTTCAAGGAAGCCAGGTAGCAGTTCTTGTTTCCTCTGTGTTAAAAGGAGGCAGCCACTTCCAGGCATAGAAACTGACTTTAGGGGCTTCTTTATCCAAGTCTAGAGGTTTTTCTTCTGTACCAGAAGTTGTGTTATGCATACAGAGTGATGATGATGATGATGATGAAGAAGATTTGGACAATGCACATCAGTCATATCCAGTTTATGGTGGCACAAGCAGGGTTGTGTATCTGGGACCATGACCCATAGGTCAGCACATTGAAGTACCCATAGTAGTGTGTGAATGTGTCACCCAATGGGTTTCACGGCTGATCTGGGAATTGAACCCTGGTCTCCAGAGTCGTAGTCCAACACTCAAACCACTACACCATGCTGGCTCTCATATATATATATATCTCATAGATATATATATATAAAGCTCGTAGAGAAAGTCCATGCCCCTGGAGGCATTCTTTGCTCCATTTGGAAAGTTCAGAGCTCCTGCATGGTGCCATGGTCTCTGGCTCTTCCCAGCCACCCATCCTCTCCTGCCTTGCTAATCACATTATATGCTGTTTAACTTAACACCGCAAAGCTTTTGTCTGATAACACCGTAACCCCCCCCCCCCCCAACCCATTTTATTGTAAATTAGATTATTCAAACCTCCTGGACACTTAGGTCAGTTCTTGCGGGAGGTCTTTGCTCAGAGGTCTTTCCTCCTTCGCACCTTTCCTCTCCCGACCCTGAGTCCGCTTTACCCTCAAATTGAACCAGATTGCTTTTTAAGACACAACAGTGTCCATGTGTGTCTATCTGTACCTATATTCTTAGCTATTCTCTCCTTCTTTAACTCAGCCCTTTCCCTCTTCCCCCTTCGCAGATCAGACGCCGTGGGGTCTTGTGTTGCCTCTTTCGCAGGTGCTGGGTTTCATTACCATCTCCTTGTGGGGTAGAATAGACTTTAGGCCTCCAGCAAAAACCCAGCCAGGGCGAACCGAAAAGGTTATCCGGTTACGCTTGTCATGGGGATGCCACTCAAAACATCACATACACATCGGCTCCATGGGTTCTCCTCTCCAGCCAGCCACCCGCTGCTTCATTTGGGACCATTTACTATGGACTGTGATGCAACGAGATGTGTGAGGTCCCCAGAGGAGGTGCAACGATAGGAGAGAGGACAAAAGGAGGGCATTGGACCCTCCAAATAAGAATATTGCCCCCCCTCCCGCTGAATGAAATCTTCCTTTAGTCCCCAAATTTCCAGCGTTTCAGCAACGTAAAATTTCAGCAGAGCCAGCGTGGCAAAGAGATTTGGGTGTTGGGCTACCACTCTGGAGACCAGGGTTCGATTCTCAGATCAGTCAAGAAACTCTTTGGATATAATATAATATACAACAACAAGTCACATGCTCTCAGCTTCAGGGGAAGGCAATGGCAAATATTTGAGGTTGTTGTTTTATGCCTTCAAGTTGTTTCTGACTTATGGCGACCCTATCATGGAGTTCTCTTGGCAAGTTTCTTCAGAGCAGTTTGCCACTGCCATTCTCTGAAGTTGAGAGAGTGTGACTTGCCCGAGGTCAACCAATGGGTTTCCATGGGTGAGCAGAGATTTGAACCCTGGTCTCCAGAGTTGTAGTCAAATGCTCAAACCACTTCGCTATGCTGGCTCTCTCATCTAAACAAATCTTGCCAAGAAAACCCCATGATAAGTTCACCATAAGTCGGAAACAACTTGAAGGCACACAACAACAGCAACAGACCATTTACAAGTGCATTTTAAGCATCCCTCCCCAAAAAAGGTGGACAGACAAAGTGACTCAGAGGATGCAGACCCAGTAGATAGCAGTGTTTTGGGTGAACAACCTCCAGGATCTCATTCCTTGCAATGTGCAAAATTGCCTAGAGATCATGCGCTTCAGTCTGCAGCCATAGGCATGAACACAAGTTTGGACAGACATGCTCTTTGGCATTTCCCCCCTCCAGTACCAGGATACATGGAGAAGAAAGTCCATATAGTACCAAAGAGAGGGAGAGGATGAATGTGTGTGTTTTATGTGTGTGTGTGTGAGAGAGATAGAGAGAGAGAGAAAGGAAGGAAGGAAGGAAGGAAGGAAGGAAGGAAGGAAGGAAGGAAGGAAGGAAGGAAGGAAGGAGAAAAGTTCCCTTTGGTGGTTTTCCAAGCTGGTTGCATAATGGAGATGTCATCACCTGCCCAATGCACCGCTCATGATAGAATAAATGGCTTATTGTGTTACACAGCAAAGCCACACAAATGAACTTGGGCTAAGCATGGGCAAAAAAGGAGGAGGAAGAATGGGAGGGATGTTCCCCAGCCCATAGAAGTATACCAAGGGCCCTTTCACATTACACAACTATAGCATTAGGGTTGCCAGTTCAGGATTATCCCGGTCCCATAGTTTCCGGAGCAAGACCTGAGACCTTGGGATGGTTCCTAGTGAGGTCATGAAGCTTTATGCATTTAGTACCCCTCTAGTTTGTCATTCGAACAGAGAGAGAAAGAGAGAGAGAACATATTTCCCTCTTTGGAAAATTATGACAGAAATCTTTGGAGCCTTAATTAAAGGGATTGTTCCCGGATCAAGCTGAAATGATTGTGTTTTCTCGCTTAAGGAGACCAAAATCAGGAACCTTTACTCTAGGAACCTATTTGCTTTTAGCCAGAAGCAGAGCAGAGGGTGAGCCCTGGTGCCACATAGATTGGGAAAGAAGGAAGAAGATAACGAAATAAATGTATAGGCATCCCCCAAGAGTCTTTGCAGAGCTCTCTCTCTCTCTCTCTGTGGTTTCCAACTTATGGCAACTTTAAGCCAAACCTATCCTGGGTTTTTTTGGCAAGATTGGTTCAGAGGAGGTTTGCCTTTGCCTTCTTCCCCTGAGGCTGAGAGCAAGTGACTTGCCTAGGGTCAACCGGTGGCTTTCATTATGGTGGAGCTGGGATTCGAACCCCGGTCCGCAGAGTCCCAATAGGTATCATCCAGGAAGCATATCCTCAGGGCAGTGGGGAGACGATGGAGCATGTACCTCCAGGAGTGTTAAACTTTGCTACGGCAGTAAAACTGTCCTCCCTGTTTCTTGAGAAGCTGGTGGCCTCCTCCGCTCTCTGCTTTCCTTCTCTGGGGCCATTAGTGAGGGCTCCCTGGCTTCCTAGGCCTGTTGCATTTGGCTCATGCTTGCAATCGATCAGCCTCACGGAGACAAAACCTTTGGCTTTCCCTTTCTGGAACAACCGTGATTTACTGCCCCAGGCCTCCCACTTTGGTTGGCTGAAACACTGGGAGACATTCCTTCCTCCGCAAAGCCCCAGTGGTCCCTGTCCCAGGAAGGGATGCCTGGCCCATCAATCCCATCCGATGGCTTTCCTCCCAAGCCTCCTTGGCCTTCTCCACTTGCCCCAGGCGGCATTGCACATGGAGACCCCGGCCGCCCTCCTTTCTTGGCTGCTGTGTTTGCTTAAAAAATTAGCCTGCCTTCCCAGACACTTTTTACCATGACACGGTTTTAAAACAAGGATGTACCACGCTTTTGGCCGGCTTGTATTTTTGCTGTTGTTGTTCTTACCTGTCTTTGCATCAACTCCGACATACGGCAACCCTATTGCACAAGGGTTTTTTGGCAGGATTTATTCAGAGGAGCTTTGCTGTTGCTTTCCTCTGAAGCAGAGAGTGTGTGACTTGCCCAAGGACATCTAGAGGACCTCCATGACTGAGCAGGAACTCGAACCCTGGTCCCCAGAGTCCTATCCAACACCCATATCACTATACCTCACTGGCTTCTCAAACAGTACAAAGAAACTGCAAATCAGACCTCACACTATGAATTTTGTTCTTATGCGCCTTCAACGTAGTTCCCAGAACACTTTTAGAGCACTTGGATCCTATTTTAACTGCCATTGCAAGAGCCTTTGAAATCCTGAAGTTTCAGATTGAGGGAGGGGTAGTTAGAATTCTCAGCCAGAGAGCTCTAGTGCCTCCCCAAACTACAGATCCCAAGATGCTATGGGATATTACCATGGTAGTTAAAATAGGATCAAACTAAAGTTGTCAGAACTCAAGGTCTGGCCTGGAGTCTCCAGTTTTCTTGAATTATCTCTAAGTAGACAACAAGGGTGCAAATTCTCCAATTTTGGAAGACTCGGTGTGATGTAGTGGTTTGAGCATTGGACTACAACTCTGAAGACCAGGGTTCGATTTCCAGCTCGGCCATGGAAACCCACTGGGTGACCTTGGGCAAGTCACACTCTCTCACCTGAGGGAAGAGAATGGCAAACCTCCCCACTCAACAGTTGTTTAAATCCCATTGATTCAGTAGTTCTACTCTGGTTGGATTTCACAATAGGATTTAGGCCATGGTCAGTGACAATCAACAGACCTGTAAAATTACCAAGAGGGAGGGAGGCTTAATAATAATAATAATAATAATAATAATAATAATAATAATTGGTGATTGTTATTATCCTGGATTGCCTTGGAGAGTGGTGGACTCTTCCTCTTTGGGCCAAGGTTGGATACACTTCTTTCAAGAGTGCTGTAGTCATGTATTCCTGCATGGAAGTGGGTTGGAATAGATGGCCCTTGGGGTCCCTTCCAACTCTAAAACCCATTATTCTCTTTGTCACTGCCTGCAGTGCCTCACCTGATTCATTGAGACTGCAGAAGGAGCCACCATGCATGAATTCCCCGTTGCGCAAGGAGACAATCACATTGCCGGATACACAACCAACTACACAACTATACAGGGCTATGTGAGCGCAGTGTGGGATCTGGGTCATTGTATGGGGTGCGTTCCAAAAAGTGCTGTTGAATGCAAGCATCGTTATCAAGTTTCCCCCATAACATAGAATTATGAAACTGTGTAGACCTACTTAAGGATCTTTTTTGCCCCTTTCTTTTTCAAAAAACAGCTATCAGCAGCTGCCTTTCCTTACGGGTCTTCCAAGATATAAAATTTGGAATAGGTTCTCCATCGTGCCAGTCCACATCCCCTCCGCTGTCTGACAGAGCACAGATGCCTTAACAAAAACACAGGCAGGGGAAGAAGGATGGCTTGCCCTTAAAACTCACTTTTGCTAAAAGGAATCTACCTAGAAGAGAAGGGGACTGTAAATTAGTCTTTGCACTACTAAGCTTGACTCTCATGAAAGGCTCCTGTAAATTCAGCCCCATGCCAGCACTTAGACTTAGAGGGAACAGAGGCCTGCCGGGGAGGAGGCTTACTTTGGGATGACCTCTTTCGCTGCTACAATTCTTCCTTTCGGTGGAATATATGGCCAGTTCTTGCAAGAGATGGGGAGAGGAACAGTGGGGTCCTTCCAGGATCAGTCTTGGGACGGGTTCTTCTGGACCCTTCTTTCTGGCTAAAACCTTTTTATTCCAACACGCTCGGAATATGGACTGTGTTGTTTTAAATGAACTGTTTTAATGAGCTTCCTATAATTTGAATGGAGAGCCAGCGTGGCCTAGTGGTTTGAGTGTTGGACTATGGTTCCGGGGACCAGGGTTTGAATCCTGGCTCGGCCATGTAAACCCACCGGGTGACCTTGGGCAAGTCACACTCTCTCAGCCTCGGAGGCTGGCAGTGGCTAGCCCCCTCTGAAGAAACTTGCCAAGAAAATCCCGTGAAAGGTTGGCCATAAGTCAGAAATGACTTGAAGGCACACAACGACCACCACAACAAAATATTTTAAATTGCATTTTATTCTTTTAACTTGAGGTGTGGATTGTTTTAATATTGTGACTAGTTTAATTCTATTTTAATGTGCACTTTTTGCATGTTTTTTTAAAAGAAATTCTATCGCTCTTTTAAACTGTGAACTCCCTTGAGTCTCCCTCCTAATTTGGGAGGAAGGTGGGATACAAATAAATAGAATAACAACAACAACCCCTAAGGAGGGATAACTTACTCAAGTTGTTTGCTTTTCTACAAAATGGAGCTACAACCCACGAGAAGACATGTCTGGAAAGACTTTGGGATTATTATTTGTTCACGGGCTCATTTTTGTTTCAACCGGGCACAAAAGCAGTAAAAGGTGAAGTCTTTATTCCTTTCCCCCAACCGTCCTCCGTTGGTCTGTCTTATAGGTTGGGCCCAGATTCTGTATCACAGGTTAATGTGATTTCTGCATTAATGTTATTCCACGCAGAAGAAGGCCTTGAAGGAAGGGGAGTTTTGGGGGGAGGAAGCATCTGCATCAGCCCCGACCGACTGACCGACCTCCAAGAAGGACTTTTCTTGATTAGAGTATTTGTTTGGTAATGGGAGATGAGCTCACCGCTGGGAAAGATTAAATACAGTATCACGACTTGGCTGGCCTTAAAACAACTTCTTTCTCCATTCTGTTTTGAAATCTCACAGCTTACATGGGGCTCAGTAATGTGAAGAGATTGCCATAAAGTTGTTTAGACGAATGAAACCTTTCTGCTTGTCTAGTGTTACACACACACACACACACACACACACACAGATACACAGCCCTAAAGGTGGGGTTGCCCCTGATGTTTCCACTTTGAAGCCCACTAATGTTCAGAGGAAAACTGGGTCCAGACAATGACATTCTGGCTGAGATCATAAAACCATAGATCCTTAGAGCTGGAAGGGACCACAAAGACCATGTAGACCAACCTCTTGCCACAACGAAAGCACTCCTGAAAGATGCCTATCCAACCTCTGTTTGAAGACCTCCAAAGATGGAGAGTCCACCACCCTCTAAGACAATCTATTTCACTGTTGAATAATTTTTACACCAAAAAAGTTCTTCCTAATGTTATCTCTTTTCTTGTAATGTGAATCCATTGGTTTATGTTCCAGTCTCTGGATCAGCAGAAAACAAGCAGGCTCCATCCTCTCATGACATCCCTTCCGATATTCAAAGATGACTTATCATGTCACATCTCAGTCTTCTCTGCTCCAAGCTCAACATACCCAGATCCCAAAGTCATACCTCACAAGACTTGGTTTCCAGACATTTGATCATCTTGGTCACCCCTTCCCCTTCCCCCTTTTTTGGGGGGACACATTCCAGATTGTCAATGTTTTTCTTGAACTATGATGCTCAGATGTGGACTCAATATTCCTCTGACCAAAGCAGAATAGAGTGGCATTAGTACTTCTCTTGATATGGACGCTTGATGCAGCCTAGAATTGCATTGGCTTTTGGGGCTGCTGCATCACATTCTTGACTCATGGGCAGCGTATGGTCTACTAAGACCCCTAGATCCTTTCACCTAATTGGTGTTTCCACCTGCTCCCATAAGTGATTACGGGTATTGCGGCAGGGATTGGGCTTCTGGCAATAGCATGGGAGAGATGGGGAACATCAGTGTGGTGCACCTTGGCCAAAAGAAGAACAGAGCCCTTGTTGCTCACAGCACCTGCTGCCTGGTGACAGAAGGGACACCTTTTATTACGCCCTTGTATTCAATGGGACTTGAGCATCCACAGATTTTGGTACCCATGGGCGGTGGGTCCTGGGACCAAATGCTAGTGTATACCAAAAGCCCACTGGGATATCATTCTACTTTAACTGCTATGGTTGTATCCTATGGAATACTGGGATTTATAGTTCAGGGAGAATTCAGCTCTAGTGCCTTGGTTCACTAAACTACAAATGCCAGGACTCCATAGGATACAGCCATGGCAGTTAAAGTGGAATTATAGTTCAGTGGGCCCTTGGTATCTGCTGGGATTTAGTTTCAGGACACACATCCCACCCCCTATGGGCATCCAAAATCTGTAGGTGCTTATGTTCCATATATATATGTACACACACACACACACACACACACACAATAGCATAGCAAAATGGTGTCCATTATGTAAGATGGCAAAATCAAGGTTTCCTGGTTGGAATGTATATTTCTTTGTATATTTTCAAGCTGTGGATGGTTGAATCTGTGAATATATATATATATGGATACAGATGGCCAAGTGTACTATTCATGGGTTGTGTGACAGGGCCATGGATGGATGGATGGCTATTTGCTGATGAAAGAGGTGCGCCAACTTTCAACTGTTGGTTCCCTTTCCCCAGTCTTTGCCTCCGCAGATCCCTCGTTGTTGATTTCAACAGGCTTTGGATCCAATTCACTTGGTTGGCCTCCTATTCCCTCCCTCCCCACAGGCACAAAATTGCTCTGAACATTGTGTCTATCGCATTCTTGGGAACAATGATTGAGATTATTGGACGCCACGCTGGAAACTCGGAGGAGCGCTCTGGGCCCCAGAATTGCAGCCGTTATCATGAGACCCAGCGACAGGTGTGGGATTGCGCTGGACCGCTTCCTCCCACGAAGCACTGAAAGATTTGACAGGTTTTTGGGAAGATAGGGCCGTAGTGTGCAGAAAGGAGCCCGCAATTCTTTCCAAGGAATCTCACAGATAGTTGGGAGTGAGGTGGCTGAGTCATGCTTTTGGGAAAGGATTGTGTTTTTTTACCCTCGATGCAGGGTGTTGCCATGATATTAATCATTATTATGAGCAAAGAAAGAAAGAAAGAAGGAAAGAAGAAGAACAATTGTTGGCTGCAGAATTGACCTTCTCTGTCCTGTTTTTCTGTCCTGATAGCTGTCGAAATTCACTGTCTTTTTGGCATTATTGTCTTGTCTTTTATTTATTTATAATTTTTTGACAAAAGTAACAATAATCTCTTTTTTTTTCTCCTTCTCCTTCTTCTCCTCTTGTAGGCTAGGTCCCACTGATGCAATGGTTCTCCTTTAGACTGCATCTACACTGCAGAATTAATTCAGTTTGACACCGCTTTAACTGCCATGGCTCAATGCTATGGATTTGTAGTTTTTGAGAAATTTAGCCTTCTGTGTCAAAGAGCTCTGGTGCCACAACAAGCTATCAATCCCAGGATTCCATAGGATGGAGCCATGACAGTAAAAGAGGTATCAAACTGCACTAATTCTGTAATGTAGATGCGTCCTAAGTCAGAGAATGGTTAGAGATTGTGGAATTCCACTTATGCAACCATGAAGTAAATGCATCTATATGACAAGTGTGTGACACCGAGAGCATTGTGTTCCTAATGTTCATTGGAAATCTAGATTTGAACAATATGGAAGGTGACAGAACAAACTGGAATAGCTAGCTGGGTTCCAACTCTTGTTTTTCCATGTCTCAATTCAAAATTCCACCCATTTACACTCCATTGACCTTTGAGGTTGTTGCGAATTAAAGCTTTGAAGGACGAAGTCTGGCCAGTTAAAATGACATTGCTTTGGGAAAAGGTGATGCTCAACAAAATCCAAATCTATTAAAATCATTAGAACATTTACTCTATTTGATGGGATCCACTGTCATCATTACAAATGGGGAAGGAAGCCCACTCCAAATTAAATGTGTGACTATTCTATTTTTCAAAAAGCTGGATGTAAAAGAAAAGTCATTCTTATTCTCTCCTAAATAGGAAAGATTTTAAAAATATATATATATAACCTTTGAAGTCTAAATATAGACATCCAGTGGAAAGCTACATTGCAATGTGAAGAAAATGGCCAAAGTATTCATATAATGGGAATAGCAAAAACCTTTTCTCCAGGTCTGGTCTGGAAACGTGTCGTAATTTAACAAGGCTTTTTTTTTTTTTTGCAGTGGAAAAGTTCTCAGCCACCACAGACATTTTAGTACCTTTGGAACAGATGTTTCAAAAATATAGAAGGAAACAGATTACTGTAAAAACGACAGAAAACAAAAACCAAAAACGTTTGCCTTGACGCTCTCCAAAAGTCTCCAAGAATAGCAGAGGCAAAGTGCATGGCTTCCGTGCCGCCTGCCCTCTTGCCCTCCTTGCGTCCAGTTTTTAATTTTTTAAAATCCTTTCCTCTTCCTCCATAGGAATCTTGTACAGTTATTTGTTACCCACCAGGGATGAAGAGGGCAATTTTGTACACTTGGGAGTATCTTTTCTACCCAGAAAGTTCTAGGGCCAAGTGAGCTCAGAGATTAAATTTCCTTTCTCTTCTCCAGAGCATCGTATTTCCAACACAGGGCCATCTTTGCTGGCCAGGTCAGGATGGAGGAAGATGGATGGATTGATGGATGGATGGATAGATGGATGGATGGATAGATGGATGGATGGATAGATGGATGGATGGGTGGGTGGATGGATGGATGGATGGATGGATGGATGGATAGATGGATGGATGGGTAGATGGATGGATGGCTGCTGTCCTCGGCACTCTTTCCATTGCATGTGGCTTAGGAAGAAAGGATTGCCTTAGTTGGGAGCCCTTGAACTACTCCTCCAAAGAATGTCCCTCTCTAAGTGGTGACAGACATCTTTCGGACCTTTCCTCCCAAAATCCCATGGGAGATTTGCTTTGAAATGCTCAGCACGATCTGGCATACAGAGTTTGTGTCACCTTGGTATTCGTTGACATCTCTTCTAACAAAGAGTTGCATCTAATACCGAGAGGATCATGGGCAACTGTTGTGGCCCAATTTCAGTCCTCAGATGGCATTGTCATTTCTAACACGTCTATCTACTGGAGGGATGGAAAGAATATTCAAAAGCCATCAAAAGACAGATGTTTCAAGAGTAGGGAGAATAAACTGGACTGAAACTTCACAGTTCAGGACTTATTCTGCCCAAAATGCCATTGGCCCTCTGTATCCACGGATTCTGCATCCATGGATTCAACCATCCATGGTTTGAAAATATCCCCCCCCCCAAAAAATTCCAAAAAGTAAACCTTGATTTTGTTGTTTTATATAAGGGAAACCATTTTACGATGCCACCATATTTAAAAAAAATGTTTTTTTTTTTTTAAATCTTTCCTATTTAGGAGAGAATCAGAATGACTTTTCTTTTGCATCTAACTTTAAAAAAATAGAATAGTCACACACTTAATTTGGAGTAGGCTTCCTTCCCCATTTGTAATGATGGAAGTTTGTTTGTTTGTTTGTTTGTTATCTACCTTCTTGTGGATCTGGACCCACGGCAGGATGAGAGATCTCCAGGACCCCCTGTCCTTTACTGCTCTGCCCAGCTCCTAAAAACTCATATTCGTGGTCTCTTTAATAAAATCCATCCATCTAGCCTGTGGCCTTCATTCCTCTCTTCCTCCTTCCCTCCACCTTCCCCAGCATTATTGCCTTTATCGATGCGTCCAAAGTATGACAGTCTAAGTCTTGTCGTCTTGGCTTCTGGGGATATAATCTGCTCTGAGACCCCTTTGTTTGTCCTTTTGGCTGTCCATGGGATCCTCAGCACTAGTTAAAAGAGGCAAATTACGTGGATAAGGGAAAGCACATGCTATGACAAACAAGTCTTTCACCACTTGTGGGATCGACGGTCTTAAATGCATGCTAACTCTACCATTTAGTAGGATGCTAAGGGCTGGTCATTCTGCTGAGGAGAAACAGGGATTCAACCCAAATACCTGTGCTGACCTAGTATTTTGAGGAGAGTTTAATGGTGTCATGGAATCGAATTTGTTACACAAAATGATTTTGCTGAATGTTAAGCATGCTTATTCGGGAATGATTCCTATTGCCCAGAGTGGAAACAGTTGTTTGGAGCGAGTTGTTTAGCGTTTGCTCTGGAAGAGAAAAAATGTGTGTGGAATGTGGCAAAAGAGCTTTCAAACCACCTGCTCCCCTCTAAAAATGTTACATCTGTCTTCACCTTATATAAGAGAAATTTGATGCTTTGATGTTGCGAGGCCCTGGCTGCCTATCCAAGTTATTTTTAAATTTTTTCCATTAAAAAGGCAGTTTTAAATGATGCAAAAATGTCAGGAGAGGGCAAATCTCAACGCATTAAGGAGTAAGCATTTTTATATGTCTCAGCAGTACATCAGATGCCTCCAGTCGAAAACATGTTCAAGGTTTCTGTGGCAAATACCAGAAAATTTCTTTCTTTCTTTCTTTCTTTCTTTCTTTCTTTCTTTCTTTCTCTCTCTTGAGAAAACTTTTTAAAGGCATGGTATTTTTTGCTGTTATCCTAGAGTTGTCTTCTTGGATCTGTCTAACTCTGGTAGTCAGTGGGGAGGCAACCTGAAAGTAAAGGCTAAGATGTATTTATAGGAACAAAATAATTCCACTTTTTGTGTGTGTGTTTTTGGCTAGACAGGCTCTTTTTCATTTAGTAAGCTCATATTCAGCTCTAAAAATTCATTATACAGGTCCATAAACAATTTATTGGGAAGCCAGAAGGTCTTACCATTATCAAGAGGTATATATATATATATATATATATATATATACATATACATACATATATACACCCAGAGCAGGTGGCTGATGAAATGGCAAAGGAATACTTATCTACAATGGTGAAGAGTGAGGGCTGTGCTTACTCAAAACACTTAACTGAGAAAGCATAGAATCTAGAAGGGTCCATGAGGGTCATCCAGTCCAACCCCATTTGCCATGCAGGAAGATGCAACTAAGTTCTTCCTAATATTTAGGTGGAATCTCTTTTCTTGTTAATCTGAATCGTTTGGTTCATGTTCTTGTCTCTGGAGCAGCAGGGGGAAAAAATCTTGCTCCATCTTCCATATGTGACATCCCTTCAAATATTTAAAGATGGCTATGATGTCGCCTCAAAGTCTTCTCTTCTCCAAGTTGAACATCTCCATCTCCCAAAGTCCTTCCTCATAAAGATGTGGTTTCCATGCCTTTGGTCATCTTGGTTACCCTCTTTTGGACATGTTCCAGCTTGTCAATATCTTTCTTGAACCATTATGTAGAGAGATCTTGGAGCACCTTTGAGACTCATTGAAAGAAAGAGGTTGGCAGCATGAGCTTTCCTAGACTTTGGTCTACTTCTTCAGATGCATTTACTGGAGTGAAAGTAGAGTAGATTTGGTGGAGTGAAGCAGACTTAAGTCTACGAAAGCTCCTGCTGCCAACTTTTTTCTTTCGCTTAGCCTCAAAGGCGCTACAAGATATCTCTCTAGATACTGATTCCGCAGACTAACATGGCTATACCTTTGATTTCTTGAACCATAATGCCCAGAAGTGGATTGGGCTGACTGTATTTTCAATAACAATGCAGAAGCATAAAGAAATGAAATGCAGGTTAGCGAACATTTGTCTTCCAGTTGTGTTTGTGTTGAGGAACCTGTCCTCCTTGCCTAATTCAATCCCATTTCTCTGCCACATTTGGCCAACAATTATACGAAATCCAATTCCTAGCCATGATGTGTGACTCTAGAGAGAAATTAGCCCTGACAGGCATAGCCAGGACAGAAAGCCTTGCAACAACAGCCGGGTGATTTGTCTAGTTAACAAATATTATTTTAGAAGATGGTTATCTTCCTAATGGCTTTGGATCACCCAACAGACTGAGCTTGGATTATACCTCCCCCGGCTCTCTTTGGATTTCGGTGTCAGCGTTTGAACTAAGGACTGTGCGAAATGGAGAATTTGCCCTGAAAATTGTCTCTTTCCCCTCGAAGTGAACTGCCACCCCTCCAACTTCAAAAAATTTGGAAAAAGTAGGAAAGGAGTGGGGAAGAAGTTGGTGGGTGGGTTGGAGGAAGAGCACTTTGCAACCATGACTTTCTGAATGATTTATCTTTCTCCAGTTCCTCTGCCCACAAAGAAATGCAGTTAGGGGAAATATTCACAAGAAAGTAAAGAACAGAGAGAGAAAGGGAGACATTTCAAAGGATTAAAAATCCCATGCATGCAACTCTGATGAATGGGATGATTCCTGGAGACATTAACCAGAGCAAGGGCAGTAATGGAAGAGAAAATGGAGCCAAAGTGGGGTTCCCCCTCCCTGATTTATGGGGCTGAAAGGGAGGCAGGCAGGCAGGCACCGGGTGGCACAGGATGTCAACACTCCTTGGTCGGTGCATTTGGGTGGATACACACATTCCTTCTCTCACACATACACATACACACACACACTGGCCCTTTGTAGGTAGAGATCTCCTTCAATTCCCTCCTCCTTAAAGATGATGCTCCCAGCCCACCCATTCTCTATCCAAAAGGAAATAGCTTGCATACAGAATTATCGAATCCTAGAGTTGGAAGAGACCCCAAGGGGCCATCCAATCCAACCTCCTTTCTGCCATGCAGGAATACATAGGATAGGAGAGCATAAAGAGACCCCCAAGGGGCCATCCAATTCAGCCCCCTTCTGCCATGAAGGGATACATAGGATCCTAGAATTGGAAGAGACCCCAAGGGGCCATCCAGCTCAACCCCCTTTTGCCATGCAGGAATACATAGGATCAGAGAGCTTAAAGAGACGCCAAGGGTCGTCCAGTCCAACCCCTTTCTGCCCTGCAGGAATATCTAGACTCCTAGAGTCAGAAGAGACCCCAAGGGCCATCCAGTGCAGCCCCTTTCTGCCATGCAAGAATATATAGAATCATAGAATTGGAAGAGAACTCAAGGGGCCATCCAGTCCAACCTCTTTCTGCCATGCAGGAATACATAGGACCCTAGAATTGGAAGAGACCCCAAGGGTCATCCAGTCCAAACCTTTACTGCCATGCAGAAATACATAGAATCTGAGAGTTGGAAGAGACCCCAAGGCCCTAACCCTAAATCAAAGAGACCCCAAGGGTCATCTAGTCCAATTCCTTTCTGCTCTGCAGGAATATATAGACTCCTAGAGTCAGAAGATACCCCAAGGGCCATCCAGGGCAGCCCCCCTTCTGCCATGCAGGAAGACACAATCAAAGCACCCTTGATTGGAAACCTCCAAAGAGGGAGACTCCACCACCCTTCGAGGCAACGTCTTTGACTGTTGAAAAGCTCTTACCATCGGGATGTTCTTCCTAATGTTGAGGTGGAATCTCTTTTCCTGTAGTTTGAATCCATTGCTCTTTGTCCTATTCTCTGGAACAGCAGAAAACAAGCTTGCTCCCTCCTCAATATATGAGATCCCTTCAAATATTTAAAGAGGTCTATCATATCCCCTCTTAACCTTCTCTTCTCCAGGCTAAACATACCCAGCTCCCTATGATACTCCTCATGGAGCTTTATGGTTCCCAGATCATATACCTCTCAGTTGTTGTTGTTGTTGTGTGTCCTCAACTCACTTCTGACTTATGGTGAACTCCCCTCCAATACCACATTTCAAATGATCTGTTTTTCTTCCCTAGTTTTCTTCAGTGTCCAACTTTCACCCCATACATAAAAATCAGAGCTATTATGGCACAGAGGACTCTGACGTTAGCATTCAATGGACTTGGGCATCTTGTCTGGTTCCTTCGTAGCTGCTCTTCCAAGTCCTAGCTTTCGTCTGAATTCTTGACTACAGTCTCCATCTTGATTAATTGGTGAATGATTAAAAATAGACTTTGACATATAGTTTCAAACATGGCTTACTTAGCATGATGGCCTTTGGATTCATTGCGGAGCTCCAAGATGGTCTTCTTTCAGACCAAGCCATTCTGAAATATGATTTCTCTGGAGAAATAACATGGCATAGATGGAAACCTCATGGGAACGAAGCCATTCTGCCATGATTTAAGGGGGAAATCACATTTGGGACTTCACAAATTTGACAGTGGTCCCTTCTGCTAGATTAGAGAATATTCTCCTCTTCCACAAATGGCTTCCCAATCTACGATTGTCATCGTTGGGAACGTTCCCTTTTAAGCGAAATCTTCATAAGCCGCCAGATGATTAACAGTGTTTGCTGTAATGTAGACAAGCCGGGCTGCCTCTGGAGAAATCGACATTGTTTTTGCTACTGAAATTTCCAGTAAAGCTTGGATCAGGATTTGAAACAGTGTCAAATGATGTATTTTGTAGCTTTAAATTAAAATCAAACCTGCCAGACATTTCTTGATTGAAAATGTTACTAGCTGAAATGATTTCGAGGGGATTTCTCCCCCTTCTTTCATCAAAGTTTCTGCCAAAAAGACTGTCCTTCTCTCCCCCCTTTTTCCTTCTTGCCCATATGAATTCAGGAAAGCTAGTATTTGTCTTCCAACTGCTGCCTATGTTAGAGAAGCACTTTGAAAACGGGGCTTTGCCATCATTGTTCCAGAAATTAATTTGACAATTTTATTAGGAGAGGGGTGAAACCACAAATGAAGTGAAAAGAAGAAGCCTTCTTTGGTTAAGTTTTTTTCAAAGGTCAACATGGCTCACCTTATTTTTATGATTTTTGAGGAAACAAAACAAGGATCGCAAATAGGGAATGACACAAACACACACATATATATGACACACATATTCATTCCCTATTTGCAAACTTGGTGATAGATAGATAGATAGATAGATAGATGTTTTATGTGTGTGTGTGTGGGATGAACGTATGGCTGTCCATTCCCTGTTTGCCAATCTGGTTTTATGTATATATATATATATATATATATGTGTGTGTGTGTGTGTGTGTGTGTGTTTATATATATATCTTTTAAATATATATGGAGAACCAGTGTGGTGTAATGGTTTGAGTGCTGAATTACAACTCTGGAGACCAGGCTTGCCTTAGGATCACCATCAGCTGGAAAAGACTCAAAGGCACACAATAACAACAAATACACACACACACATCCACACACCCCAGATTGTTGGTTTTGAGTTTTTGTCCCAAATTATTACCTTGGTTGGCAGCCATAAGAGAGACCTCTCAGCTATCAGATGCAACAATTCAACCCATGTCTGCCTTCCAATGACTGATCCCCAAACAAAGCCCGCTAAATGCAAGATTTGTAGGGTAGGGGAAAAAATGTCTGCTGTGACAAACAGATGTCTTTCACCACTTGGAATAGGGAAGCAACTTTGCAAAAAGAAATGCGATAAACATGATCCACCAAGATCAAGATCAATACTAGCACAAGGAGCTAGTCCAATCCCCCGCCATGCAGCAATACAAAACTAATGCACCCCTAAAAGATAACCATTCAGCCTTTATTTAAAGGCCTCCGAAGAAGGTCTTAGAGAGCCAGAAAAGTGTTGGTTTGTAGGGGAAAGTGAAGGAAAAAATGGTGGATATGGTGTGGCGTATGTGTGCATCTTCCCGATGGAGTTAGGGGTGGTTCTGTAAAGTGTCATTGCATAATTGTTCAATTATGGCTTCCCAATATATTTTTGTTTTTACTCACCAATTGCGGAGCAGGAGGCAGAGAAAACGTAGTTGTATAAATGGTATTGTCATATTTCAAATGAGAGAAAGCTAACACAGGAACTAATACAATGAAGTGCACATTCAGTGATTGTGTAAGAAATTGCATTGCCCTTCCACTACCTTTCTAAGTACCAGAGAAATAGTTTTCCAGTGGAGCATCCTGAAACAACTACTGACTTGTGTGATAAACCTCTTAGTAAACCTAATTTGTGCTACAAACTGGAATGTACTTAAATCTTTTCTGTAAGTTTGATCAAGGAAAAGCAAAGTGGGTTTGGATGTCTGCTTTATATCCCAGACCTCGGACTGTTTCTCCTGCGCAATCCATGATGTTTTTAATGCTGGAGCACTTGGTGAACAATGCATTTTAATCACACAGCTCCCTCCAAATCTTCTCTGTTTCGCTGTGTGTTTACATGTATTCACTTTTAAAATTACCTTTATCATTTTGTGGCAAAAGATCTATAGTAAATCCCTTGATAGCCACCAGGCACACACATATTCCCTCCCTTTGCCTGAATGAAGCCTTTGTGAAAGTGTTGAAATGGGAGTGAATTAATAAAGCCACCATCTGTTGAAATTGTAGTTCATCTTCCTTAGTCAGAAAGTGCTGGCAGACTCAGGGGAAAGGGAGATGACTTTGTACCTGTTACCAAGTGGGAAAAGAAAAAAGAAAATACAAATAAAAGCTTTTGAGATGACTCCAAACTCTCTAAATGTGTTGTCTTTTGCACCGGAGGGTCAACGAAGGGGTAGGCGGCTAGACATATTCGTGCCTCTGAAGTCCTCTTGCTCCACAATTTTACAACCAAACCACCGTGTTTAGTGTTGTAGATCAGGCTTACAGATGACTATTAAGAAGACATAAAACAATAACCGCAGAAGGGATACATAAAGCAGATGATAAAGATACTGAAATTGTTACGGGGTTTACCAAAGTGGAGAATGTAGTTGAGAAAGCTGGGAAAACCCACTTTGAATCCCATTGCGGAAGAAAGGTGGGATATAATTCCTTGAAATAAATAATGAAGTAATGAAACCAGGGCCTGAATCCTGTTGGAGAGTTTCCGCTTCATCAATGGACTTAAGTCTGGGAGAATTGGTCAGTTCTATGAAGTCCGTATCCAGTAAAGGGCTGCTGTTCTGTTCCTACCTAGAGGAGCTAGCCTAGTGACCGAAGTGCATTGGGAGTGATGCACAAGAGGACCAACGTGCATTAATACCGTTGTGCATTTGGACTCTTGCAAGGGAGCTCCAATGTTCATTGGTGGAGTCAAACACGCAATTGTCTGCTCTTGTCGATATCCCGTTTTGCATCTTTGCAGACACAGAAATACAAAATACAGAATCATAGAGTTGGAAGAGACCACAAAGGAACTGAGAATGGATTTGTAGGTTGCCTGGACTGCTCAGATGGAAAGGGGTTAAGGGTCAGTTGTGGTTTAACTAACTTGGGAAGCTCTGCAGTTCACCCTTTGGAGGAGAAGGAGGTGCTGGAGTTTTAAGGTTATATAAGCAAAGTCACCGGAGGAATGTGAGGAATGTACACACAGAGGGTGTGCCTTTCGGAAAGTCAAGTGTAAAAAGTGGCTGGAGGGAACCGGAGAAGAAGCCATGTGGCTGGACCTCTGCAGGTTGGGAGATCTAAAAGGCACACTTTTGCCCCATGCACGGGTGGCCATAAACAAGTCCAAGGGAGAGATAGGTTCAAAAGGGACTGGAGAAATGGGAGTTGTATACACTTGTGTAGAATCAGAGACATAGCTGCCAGGAAGGATTCCAGGAAAGAAGGGAATGGTCGTAGCTGATGGGTACAAATATGGCACTGCTCCCTGGTATATTGAGGGAAACCTTGCTGGTCCCCCATATGAGATAACTTAGGAAGCACTGTGCAACATCCTCCCTCTGTGAAATATCAACATTATTCCCTTCATTGTGTACCTGCTTATGTGCAAAATGCATACATTGCAATACACAATGCACAACTGCAACGTTCAACACACCATATGCCACAACCGTGTGCAAAAACAAGGCACAGAGAAACCGACGGAACAGCAACACGAGTGAATGGCATGTTGCCGTTATGCACTGAACAAAGCACAATCTATGATGCGTGATCCACCCCGCACAATATACAATGCAGAGCTGCAACATGCAATATGCAATTTCAAAGTGGGGGGAAAACTAAACATGGCACAGAGGAACCTGCTGTCTGCACAACTCTGGCTCTGCTACAATCAGCAGAATATGTCTACTGGTCAGTGGTGACATTTTGGCCCTGCATGGGTAATGTGACAAGTGTGTGTGTGAGTGTGTATGTGTGTGCACCTTCAAGTCACTGATTGACTTTGGTGACCCTATGAATTTCCTAGGGTTTTCTTGGGCAAGGAATCCTCCAAAGTGGTTTTGCCAGATCCTTCGTCTGAAATATAGCTTACAGCGGCTGGTGTTCATTGGTGGTCTCCTACCCATGTAATAACCAGGGCTGACCCTTCTTAGCTTCCAAGATCAGATGGGATCTGGTGCCTTTAGAGTGGCTTACACATTCTTATATCCTTAAATTAATGGCTGACATCATGTGCAACACATCCATGACAAAGTGGTTCATGCACCATCATGTTAATGGAAGAACATCATGGAAGAACCATGGAGGAACATGGTAGCAATAAGGGTTTGGTCACGGTGGCTGGTGGTTTCCCACGTAAGTAGGATGTTTGGTGGCTCTCTGTCTTCACTTCTCCTTATTTATTCCATTTTTTCTGGTAGCAAATGAAAACGACTTTTCCCCACCTCACCCCCGAGATGTTTGTATGTAGATCATTTTGTGCACAGCTATTTACAGCAACATTGTTATCTAGGACAGGAAATATTTTCTTTCAATTTAAAGAGGAAAGCAGAGAGAGGGTGCTGAAAAGACATTTAGGTTTTTGTGCCTCTAAACATGCTAAAAATAAATTGGAAACAAAAGAGGTTATCTGCGGTTTTCTCCTCACTCCCCCACTTTTCACTCAGACATGTGTACTCATAAAACTTAATGGAGTGGAATGGTTTGCAAGAGCAGGAGCATTTCTTAAAATATAACTTTCTGCAGCAGCTCTTCTCTGCATATGTGAGCAATTTTAATAACATGGGAACAAAAATTATAATAATAAGGATACAAAGAAAAACTAGCAGGATTGCTAATTCGTAGAAGGTTTGAAGTTGATCATAGGTACTGGGCAGATGGATTGGGCTCTGTGTAAGGCAAATAAATAAATCAGCACCATCTTTGTAATGAATAGCTTGGCTTGGCATCTGCGGTTACCGTACACCTTCTCCTCCCCCCCCCCCCCCCCCGTGCGTTGCAAATTCAGAGCCTTTCACCAATAATGCTTGAACGGGTCTGAGTTTATATTGTTTGCCCTTGAGTTAGAACAGAGGACCACCTGGGCGAAAGTGATGTGAAATGTTATGCGTGGCTTTGTAATGGAGACTACCAGAGGACCAAGTCTGCAAATATTTTACTGAGCAGCTCATATATTAAGCAAAGCGCGCAGAAAAGTAAAATGATAAATGGTGATGTCATCCTTTTTCGAACTGGTGTCCAGGTGGTGAAAAGGCTGAGAATCAGGAGTGGGGAATGTGTGCGTATGTGTGTATGGAGGGTTGAGGGGTAGTAGCTTTCTTTTAGGTCAAATCCGGAGGGACAACCATGTTAGCCTGGAATATCAGGATGCAACGGGAGCTCGCAGCCCCTTTGAGACTAATTGTGCAAAAGAAGTTGGTAGCATAAACTTTTGAAGACTAGGTCTCCCTCCTTGGATGCATGCTTTCTGCATCTGAGGAAGTAGACCAAGAGGCAAAACACAGCACCCCAAAGGAGCGGCTCTGTGCCTCCCATTTGCTCGCTGGATTGGAGCTGCAGCAACCACATGCCGTGGCCCTCATCTGGCATTTTTTTTTACCCCCAAAAGAAGCAGCAAAATGCTATTCCTTTTAGGAACGGAAAAAAAAACTGCCCTTGCTGCAGTGGCGGCACGTTTTGGCACTCCTTTTTGTGTTCAGCGTGTAGTTGCCGTGCTGCCGGAGTGGTGCAACACTGTCTGCTGTGTGGTTGGGCGTGCGGCATGACGGCGTCATTGGGGTGGCCAGCGTGCGGTCACCATGCCCTGACTCCACCCCAGGCCTTCCTTTTGACCGGTCTCTATAGCCCCCAAGTCTACAAAAGTCTATGCTACAACTTCTTTTTCACAGTTAGTCTCAAAGGTGCTGCAAGATCCCTTTGTACAGTTCCTTTTAGGTTATACAGTTGGCCCTCCCCATTTGCGGCTTTGACTTTTGTGGATTTGATTATTTGCAATTTTGATTAGTATGTTCTCTCTAGGAATATCTGGGTCCTGCAGCACAACTCTGCCAGAAGTTGACCATAGAGTTTTACTTGGAGGACCTAGAAGTTAGGAGAAAAAAACACTTCTCTGGGCATTTGTAGGTCCTCCGGGATGATTCTATGATCAACCTCTGCCAGAAGTTGCCCATAGAGTTGTGCTAGAGAACCTAGAAATCCTTTCTTTCTTTCTTTCTTTCTTTCTTTCTTTCTTTCTTTCTTTCTTTCTTTCTTTCTCTTCCCCCTTCTACTTTCCCCTTCCCTTTCTTCCCTTAGCAAACGCAAGGGGCTCCACCCTGAACCAGATGTTGGGAGTCTATAGTTTAGTGTTTTTGGAAAAGCGCCCAGACTTTTACCTATCTTTTCAGCTATTTACGTGGCTTTTATTTCTCCAGCTGCGCTCGCCTTGATCCTGCCCAGTCCACAGACCTGTTAAATGGGGACTCATTAGCGTTAAGGAGTTACAGTCATTACAGCAAGAACCAAGGCCTGAATGGGAATCCTTGGGGGGAGAGGGGACTTTGCTTGATGAACCAAAGGATCAGGCTTCGTGAGGAGTGTGAAGAAATCTGCCACAGATTATGATAACCAGCGTTCAGTCAGTTGGAGGAAGAAAAGGGATTGTAGGGCCTTTCCCTCTTTCTTTCCAAGACTTTTGCAGAGAAGGAGGATGCAGCTGTTGCCCCATATGGAGGGTTTCTCTCTCTCTCTGTCTGCCTGGGAATGATGGCCTTTGTTCCTAACAGACTAAACTTCCCCCATATTCTTTGGCTACAGCACTACTTTTTTGGGGTTTTTTGGCCTCTTCAGCTCCCCTCCTTACCTGGGCTGCATCCACACTGCAGAAATAGTCCTGTTTGACACCACTTTAACTGCCATGGCTCAATGCTATGCAATGCTGGGAACTGTAGTTTGCTGCGGCGGAAGAGCAGAACAGGTCTTTTGTGAAAGTAATGGGTCTGGTCCTCTCAAGGCCAAACTGTTTCCAAAATACTTTGGATCACATCAGGGACACAATGCATTGCTGTTAAGATCCAGAATAAATGTGGGAGAAGCACTGTTGGTTTGCTTTTAAATAGAGATAAGGGTATGCGTGTCCACATGTGTGTATTATCTAAATATATTTTATATTGTATATTTTTTCTGATGCTTTTGTATGGTTTTTAATCTGTACTGTTTTTAATGATTAATAAGCCGATAGTAATAATAATAATAATAATAAATGGGGGAAAGGACACTGTCCTAAAATGCAATGTTGCTGCTGAACAATCTTGGAAAGCAAAGAACAGAGACCAATAATAATAATAATAATAATAATAATAATAATAATAATAATAAATGGTCTCTGTTTCTTGCTTTCCAAGATTGTTCAGTAGAAACATTACATTTTGGGAAAGTGTCCTTTCCCTCTTCATTCTGGAGTTGCAGAATCCATTCAGGTGTGTATTATCTAAATATATTTTATATTGTCTATTTTTCTGATGCTTTTGTACTGTTTTTAATCTGTACTGTTTTTAATAATTTATAAGCCAATAATAATAATAATAATAATAATAATAATAAAAAATATGGGAAAGGACACTCTCCTAAAATGTAATGTTGCTACTGAACAATCTTGGAAAGCAAAGAACAGAGTCCTCTTTTGATAATATTGATAATAATAATAATAATAATAATAATCAAAAGTGGCCTCTGTTTTTTCTTTCCAAGACTGTTCAGTAGAAATATTACATTTTGGGAAAGTGTCCTTTCCTCCTTCATTCTGGAGTTGCAGAATCCGTTCAGGTCCATTTCGTTCCTGATGAGATTTTTGTACATTTTTCGCTGGATGCATCTCCATGCCCCCATCTCTCAAAACCCTCTCATATGTGTGTGTTTTCCCCACTGATCCCCCTTTTTCCCCCTCTCTCTCTCCCCAGAATATAAAATGAACTCATCCAGGGTGTAAATCACTCAAGGAACAACCTGCTCCGTCCGTGCTTTATTGTAAGTGGCCCAATAATAGAATTGGGCTTTGTCCTTTTAATTATTTCAAGAACTGGCAGCCCCCCTCGCTTGGTAGTAAATGTGTCATGAAATTACTGTAAAGTTGCATGAATTCTGGCTGTAAATCTTACTCACCTCGACGAAATCTCATTCTTTAATTCGCTGGGGTATAAAGTCCCACTTACAATACTTTGGAGTTCATTTCATCATAATTAAATGACTTCAGAGGGCAATAATTCCTAGGAACGCTGGCTTTGATGTGACACCATGCCACTAGTATGTGGGCCCAGCAACCTTCCTCCGCCTTCGGCCGCAGCCGTGGTCAACACCAGGCCTGCCCCTTTGGTAGGCATGTGCTCTTGTTACATGCAACATCTGGGCCACAGATGTGGCTGACAGGAGTACATGACATCTTTCTAAATTGCATTACAGTCGCTTGAAACTATTTTGCAAGATAGCTTAAGGGGGAGAGGGAGAAAGCAAGGTCCCCCTCCTTGGCCTCCGCCTCGAAGAGGGTTGGTCCTTTTGTTAGCCTTGGCTTTTGTTTCCAGGGACCCCTTTTTGTGCTGCGCAATTATAGCGCAATGAGTCCGCTTTAACCACCATGGCAACATCTGGTGGAATCTGGAGAGTCATAGTTTAGGAAGGAGTACAGTTGGCCCTCCACATTTGCGGCCTTGACTTTTTCAGATTTGATTATTTGTGGATTTGATTCTCTCTAGGAATCACTAGGTCCTCCAATGCAACTCTGTTGGAAGTTGACCATAGAGTTGCGCTGGAGAAACTACAGATTCCTAGAGAAAACACTTTCCTCACCATTTGTAGGTCCTTCAACATGATTCTATGGTCAACCTCTAGCAGATATTGACCATAGAGTTGCACTGGAGCAACTACAGATTCCTGGAGAAAACACTTCTCTCACCATTTGCAGGTCCTTCAGCGTGATTCTATGGTCGACTTCTGGCAGATATTGACCATAGAGTTGCACTGGAGGACACAGAGGTTGCTAGAGAGGTGTTCTCTCAGGTTAAAAATAATATCGTTTTTGTATTTGCAATTATTCCACATTCATGGGGGTCTGGGTCCCATAACCCCAGAATGAGACAGGGACCACTGTATTTTGAATTTTCAGCCCCCGAGCTCGAAGGTCTTATTGTAAGCCACCTTGGATCCCATTTGAGGAGGAAGGTGGGATACAAGTGCAATAAACAAATCAATAAAGAGCAAGTCACAGATTTGGTAAACAGTGTTTAAAAAGAAACTTGATAGTAATAACTGAATTAGTAAAAAAACAAACAAAACAAAAGTAACTCAGCATTAATAGCAAAACAAAAATGACTTTGTTAGAAGAAACAGAACTTGGAAGTAACAAGTTTCAAGAGACTATGGTTGTACCTTCAAGTTTACTTTCAAATTTTGCTAATTGTACCAAGTTACTATTTATGCCATTCCAAATTCTTTTATATGGATGAAGTTGTGCTACTTCCAAAAATTCTGTTACTTGCACCAAAAGTTGCTTTTTAAATAAGCAGGGAGCAACACTGTTGTATTTCAAAAGCAACATAGTAAATGGGAGTTAAGCTACTTTACTGATGTGTTGTAACATGCAATGTCTTGTAATTACTTTAAAAGGTTATTTTTTTTATTAATGGCATTTGAAGGCATTTTCAGAGGCATTTTGACAAGATGTTTTTAAAAATTTATGCCATTCTTCTACCAGTCTGAAGGTAGCCACTTTTGAAAAAGTAATGGCAAATGTGAATAAGGAATCCAGTGAGTTATGATTCCCTCAACAAGAAGAAAGACAAAGAAGTTAGTTTTGCTGACCTTAATGACCAACATAATGAGAATGATTATGCTTATAAAGTAATTTTCCACGTTTTCCAAGGCGGTGGCCTTGGTGGCTGGTGAATTATGGGTGTTATAGTTTGAGAAAGTAACTTTTCCAAGCTCTGTTGCACATGTTGTTTGACTGTTTTAACTTGTAATGTTGTTTTAATTTGCTGTACGCTGCCTCGATTGCGCTGCAGAGAGGCGGCATAAAAATAAAAATTATTATTATTATTATTATTATTATTATTATTATTCCCATTGGTTAGTCCAAAAAAGAGTAGACTCCTTGACTCAATCAGCATGTACATAAACCCCATACTAGTTGGGATTAACAACAGGATTGTGTTGTGGTTGGTTGTGATCTCCATGCTATATTTGTACTCAGTTATCTCTTTCCCTCCAGCTCTCCAAAAATAAATCACTTTAAGTCAGTTTGTAGCACCTTTGGTCAGGCATATTTTATAAATAGTGATGCTCCCAAGCCAAGCCGTCTTATTTGTGTAGAAATTATCTTTATGGAGGGTCAGGGCCTTTCTTTCTCCTCCTGAAATCTTAGAAGACCCCCGGATCTTGCATCCCCCTCTAGACCTGAACTGGGGTCCATTTCAAAGCCAGGATTGTAGGTGGTAGGTCCACAAATCATTTTAGCAAATCACGGGAATCTATTTTGGATGTGACCTCTTGGCTGTGGCTTTGAAAACATAACCTGTGAAGATCTGAAAAGTCCTTCGGTCAACACCCTTTGGAAAAAGACAATTTATTAGCTTGCAGTAATAAACCTTTCTTTTGGTATCTGTGAAGGCAGGAATGAAAACAAAGGGAAATTTATGGCTGCATGCTTATTTATGGAGTCAGGGACACTTTCAGTCAAAGCTGGCCTCAAGAGGATGCTACAAATTGGGTTTTGTGTACAAGCCAGTTCATATCATAACTGCAGGGTAAGTGTACATGGGGAGGAAAACTATATACCCATGTATTTAAAGACAAGTACGTCATTGGCATACCCATTAGCTTCAAGGTTCTAGGTTTCCCTACTTCTAGGGTTCTAGGTCCATCATTAGGGTCATTTCATGAACTGGATCCTAATTTTCAGAGCACAAAGGCAGAACTACTAGGCTACTGCTGAAACTTTCATACCTCCAAAGATTTTCATCTTATAAGAAAGTTTTACAAAATACATTTTATGTCCTTAAAGGAAGGACAAATTCATTTTTGCATATGAAGAAGAGAGAAAACAGTTAGTTTTAATGATGTCCCAAGACTCCTTCTCCTTCTACATTTTATTTTATTGTGAAAGAGATTAACCTGGCTTTCTCTTTCTCTCTCTGTAAAAGGCACTTTAAAAAACCACAACAAAGCTATTTTTCAGTCCCTATCCAAATGTGTGGCTTCAACATTTCTGGAAATTCTAGGCATGTTGCAATACTGTCAAAACAAATGGAAATGATAAAAGTCATAGTCAAGTCAGATGAGAGCAAGTGGTTCTTTTAAAACACACCGGGAGAAACACATTAAGTCCTGGAACAACAACGATCCCCAAGAAATGTTTGGCTAGAAATCTTGGCCACACTTTAAAGCTGAGAATTTAGGAATAATGTTTGTGCGTCTTCCCTTATATATAATTTTTCAATGGTAAGCAGGTGCCTCCCTTCTCCTTGCTCTTCATTAATCAGTTGCCTCAGTACCATTTTCTGCATTCTACATGTTTTTACATATTCTTGCATAAAACAAAGTGTGTGTGTGTGTGCGTGTGTGTGAATCCACATCTTTGCCCTCCTTGCTAGAACTTACTCCTGTTCTTCCATAACTCATCTGGTTCGGTATAATAAAGACTAGAGATGGATGAGAATTTTTGGTCAGCTCACTTGTTGGCAAGAAGGAATCAAAATTCAGAGATATTAGTTAACTTAATTAAGATCACCTGCCTTTGGGAGCAATATGGGACCAAGGATGGCTTATAACATTGGTATATACAGGGAGCCCTCCACATTCACCGGGGTTAAGAAAGGGCATAGGATCCCTGTGAAAGTGAAAGATATACAAATAAAAGAAACTATTATTTTTTTTTACCTGGCAAAACACCTCTTTAGGAATCTCTAGGTCCTCCAGTGCATCTCTATGGCCAACATCCACCATAGAATCATGCTTAGAGAATGCTTAGAGAAGTGTTTTCTCTAGAAATCTTTTTGGATAATTTGTTTTAAACTGTTTTTAAATTTGATGTTGTTTAATAATTTTTTAAGGGTTGGGAGGGTCGGGGTTGAGGGTTGATTTGACTGTATTGTATTTTTTTTTATGTTGTAAGCCGCCCCGATTGCTATGCAGAGGGGTGGGGTATAAATTATTATTATTATTATTATTATTATTATTATTATTCTCTAGATCCTCAATTGAAACTCTATGGTCAACTTCCAGTAGAGTTGTGCTGGAGGACCTGGAAATTCCTAGAGAGAACATATTAGTAAAATCCATGAATAATCAAAGCTGCAAAAGTCAAAGACACAAATGTGGAGGGCTGACTATGTGTGTGTGTGTGTGTGTGTGTGTGTGTGTATGTGTGTGTGATTCCAGCTAAACTTTAGGAAGAATTTTCTTCACTGTAAGAGCTGTTTGAGAGTGAAATGAATTGCTCCAGATGGTGATGGACTCTTGGATGTAAATTCATGCTTCTTAGTCAATCTCAGAATGGAGGACAATTTAGAATTCCTCTTGACAGAAGGTTGAAGTGGAGGACATGTCCAGGAAAAGGAGGATGTCTGGTCACTGTGTCCAGGAGCTCTGGAGGACCCCGAAAAATCTGGGAAGAGGCTTCATCTCTGTGTAGGAATGCATCTGGAGGCTTCTGGGATGCATCCATGCTCTCCACCAGAGACGTCTTGAAGCGGTTTCATTTCATGCTGGTTTGTGTTTCTTCGCTCCCAGTAGGATCCTAAGCAGTAAAACAAAGAATTAACTTGTACTAATAAGGGCCAGAAGTAGAGAATTAAGTAGGCTGCTTGGTGTTTGGTTTCAGCACCTACTTCTGACACCAGCAGATGGTGTTAAAATGCATTTTAAGACAAATAAATAATATCTCAACTGTCCTTAAAACTATAAAGTGTCCTGGAAAGATAAACAGAGATGCATTTGTTAATTACTGGGAAGTCCAGGCTTGGGAGATGTGAGCCATCATTTTATTTAGGTTAGAACACCCTGAAGCTTCTAAAGACCTTTGCTCTTCAGGGATTCAGCTGCTAAGATGAGTTGGCTTTCCTTATTACTGAATGCTTTCCCTTTGTAAAATAAAGAATTTCCATGGAATTATTACAGTGTTTTGTTATGGCATTTTGCAGAGTCTGAGTAGCAGCGTATATTTGATATCCTGTATGTGCAATAAGTATGTGTATGCATAGATATTGCATGTCTTTTGATGCTGGTCCGATTTCCTAGGGTTAAACCCAAGAATAGGAGAGATGCATTGGAATAAATCAGATTTATTCATCACTACTCACATAATTCCTTTGGAAATTAATGTGCCTTTTCTCATTAGGACTAATATTGAATTTAGATTTCAGTCTGAGGAACACAATGCTTGCAGGCTTTAGGAAAGGACAATGGGTGGATTGCTTGCAATAAGAGCAGATGGGCCTTATCAAATAAAGGACTTTGTGGTTGTAGGCATGTGCCTTCCAGTCCACTCCAATTCTTGGGTCTTGGTCTTAGCTCCACATGGATTTCAAGTGTTTCTACTCTTTTTTGGAAGTCTTCCAGATATTCTAGATGTAAAGAAATGCCCAGTTTCAGTAATATGGATATTATATTGGGAAGTGAGGTAGGATGGGCAGGAATCATTGACTGAGACTGCTAGTCTCGAAAGCCCTTCACACAATTCATATCACTGCAACTACCTTTGAGCGAGTGGTTTATCTTCGGACCTAAACATTGTAAGACCTCAATCTTGAGGGATCAACAAAAAGCAAGAAGTAGTTTTGCAAAAATCCAAGAGGCCAACTCTCAAACCATTATGCTACACTGGCTCCTTGGATATACAGGGTGATTCAAAAAGAATGATGCAAAAGTAAAGCCATTCTTATTCATATATATATATATATATATATATATATATATATATATATGCCAACATGGTGTAATGGTTTGAGCACAGGACCTGGACTCTGGAGATCAGGGTCAATTCCCAGCTCAGCCATGGGAACCTACTAGGTGACCTTAGGCCAGTCATTCCCAAACTTTGGTCTTCCAGATGTTTTGCACTTCAACTCCCAGAAGCCCTAGCCAACTTGACCAATTGCAGGAATTTTTGGAGCTGAAATTCAAAACATCAAGCGTACCAAAGTTTGGGAATCACTGCCTTAGGCAAATCTCACACTTTCAGCCCTAGAAAACCCCATGATAGGGTCACCTTAGGGTTGCCATAAGTTGGAAATGAAGGCACACAACAATGACAACACAATGCGCATACACCTATACATGTCTCCATCCAACCCACCTGTACATTCCACGTCTATGTTAATAATAATAATAATAATAATAATAATAATAATAATAATAAATAATAATTTATTTATATCCCGCTTATATATTTATGTTAACATTGTCAGTAAGATGAGAAAAGTTACCAGAGCTCTCACTTCTGCCATTCCCAAAGGACTTTCTTCTACATTTAAGTTCCAAAGCATAACCTCATGTGCAACTGATGTAATGGGGATGAGTAATGTCATGTGAGAACAACTTTGGTCCTCAAGCTCCTTTGCTTAGTGGGCTTTCCACTGTTGCCTCTGGGGAGAAATTTTGTCTTTAAGTGGGGTGTTTTTTTAAAAAAAGATTTCTAGCAAATTTTGCTCAAGAGGATTAGCTCCTAAGCTGCTTTCCCTGGCAGTTTGCCCATAAACACAATGGCTGGCCTCTGGTTGGTGTTTTACGCACACGTAAGGTCCCTTACACAGGCGGCGGTATTTCTCTGGCAGTGGTGTAATGCCAGTATTTTGTTCGCAATTGCATAAATGGTGTGTGCCTCATCAAACTACAAATCCCAGGATTCTGTAGGATGGAGCCATGGCAGTTAAAGTGCTGTCAAACCGCATTATTTCTACAGTATAGATGCACCCTTAGAGAAGCGTTGACTTGCCAAGTTCCAACTGATTCAGTGGGTCATAGAGCGCTTAAAGCATTTTCAAATATATTTGTTGGTTGTAATCATTATAGTAATGATCTTAAACAGTCTTTAAGGCAAGGAAATTGGCAGCAAAGGGGAAATTGAGGCTTAGGGGACCTCCAGGTGGGCAAAAAGTCTCTGGAAGTCCCAGTTTTGTTCCTGTACAAAGCAATTTTATTTTGGAGAACCTTATGACCTTCTCCTTATTGCAAAGCATTTCCTCGGAGTAAACAGCATTACCAATACTTTTTTATTTTGACTCCCCAGGTCAATTTAGATTAATCCAGAAATGTATCCCTTGCTCGCTAGATAGATATATCTGTTGTCTCAAAAAATCCAGAAAAGATGGCCACCATTGTTTCCAGGACACTGATTTGACAGAGATCAAGCGAAGGAAAGAGGAGTTTTAATGCTAAAAAGAAATGATACGAAAGCTCAACTAGTATATTATTGCTAAAACCCTTAGACTGAATCTCCCGAATAATCATTTTAAAAAGGTTCCGTGGAAACGGGTAAAAATTGGTTTTGAACTTTGGAAGTGTTTTTGCATGAGCCTGGATGTGACGTACTCAATGGGCAAGAAAGAGAGAGGGACATAAGGGAAGGAATGAGGAGGGAAAGCCAGGATACAAACCCAGGAATATGTAGGTAAAATCAGAACAAAATGACCTGAAATTCTCTGTACTTCAAGGTTGGCTGGTTTAGCTCTAAGGCAGAGAATGGAGTGCATAAGATCTCATGGTGAGTTCATAGGAGAGGTGAGATTTAGACCAGGGACAAACTCATTCTTCGTTCAGGCTCTTGAGGAACCCATTTAGATTGGAATTACTCTCGACAAACATGATTAATTGATCATAATGGGATTCTCATTCTTGTCATGGTCATGTATAAGCGTATTGCCTTTCTCCGCCTTCAATTAAGCGTCCCCTTTTGACATGTTCCTTAATGCCCCATGGATTCTTAATTTGTGCTTAGGTTAACACACAAGCGAAAGGTATCTACCCAAAGACATGATACATTATTCCTCCTCCTTGATGCAGCTTTGGTGATCACAAGTTGACTTGGCAATTCTATGTCAACCTACTGAATCACTGTGAAATTTGGGTCGTTAATACGCTTCGCCATCAGAGTAAGGAAAAGTCCCTCCTTAGGAGATTGGCTGCTTGTTAAGTTGTAATTTGGTTAAAAAATATAATTAAAGACAGAAGCCATTTAGGAAGGAAGGCTTAAGAAACCGAGGTTGTATTTGAAGGAAATTAAAGGCAGGAAGCCCCAGGGGCATTACACACTTGCAGTGCAATTATTATTAAACAAAACAGACCATTATTTATGTAGCATTGTAAATTTACTCCACGATCCACACAAATAAGATATGAGTCCTGGCAAAAGGTATTCACATGCGGAGGTTCAGGAGTGGAGCTACTGTGTTTCATCCTTGTGAGGAGGATATAAGAGCCAGTCCAGAGGATTTGAGGAGCAGGAGCACCCGCCGCTAACATGGAAGATGTGTGAAGGGTCCATTATTCAAAGGGATCTTGTAGCATCTTTGAGGCTAACTGTGCAAAAGATGTTGTAGCCTAAACTTTCACAGACTTGGTCTACTTCCTCAGATTCGTGGAGTGAAGCATTGCCCAGGAGGGACCTTGATAATCAGACTACATGAACAGCAACACTTCATGCATCTAAAGAAGTTGACCAAGCCTACGAAAGCTTATGCCCAGTTCATGCATCTGAGGAAGAAGTCCAAGTCTATCAAAGCTTATGCCCATTTCACTCTACGCATCTGAAGAAGTAGACCAAGTCTATGAAAGCTTATGCCCAGTTCATTCCGTGCGTCTGAAGAAGTAGTCTAAGCCTACGAGAGCTTATGCCCAGTTCACTCTGTGCATCTGAAGAAGTAGACCAAGTCTATGAAAACTTAGATTACAATTTCTTTCACATAGTTAGTATACCTTATTGTTTAAGGTCACCGTAAGTCAGAAATGACTTGAAGCCACACAACAACAAAAAGGCTGCCAGAAGCTGAAGTCAACTTGAAGGCACATCACAACAAAGCATAGAATAGAACAGGACATGACATGACAGGGCAAAACAGAACTGGACAGGACAGACAAAGCCAGTGTGGTCTAGTGCTTTGGCTGTTGGATTAGGACTCCAGGAGACCAGGATTCAAATCTCTGCTCAGGTATGGAAACCCACTGGTGAACCTAGGCAGGTCATACTCTCTCAGACTCAGAGGTAATGAAGGCAATGGCAACCCCACTCGGAAGAAAACTTTTCATGAAAATGCTAGGGTAGGGTTGCCATATGTCTAAGATCCAGCATAGTGTGTTGGTCTGAGTGCTGGATTAGAACCCAGGAGACTACAGTTCCCATCCTTGCTCAGCCAAGGAGACCTGTTGAATGACTTTGGGCAAGCCCCACTCTCCTCTCATCCAAGAGCAAAGCAATGGCAAACCTCCTCCGATTAAATCTTGCCAAGGAAACCTTAGGAGACAGTCGCCATAAGTCAGAGTGGACTTGGAGGCACATAACTCCAGCAGCAAAGTCTTTTATCTGATAGGGCCTATCTCTTCTTGTTCCAGAAAGTCCACCTATGGTCCTTTCCAGACCGACAGCAATGGGGGAATGGCTTCAATTGGGATTCCCACATCAATCCACCAGAGAGCACTCTCCTAACATTGGTAAACTTCCACCACTGAAACTGTTTAGTATCATTTTAGCAACCTCCCAAGAGGATTTGATGGAGAGTGCAGCTGCATGGTGAGCGTGCTTATAGGAGGGCAGGTTCAGGTTAAGAAAACATTGACTTATGTCTGCAAGTGGTTCTAGGGTCAATTGCTACCAAGACATGGAGGAAACCACAGGGAGGAGTAGCGACTGTATCTTCCGGAAAACAAAACACTCAGCCATGCCAGAAATGCTATGATTTGCTGGTCTCACTAAGATGTATATCTTATATGCAAAGCATACACTGCAATCTGCTTTTTTATTTGCATCAAGCCAATGGCCACTGCAGTCTTAACAATTGAAGCTAATACCAAGAAACATGACCAACATATAAGCCTGCTAATACCAATACCAAATTTTAAAAAAATGATAATAAAATCTTATGATATGATAGTATATATTGCCATGCTAGAAATTCTATGATTTGGGAAATCACTAGGATGTAAGTAGCCCTTATATACCCCTATAAGCACATACTGCAATACATTTTTATTTATATCAAGCCAATGGCCATTGCAGTTTTAACAACAACAGGACAAAACCAACTTGCATTCAACCTTCAAAAAAGCTGGACATGATGTCATGTGAAGGATGCATGAAAAACCAGCCAAAATAGCAAAGGGATGCCAAAACCTATCACCCAAAATTGCAACTTCAGAGTCTGCTTTCCATTTTTTTAAAAGAAAGAAAAACAACCCCAAATAAAGCTTCAATTTCATGCAGTTTGAGTCTAAACCAAAGATGCTGCTGCTGCTGCTGCTGCTTATGTGCTTTCTTTGATTTCGGTGCCACTGATCATCCCTAATCCCAATGAATCAAAGGAGAGAACAAGGCCTAGAAAGACAAAGTGTTGGATCTAAGCCTGTACAAAGCAAAGCAGAAAGGAAAAACGTCAGTACAAACTCGCCGAAGGAGGTTTTGATCTCCCAAGATGCCAACATCTTGGTCTTCTTTTCTCACTTCTGCTGCTAAAAATGAAGCCAGGGTGCATCCTTCGAAACATCACAAGCTGATGTCTCTTCCCACAAAAAATGTCTGGAGCTTTAATGTGCATTTCTTTTTTGGTTCTTGTTGATGGAGCAAAAGAAGCCATATCTGGAGTGCCCCAGCTGCGTGTTGAAGGTCAATGGAGTTGCAATTGGACTTGACTGTCTCTCTGTAGCCGAACGGCGATGGAGGCAAAAGACCCATTTCCCAGAAGGGCAATCCATCAGGGGTTTGGGAGAGGGCACCCTGCCAACGCTCACAGTCCATTGGGAGGGAAAGCTCTTGGGTCCCAGACCTTCACTTTGCCAATATTGAAAGCTTGGTGTATTTCACGATCTGGGCACATGTGCTCACAGAGGATGGTATAACTCCTGTTAGGTAATGCCTCTTGCATAACACATGGGCCGGCACCAGCTGTATGCATGGCCTTGCCATCGAGTCCCCTGGGCACACACCAAAGGTGGCCTTCCTCTCTCCCCACACTCTTCCTCACCTCCTACCCAATATTTCTCTGCTTCTCTGCTCTTCTCCCCTTTCTCCTCTGCTTAAGGAGCCCTGGTGGCTCAGTGGTTAAACGCTAGTCCTGCAGCCACAAGGTTGTGAGTTCGATCCTAGGCAGGGCTCCAAGGTTGACTCAGCCTTCCATCCTTTCGTAGGTCGGTAAAATGAGTGCCCAGCTTGTTGGGGGGCAATTGACTTACAGATCGTAAAGCGCTTAGAGAGTGCTGAGTTCACTGATAAGTGGTATAGAAATGTACATGCGATTGCTGTTGCTGTTTCTCTCCCTGCACCCCAATATCCTCTCTGTCCACTCCAGTACTTATTTTCCCCATCCTAGTGCTTCCCTCCCAAAGAGCTAGTGTGGTGTAGTGGTTTGAGTGTTGGACTATGACTCTGGAGGCTAGGGTTCAATTCCCAGCTCAGCCCTAGAAACTCATGGGGTGACCTTGGGCAAGCCACACGCTCTCAGCCTCAGGGAAAGGCAATGGTAAACTTCCTCTGAACAAATCCGGCCAATAAATTTCCATGTTAGGGTCACCTTAGGGTTGCCATAAGTTGGAAACAACTTGAAGGCACACAACGACCAAAAATGTGCTTTCTCTCCCCATTGCAATGGCCCCTTTCTTCAACCCAGTGCTTCCTCTCCCCACTCCAGAACTTATTCTTCGTAACCCAGTCCTTCCTTCCTTCTTTCTTTCCTTCTCCCAGTGGGTATTGGATACCTTGATGGGTATCCATGTGTCCAGAAATCTCTCTTGTGCCCCCTCCTCTGGCTGCTTCCCAGGCCTCCTGCAAAAATGCACTGGAAAGCCTTTGCATCTGCCAGCATTGAATAAGATCTGAGCCGTAGCCTAGAAGTTATAATATCAGGCACCTGGTGCATTCCTGTCATGATGAGATTTAGATTTCTTTTTCATGACTAATCAGACGGAGGAGAAAAAAGAAGGCAAGAATGGGGCTGGGGAGGAGGGTGAGCTGTAGGCCAGATGTTCTCCAAGAATGGCACAACATGAGAAGTGAAGCAAACACTTGACAAGAATACAAAGTAAAAAAGCGGTCCCCATTTGGTGGTCCAGAAAGATCGGCTCCTTCCTCGCCTATATAAGACTCAAAGAGAAAGAAGTAGGCAGAACGGAGCATCGGATATCGATGACTTGGAAGTAAATTTGGAGGTAAAACAAAAATTGGTAATTGTGGTGTGTGTGTGTGCAGAAAGTACATAAACACCCTCTACACAAACAACCACACTTTGACTGGTTGGTCAATAAGTAGCATCACCTTCACATCTGTTTTAGAAACCTTCAACTATCTCTTTGCATCTCACCCTAGAAATGTCAATCTTCTTATTTCATGCTTGTATACAAGAGTGAATAATTTCAAAGTTTTTCTCCCCACTGGGTGAAATTATGAGCAATCTGGGGCATTGTTCAATGATGATGATGATGATGATGATGATGATGATTTTGCGTTCTGAGACCTTTGTGTTTGTAATCCAAAACCTTGTCCCCAAAAGCCACCCCCCCAAGAAAATACTGCATTTTGTATGAAATGCACACAAAATGCATTTTTACAAAATGCCCCCTTTTTTGCATAAAGAAAGCAATGTTTTGGTATAAACTAACTTATTCTCTATTAAAAAAACAAAACACCCCATCTCGAAATGTGAAGCATCTTGTAGTTAACCATTTTATTGTTGGGATTTCTCCATGCATTGACAAAATCTGCTTCAATCCTCATCTCCTCACAACAAATGGCGCCCAGGTTATGGAAACATTTATGAAAGATAGTGAGGGAATCCACACCAAACACAGGGGTCTGGTTTGTGGAGATGACAAAGGCAAAGTGGTCTGGGCTCAACATCTGGCCAGGCCAAAGACTTGTTGTCTGGAAGGTCACAGACCTAGATCTCCAAGAGTTGGAGGGAGCTGTCCAGCGAAATCTCCTCCTGAAAGCTGTATAGGAGTCAATGGTCCAAAACACACTGCAGAAATAATCCACTTTGAGACCGCTTTAACTGCCCTGGCATAGTGCTAGGAGATCCTGAGAAATGTAGTTTATTGTGTCACCAGATCTTTTTGACAGAGATGGCTAAATGTCTCACAAAACTACAGTTCTCAGAATTCCCTAGCATTGGGCCAGGGCACTTAAAGCGGTCTCAGACTGGACTATTTCTACATTGTGTTTTGGACCAATGTTGCACCAACAATGGCTTTCTAGACTTCCCCCAAGGCTCTACTCTTTCCATAGGGCTCAGAGCCAGAGCAGGTTTTGGGCCTGGCTTCCACCCCAGACCTGGGAAGGGACTTACAGAGGAGTTTGCATTTTTGGTTCCAGTCTCCTCTCCAGACATGCTGCCATCTCTACCCTGGAGCTCCAAAGATTATTTTGGAAAGTCTTCTGGAGCTGGCAGTTAAGACTAGCCACGGGATGCATCTACACTGTAAAAATAATGCAACACTTTAAGTGTTGCAGCTCCATCCTATGGAATGTGGGGATTTGTAGTTTTACAAGGTCTTTAGCCTCCTCTGCCAAAGAGGCCTGGTGCCTCACCAAAATAGAAATCCCAAGGTTCTGTAGGATAGAGCCATGGCAGTTAAAGTAGCATCAAACTGCATTATTTCCACAATGTAGCCAGTGGGGCATACTGATTTGAGTGTTGGACTATGACTTTGGAGGCAAGGGTTCGAATCCCAGCTTGGCCATGAAACCTACTGGGTGACTTTAGTTAAGCCACACTCTCTCAGCCTCAGAGGATAGCAATTGCAAATCCCCTCTTGAGAAACTTGCCAAGAAAACCCTGTGATTGGTTCACCTTATGATCACCATAAACATCTTGAAGGCACACAACAGCAACAACTCAAGTAGCTAATTAGAACATTGGCAATTAAAAATTATATTTCAAAATATCTTTAAAAAACCCAAATGATGCATACCTCCCTTGAAATCCTGAAATGTGCCCCCACCCAAAGCTTAAGTCAGGCCCAACTGTTGGAGAATCATTGTTCTAAGACTATTGTTTATGACTGAACCAGCCTCTGTTTGCCAGCCTGAATTGCTATCATTTTTTCCTTGATAAGACTTTAGAAAACATTACAGCTTTCTTCCATGGATATTGAGGATTCAGTTACAAGCATGCATCATTTCACATTCCTCCGTTGAGAAGGTCGAGATTTTGGCAGCCAAGGCTGTTGATGTCTTTATAGATGGAACATTTTGGTTTTGCATTATATCACATACCTCCCAAGATGCAATATTAGGATTTGGGGAATCTGATCTCTTTTTTATGGGAGGGGAAAATCTCTTAAAGGAGGGAGTTCCTCTCCTAGTAGACTTTTGGAAAAGATCTGGGACCATACACCAGTGAGGAGAAGAGAAATTCAGTGAACTCATTTCTGCATTAACACTGAAAAAAATTACAAATGTATAGGTTTATCCCATGCAATTTAACAGCTCTTGGAGGCTCATTAAAGAAAGACTCGAGGAAATAGAATTACGACATCCTTCCCTTTTGGAAGATAAAGCCTTTGTACCAGCAAATTATCTGGCTAACTGAACTACTCCCAAATTGAGAAAAATGTTCACATTAACCTACCCATTTCTTGGAAACTGCAGCCTCCTTTCTTCCAAGTTCACCCAAATTTTTGCAAGGGAAGGGGGTCTCAGAAGGAGCCAGGGACCACACTCTGGTTTGAGGAGCCACATTTGCCTTCTGGACCGCACATCACCAATGTAGAACCTCATCAATAACTTGTATTGCATGTCGCATGCTCTCAGCTTCAGGGGCCAACCCCTGAAAACCAAGAAAACCCCATGCTGGTTTGCTTTAGGGTCACCATAAGTCCGAAACGGCTTTTGACATTTAAATATTTTTGATTCCTTATCAACAAGCCTTAGGAAACTTAAATAACCCTACATATCTGTTCTGCATTTTGCATATCTGTTCTGCTGGTGTCTTATGCATCCATAGGTTCTCCAAAGAAGAGGAAGAGTTAATCTTTGACTGTTAGATCTTTTTGTCCCATGCAAAATTCCATATCTGGTTGAAGGCCTTGGGAACCGAATTGTTCATGCACATGTGATGCCATTGCGCATCACATACGTCCATCGCCCGTCATGCGTTGCACATGTGGAAGTGCCCTGCAAACGGTCTACTTCACATTTGGTTGCCCTCCCATTTGCAGACTGTTGCCATTTGCTAACGCACAATTGTTCCAGACAGTCACCATCTGTCTCCTTGATGAAGAATGTGGGCTTGTGTATCAAAACATTATCATCCTTATTACACAGTGCCACTAGAAGTCTCAGGGCAATGTTCGGAGCAGTGTGTGGGCCCAATAAAAGAAAACAAACACAATTCCAGAACAAAAGACAGATTTAGGATGACCCTGTTTCCAACTTGAAGGGGTTGCATCTCTCTCTCTCTTTCTGGAAGAAGGTTTTGGGATCAGCTTTATTTCTCACACTTCTGAGCTGCTTTTTAACCTCAGGGGGTAACTTTCCTTTTTCTTCTTTTTCCTTCTCTTTCCCCCCTTCTTTCCCTGAGAATTGTTTTCTCGAAATTCTGCCTCGTTTCAGGGGGTTGTTTGCCTTAAGAAAACCATTGCCGTCATCCTGAAGGAATGTCTCCAATCTGGTATCAATAAGCTTAATTGGTGTGAAAGCTTGATTGGCTTTGGGGACCCTGATGTGGATCTTGCCCCCTGCTGAGGCATCGCGGGTTTTCAAAAAATCAAAACGGGAAAGAGGTGGGAGAGGAGGAATCGGGAAAGGTGGAAGGCAACGGCTTCGCAAAGGTTAATAGGGAAACCTCTGCTGGGCCCTTTGGCTTTTGGCTCTGGTGAGGTTTGAAAAGATGAAGCCACAGAGAGACTAAATCTGCATCCTTCAACCTCTAATAGACAAAGGAAACACCTTGCTGTAACTGAAAGATATGGGCATGTCCTTTCATCCTCCAAAGAGCCCCACTCTGTTCTCTGACCAAACTGCTGTTCTCTTTCATTGCACGGTGGAGCAAAGGGCTTCTGAAGTTTTGCAAAAGTGGTAGCCAAATTCCTCAAATGTTTCCAAGGAGGCATCCTATTGCATTATCCAGGGCCAACTGCAGTGCTGCCAACACTAACCGCCAGCCGTATAGCTCTTAGCTTTTGCATGGAGAGGCCAGGGTTCAACCTGGGACTTACTGCCTAGGAACATGGCCTTACACTGAATCAAACTCTTGGGCGTCCACTATTGTTAACTCAAACTAGGAGCTGTAGCCCCTCAGGGTTTCAATGGGGTTCTTCCCCAGCCCTGACTAGAGATTCCTGGCAATCCTTGGTGGTCCTCCATCCAAAGACTAACCACAAATGACCCTACCTAGATTCCAAAATCAGATGGATGTATTCCACCCAGTTAGGAAGCTGCCTTATACTGAGTCGGATCATTGGTCCATCTATGTCCAGTACTGTCAGATCTGACTGGCATCACTTTCCTAGCCTACCTGATGATCCCTAGTTTTCCCCAGTGGTCTCCCACCCAAGGCTTAACCATACCTGACCCTGCTCAGCTTCCAAAAACCAGATGGGTGCATTTAGAGCCCCACTGTGTTCACTATGCATTCATGGTGGTCATGGATCTTTTTCCTTACTTGTTATTTTGCTTCCTGTCCTATGTTTAGAAGTAGGACACACCGGGGAAACCAGGCTCAGGTAGAGTTAAGCGGTTGCAGAAGAATCAGAATGAGGAAACACAAAGTAAAAGGCAGCATATAAATAATGATAACGGTAATGATAATATAGCAGGGTCTCAAATGTTCTGAAATTACTCATGGAAATGAACGGTCATCAAGGAGAGGAAGCAGAAAGAAAAATCCTATATTTTATAGATAATCCCTGGGGTGAGGAATTCAAGAAAGTGCACAACCTTGGAGATCAGTGTTTGTGCAAAGTGCAAAGAGGACTCTCCTTTGCTTTTGGGAGATTTAAAACTGCCTGGCCTTAACAGAGAGATGGCAAATTGCTGGTACTTAAGCCTTCCATGAGGCATGGGTGCAAAACACTGCAGAAATAATCCATTTTGAGACTGCTTTAACTGCCCTGACTCAATGCTATGGAATCTTGGGGACTGTCATTTTGTAAAACATTTAGCATTCTCTGTCAGGAAGCAATGGTACATTTGGCATAGAGAGCCAGTGTTTTGTAGTGGTTTGAGTATTGGACTATGACTCAGGAGACCAGGGTTCAATTCCCCACTTGACCATGAAACCCACTGGGTGACCTTGGGAAAGTACACTCTCTCAGCCTCAGGGGAAGGCAATGGCAAGCCTCCTTGGAACAAATCTTGCCAAGAAAACCCTATGATAGGTTCACCTGAGGGTTGCCTTCAAGGAAATGACTTGAAGGCACGCAATGTTGGGTTTACACTTCCACAGCTTTTTAATAGGTTACCAGCCACAGCGCAGGATGTGTCCCTGTTGCCAAAAATTGCCCAATGGACAAGGAACACTTGTACAGGATCTATTTGGGACTGCCTTCTCCTCCTCCTCCTCCTCCTCCTCCTCCTCCTCCTCCTCCTCCTCACCAAAACCAACTGTTTTCTTCTTGCAAAATGCCTTTCCCTCCCACTTTCCCGGCCTCAGCTGCAGGAAGAGATGAAAGGAAAAGAGCATGAAAGATCACATTGTGGCGCTGACTCTCCGTAGGGAGAATGGTCCGCCCACATGCCCCCAAAAATGCTACTCAGGGCGGCCGTACGAATGCCAGCACAGAGTGTTCAGATTACACATAATCCCCCCCTTTATGAAAGGACAATGGGTGCCAAAAACCCTCAAGGGAAGTTTTCCATTTTGGACAGGTGTCCCTTTCTTCTGTTTTCAGGTTTAACATCCACCTGCCAAAGAAGCCAAGAAGGGGACATTCCACTCCCACCAACATCCTCCGTCAAAAGTAATTTGTATTGCAAGCCGCATGCTCTCAGCTTCAGGGGCCAACCTCCTCTGAACAAATCTTGCCAAGAAAACCCCTTATGGTTTGCTTTAGGGCCACCCTAAGTCCGAAACGGCTTGACGGCGCGCAACACGACACACGTTGCAAATCAGACCCTGCAAGGTTAACCTTGGCTGGTTTTGTTATCGCTGAGCACCATGAAGAAATCGTCATCGTTAATTGCTTTCCTATTGGCTTCTACCGTGAGCAACCTCCAAATGATGAACAAGACAGCATCATATTTTTCCTGTGTTAGTTAAATATATCTAAATAAGTTATAACTGGAACTTTTTCTCTCTGTGGTGGCCGGACGGAGGCAGTGAATGGAGAAAGGGGCAGCACCATAGCATTATGAGCTAGTCCCAGCAATTTTTGTGCATTTTTTTCCTGCAAAGTTTGCCATTTTGCAAAACATAATTTGAAAAGCCATCGGCTGCTCAGGCTTGGCATTTCAGAATACGTAGAAAATGTTAAAGTGTGATTCAGTGAAAACAATGAGTAAAATTAAATATCCCAGCACAACTGTCTTTAAAGTTTGGACTAAAAGCCAAGTAAAGGTTTGGTATCCCACTGACATGGAAGCCACAAGCCACTTTTGGGAAAAGGAGTATCTTTCCACTGCATTTTCCAGCATGACTTGGTGAGCTTTTAAACACTGGTGATACAATGGCTGTTACTACCTAGTACTGGCTTGGAGTTTAAAAAATATGTTCCTCTGAAAAGGAATCAGGTTGCCATTTCAGTATTTCAGGCCAAATCCTGAGACCTAGGAACAGCCCCTAGTAATCCAGATTGACACCACTTTAACTGCCATGGCTCTGTTCTATACAATCCTGGGATCCATAGTTTGTTGCGGCACCAGAGCTCTCAGAATAGCTCACAAAACTACAAATCCCAGAATTCCATAGCATGGAGCCACGGCAGTTGAAGTGATACCGAAGTGCATTATTTCTGCAGTGCAGATGCAGCCCTAGTTATACATATGTACCTGGTACAGAATATCAGCAATCAATAATAGGCACGAAAATAGCAAAGAGGAGGACATCTCTTCTGCGAAACTCCTCCACGGCATCATCCTCACGACCAAGAAAACCCCAAGCACCGACTCTGATGAAGAGCATGGCTGGAGGCATCATTTGTGGTCGATTCGTTTTCTGCAATTTTCTGATTCATGTCCATTTTGAAGGTGTTAATATAATTACTACTGAAAGCAATATGACTTTTGACCCTGCAAGGCTCTTAAAAGAGGAGAAAGGGACCTGAGCCAGAAAGCTCTTGCGAGTACAAACACTTGAGCCTTTTTACTAGTCAGGTAAAGGCCTAAATTGTGTTGCTAATTAATTTTATATTTCCTTTGGCTACCTCCCCATTCCTTCCCCCCCTCCAAAAAAAAAAAAAAAAAAAAAAAAAAAAAAAAAAGAAAGAAAATCTGGGTCTGTTCAACATTCTTGGTGTAAGTGAGTATTTTTATTTTTTTATTTTTTTGGGGGGAAAGAATTGGCTGAGAATTCAGGAATGCTATTAAAGAGCAAGCCAACCAAATAGCTGAGCTCACGCTTCCTGTAAAATGTGCACCTTTTTTTTTCCACACGCGTGTGCACCAAATAAATAAGCCGTCATGTCAAATTCAAAACATATTTGAGATTAAGGGAGAGGGAGTTGAGCAAGAGTCGGTATCCACAGTAACCTAACAGAAGCCATTAAACAAAAGGAGATTTTATATATATATATATATATATATATATATATATATATATATATAATTTGCCAGTGTCACTTTTGGGGTTGATGGGAAACATAATAAAGGCCAAGAGACCAAAGCAGGGAATGATAGCTGAAAGTAAAGAAGAAGTGTAATTCTCTAAAAGAAAAGGTTGTTTCAGACTGAGAGTTTGGGGAAAATATCAACCCTTGTTGGTTTTTGAGTATCTAGCAACACATTCGCCCCACGCTTCGTTCTTTGCGCAGAAGCCGTTTCACATGTGATTTTCATCTGTTTGCCATAATTAAAAACAAGAGAATGGGTCAGGGTTTCAAAGAGATTTGGGAGCAGGGAGGTGCCATATTTTGGACAGAATGGAAAATGCCATGGAAGGAGACAAGAGAATTGGAGGAATAGACAGAACGCATCGCCAGCCAAGAATCTCTCTCTCATGCATCCCATGACTAGTCTCTGTTCAGTGCCAAGGATGGATTTTGGAACATGCAAGACTGAGATGGTTGAAAGTAACCCTGAGCATCTACATACTTGTTGTTGTTATTGTTGTTGACGTTGTGTACTTTCAAGTTGTTTCAACCAATGGCAACCTCAGGCGAACCTGTTATGGGGTTTTCTTGACAAGATTTGTTCAGAGGAGCTTTGCCATTGCTTTCCCCCAAGGCTGAGAGCATGTGACTTAACCAAGGTCATGAAGTGGGTTTCATGGTCAAGCTGGGAATCGAACCCTGGTCTCCTGAGTTGCTGCCCAACACTAAAACCACTATGCCAAGCCTGACTCTATTTGGGTGCCATTCTGCTTGGGATTTAACCTCTTTGTAAAAAGAAGTATATATGCAGAAAACTTAGTTAGTGGTTTGAGCATTGGATTAGGTCTCTGGAGATCTACCATAGGGTTTTCTTGGCAATTTTCTTGCCCAAGGTTTCCCAATGGATTTCTATGGTAGAGCCAGGATTCAAACCCTGGTCTCCCAGTGTCCTAGTCCAACGCACAAACCATTACACCAGACTGGCTCTCTACCATCCAGAAATGTTGACTCCAACACCCATATACCCAAGCCATCATGACCAATGATCAGGAACTGTGGGGATTGTAATCCAAAACATCTGGAAAGCACCAGATCCACACCACGCCGGTTCTGGAGCAACTTCCTATAGCCTGGTGCTCTCCAAACATTTTGGATTCCAATGCCCAGAAGCTGGTGGCTGATGGGAACTGATGTCCAAAGCACCTGGAGGGCATATTAGTCCATGATGGCCATCATCCCTTGTTCCTAGGTATCAAGGGACTGCTGATGAAGGAAAGCAAGAATTAGACCAAGTGATTCAGACTGAAAAGTGTGGAACAAAGCCTGGGCCCTAATTAGTTTTGGAACTAATTAAACATTGCAAACGAACAACTGTGTGGCTCAGAGAAAGTCCTGAAAGACCAGCGAATACAGGGAACTCTCTTGAGCTGTTCCACAAACATGAGACCTTCCATACCTTAATCCATATGAAAATCAGTCAGTCAGTCAGCTCTTGGGTTTGCGGCAAGGCTTGTAAAATCTCTGACGGTCTGCATTTCCCCTCTATTTCTTTCTTTTCTTTTTAAACGGATGCCATGGTTGAGGAGAGGCCCTGAGAACTTCCCAGCCATTTCCCCTTAAAAACACTTAGAATAATCCCACCTATGAGATTTTTGCCTCTCTTAAAATCCAGCTGGCTTTTAAAAAATAATAATACGGGGAAACAATCAATCCTAGAATATGGTTTTGGGAGCTCAAGTGTTAGAAACGCTCAACAGCCAAAATGTTTTCCTTCTCAGAAACACATTCCTGGTCTTTGTTCCTTGAGTTTCTATACAAGGTGAACGCCAGGGATGGCAATGAAAACCCTATCATGGGGTTTCCTTAGCAGGTTGTCCAGAGAGGGTTTGCCATTGTCACCCTCTGAGGCTGAGAGAGTGTGACTTGCCCAAGGTCATGCCTAAAGGGATCCATAGAAGATGAATGCAAGCTTGGTTTTTGCTGCTCCTGAGACTAGTACACAAACCGATGGATCAAAATGACCAAGATATGGGAAAGAAAGACAATCCACCTAAACATTATGAAGAACTTTTTGGCTGTCAGTTTTTTGACAATGGAATAGACTTCCTTGAATGATAGTGGACTCTTCTTCTTCTTTGGAGATCTTTAAATAGAGGTTGGATAGCCATTTACTGGGGTGCTTTACCTGTGGATTCCTGGATGGAGCAGATGGTTTTTGCAATCCTTTCCAACTCTTGGAAAGCTCCGACTTTATGATTCAAAAGTATCAAAAGTTTGTATATCACTTACACAGCATCTTAGTTTACTAGTCAAGGCTTACAGGTAAAGCATCCCAGTAAATGGCTATCCAACCTTTCTTTAAAGACCTCCAAAAAAGAAGAGTAAGGCACTGCATAAGTGCTATTCTTTTAATCTAGACACATAAAATTACATGGAAACAAAGGAAAAGTAAACGAGTTTATAAGGAAATTGGAAGGAATTTTGACAATAAAAAGGAACATCATAAAAGAATTGTTTGCAGATAGACGACTTATTTTATTTTATTTTTATTGCAACCATATTCTATGAGAGTAAATGGAGAGTTTACTGATTGTTATGTTATCTCAGATGAATTAAGAGACAGTATGCAATGCTATGTAATAGGCTTAAGATCAGGAAGTTATAAGGAAGAAATAGGGATAACTACTAGGAAAAGATGAATTTTGCACATTTGTACATTTGCTTTTGATCATATAAAATACTATATATATTTTTACAAAATATAAAAAGTTTGGGCAAGCCATAGTAACTTTTTTCCTGACCATATCTGTGAGCTCTTTCGTAGCGTGTCAGCCAAAGATGAAACCCAGAGATTACCATGTTAGGTTTCCTGCAAGAAATGGACCCCAAATGCGCTAGCGCACAGCACATTTGCCCCGATTTCCTGTCTCATGATCTGCTCACATTGCAATGTGCGTCTGGGGTTGGAGGCAAATATCGTCGGTTGCCAAAACTGCACGGAATGTGGCAGAGAGGTCAAGCCTGGGAATTTGTATGTTTCACAGCTATTTTGGAATTACGGGAAAGGAACTTGGCTCCTTGCGGAGCGAAGTCGAGCGGAGCGGTCACACAGGTGTAATAAACCAACAGCGCACGCACTGTGGCATTAAGCCTCGCAGTTACAATCCCACGTTATGAGGAGCTGGGAGAATGTCTAAATAATCAAAAAGAACGGCTGAGAGATTAATTGGTTTGCAGGAAAGGAGGGAGGGAAGGGAGGAAAATGGGGGCAGAACCAAAATATTCTTTCGGTCCATGTTTGCTTGACAGTATCGAACTCTGAAAAGGTGATGCCTCTCTCTCTCTCTTGGGAACTGTAGTTTATTGTGGCACTAGAGCTCTCTGACAGAGAAGGTTCAATGTCTCAGAAAAAAATACAATTCCCATGATTCCCTAGCACTGAGCCAGGGCAGATTAAAGTGACCTCAATTTGTACTATTTCTGGCAGTCTGCAAAGGCCACCTGTCTCAGGTGTGACACCATTTTAAATGCTTGAAGTCCCAGCAGCACACATGCTCTTCCGACTTGGGCTGCATCCGCGCTGCCAAAATAATCTAGTTTGGCACTGTTTTAACTGCCATGGCTCAATGCTATGGATCCAGGGGTCTGCATTCATTTATATTAATTTGTATCCCGCTTTTCTCCCCAAATTGGGACCCATGGTGTCTTACAGTCTTAAAAAATTGCAATTAAAAACTTTCAAAAATACCATTAAAAGCTTACAAAAGTGACAATTAAAATGGAATTGTAGTTTGTTGCGGTACTAGAGCTCTCTGACAGTGAAGGCTAAATAGCTCACAAAGCTACAGATCCCAGAATTTCATAGCATTGAGCCATGGCAGTTAAAGTGGTGTCAAACTGGATTACTTCTGCAGTGCAGATGGAACCTTGGTTGAGATCTTAGCAGAATCCAAGGCATGACAGCAAACGTCCACAGGATCCTGGCTAGAAATGCTGGTGAAGCAAACCATGGGATCCACTAAGACCAAATTTCCCATCTTTCCCAAATTTCCCATCTTGCAATGGGGTGGCATCATCATCATCATCATCATCGTAAAGTGGAATGGCTGTGGACTCTCTTTCTTTGGAAGTCTTTAATCAGAGTTGGGATGGCATCTGTCAGGAGTGATTTAGGGTGCATCTCTCCTGTAGAAATAATTTAGGAATTTCTACATAATCTACATAATAATAATTTAGGGATTCCGGGTGCATTTACCCTGTAGAAATAATGCAGTTTGGCACCACTGTAACTGCCTGGATTCTGTAGTTTGGGGAGGCACCAGCACTCTTTGGCAGAAAAGGCTCAAGACTTTGCAAAACTACAACTCCCGGGATTCCATAGGATGGAGCCACAGCCCTTAAAGTGGTGCCAAACCCCATTATTTCTAAAGTCTAGATGCACCTTTAGCTGTATATTCCTCCATGGCAGGGGGTTGGATTCGATGGCCCAATGTTTCTCACTGGGAAAGATAATGTTTGGCAAAGTGGATGGCAGTAGGAAAAGAGGAAGGCTGCCTTGCAGGTGGATAGACTAAATCAAGGAAGAAATGGCTACCCTGAATTTGCAAGACCTGAGCAGGGCAGTGGATTACTGAGGATCTTGGAAGTCTCTCTTCATAGGGTCTCCATAAATCATAGTCAAACTTCACAGCAAATACCAACAACATGATCTGCCCTCCATCTGCAGCCTTTCTATGTCTTCTGGGACCAGACCACAGCATGGATGTTAAAACATCTGGATGCAAATAGTTGCATGCATTTTTGATGCAAATAGTTGCATACATTTTTTCTCCATTCACCCATGATCCCTGTATGTGTGTATATATATATATATGTGTATATATATATATATATATATATATACCTCCAACGTCCATGTAAGCATACAAGGTGAAAGGTTTGCAGTGGGCCTGTATCTCCCAAATGACTACATTTTTTTTGGACCAGAAACTATATTAATTGTGTTAAGGTTCTACCAATTACAGTAACATTTTTTGAGAAAGAAATCAGGGCCATTAAAATGTTTAATGCCACTGTAATTCTAAATGTGTGAATTTCTCTGGCCAAATAGTCCCACTCAAAATCCCAGTGCCTTTGGGCGCTCCTGGAGTTTGTGCCACCCTATAACTTAATATTACTGCAGTTCTTCAAATTTGGTGGAAAATATCAGGGAAATGAAACCCTTATGCTCTCCCTGGGGTCAAACATTATCCATCCAGTTAACTTAAGCTCCTGATTTTCATAAACCACTTTTTTTTCTTGTTAAAGTAATACCACATTTAAGTCAGTGTGTGTGTGTATGAAATATATATATATATATATATATATATATATAAATTAAGAAAGTGAGTTTTACCTTATGCTTTTGGATGCAAAATTCAGAAAATGCCATAATTATACCAGCAAAAATATTTACTGTGCTATTCATTCTGACTGTATTTTGTATTGAAAATGAGCAGCCGTATTTCACATTAAAATATGAGATGTCTCACCCGGTTCTTGGAAGGAAGGTAAGAATCTCTATCAAAGGTTAGAATACACTGTGGGATGCTGGGATTTGTAGTTTGTTGTGACACCAGGGCTCTCTGACAGAGAATATCTCACAAAGCTACAGTCCCCAGAATGCCATAGCATTGAGCCATGGCAGTTAAAGCAGTGTCAAACTGCATTATTCCTGCTGTGCAGATGCAGCATTGTTGCAGTTTGGGATTTATTCCATGCAAAATTCACCACATGATTCTTTTGCACAGAAAACAAATCTGTGTAGAAATATTATTTCCTGCAGAACAAATGCTGTTTTCTGCGAAGAAAAAGCTGCTTTTTGTGCAAAACAACTATGTGCAAATTTTGTGCACAAAAAGTCAAGAAGTATGAAAAATTCGCACATAGTTGATTTGCATAGGAAACAGAATATTCTGCCCAGGAAACAGCATTTTCTCCATACAGAATGGTATTTGTGTGCAGGAAACATTATTTGCTGCATGGAAAATACTGATGTGGAAAATGCCACTTTTTCTGCAAAACAACCATGTGCAAATTTTGCACACAATAAGTAAAGAATTACAAATAGCCCTGGAAAACTGAGTCGTATCCAAAGACTTTCTCACGGCGTGAAGAAAAATGGCTCAAAATACTCATCACTTTCCTTGGAAATAAACTGAGGCCTCATCTGCACATGAAGTTTGACACCACTTTAACTGCTGTGGCTCCAGCCTAGGGAATTCTGGGATTTGTAGTTTTGGAGGTATTCAGCCTTCTGCGTCAGAGAGCTCTGGTGCTACAACAAACTACAGATCCCAGAATTTCATAGGATGAAGCCATGGCAGTTAAAGTGGTATCAAACTGCATCATTTCTGCAGTGCAGATGAGGCCTGAGTGAAGAATTGCATCCCATATTGCAGCTATAATTTCTGTGAGATGTTTTTGCATGCACCTCTTTTGCATGCCCCATTGCACAAAGCACCTCTTCCTAGATGTATGAGCCTGAGGACCGGAATCCCCTGCAAGGGCTCTCCTCTGTTTCCCAAGAGTGATGTTCATACTCCATGTGAGGACTACCTTTCTTTCCACTTGCAAGAAGGGATGCTGGATTGCAAGCTTAGGGCTACAGGCAGCCTCCCTATCTGAAACAACTATTCACTTACAACAGGATGGAGAGAAGATGGATGGTAATACCAGCACAAGAGCTTGCCCCCAAACCAGATGCCAGCTCTTCCCCACAGCTACTCCGGGAGCAATATTACAGAAATATTTTAAGTAAAGCCACAACCTCACCATTGTATAATTGTGGGTTGTCATCGCAGCTGCAGCTGCTGTTTTATACTTTCACCATCCAACCTATGTTAGATTGTGTCATGCCAAGACATTAAATAAAATCAACCACACCACCAATTGCAACCTGGATGCTCACCCAAAAGGGCATCCCATTGAAGATCTTAGCAAAGAATCAAGAAAAATCCAGACCATCCCTGCTATCCAAATTATGCACACAGTTGGAGAACTGCACACCTTCGACCTATCTCAATTCAACATGGACAATCCTGCCATCCTACTTTTCCAGATGCTTTTAAAGTGCCCCAGTTCCTTTCTCTTCCTCCCACTTTCCCTTATCAGCTTATCTCAATGGCTGCAAACTGAATTCAAAGTGGAAAAGTAGTTTGCACTCCATTATTAACAGGAGGGAGAGGAGAGGGAGGGTTGGGATCATGTCCTTCCCAGAAGGCCTAGGCAAAAGCAAACTGCTGCAAACCCTCCTCACACATCCGTTCTTCCTCACTAATAATGTCTGTCATCTTGATTGCACTCCGATATCGTTTGGCATCTGTCCGAGAAATGAGGGAGGGTATGCATCTCAGTTGGCCCTTGCTTCGGAGCCAGAATCCGGATCATTAGCCTCCCTCATTACCTTCTCTTGAGAGCCAAAGGCAAAACAGGTGCGCATTTGCCTAGTTATGGGAATCCAGACACTTTAGGGAATACGTTTTTATTTTATTTTTCCCCCTCCAAAAAAAGAAAAGTAGTTTCTCCCTACTGAGAAGCTGCCGAGTTATGCAGACAGGAAAAGCCGAGCTGTGAACCATTGATAGCGTCTGGAGGCTTATGCACTTTCTCCCATGACACCCAAAGTGTGCAACCTAGCTCTGAAATGCTGCAAAGCCGACCGGCGTCTTACAGGCCATTAGAGCCTCATAATGCAACCTCTGACCATCTTGCTCCGCCAAATGGATCTGGCCTCCTCCGCAGGGCTGTATATTAGCCATGGAAAGGATATCTGCCCCTGTTCCTTTCCACAAAGAGTCCTGGGTTTCTCAACACCCTGCCGAGAAGAATCGCACACAGGAGTCTGGTTCTTCGCACTTTGCAAAGACTCTCAGAGGATGAGGCTGCGCAGAAATATCTGCGCCTTTTCTTCTGCAATAAATAAATAAATAAATAAATAAATAAATCCATGTGTCTCATTTGCAGAAAAGAGTGGCCAAAGTCCGACTTTGGACTTAGGGTCCCCAGATCTCAAAGCCTGGACCCTCTTCTCCAGTTCTCACATTAAGGAGAAGGAATCGCAGGGTGAGAGTACTGCCTTAAAAGTGTCTGTAAATATATTTTGCTCATTAGTTAAACAAAATGTTTTTAAAGGACCGGCTTGGGTTGTTTTATATATATATATATATATATATATATATATAGTGTTTTAAATGTTTGTTTTTTAGCTTTTTAAACTGTATTTGATGCTTTAACATGCAGTTTGTTTTAATGCTGTAGTCATTTAATTCTGTCTTAATGTACTATTTTTGTATGTTTTAATTGTACTGTTTTTTAATATTGTAAGCCTCCTTGAGTTCCAATTTTGGGAGAAGGGAGGGATATAAATAAATAAATAAATCAACAACAACAACCTGGTTGCTGATATTCTAAATCAGTTACTTGGTTACATATACATAACCAGGACTGCGTCCACACGGCACAAATAATCCAGTTTGACACTGCTTTAACTCCTGTGGCTCAATGCTATGGGATTCTGGCATTTGTAATTATGTGAGATGTTTAGCCTTCTCTGTCAGAGAGCTCTGGAGCCACAACAAACTGCAAATCCCAGGATCCCATAGCACTGAACCATGGCAATTAAAGCGGTGTCAAACTGGATTATTTCTGCAGTGCGGATGCAGCCCAGTCTAAGGCAGTTTTCTTGGGAAGGTTTGTTTGGAGGGGGTTTGCCATGATCTTCTTCTGAGGTTGAGAGAGTGTGACTCATCCAGTGGGTTCCCATGGCTCACCAGGGATTTGAACCCTTTTCTCCTGGAGTTCAACACTCAAACCACAACACCAGGCTGGCTCTCATTTTCTCAGAAAGGCTTTTAAGGTGGGCACCAGGGGCTATCAATAAAATTAAAAGCATTTTAAAAATAAATTTGAATGGTAAGGAGCCACCAATATCAAGATCAGCATAGATCAGAACTTGAAAAAAGTTACTTTTATGGTGTACTGCTCCTCAACTATCCCATCCAGACGATAGGAAAGAAGCCTTTGCAAAACCGGATCCTCCGTCTATTCCTTATTGTGCCCAAAGACGCCAGGAAATCCAGTCCAGTTTCCAAGACCCATGGTTCTGCCAGCAAAAATGAATAAATAAATGTATGGTGACCAGAAAAACCCAGCTCCTCATGGGAAGGTACAAAAATAAGCCAGAAAACCCATCAAACTTCAAAGGGTCAGGTGGTGTCGATTTCCCTTTTCAATAACCTTTTTGCCTTTATGGTCAGATGGTGTTTTGAAAAAGGAATAAAGGAAACACCCTTGTGATGCAGACCGAGGAAGGCTGTAAATGTCCTCGAGTTATTAAAGAAATTGTCTGACATCACAGAAGACCGTTCTGAGTACCTTATTTTATTTTATTTTTATTATTCTCACTCCAAGCAGACTGACAGATGTTTTAGTATTACAAAGTAGGCACATGTTTTTGTTTCCTGAAATAAAACTGGGAGCGTGTGTCACTTTTGCAGTCGGAGGATTTACCTTCATGGCGCATAAGAATAAAGAATGGCTTTCTGTAATGGGAGCTCTTTCTTCTTGTATTTTGCATGGGTCCCTTAGAAAGTCTTAGAATTGGTAGGGATGCCAAGGGACATCTTGAGGTCTTAGGTGTTTTGGACTTCAGCTCCCAGAATCCCAGACCATTGGCTAACTTGGCTGAGGCTGCTGGGAGTTGAAGTCCCAAGCTCACCAAGGACCAGAGTTTGGGAACTACTGATTTAGTCCTGAAAGACGACACTGATATTGATATCCCCCGTCTACCCCAAGAAAGATAGATGCCTCACCTCCAACTACCTCTAATTTTAACTAATTTGTTATATCTTCCACTTTTAATTAGTTGCTATTCATTTTCTATTGTTATCGTTTTTAGTTTGCTTCTTTTTCTTTTTATGATTGGGAGGGGAGTTGGGGTAGGGGATTATTTAGAAATCTGGCTTTAATTGTATATTGTATTTTATTCTTATTCCTATTTGTTGTAACCCACCTCGATCCTCAGGGAGAGGTGAGCTATAAATATATTATTATTATTATTATTATTATTATTATTAGAGTTCGCCGCTCTCAAAAGCAGTCCATCCCACTGTCCTCTTCTTGGTGTTGTTACATATCGACTTCACATGGTCAAAGTCAACATGGTCAACATGGATGGAGATGTCATCTGATAGTCCTCTCTCAGTCTTCTCTATTTCTTCTGAAAGTAGCTGCAATGACCAGAGTAGTGTATGTCCGGGATGTGTATGTCCGGATACTCCCAGCAACAACATAGGGATGTGAGTGACCGCTTTTGTAATGCAAGATGTTTGTGGGTGGCTTGGTCTTGAATGCACAATTCTGATGCACTAGCCTTCCAAAGGATCCAAGCTCAGAAGACAGAATAAGATAAGGGGGAATAAGAAAGTGTCTAGAAAGCAGGAGAGTGTGATAAGAAGGCGTGTGTAGATAGGGAGAGAATAGATAAAAATTAGAGAATAGAAACTAAGGAAAGGTGAAGAGACAGAGTAACTGAAATGAAGAGAGGTAAGGAAAAGGCAAGTAAGAGATAAGATGAAGGCAAAGAAGAAAGGGAAAGTAGGATGGAAGCAGGAGATAAGTAAGGTGTAAGAGTGAAAAGGTAGGAAAAATTAATTAAAGGGAAAATATAAAAGGCAGAAGGAAAAAGGAAGAAGAAGGAAGAAAAGGGGGAAATGAAATATGGAAAACTAGATTGTGAATAAGACTATTATGAAAAGATGTAATTAAGTAATGTAATTGCAATAAAATGAATATATATACCGTATATTTTTTGGTAAAAAGATCAAATCCTGGTGGTGAGGAGAGTAGCTGGAACAGATGTGCTGATATGGGTTCTCCTAAGGGGCACAGTCTTAGGGATTCTGGAAGCTTCTAGATATGGCAACGCACTTTTTTGTCCAAAACCTTCCACGCCTGGTAACTACCAAGTCCTGGGAGGGGCCATTGCTGCTGTCATTGATCATTTGGGAAGGAAGATGAGGAAGATCTAGCTGCTCTGGGCTCCTTAGAGAAGGAAAAAGGCAGCTACACTCCATGTGAGAGTCTACTCTCATTGCTCCTCCACTCCACTTGTCTGTGGAGCTCTGCAGGCCTAGTTCCATACCCTCCAACTATCCCAATTTAGCAAGGATGGTCCCAGTTAACCCACTATCATCCCACTTTTTCAACAGCTTTTAAAATGTCCCGGTTCTTCTCTCTGCCTCCACATTACCCTTTCATTCTCAGCTTATTTCACATGTTGCAAACCAAATGCAAGGTGAAAAAGTTAACTCAGGAGGGAAAGAGGAGAGGAAGAAGGTAGAGTTTTCCCTTTCCCTGTAGACTCAGGCAAAAGCAAACTGCAGCAATCTCTCCTAGCTTATCTTTTCTACTTCATTAATAACTTCTGACATCTGAACTACATTCTGATGTTGCTTGGCCATGAGTGTCCCGGTCTGTGAAATGTTGAAGCGTATGCAATTGTATGCAGCATGCAATTTAATTAAGAATTTGTGAGGATCCAAAAGCCAGCTCAGAACACTGTGACATTTGGCCATTCCTGATAAAAGCATTAAAATCCACCCAAAAGCTGTCACCATGACTGAGGACTACCACCAGACACACTCTGGCCTTGATGGAGCAGTAAACCAAGACGTACCCCTGACCCCTCCAACACCTTTCCTCAGGCTCCTCTCTCTCACCCACACAAATTAGTCAAAAGCTCCAGGCCCTGCCAAGCCCAATAGATTAGAACAAATCTGGCATTTTTAGGCAAAGCCATTTAGAAGACATGACAAGCCAGAAAACACTCAACACGGTGCAGGGAAATGCTCAGAAGGTGAGATCATTTCTGTCTCCCCAGCGATTTCTCTGATCTGCCTCGAACTTTCTATCAGACTGGGGCATGGGGGGGGGGGAATGATTTTATTTGGGCCATGTTTATTTTAAAAAATGCAACCAATGTCAAGCTGATAGCTGGATGAAGACAATCTCAGATGCAGCTCTGGAGATATACTTATCTTCTATACAAATAAAATAAAATAAAATACAGAACACTGTACAAATCAATGTACTACAGTATGACACCTTTCTTCTCTGTCTTCCTTCCCTTCTCTTCCCTTCTCTTCCCTTCCCTTCTTCTGTCTTCCTTCCTTCCTTCCTTCCTTCCTTGATTCTTTTATTCCCTTCCCCTTCCTTCCTTCCTTCCTTCCTTCCTTCCTTCCTTCCTTCCTTCCTTCCTTCCTCCCCTTCCCCTTCCCCTTCCCCTTCTCCTTTTCCTTCCTTCCTTCCTTGATTCTTTTATTCCCTTCCCCTTCCTTCCTTCCTTCCTTCCTTCCTTCCTTCCTTCCTCCCCTTCCCCTTCCCCTTCCCCTTCCCCTTCCCCTTCCCCTTCCCCTTCCCCTTCCCCTTTTCCTTTTCCTTTTCCTTTTCCTTTTCCTTTTCCTTTTCCTTTTCCTTTTCCTTCCTTCCTTCCTTCCTTCCTTCCTTCCTTCCTTCCTTCTTTCTGGTTTTGACAATTCTTCTGGCTTAGAAATGCAATAGGATGGCCTGAGCTTTGAGAAACTGAGAGAATTTTGAGAACCTGAAAGAACTTGTGAAAACTTGAAGAACCAGAGAGAAAGTTGATAGTCTGAAAATCTGGGAACCTGAGAGGTCCTAAGAGAACACTGAGAAGCTGAGACAACACTGAGAGCCTGAAAATCTGAGAACTTGGGAGAACCCAGAAGAGCTTTGAAAAGCCAAGAGAACTCTGAGAAATTGAGAGAACTGTAAGAATCTGAGAATATGGGAGAACCTGGGGAAAACAACTTTGAGAGCCAGAAAAATCTGAGCCCTGGAAGAACTCAAGAATACTTGGACACCGTGAAAGCATTTTGAGAGAATTTGAGAACCTGGGAGAAACCTGAGAAAACTTTGAGAAGTTGAGCAAACTTGTAGAGCTTAAGAATCGGAGATGCTGGAGAGCCATTGCTGCCCACCATCCGAGTAGACAATCCATGAGCCAACGGTCTGTCAGTATAAGGCATTTTTCTATCTTCTTGGTGGATGAAAGCAGCATTTTGGATCCGCTATGCAAAATGAGTTACTGCTTTCAATCTCTCAAAGCAGCAAATCCATCATCTCAAATTTATCCTCATGATCTATGTGACATGTTCTGTTGTTCTTTGGGATAGTTTTCTTGTGAGAGCATGTGGATGGCCTCTTACCATACCAAGGCCTCCACTGACAAAGCTTTTGAAACAGGAACAATCCATAAACATTTATGGATGGGTGGCAATTCTCCTGGACCAGAACACAAAAACATTTGGCTTCGCTCTGCTCTCGGTTGTGTGAGCCTCTGAAGCGCCTGCTATGTCCTGTGTTTTATGACCTGAAAATCAGAGCCACAACATTTCTGGAGCCGTATGGTAGCAGCTGTGTCCTAGCCTTCACCTGGGTTTGACTAGGAGTGGGAAAATATTCAGGAAACCTTACCAACCATGCCAAAGAAATAGTTCCATTCCCAAAAATACCCAGATGATTTCAGATTTTCCCTCTTCCCCCTCCCTTTCGTACCATTTTGTTTTATTCTGGACACTCCGATTAGAAAGACAAAAGTGTTTTCTGGAGAGCGCAAGGCTGCTAGGCACAGAGCAAAACTTTCCATGAATTCCTGCTGCTCCTGGATCCACACTTTGCACAGCAATATTGATTCAGGACAAATATAGTCTGCTGGCTGGACTCTGCCGCTTTCCACAGATAGCTGCTCACCCACCGGCCAAAGCAAGCTGTCCTCACATTGAAACAAATGCCATTCTACCCAGGGAGATAATGCAAAGCTTTGAGAAACCGATGCGGGGTAAATATACACACTCAAAAGGGCCACATGCCTAGTAACTAGATTTGTCAAGCATTCAGGATGTTACTAGATCATTTTTGTTCCAGGTGCGATGTTTCACCTTGGTTACAAGTCCAAATTTCCTCTTCATTGGAAATAATAAACATTGGGGATGGCCGATGTCTTCCATGTTCAATGGCTGTGCCTTGCAGAGAGGTGGATTCTCCTTCTTTGGAAGTCTTTAAACAAAGACTTTGGAGGGGCTTCTCCCAGTTGCGCTTCAGTTGTGTATTTGTGTATGGCAGGGAGTTGGACTAGATCGCTCTCATAACACCATCTAACTTTACGATTCTGTGATTCTACATCAGTTGGGTCATGAATCTACAAGGAGTTACCCAAAGAGTTGAACACTATTCTCAAAAACAGTTCATCATGTTGGAAACTGGAGCTGATTAAGTGTTCCCACTGAGATCAGAGCCTTTAGCCACTAATAGGCTGCGCATTTCCAAATTATGGGCTCTTATATATTAATAAATATCCAATCTTTCAGATCATGCTCACCTACATGAACACCTTCTTGTCTAACACTCTGGAAGCATCAATCTTGACTCACAGTTTTCCATATCTTGGATCAAAATCCCCTGACTTTCTCATGATTCCTCATATCGCCTCCCTTTCCTATCCAGCCAGAAGCTCCATCAGACCATGAAAAGGCTGCAGGGAAGCTCTGGTGCTGCAGCAAACTACACTTCCCAGAATTCCATAGCATTAAGTCATGACAGTTAGAGTGGTGTCGAAATGAATTATTTCTGCAGTGCGGATGCAGTCTTTGTCCAAATAAGCTTCTTCATCAGAGGTATGCCTATGAAAATAAATGAAACAAGAGGGGGTTCATTGACCGTCTACACCAGGGGCCGGCAACCTACCAACTTACTGGCCCAGGTGGACCCCTGCCGCCGCCACTGCGCATTTTGGGCTCCGTGCAGCCGCGCTCGCCGCGGCCGCCATTTTGATTTCCAAAATGGCAGCCGCGACGCATTTGCACATGCACAGGAGTACTGTGCATGCGCAAATGAGTCGCGGCCGTGCGTGCCGCCGCCGTTCCCCCCCCCTCGACCCAGTGAAAACCAGGACTTCGGGGGACTGGCCCAGGTCTCAAAAAGGCTGCCTACCCCTGGTCTACACTCTTGATGGCTTTCATTATTCTCTATAGATCTGGATGGTTGTTGCAGCCCCGTATGGGATTGTTTGGTGCACTTGCAACCAAGAGTCTTGTGGTTCCTAAAAGATTAACAAGTTTTATTTGGCAGAAACTTCATGGGCAGCAGCTTGGTCCATCTGTTGCTGATGACCGCTATGACAGTTAAAGAGTTGTCAAACTGCATTATTTCTGCAGTGCAGATTAGACCTGAGTCTCTTATGTTTGATTTTTATACTCCCCACCCTTTCAAAAAAAAAAAAAAAAAGACTCAGATTTTTTCCTCTGAGTTTTCCTCCCCAAAACTTCACTCTGAAAACTTCAAGGAAGTTTTATGAATCAAGAGATGTAGATATTTTTTCCCTTTACTGCCACTGACTAACCACAAGTCAGGCATGAAATACAGCACAAAATTTGTACTGTGGCATAGACATAACCACAGGGATGTATCTACGGGGAAGAGGTCAAAATAAAGGCAATTCCCCCCCTCCAAAATAAACATCCAGCCCTTTCTGGTGAAATTTTCCTCAAATTTCTAGGATCGTAGTAACTTTAAACTTAAGTTGAACATTTAGAAATCATGTTTAGGCATTCAAAGAGAAGGGACAGGCCAAGGGTGCATTTGCAGTGCAGAACTAATGCAGTTTGGTACCGCTTTAACTGCCATGGCTCCATCCTAGAGAATCCTGGGATTTCTAGTTTGGTGAGGCATCAGCACTGGCAGAAAAGGTGAAAGACCTTGTGAAATGTCAAGTCCCAGGAATCCATAGGATGGATATATAGCACTTACAGTGGCGTCAAACTGCATTATTTCTACAGTGTAGATGCAACCCAAGGGACCAAGGGAATGCAAACACAGAAAACCGGAGAGCTGTGGCTAGGAATGCTTTTTAATGCCTCAGCCTTTGCAATGCTAGAAATGTGGGGAAGGAAAGAAAATTTCATTAGAAGGGGCAGAATTCTTATTTTGGAGGGTGCAATGGCTTCATTTTACCACCCACCACCCCACAGTATAACCATACCTTGCTTAGCCTTATGGATCCTGAGCTTCCTATCCCCACTCAATGGAAAATGCTACACTTGGTTCTGATGCAAGCAGCCCTATAAAAACATCAAGTGTGACCCAACCCTGAGAGCATGCGAAATGGGCATTCCAGCATTTGGATCATAAATTGTGGGCGCCATTAAAAATGCTCCGGCGGGTCAAGTGTATTTCCCCCTAAATTGGAATAGGAGAGACAGTCATTAGCTTTGTTCCTTTGGCCTTTGTGGCTTCCAGTGATACATTGTTTCCTTTCTTTTTAAAGGTTTTCCCTAATTAATCACTGCTTCAGGAAGGAACAAGCCTTTTGTTATGTTTTCTTGGCTGCAGGAGGACCCTTTGGTCTGCCTTGTGCATCCAAACTACACACAGAGGACCGTCCTCCAGACCGTCCACACCCTCCCTTGGTTCCCATTTTCCGAGGTTGCATGGTAACTAAACGATCAACTCCATTTCCCAAATGGTGGGATTCAGATGTGAGCCGAAAGTCCGGAGCTCTCCTTGCTCATCAAATCCTTCTGGGCCCATTTGTTGCTAGCGCACATAGATGGGCGGCTCTCCATTTTCCATGATTCGCCACACACAGCTGGGTGGATGCACATCTGAAAGCACACTCACTGGAGAAACATCCAAAGCTGCCCTGGTGCATGGAGACATCCTGTAGCTAAGCCCATCTCCAAGCCTGGCTAAACTTCGTCTTAAGTATTCCTCCCCATTTCTTGAGATAGCTGTGAATCACCGTACAACTCTCTAAATTGTTTCCAGTCCCTGTATCCCTGTAATTCTAGGCTGTTTACAAGTTTCCTTAAATTAAGGACCATTGGTGTGATGGGGATTCTGGAGCAAGACGTGAGTGCCTATGGGGTTCAGATGTGTCTTAAACTCCTGACATCCCATTGAGGTTTCATGTGAGTCAGGTTGCTTGGTTTCCCTCTGACTCAATGACTTTTTCATCTATAAAAGGGCAACCGAAAGAATAAAACAAAGGCGATAATTCTTACTTTGTCAAGACGACCCTGGGCAGAACATTTCCAAGACTCGTATTTTCCATGGAGCTGGATGGACAATGATCTCAAGCCCTGCAAAGAGGAATACTCTGGGACACACCGGAGGAAATGCTCATATTCCCATGGTTGTGTTTTGTTGTATTTTATTTTCAAATGTCAGTAACCATACAAAAACTCCATGCATCAAGACTCATGCATTTAGGTTCTCTCGGTTCGGCTACCATCCCAACCATATTTGGTGAGGAAATAAGAGACAGGGCCTTCTCAGTGTTTGTGCCCAAGTTGTGGAATTGCCTTCCTTGGAAGGTCCGGTTGGCCCCCTCCATCTTATCTTTCTTATCTTTAATTTAGGGAGGCATTTGGATTTTAAAAAATATGCTGCTGCAGATGGAGCTTTTAATGGGGGTGTTTTGTTTCTGTTTTACCATGTTTAAAAAGTGTTTTAAATTGGGTTATTTAAATAGAACCCAGGTTTAATTGTGTTTTGTTGTTGTTCTTGTTGTTGTGTGCCTTCAAGTCATGAGCGACTTTTGGAGACCCTAAGGCAACCCTATCATGGAGTTTTCTTGGCATGTTTCTTCAGAGGAGGTTTGCTATTACCATCCTCTAAGGCAGTGGTTCCCAGACTTTGGTCCTCCAGATGTTTTGGACTTCAGCTCCCAGAATTTCTGACTGTTGGTCAAGCTATTTGGGGCTTCTGGGAGTAGAAGTCCAAAACACCTGGAGGACCAAAGTTTGGGAACCACTGCTCTAAGACCATCCTGTAAGCATGGATTCAAACCCTGGTCTCTAGAGTCCTAGTCCTAGTCCATTATGCTTCAAATACATAGTCTATATTTAAATAATAAAAACCCTGTGCACATCCTTCCATCCCAAGTGATTAAAGGTTGAAGTCCTGTTTGAATGGGGAGGTCTTTGCTTGCTGGAGAAAAGACAGCAGAGATGGGGCCAGGCAAGCTTTCCTTGGGAAGGAAGATCCATATCTTAGGAGCAACCACCAAAAAGGCTCCTTCCAATATCATCTCTAGACAACCATGCTGGGATGGAGAGAGAAAGCTTTCCCTTGAAGACTGTGAAACTCAAACAGATTCATATGGAGAGACGGGAGCTTTCAGGCTGGGCCTTGACCATATAGATGCTTAGGAGGACTAAACATGGGGCCTTGGGCTTGCAGGGGATGTGTTCCACCATCCATATTTCCAACTGTGAGTTCATTGCAATTCCTCCCCAAATGGGAATTACTCAGCCCATGTGGAGGTAGGGCGGGAAGGGAAATTAAAGAGGAGAAGCTCCCAAGGTCCCTATTAGCCTAATCACTCCCATATTACTGTTTTAACCTTTTCACCTCTATTAGAAAGATCACTGGAGATGGCATGTTTGTGAAGATGGCCTATAAAAATACCTCTTTGCTAATGGCTCATTTTCCTCTTCTTTGCACAGTGCGCTGGTTGGAAACATGCAGTCACGCCTTGGACGGGACCCCATATTTATAGGTGAAAAAAATCCTTGCCCTTCATTCTTTTCTGCTTTGAACGGCGATGTTGGATAACATTCCACCGTGTGTAAAATCAAAACTCATTAACATTAACGAGAACAGGCTTTACATGTAAGAGATTAATCCCCCCTACACACACACACACACACACACACACATACACTGCATCTTAAAATTAGATCCAAACGAGGAGTTACAGACTGGAGGGATGGAGACTTGGGTTTGTCTTGGATCTTCTTCAACCCTTTCGTCTTTCCGACGTTCTAAATCTTGAAGGAATCTGCCCAAAACTGAGCTGGCTGAAGAGACTCGATTATTAACTCAAGCACCCACTCCCCTTTCTTTATAAAATAGTGTTAATTTTCATCAGGAGGGGTAACTTATCAGCTTCCTGTACTTTCTGAAACTCGCCACAGAAAAGAAGCAATTAAAATGTAAGTGCCATGCTTTAAATCCGTGCTTATTGTGCACCATCCATCCTCGGTGGCTTGCTAATCAGACATGATGGTCCATTGATATTTCTAGATGTTTTTCTGTAGCTCCGGGTGGTAGCCAAAGGTTTCCAATGTCAGTGGTGATTCTGCTGTGGATTTTAGTCCAAACTTTATAGGAGATAGTGAGAGTCATTCACCAGTCCCACCACTACCCACCATCATGAAGGCCTTCTCCTGTCCCATCACTATGGCATCAAATGTGTGGACCTTCTAGATGACCCCATGGTTTCCATGTGAAGCTTTGTTCACCTAATCTCACCACTGGACACCACCACCCTTGAATAACTGCTGCCACCACAGACATCATGTGTTTGAACTCACCCGCATCAATAACATTACTGTACCATTCTCAGTGACACAAATGTATAATGCAAAAATAATACGTTGAACCAATGTTCAACATCTAGGGGTAGCCGCATTGGCCATACAGCAAATCCAAAAACATCCAAACAGAGATACCTTTATTGGGATAACCAAAATGCACAACTGCATGTTGCAAGCTTTCGAAGTCACACTGGCGTCTTCATCAGGCAAACAGGAGGGAAAAATTGAAGATGTTAGTCTTGGGCATGCATATTCTGTTTCTGATCTCAGTTCAGATGTTTGCTTGATGAAGAAGCCGGTGTGACTTCAAAAGCTTGCAACATATAGTTGTGCATTTTGGTTGGTCCAATAAAGGTATCAATGTTCAACATGTTGTTGTTCTGTGCCTTCAAGTCATTTCCTAAGGTGAAACCAATCACAGGGTTTTCTTGGCAAGTTTCTTCAGAGGAGGTTTGCCGTCGCTATACTCTGAGGCTGAGAGTGTGTGACTTGCCCAAGGTCACCCAGTGGGTTTCATGGCTGAATTGGGATTCAAACCCTGGTCTCCAGAGTTGTAGTCCAACACTCAAACCATTACACCACACTGCGTCCCTAATGTCCAACACAAAGATTATTTATTTAACATAGCTAAATCCTGACTGACCTAACTAACGTCCATCTCTCACTCCCAATCCTAACTAATCCTGAGTCTATCTAATCTTTTGCTCTGACCCTGACTAACTCTCCTAACACCTCTAACTCTTATTCCTCATTGCCCCATTAATACACACACCAATCCTTTACTCTTTTTTGTAATATTTGCATTAATATATAACAGCACATAAAGCAAGACAAGCACACAATACACAACACAAATGCATAGTCATAATACTAACCCCCCCAATCTACCCACCTGCTTCCCCTACATAAAAAGCATAAAAGAATTGACTTCCCACCCCCCAAATCAAAGACAATATAATAAAAATGAGGCAAACTTCTCTATACTACTAGACTATACTTATATCTTCTGACTTAGAGTCTTGGTGAAAAGAAAAAGAATGCCTCAATCTTCTTATTTTTCCCAGATCGCTTGAGCTACATCTGCACTTCAGAGATAGTCCTGGTTGGCATGACTTTCACTTCCATGGCTCCATGCCATGGAATTCTGGGATTTATAGTTTTGTGAGACATTTGGCCTTCTCTTTGAGAGAGCTCTGGTGCCCCCAACAAACTGCAATTCCCAGAATTCCACAGCATTGAGCCATGGCAGTTGGAGTGGTGTCAACCTGGATTATTCCTCCATGGTGGACAACGCCTTGGTGTATTATATTTGCTATATCTGACCTTAATTTCTCTAATGAACACAACATAATATTCCTCCTGAAAGTCCACAACATTGCAGAGCTATCCAAGGTGCTGAATGCTATCCCAGTAACAAATTCAGCACCATGGAAAGCTCTGGTAGAGTCTGAAATCAAATTTACAGCCATTTCGCTCTTTCACTGGCAGAGATATAGCCATGACTACAAGCTAAAAGTCCTTTCTTCTGTAATCTTGGCAAACATGTCTACTCACATGTAAGTTCAATTAAGTCTTACTTCCAAGTCAGTGTGTACAGGGGTTCACCTTACAATGTCATTCGCATTGCAAGCGTATCTTTCTATTTTGAAACCTGTTTTGCCAAAGATGAGAATAATTTGACCTGATACGGATTGAGTCTGCCTTATCCAAAATGCTTGGGACCAGAAATGTTTTAGATTTTGGATTCCTCCCCCCCCCCCCCACTGCCCCAGATTCTGAAATATTTGTATGTACATCATGAGATAACTTGGAGATGGGACTCAAGACTAAACATGAAATTCATTTCCGTTTCATATATTCTTTATACACATCGCCTGAAGGTGATATTCTACATAATGTTTTTAATAACTGCGTGCATGAAACAAAAGGTGTGTACACTGAACCATCAGAAAGCAAAGGTCACCCAGGAAAAAAGGTTTTGATTCTGGAATATTTTGGATTTTGGATAAAGGAGATTCAACCTAAGGTCCTATTATTTCTGTATTTACATTTACATAATAAATAAAGGGATAACCATATTGCCCAAAATTTGTCATCCATCCTATTTTAAAACTAATCCTCTGTCAGCCATGATTGGGACTCTCCCTGCCAAATCAGGACAGATGGAGGAGGCTATGGATTTTGGAGGCTGTAGTCCAAAAAGTTACTTTTTCTCGCCTTGTTTTTTGGGCTTCCCAGAAGCAGCCTCATCTGTCTGGCTCCTGTTGGAGACAGTGTGCTCCTCCAGACAGATGTCAGCCTGATCTTGCAAGGAGCTCGATATGTTCTCCGTTCCAGAGCAAAAAGTCCAAATCATTTGGCCCCAGAGGCAGAAGAACCCCCACCATCGCCTTCTTTCCCATCATGGCAAAACTTTGTTTTGATCACCATGGATACAGAAAGGTTTTGTCTGATTCTTCCCCTAAGTACTTTTATTTTTTCCTTTTTAAGAAAAGAAAGATTTCAGTACAAGGAAGAATCCCTCCTGCAGATGCCATTACACCCCCGGCAACTGTGTTTACTGTGCGTTCTTCATGTTACTTATTATTTGGCTCCATCAAGTGGAAAACACAAATACGATGGAGCCAAGGCGGCCAAACGATAGCCTTTTAGCATTCCACACTGACTGGGTTTTTTTTGGGGGGGGGGAACCTTGATCCAGCTTTGAGAGCAAGAGTAGCTAGTTTTTATTTATACGTTTCTTTGGATTATTAAAATATTTATTTCATGCCCTGTGTGCAAAGATTTCCAGATGATACTGCAACGTTAAACAATTTAAAACAATTAAAAGCAAAACCTCAGCATTTTCTTTTTAAAAAATAAATAAATAAAGTTTTCAAAAAAATCATGAGAGGTAATTCTACAGGGGCTCCTGAACCTGATATCTGAATACGATGACTGTTACACCGACTGGAAGATAGCCACAATTTTAAAGCAATCCTATCCCCTTATCTTTCATTTCTGTCCATCCTGCAGAACTGGCAACTCTTATTTCATCTCTCCAGTCTTAAACTGAACCAAGTGTTGCCTTTCCAGTCCCAAAGCAACCCAGATGGAAAATTGCACATGCAACCTCTTAAAAGAAAGAGCAGGGTGCCTTCCTTGGTATCTGTGGCCCTTGCATCACAGCAGTGACTGAGTGAAGTAGAAACCTGACTCCGTATTGCTGCCATAACTTGGGTGTCAAATTCAGAAATGCTCAGATATGGATTTTAAAAAAAAATTCTGGCTCTTGAAATGAATTTCTATGCCATCTACTGAACATTATTGGTATCAGACATGCAGCTTCCAAGCCAATTCCAGCTACTGAGGTTTTGTTTAGACTAGAAGAAGATGAGTGTCTGCAGAAGGCGTGAGCCACTTGCAAAAGAAGGGAATAAACCCAGAGATTCCCTCCTCTCTTAGTTAGTTACCTAAAGGGCTGCTCAACTGCTCAACTCAATGCACAGGGTGCTGGCCCAAATGTGGGTTTGGAAAAGTTACTTTCCCCTCCACCCAGAGTGCAGCCCCCAGGATCCCCCAGCCAAGATATCTCTCAAGCCCCCCGCCCCCCCAAAAAAGATGAAAAATGAGACACAAACCAACCAAAGCAAGAGCTAGAAGTGATATAATGCCACTTCCAGTGTGTTCCTAATGTGCCATTGGGGGTTTCCGCAGAAAAACAGTGTGAAAGCTAGACTCTTCCCCGTTTCCATAGATGTCCACCTGTAGTGTAATGAGTAATGGTTTCCAGTGACTTTGTCACTCTCCCATGTTTCAAGGGGGAATTCATTCCCAGACTTCCCTGGAGAGCTCCCATATGTCCTTCCCATGGCCTCCCATCCTTGCAACAACCAGCACCAACCCTGCTTAGCTTCCAGATATGAGCAACTGACCATGTGGCAGCCATATCGGGTACATTCAAAATAGCAAAATAGACTTGGAATAATTAATGAAGACAATCAAGGTAGAAAGTGCAAAGGAAGGTTTACAGCAGAACATTAAGAAAACAAAAACAATGACCACGGATGACTTACATCACTTTAAAGCAGATGATGAAGATATCGAAGTAGTTCAAGATTTTCCATATTTTGGCTCAATCATTAATCAGAGTGGTGACTGCAGTCAAGAAATCAGAAGAAAACTAGGATTTGGAAGGGCAGCTATGAAGGAACTAGACAAGATATATAGCTGAACACTCAAGTTAGGGTTGTCCATGCCATTGTATTTCCCATTTCTATATATGTTTGTGAAAACTGGACAGTGAAGAAAGCTGAGAGGAAGAAAATCAATTCGTTTGAAATGTGGTCCTGGAGAAGAGATCTACAGACACCATGGACTGCTAAAAACAAAGAACTGGGTCCTATAGTAAGGGACTCTATAGGGCTGGCATTCGGGTGGAGGGGGGCATGGTGACCGTGCGCCACATGCACCGACTCTGACCCAATGCTGGCACCACGCTGTCCGCACAACCAGATGGCAGGCAGTGTCACGCCATTTCTGTGGCACAGTGTTTAGACACACCATGCCAAAGAAATTGTTAGAAATGAAAAGCTGCTGCTGCACCAAGAACGCCTTTTTGCTGTTCTATAAAGGAGTGGCATTTTGCTGCTCCTTTTGGGGCTGGCAAATTGCTGGATCAGGGCTGCAGCATGAGTTGCTGCAGCCCCAATCTAGCATTGCTCTTTTGGGGCCATCGGTTGAGCCCCTAAATCAGATCTGACCTCTCCCTGGAAGCCAAGATCACTAAATTGAGGCTGCCATACTTTGGCCATTTCTTTAGAAGAAAGGACTCATTAGAAGAGACTAAAGTGCTTTGTAAGGTACAAAACAGTAGGAAAAGGGGTCAACTGTATCCAAATGGATGGGCTCAACCTAGGAAGCCACAGCTGCCCTGAGTCTGAAAGACCTGAGAAGGCCTATTGATAACAGGTTGACTTTGTCACCAGAAGCTGAAGTCAACTTGACAACCGTCAACAACAAAAGCAACTTGTTCAGCATCCAATGAATTAAGCAATTGGGGTTCTCTGTTAAGGTTTAAGGCTCTTTATCACTGCAGTCCCAACTGTGCCTACCAGCCAGCCTTGGCAATACTGAACTCGATGAACCCAGTAGGAAGCAGCTTCCTATGTTTCTATGAAAGATGCAGAGGCTGAGAACATACAGCAGCAGCCCCATAGGGCTTGGGGGGTGTTTGGGGGCTGATTTCGCACAGGGTGCCAAAGGTTAGACGATAGCCCCTCGCTCTCCATTCAAAACAGCACATGCATCCACACAGAGCAGAGATGTGCAAAGTGGGCCACATGCATCCCTGCAGACTCTCCAACCTCCCAGACCCACAAAAATGTTGCACCACACTGGATTCTTACTGTAAACCTACATACATTTCATCCCAGCCCATCTAGCAGCCAGATCAGGCAAAGGAAGTCCATTCAAACAAAAAGAAGACGACGCTTCCATCTACTACCCACCAGCCAGCAAGGCTGTGACAATCAGAAGCAGGACCTCTTTCGCAGGTCCTTGTCACAGCTTTGATCGCTGGTGGCCGGATGTGGAAATATCCTCCTTCTGCCCCGGTCAGAAAATGGGTGGACCTTCTTTGTCCAGCTGCTGGCTCTTAAGATAGGCTGGAGGGGGGATCTGGAGACATTGCTTAGTTCTGCAGCTGTAGCCAATGTAGAATATTGGTCACCATCTTGTGACATGAAAGGCGCAGCTTGTTCTGGAATGGTGCAGACCTCTTGCTCCCTTTTCTCCACAGGGATGACCGAGGCCAGCTCCTGAAGGATCACCTGTTGCAGCTGCTCACCAGAGCCAAGGAAACTCATCGGCAGGTGTTGCGAAGAAACCCAGCCAAGGCGACTCGCACTCCCATTTCGGTGGCTTTGCTGGGTAGAATTCAGCTCAAATATCACTTTATAATCACATCACTTCCCCACAAGCGCTCTCTCCTGCCAGAAGATTTTTATGTTACATGCAAAGTTTTCCACATAAAAGATTGGAAACAAATGTTCTTACACTTTTCTCTTCTCCCCCAACACACTATTTTTCTTCTTATTATTAAACACAAGGCATGGAGAAAAATAAAAATAAGGCAAGAGGCAAAGGAAGGTACCCTTTTTCATGAATTTTTGTCTCCATTAAAGATCATTTCAGACCTCAGATAAAATGGGTGGTTGCTCTGGAGCAGATGGCTGACGGCCGTTGGAGGCTTCCCTGTCAATAGGGAGGTGAATCCATTCTGGAATTAGTCTGAACTTTGAAGGAGTGATCTAAGTCTATTGGAGGCCCAGCATTCAGCACTCTTCAGATCTGCTATAAATGAGGGCTAAACCCCCAGAGTTCATTCACTGCTCCATTGACGCAGACGCTGCCAATGCAATTGCTCCATGACCTTCAATGTCAAGGGTCTGGAAATTTCGGCCATGTCCCCCTCTTTCCTCATGGAGAACCCACCGTCCTCCTAGGGCAGGGATGGGTAATTGCATGGAGAACTGGGGGGACAATCTGCAGTTCTTCTCAAAATGGAGAAGATGCCACCATTTTGAGAGGGGTGTACTTGGGGATAGTATAGAGTTCTGAGATGTTTGTCAGAGTGGTGTGGTAGTATTTTCCTCCCCTGGTTTTCATAGTGGGTGGGATCCACAGTGTTTGGGGTATGAAATTTCCCCCAAACACACTGATTTTTCTTTTTTTACAAAAATTGAGGTGGAGAGACTGGTGGAAAGCTTCAGGGGCAACAAATGGGGGTCCAGGGGATTACTTTCAGTCCATGGGCTGCAATTTGTCTATTCCTGTCCTATGCGGGGCCCCTTGAGATGGCGATTTAGTGGTCCCAAGAGAGCAAGGGACAGCCCCAGTGTGTCTGCCTATGTTCCTACAGCTGGACACAAGACAGCAAGGTCACCCTCCAGGACTTCATTGGTGGCTTTACCCCTCATCTCTCCAGGTCACAAAGTGTCCATGTGAGGTGTGAAGGATGAAGGTGAGCACTCCGTATGAGGTGGTGGGTGCGCTGAGAAGGTAGTGAAGACCTCCTCAAACCCTGGCCATGAAGGGACATACAGGGGTGTAATGCCAAATTACGCTTGCACATGTCACCACCCAGATGCTAGCCAAAGGACTTCTTCTTTGAGGTTGAAATGCAGGGCTAGAACCTATTTAGAAGATGAATTGATGCTTCTAGTTGCTTCCAAGAGAAACAATTTGCCAACAGGGAAGGAGGACAGTAAAAGGATAGTCCAGGACTTTGATAGGGCATGCGGCTCTAGGGTTTTGTTTTGCCCAAAAGCAATGTAGGGACCAGATGCTACTGTCAGAGAATTATTGGCCCTTTATAAAAACTCCACTTCCCAGAATGCACTGGTGCAACCAAAGACAACAACTTTGATTCCAGTTCAAAGACCTAGCCATGTTAGTCTGGAAAATCAGTCTGCAAAGGGATCTTGCAGCACCTGTGAGATTAACAGAAAGAAAGAAGGTGGCAGCATGAGCTTTCCTAGACCTGAGCCTACTTCCTCAGATGCATTTGGTGGGGTGGAAAGCTCAGAGACAAACCTATATAACAGTCTCTGTATGAGAATGTCCATAGAAACACAAAACTTTGTGGGTGTGGAGATGAGGAGACAAGCTCAGTTTTAACATCATCCTGTCATCTCCAGACCCACCAAGTTTTGCATCCCTATGGACATTCTCACTCATGGACTGCTGTATAGGTCTGTCTCTGGGCTTTCCACCCCATCAAATACATCTGAGGAAATAGCTCAAGTCTATGAAAGCTCATGCTACCAACCTCTATCTTTCAGTTAGTCTCAAAGGTGCTGCAAGATCCCTTTGAATATGATTCCAATGATGATGATCATGATCATGACGGCAGCCAGACATTGCTCCTCATAGGAATACCAGGCAAAATGGTAAATATATATTTCATGAGATGACTTGAGGGCTCCTTGCTTTGCAGTCTTGCCTCCTGGTTCCCAGTATCCTCTATCTGCAGTAATTAGATCTACACAGAGTAGCACACAATGTCAGACGCATTTCTTTGGCAGATGCTGTATCTCTTGAAGATATCTGATACGCACAACATTTAAAACCATTACAGCGTCCCTGTTGAGGCATCAGACTTCTCTGGTTTCACCCAGTTGCCAAGAAATGTTATTAAAATTTGGCACGAGCGAACCATGTCCTGCATTCATGACATTTTACTAACGTAACAGGTCTCAGGCTGACCTGCACACAACTGATTTAATGCCAGTGCCTTTGGTGGAACCGACCCAGGTCTGTATCAACCGCGATCGGCATCGGGCCGAGCATATCTAATTTAATTTACCGGATCTTTGCACTTGACAGTTTCAGCTGTCTTTTTGAAGTAGTGTCAATGGAAGTCTGAAACAATCTGTAAATCAAAAAAGAGGCCTTTCCAGATGAGTTGCAGCTGAATTTTTGGGGCTCTCTTTCCTTCCCTGTAAAACTATGAAAATTCAGCCATCTTGAAAGGTTCTTGGGTAGGATTTGGAAGGGCTGAATCTGGAGGAAAGAGCTTTTCGTCTGCTTTTAGGTTTTGAAATCATAGAATCATAGAATTGTGGTGCTGGAAGGACCCACAAGAACCATTGAATCCAATCCCCTGCTATGCAGAAATACATCGCTAAAGCACTTCTGGAAGATGGCCATCCAACCTCTGCCTAGTGACCGCCAAAGATGGAGCGTCTTGTTGTTGTTGACTGTCCTCAAGTGGACTTTGACTTATGGCAACCCTGTGAAAGAGAGACCTCCATGTCACCCTGTCCTCCAGAGCCGTGCTTAGCCATGTTTCTGTCCCATGGGATCCTGGGATTTGCAACTGAGGGAAGAACATTTAAAATTCTCATCCAGAGTCCTCTAGTGTCCCAGATAGCAGTTAAAGTGGAATAATAATGCTATAACTCTGTAGTGCAAATGAGCCCTGGGCCTTCGGTAATTAAGAGGGGAAACTTTGGTCCAAAACACCTTGCAGAAACAATCCAGTTTGAGACCCCTTTAAGTGCCCTGCCTCAATGCTAGGGAATTCTGGGAAGTGTAGTTTTTTGAGACATTTAGCCTTCTTTGTCAGAGAAGCTCTGGTGCTGCAACAAACTGTGATTCCCATTATTCCTTAACACTGAGTCAGGGCAGTTGAAGTGATCTTGAACTGGATTGTTTCTCCAGTATGTTTTGGACCCTTGAAGCAGGGAGATGTAAATTTTGGGGATCAAACTATTGTTAAATTAATAAAAGGAGCTGATGCTGGATTTGTACACTGTGTATAGTGAATTGCAAGTGTTAAAAGTCAGTGTGGCTTAGTGTTTGGTTTGAGTGTTGGACTATGACCCTGGAGACCAGGGTCCAGCTCTCTTATCAGCCATGGAAACCCACTGGGTGACCTTGGGCAAGTCACACACTCTCAGCCCCAGAAAACCTTGTGATCGATTCACCTTAGGATCACCATAACTCAGAAACGAGTTGAAGGCACACAACAAGATCAAGATGATGATGATGGTGATTGATCTTATAAAATTATAAGATCTTGGATGGAGGTCTTTTTCCGTTCCACCACCATGACAAGTGTGTTTGGTGAGGATTTGGGACACAGCCTTCTTGGTTGCTACTCCCAAACTGTGGGACTCTCTCCGAAGAAAGATTCGGTTGACCCAGTCTCTGTTCTCTTTCCACTATCAGAAAATAAAATAATATACCGTAGGTAGGCTTTTAGCTCTTAACATACAGTGGCAGAAAGGCCTTTCAATGGGGTGCGTTATGATTTTATTCTTTCTATTATGTTTTGATAAGCTCCTAAGCTGCTTTTAGTACAATTGTTTAATAGAATTGTTTCGTAATGGTTCGTTAATAAGAGGTTTTAGCTATGCTATGGGGTAAGCCACCATGAGTTCCCCAGCGGGAGAAAGGGCGAGATGTAAATAAAATAAAGCAAAACATAATAAGCTGCTGTTGTTATTGCTCAGCAGCTGTAATGATAATGATGAAGGGCAGAATAATATCCCCAAACCGAATACTAAAAGTACTGAGAAATGGTCTCCAGTGTCCAGAATAGCCTTTTCTGCATGGTTGCCAAACAAACAGACCTTTCATTTTACAAATAGCCACTTACCTTTGCAAAATCTCTGCTCGCCTGTGTGCACATGGGAATCCTGGCTCACATTTACAGCCATTACTGACCAGCTCTGTTCTTTGCCTTTGATACATGTGGCCAAATTTCCATTTGTCACATAACTGCCCCACCTTCAACGCTGACATTAAGCTTGGAGGTAGAAGGCCCTCAAAATACTTGTTTGACTCAATGCTGACGTCCACAAAACTTGCCCATAAATTGACTCTGGAATATGTCTCTTTTAACAATCAGGGTTGGCAGCCACTGAGCGTAGACAAAACAGGATACCTCCAGGTTTGTAGAAGGACCAAGCTATTGATGAATGAAAAAATTATAGCCTTTGGACCAATTGACCAATGTATGAATGGTATTTTGATTTCTTATGACCTTTGAGATGACATTTGAGAACATTATAGCATAAGAAGTGACACATCAAGGACTAGTTGATTGTAGCCTGTGGAGTGGACTGTGCCTTCAAGTTGCCTGTTGACTTAGGGTGACCCCATGAATTTCATAGGGTTTTCTTGGGCAAGGAATCCTCAGTGGTGGTTTTGCCCACTCCTTCCTCTGACATATATCCTACAGCACCTAGGTTGGCAGCCTCCCATCTAAGTAATAACCAGGCTTGACCTTGTTTAGCTTCCAAGTTCTGATGCCTTTTAGAGTATTTACTACAGCCCACTTTATCAGATCTATTACCTTATTTTCCTGCGTATAAGACTACTTTTTTACCTGCAAAATCTGTGGCTAAAGTGGGGGGGGGTCGTCTTATACGCCGGATATAAGGATAATGAGGATAGAGGTGCTAAAACTCTATATTTTGACTGGAAAAATGGGGGGGGGGTTCGTCTTATACGCGGGTCGTCTTATACGCCGGTAAATACGGTACCCAGAACTTCAGATATATATACAGTCTACATCAGGGGTCGGCAATGTTTTTTTACCTGGGGCCAACCGCTGGTCCCCTGGTCTTCCACCGGGCCGGGGGGGGAAACGGTGGCATTTTGTTTGCCAAAATGGTGGCCGTGACTCGTTTGCGCATGCGCAGTACTCCTGCGCATGTGCAAACGAGCCGCGGCCGCCATTTTGGCAAACAAAATGGTGGCTGTGACACACATGGTGGTGGCATGCGCACGGCAGCGGCGATGGTCGGCGGGGGCCAGTCGACGAGGGTCCATGGGCCGGGTGCGGCCCACGGGCCGTAGGTTGCTAAGCCCTGGTCTACATGATTAGGAGTGACTAAGATGCTTCCAAGTATTGCAGAACTCTTTGGTGTTTTTGCTGTAACTGAATAACACCGCAGTCCCAACAGAAAGATGGTGCAGGATGCAGAAGAGATTAGGCATGTGTCTCTTCTGCTGCTGGAATTGACCTTCTGGTGGTTGAACCCTGTTCTTCCAACCATCTCAGAAATCTGCCAACAGAGCAGTCTGGCAGCAGACCTTCCAGCAGCTGATAAGAAAGCTGATAGGAAGAAAATCAGCTCATCTGAAATGTGCTGGAGAAGAGTTCTTCCAATACTGTGGACTGCTAAAAAGACCAATAGATGGGTCCTAGAGCAAACCAAGCCTGACGTCTCCCTAGAAGCCAAGATGGCTAAACTGAGAACTGTTGTATTTTGGACAAATCATGAGAAGACATGACTCCCTAGAAAAGACAATAATGCTTGGTAAAGACGGAAGGCAGCAGAACAAGAGGAAGACCCCATTCCAGGTGGATGGACTTGGTCAAGGAAGTCATGAGTGCCTGAGTTTGCAAGACCTGAGCAGCTCAATTGAGGGATCAGGTGACTTGGAGGTCTATCATTCATGGGATCACTATAATCAATTTGAACTTTGGGGCAGAGCTATAGAGGGAATTCAAAAGGTGGCAGCTTAAGGAAGAGAACAATTTGCTTGGAATTAAACTCCTTCAAATGCTTGGTGTATTATAAAGGCTGTCCCCTTTTCTTTTATACAGACTGAATGGGATGCCAAAAAGAAAAAGAAAAATGAACAAATCTGTATTTTGAGATGTGGGCCCTTCATAAAGACAGAAATATATGTATCATGTAGTTTAAAGATGTGGACAATATGTTCATTTTACAGAGGAATACATGGCTAGATTAACTGAAATCAATACTTTCATTTGATATTTATTCAGAGCCCAAACTTGTTCATAGCTGATTCCTGACTGTCAATCCTGTAGATCCTAAAATTGCACTGTACTTGTATTGCTATTTTAAAAAATTGGCAACACTAGTAACCATACTATGGCTAGCACAGGGTGATAGAAAGTTTATTATACCCACCTCCATACATCACCTCCTTTCTCCTTCCAATCTGTACAGCCCACAATCCCTGTTCAGCATCTAGAGATGAGGAGAGCAGATACCCAGAGGATGCATTGTAGATGTGAACTGCGCAAGCAGGGCAGGAGGTTACATCCAAAGGGGATAGTGATCTCTCCAGTTAACTGAATGATCTGTAAAATATCTTTGACAGCTAATATTCAATGTCTGGCCCAGCATCTCTCTCCCAGGAGACGGCAGAAGACCTGTTGCAAACGAACGAGATGCTTGCTGTAATTCAACACTTTGTTTGACTTGGTTCTACCTGTATGAGTTCTCTAATAATAAAGGAAAAGCAACTCAGTCCAGGAGCATAAACATCTGTTCCCAAGTCTCTTGGTATGCATGGGGGCTTTTGGGAGGGAAGGAGGGAGTAACCCCCTCCCCTAAGAAATGTTTTCTTAAAATTTGCTTAAACCAAACGATCCTCACCCACCAGAAAACCTCTCATCTGACTGGTTCTTTTCCAAGTATGACATGGTCTACGTCCATGTGGTTTGAATTAGGCGCAGGCATTTCGCAGAGCTAAATCAACACGGCACAAAATGGGAAAGTCAACCCGCGACATGATTAGGGTGTTTAGCAAAACCACAATCATGATGGCAACAATGATAAAGGCTGATAGCAAGAACCGGCAGGTTCCTCAAATAGTTGCGGCTCAGAACGGTGTTTTGCAGAACACCAAACCAGGAGCAGATGTGCTGTGTTGGTTGCAGCCACCTTTTATCACTTGTAAAACAAATATGGGCTGCCGCTTAGTATATCACTCATACGGCTCAAGGCAGTCCCATTGTGATATGCGCCAGGCTTCTAATTTTTCACAGAGTTTGTTCCGCAGCAGGAAGGCTTACCATGATGTGGATGATGAGGGGAGATCTTGGAAGTCTGTCATTCATAGGTTTACCATGCTTTGAAACCAACTTGATTGGTTTGAAACCAACTTGGTTGGTTTCAGTTTGGTTCAAAGTGACTTGGGAGATTATCACACTATCATTATATAGCACAAACCAATCAGCATAGTTTTAATTTGGCAACAGTCCTGGCTGCATGACGCAGTGTGCAAACCGCTGTTATCTTGCATTAAAACCACCACTTTTCATTCCCATGAATGACCGCAAATATGCAATAATACCGTGTCCAATGACCAATGCAACACCAGATGCACCGTTATTGTGCGATTTCACAAACTTGTCAGTGCAAGACCTCACTGCTCCCTCCCTTCTGGTGATATCGAAGTCACACATTTATGCATGTGCGGCTTTTTTAAAAAGTCACGATCTCAATAATACAGTCAGTTCCTGCTGCTCTTATCGTGGATACATCACAGTTTTCAGAGAAAAGTGAGACCTAATGCATGAGGAGAACTTGAAGTTGTCCATCAATATGTAACAGTACCTTGACAGCAAGACCCTGTGGGCACAGAGCTCACCTGGTTACAGTCTTCCCAGCTCAAGTGGGATCTCTTGTAATTCTGTTTAAATTGCAAAATAGAATTTCTAGTTTTGCATCAGCTGCATCAACTGCATTTGCCTTTGGATGCAACCCACTGTCCTCTCTGGTCTTCTTCTCTTCAGTGATGTGTCAGTGGTTGTCCTGAGCCAGATGGCCAGCTACTGAGGCATGCAAGGCTCATTTTTGTTGACATCATCAAAAGGAGACTCAAGGATTCCTTTCCTGCCCTCTTCCAACATGTCAAGCTTTGCAAGGATAGAGCCAAAGGTGAAGGTGCATGGACAAAGATCACCAAAAAGAACTATAGAAAGACTAGGAGAAGTTGGGTTGCAAATATGACTTAAAGTTCAAACAAATAAACAAACCCAAAACATTTTTCTACATTAAACTTCAAATATGTTTGGCTGTGTTTCAGTGAACTAGAAACAAATATGGTGACAATTATAGAACTGTGTGCAGAAAACAGAGAGCAGCGTCCCACCTCACATTCTGAGGCTGGCCTTTAAAAGCAGGCAAAAGTTTCCATACGAGCTTCCTTTCAAAATAAAGTCAGGAATTCTGAAAATTTGTGAAATATAACACACCACCCAAGAACCCAATTGATGTTGCGGGATTCAACGGTGTGGCTTCTACGGATGGAATGCCAAGACTATTGTCTGTCTTTCCAAAAGAAAAAAGTGGGAGGAGGTGTTTCTCACTTTGAAGTATTTTTATACTTGTACACCAAGTTAGTCTGCCTTTGGATGGTCAAGGAATGTGCAGGTGTTGGTTGGGAAAGTTGGTGCTTTGCCTTTTTGGCTACCAGACAAGGGGTGGGAAGACTTAATGCTGTATGTCTTCCAAGAAAATAAGGAAAAGGATGGGAAACAGAGCGACACAATATAATGTATATGTAAGATGGAGTTTCATGCTCCTGGAACAGTTCTAGTGAAATCCATCTTCCCTATGGGATGAGCACCATGGGATGAAGTTCCCTTGAGATTTCATGCTGTACCAAGATTTTAGGCTCCTGTCCATTGTAAAGAATACTGGAGACAAGCTGGGTCTTAGCTGGACAGATCTGGACTGTTTACTGAAGGTGAAACTACGTGGCACATGCAACATGTCATTCAACAAGCAAGACATGTTACATGTACCATGTATTTAAAGTCTGTAGCAGAGTCCCCATGGGGCTACTTTGGGGGGATGTTTTGGAAATGACATGAAGGCACACAACAGCATCTGAGAACCAGCCTGGCGCAGTGGTTTGAGTGTTGGGCTATGATTCTGGAGACCAAGGTTCAATTCTCAGCTCAGCCATGTAAAGCATATGGATGACATTGGGCAAGTTGCATGCTTTCAGCCCCTGAGGACAGCAATGGCAAACCTCCTCTGAACTTGCCAAGAAAACCCCATGATAGGTTCATCTTAGGATCACCATAAGTGAGAAACGACTCGAAGGCACACAACAACAAGTACAAATTGGGAGAAATCTCCAGAGGTCCCTAAATCATGGGTGCAACTACATCAACACGTCTAATTTTTGCTGAGTGCCCTCTAGGAAGAAGCCATCCACACAGAACATTTCCCCTTGTCAACATTTCTAAAATGGTTTCTTTTGGTTCTAATTTACTATCCTTCTGTAACATTCAGTGGGGTCCACCTGAACAATCTTACCTGCACCCAAGTGACCTTTATGATTCAGGTTGTATAGCATCCATGACCAGAGAAGACATAGACATGGACAGAGAGGCACAGAGACTCAAAGACGTTGATATCTGGATGCATGTTTAGCCAAAGATGACCAAAAATGGCTTAAAGCAAAGGCCAGCAAAATTTATCCCTGGCACCTAGACTTGCCAGATCTCAGGGCCTCCATGGTTGCCTCCACACTGCAGAATTAATGCAGTGTGACATTTGACCACTTTAACTGCCACAGTTCAATGCTACGGAATCCTGGGATTTGTAGTTTGTGGTGGCACCAGAGATCTCCGACAGAGAAGGCTCATTGTCTCAGAAAACCACAGTTCCCAGAATTCCGTAACATTGAGTCATGGCAAGTGGTGCCAAACTGGATTATTTCTGCAGTGCGGATGCAGCCCTTTTCTTGAGTGTCTTGAATCTCCTTGTCTAGTTAAATATGGAATCTCAGGCTGAGAGTATGTCTTGAGAAATATAGGATTGGCCCTTGCAGAATGCAGAATGCAGAATGCAATAGTGAAAGAGAGAAACAGGAATGATTAAATGAATGCACACATGGAACGGGAGAAAAAAGGCTGATTTTGTTGGAAAGAAAGGAAAAAGCAAGGTGAGGGTGAGGGAGTCGAAGGCTAAACTGACCACCTTTTTGCCTTGTTTTGGAAACTTTGGTGCATTTTTCACAAGCAACTTTTCCATTCGGCTTTGAAAGGGCACAGACCGTCACTCCTTTGCACAATGAAATGACCTTTTTCCCCCTCAACATGTCGTGTTCAGTGTTTCTTTCCTATTCTCTCTTTGCGTAGCTATTAGGCTTCTTCAGCGCCTACATGTGGGCCTTGCAATTTCTGACTGCCAGGAAAAAAGTAATAACTCCTCTTAAACAGAGCATCGCTTTTAAAAGTTAATGAGAGGCATTTGAAGCCTGACAGCATTTCAAATTTGGGAGGGAGAGGAAAGACCAGCCGCGTCTGACATAAGGAAAGGGCAGGGGCCCTTGGTCCAAATTCTTCTCACGAATACCGAATTAAGCAGGTGGAGGTTCACACCATAAGAGGGTACGGCAGGGACGTTTTTGTCACCTGCTGCAAGGAACCTGACAAGAGTGCAGAAGTCTGCAAAAGCATCTCAAAGCTTTGAGGACTGCATGCATGTGAGGAAGTAGACCAAGCCTACCAAAGCTCATGCTACAACTTCTTTTTGCACAATTAGTCTCAAAAGTGCTACAAGATCCCTTTGCAGATTGATATTCCAAACTAAAATGGCAATGTCTCTGGATTATTTTAGAACTGGTGGGAGAGTATGCACTGCTATGGTGATGGGGAATACATGGCTTGGACCATCCTCCCTTTAGTCCTCAGCTGTAGACCTTTACTCTTTAGGATGTTTTCTAGTTCTTTCATGACATCTCCAAGAAGACCCTCTGTCCTCCCCTGCTCTCTGATTCATTCCTGCATCCCCTTAATACCCATGGCCTCCTAAATAAAAGAGTCCCTCCTCCATCTGGCAGCATCTGGCCTTCCTCTCTTCCTCCTTCCCCAGAATTATTCTCTTTTCCAAAGAGTCCTCACTTCTCATGATGTGTCCGAAGTACGACAGTCTAAGTCTTGTTCATCTTGGCTTCTTCTTCCAGGGAGCTTTCTGGCTCGATCTGCTCCAGGACCCCTTTGTTTGTCCTTTTGGCTCTCCATGGGATCCTCAGCCCTCTTCTCCAGAAACACATTCTCTCAAAGGCATTGGTTTTCTTCTCTTTGGAAGTGGAGTGCCCCAAATAAGTGTGTTCAGTGTGCCGTGAACCAAGGAAAGGATTGCTGGATAGGTCACATCCAATTCTCTGCCTTGCCTTGGGGCATTGGTGGCCTCACTTGCCTTTTAGCGGGCAGCATGCCTCATCTTGGACTCATCTCAAGGTGGCACCCACAATCTCAGCTGGCATCTTCTGCTCTGCTTTGGAGTTATACAAAGTTGTGTTCTCTTTTCTCCCCCATTTGCCTGTGTGCTCCAGCTTGTTCTGTCCTCATTACTTCATGGGAATAATAATGGATCCCTGTCTTTCTTCTTGCACCAACGCCATTCATTTGCAGACAGTTTCCTCTCCGTCTTCATTTGGTCTAGACAGAATTGCTCAGCCATCCTCTTGGAGGGAATTAATTTTAACAAGTATTTAAGGCCAAATATTTCAGATATCATCCCCTTCCCTAATTCTGAAAACCAGGCTGTGAATCAGCCTTCTACATCCTGATGTCCTCCAGATGTGTAGGACTGTGACCATCACCATCTTGAGCCAGTAGGGTCATCACCTATGTCATACCTCCACTTGTCCCAATGTGGTTAGGACAGTCCTGATTAATCCTCTGCCATCCCATTTTTTCAACTGTTTTTAAAATGTCCCAGTTTCTCTCTCCTCTTCCCATCCATCACTTGGTAATACTCAACTGTATAGTCTCTCTCTCCCCCTTCCCTTAAGCCAACCATTTCAGAGGAAAGAGGTCTAGAGTATTCCTAAATAAGTCCATCTTCTAGAGAACCCTTGTGGCTTCTTTCCCACTAGTCTGATTTTTTTTAATATAAAAATCAGAATTACTTACGCTACAGGAAACATTTCCTAATGTTCTGTAATGGAAACAACCTAATTCCCAGTACACCTTGTGCGTAGGACTGCTCCTAACCTCCTCCTTGTGTACCTTATTCCCGCATTCCCTTTAGCCATGTTTTCATTAAAAGGGACGTTCTTTCTGCAATGTCTGTGCCTAGAACCAATTAGCACTAATAATATGCCTTAACGAAAGGAAAATCCAGCCATGGGTGCCATTGGGTGAAGGCAGAGAGAATCTTACAGTGGAAACACAGAGCTGGAGAAAGATCTCCTTTGCCAACAACACCTTTTCTCCTTCAATCAAGATGCAGTCACAGATATTAAGCCATTTTGTTGCAACTATTTTCCTCTCATAAAAGCCTTTGAAACAAACTGCAACCATCTAAATAATGGCCTTTTCTCTAACCTGGTATTTTAAAATGGACTGAAGATGGATTCCATCATTTGCCGACTCTTTCCATCTCTTAATCCTGGCTTAGTCACAATTTCAATCGTTTTCCCCACCTATTATATATATATATATATATATATATATTTTTTTTTTTTTACTGGATCCACAAAATTAATGGGATATATTTGGGGACCATTATTCTTGGGTGGAGATGGAATTGCTTGATCATTAACAATTAGGGGAGGAAGAAACAGGTTGGAGGAAGGAGATGAACGGTTTTGCTTTAGGACCAAGCATTAGTACTGAAAGGAAGGAAGAATTAGGGCTACAAGAATTACATTCAGATGGGATGGGGTGGAAAGTGAACTTTGGATTGGCTTTCAAATACACAACTTTAACAGTGTGAGGGTGGCACAAACTCTTGCAGGAAATTCAAGTCTTCCATCCCAAATAATCACCAGAATCCTATATAACCTGCTACGTTACATAACTTTACATATTCCTAGCTATGTAGCAGAGAAATCAATGTGCATCAGGCACTTTGTTGGCTCTACTACATAATAACACAACAGTACCACTCTATTGGATATAGATGTTACACAACTGCACAATTTGAATTCCACCACAGATATAGAAATCCACGATGTAAGACGCCAATAGTTCTATGGTAGGTTGTTTCCTTCCTTCTTTCTAATCTCTAGTGTAATTTCATACCCTTTGATTTTAGAGTCGTATCCAGATGACAGTAGTATTAGCAGAGTTACACACCTGGACCGTTTCACACCTGGTAGTGTATTAAAGTATACAGAATGGTGCGTGAATGCTCATGGCCTCTATACAGTGCCTTCTCAGTTTTGCAAGGGCTTGTCAACCATGCTCATTCACCATGGATCTCCATATATTGCATTGCATTGGTATTCAGTATCGGCGTTGAGTATTGGCATTGAATATCCATTGGTGGGTATTTATGCTGCTCTGATGTGGGATCTCAGTCATGGTGGGTCACAAGGTGGGAAATGATCCCCTTCCTCTTCATAGTTGTCCATCCCTGGCTTATGGAAAGCATAACTGCCCCTCCATCTTGTGCTCCCCAGTGACTGATATACAGAGTCTTGCTCCTTGCAATAGTGATGTATAGCCATCTTAATTAGTAGCCATCAATGGTCCACACCTCCAAGACAGTAAGTATTTAATCCCCTTTGGAAGTCAACCAATCTGGCAGCTAAGGAAGATCACTTCAAAGGAGACAGCGATGGGGATGAACCTGTTTTAGGGATAGGTCCAGGACAATGGATTGTGCCTTCAAATTCTGCCTTAAAACCAAGAGCAGCTCCCAAATTCCACTGAGATAGAAGCAGGTTTCCTTCTTAACTGAGCAGTTTGGTAGAATCATACAATAATAGGGTTGGAAGGGACCCCCAGGGCCATCAAGTACAATCCTCCACTAAATCACTCCTGAAATATGCTTGCCCATGTTTAAAGACCTCCAAGGATGTAGAGTCCACCACCCTCCAAGGCAGTCCACTTCACTATCAGAAAGATCTTACACTTAGGAAGTTCTTCTTAATGTTTAGGAGGAATCTCTTTTCCTGTCGCTTGAATCCATTGCTCCATGTCCTAGTGGTCTCTGGAGCAGCGGAAAACAAGCTTGCTCCATCCTCAATATGATACTCCTTCAAATATTTAAACATAGCTATCATGTCTTCCTATCAGTTTTGGTACCAACTGTGAGTGCATCATCCCCAGCTCCTTAGGTTATTTCTCACAAGGCTTGGTTTGCAGGCCTTTCATCATCTTGGTTGCTCTTCTCTGGACACATCCCAACTTTTTGATATTTTTCATGAACTGTGGTGCTCAGAACTGGACACAGGATACATTCAAACGAGGTCTGACCAAAGCAGAATGGAGTAGGACTACTACTTCCTCCAATCTGGGCGCTATATTCCCATTGATGCAGACTAGAATTGTGTTGGCTTTTTGGTCTGCTGCATCACACTGGTGACTCATGGTTAGCTTGTAGTCTGCTTTGATTTTCTTTATATGTCCACACATGGAAGGACAAAGGAGAGAGGAAGATCCATTAGAAGGACTCCCAACTTTCAAGACAAGAGGGAGACCCTTTCAATCTATGTTGCTTGTATTTCTCTATACAGAACCAGTGTAGAAAGATGTTTCACTTATGCACAAACTGTGCTCTCCTAAACATAGGCTCCGGCAACCGGTGGAAGAATCACTCTTGCTGTCACAAAAATGTTGACCTTCTTCTTCTGTGTGTGGTTTCCATTTCTCAAAGAGGTTGTCAGTGTCCTCCTCCTCCTCCTCCTCCTCCTCCTCCTCCTCCTCCTCCCTCCTCCATTTCCACTCCAAAGTACACGGATCCTAAGTTAAAAGTCAAAGCACTTCCTTTGGTAGTACTGGCACCTTTCCAGGAGTAGTTAAAATGGTTTATAGTCTGCATACGAATGAGACCAAAAAGCAAAAGAGGGGAGAGAGAAAAATCCCTTTAAAGCAAATGGAATATAAATAGCTGCATGCTTTTATTTGAGCTTCCTCTCTTACTGAAGCCTTCCTTAAGAAAGCAATAAAGCCATTAATGTTCTGTTGTAGTAGGTTTTATGGCCATGTTCTATTTGCCGAGTAGGGAAACTGCTAGCTCTCCATTCCTTCTTCTTGTTGGAATTCCATCACGTCACATTTTAGGGTTTGTTCTCCTGGCCACTTCCGTACAGAATGGCTACCAGACTCTCATGGAGGGCCATCTGGAAGTGTGAGCTTTCCATGCACTCTTGCCAAACCTAGACCTTTTGTAGAGACAAAATAGTGAATGCCATCAGAATCCTAACAAGGTGCCACAGTTCACTTTTATCCACTTCCACAATGGCCAGGTATCTGCTTCGTGAGCCCTGCTCTGACAATCCCATCTTCCCCTTTGGCCAGAGGCAAAGCCAAAGCCAAAGTAAACCCTGGGGGAATGCATTTTTGTTCTTCTTAACGGGGGGCCTTCCAGTTGATCCTGACCCATGGCGACCCTGGGGTTGAGACATCTCCAAGAGCCCCTGTTGTCCACTGCTCTTCTCAGGCCCTGCCAATTCATGCCTGTGACCTCCTTCATAGAGTCATCCATCTAGCAAGTGGCCTTCCTCTCTTTCTACATCGCTCCATCTTTCCTACCATTCTTGTCTTTTCCAATGAGTTACGTCTTCTTATGGCGTGACCAAAGTACGACAGTCTCAACTTTTATCATCTTGGCTTCCAGGGAAATGTCAGCCCTCATCTGTTCTAGGACCTATTTGGCTTTCCATGGTATCCTCAGTACTCTTCTCCAGCACCACATTCTCTCAAATGAATTGCAGATCCTCTATGATTTACCCACTCTGTGTAAACATCCAGAATTTGCTGAACCTATCACAGGGTATTCTGAGGCTGAGAGAGTGTGACTTGCCCAACGTCACGCAGTGGCTTTCCATGGCCAAGCAAGGACTTGAACCCTGGTCTCCAGAGTTGTAGTCCAACATCCAAACCACTACACCTACTTGAACATATTTGTTGTTGTTTCTTTAGTATTCTTAAAGTGCTTAACAGTATAGAAATGTACCTATTGCTGTTGCTATTACTATTCTTTGTGGAACCGAAATAAGTAAAAAGCTCCATCCACACTGCCAAAATAATCCAGTTTGACCCCACTTTAACTGCCATGACTCAGTGCTATGGAATTCTGGGCACTGTAGTTAACGCCATAGCATTGAGAGCCATGGCAGTTAAAGTGGGGTCAAACTGGATTATTTTGGCAGTGTGGATGCAGCCAAAGAAGAAGAAGAAGAAGATGATGATGATGATGATAATGATGATGATGATGATGCCACTACACCACACTGGCTTTTTAAACTACCAACAACATTTGAACCTATTTTCAAGGATATAGTTTAAAAAAATGATTTTTAAAAACAGTTTAGAAAATCAGTACAGTTAAAAGAATCAAAACAGTATAGTACTCTCCTATAAATAAGCCTTGATTTATATATATATATATATATATATATATATATATATATAACAATCCTTCACTTCTCCAAAAGAAAAGTCAGAAGAAAACTCTCCCGCGTGCAATTTCTTTTTGAAATCTCACATTCTTTCCACTGTGTTTCTGGAAGGCTTTGTGACTTTTCTAAAGTTCTTATTTATTATTTATATTGATTTATTGATTTAATTTAGGAAAAGAAAAATTGATCAAAACCCTCCTCCCTCCCTCGTTCCCGATCAGCTGCTGTGAAGAGGCAAATTCTGGACGTTGGTTCGAATCCAGCCAAGCTTCTCTTGATGTTCTTCTTCTGTGGGAATTTGGGAACGCGGTCAATGCTTTGAACATGATGTACTCATTTGCTCTCCAAGTTTCCTGAGAGTTCTTCATGTTTTGACACAGCGAGGATCGGGTGTCCGGGATTTCTGGGGTGGGAAGACAATTATTGGAAGGGGGAAATTAACAATGCCTTGACTCCGAAGGGAGGCCTTTGAGACGAAGGATGGAGCAACTTTCCTCCTGGCTGCCTGGAAGTAAGTGTAGGTGGGCTATTAGGATATTTTCTCCCAGCCTTCCTTTAAAAGCCTACAGATCATTAAGAGAAAAGGGCAAGGATTGTTATGAGAAGCAATTACGTAGAGTCATTTTTTCCAAAAGGTACAATGTACTCGAGTTCCTCAGATTGTTGCACTCCGTGATGATGAATAACACTTGGAAGCAGATGTCAAAAGTATCGCCGCCTGGTCAAAAATACTACATTTCCCCCCCTAATCCATTTTGTTTCATTGAAAAGCAGAGAGCAATGAAAAGCTCCAGATAGGTCAGCGGTTGTGTCACCCTTGTGTGACTTGAGGATAGAAACTGTCACCATTTTGGAGGACAAAGTGTAACAGAAGCGGCCATCTTCCTCACTTGACCCTTGCAGGACGCTCCAAGGACCGGCCTTTGGCCTTGGCTCAATCCGCAGCCACTCTTGGGCTCTTCGGCGCAATTTCTTTCATCTCTCCTTGCTCCGCGTCTCTTAAAGGCCCCACAGGAGCCATTCTGATAAATCTGTGCTTATATATAAATATATTTATGGAGGGATGTGGTGTCCGCAAAAATGCCTATAAAAATATTTCCCCTGCATCTGTTAGTAATAACTGTGTGAGTTATTGTGTTGTTTTTTTATTATATAAAAAAGAAAGAGACATTAAAAATAAAATTCAGTATTTATTTTTTTCCCTTTCCATTTGCAAACATTTTCCCCTCCTTTTGCTTGCACATTTCTTGGATCTGAAGGCCAACAGAGACACGATGCTCCATGGCTGCCTAATGTTGGTTAGATGGCTGCAAAAGACAGTCAATAATGGCATCCTCTGCATTATTGCTAGTTCTCCTCTTCCTATCGTTTTTGGAACTAACCATGGTTGAACCCACAAGGGCACTTCCACTAACCATGGCTAGTTCCTCCAAGACACAGTGAGATTTGTAACCCTGGTTAGAAGAAGCAGAAGCAACTCCACAGCTTGCAGGTGCAATGTGTTATTTTCCAAACTGGGAATAAGAGTGCAGCCAGTGCAAACCATAGATTCCTAAAGTTGGAAGGGACCACAAACACCATCAAATCCAACCTGCTGATGCCCTGAAGCTATACATAGGATGCATCCACACGGCAGAAAATAATCCAGTGTGGCACCATTTTAATGGTCCTGGTGGTGCTTGTGGTCCTTTCCAACTCTATGAGTTTGCACCAGCAATGCTATTATTCCCAACTTGGAAAAATAACGCCAGCTGTGGAGTTGCTTCTCTGGATTTCTGGGATTTGTAGTTTGTTGTGGCACCAGAGCTCTCTGACAGAGAAGGCTAAATGTCTCCCAAAACGACAGCTCCTAGAATTCCCTAGCATTGTGCCATGACAGTCAAAGTGGTGCCAAACTGGATTATTTCTGCAGTGCGGATGCAGCCATCGATAAAGCACTCCTGAAAAGTAGACATATGGCTTCTAGTTAAAACCTCTAATGAAGAGATTTAATGGGGAGATTTTTAATGAGAAATTCGAAGGTTACCTCTCTGGGGTGTTTTAGTCATGGATTCAAGCATAGGTGGATTTTGGTGTTCCCTCCAACTTTGTGATGCTGATGATTTCCTTATTGTGTCTCCCTTTTCCTCCATTTCGGTGTCTTTGTATGCCACTTTTCCACTGCAAAACTATACTCAGAGAGGGGTATACTAACAGTCACGCTGGCTGGGGGCGATGGGATCTGCAGTTCTATGATGCTATGGTTGGTACTGGGTTGGCATTCTCTCATAATCTCTGGAGGAGAAGTCCCACAACTGATGATCCTGAAACCAAAACCAAAATGAACCATCGTCCTCTGATCCCTAGTCCTTACTTTTTCCTCCATCATCTTGCATTTAGTTAAGTTGGCTCTTCTTTTCTTTTCTTTTCTTTTTTTAAAAAAATATTAAACAACAAAAAAACACTGGAGCATTCTTTTAAAAGAAAGGTCCAATAAAGATCATTTTTTTGTGGATGCTCTGCAAAAGAAATTTTCTCTCTTGGCTCAGGACTTCTAAGAAGGCATTCCAGGACATAGATACTTATGGCTGAGTTTATAACCCACGCGCCCCGCTTTCTGCTCCAGAAAACTCCTTTCAGTGCCTAAAAACAAAGTGTTTAGCCAAGTCATGAGGTTCACTGCGAGGAACATTTGCTACAGAACATCATCAGGGAAATCTGGAAAGGGCCCCAACCAGAAAGATGACCCTGAACCCTCGCAAGCCTCAGGGATGACCACGGAAGGGCAAGGCCAGAGGATGACCAGAACGAAGAAGGCCAAAAGAAGACAGAGCCTTACTGAAGTTGATCTTTAAATATGTGAAGGGATGTCACTTGGAAGATGGAGCAAGCTTGTTTTCGGCCGCTCCAGAGACCTAGAACCCGGACCAATGGATTCAAATTACAGGAAAAGAGATTCCACATTAAACATTAGGGAGGATTTCTTGGCTGAGCAAAAGGGACTCCTTGGAGGGTGCTGGGCTCTCCTTCTCTGGAGGTCTTTGAACAGAGGTTGGATGGGCGTCTTTCAAGAGGACTGTAGTTGTGTCTTCCTTCATGGCAGAGGGTTGGACTAGATGGCCCTTGGGTCCCTTCCAACTTGAGGATTCTGTTATTCTATTCTCCATCAAAGAAATTTTGATTCTAAAATTATACTGACCTACATAAGTGTTGGACTATGTAGGCCATAGTTGTAGACCATATGTAGACCATGGAGACTAGGGTTCGATGCCCTACTCGGCCCTGAAACCCACTGGATGGCCTTGGGCAAGTCACACTCTCTCAGCCTCAGGGGAAGGCCATGGCAAACCTCCTCTGAACAAGACCCGCCAAGAAAAACCCAGGTGTAGAGAGATCTTGTAGCACCTCTGAGACTCACTGAAATGAAGTTGGCAGCATGACTTCCTAGACTTAAGTCTCCTTCCTCAGATGCATAAGATGATAGGCATCTGACAAAATAGACTTTATTTTATAAAAGCTCCTGCTGCCAACTTCTTTATTTCAGTGAGTCTCAAAGGTGCTACAAGATCTCTCTCTACATACTGGTTCTACAGACTAACACGGCTATATCTTTGAAGAAAAACCCATGATAAGTTGGAAATGACTGGAAGGCACCTAACTATAACAAATGGTGGAGGACTCTGTCCCAGTGCTGAAGTAACATTCAATGTCCGGTCCAGTTTGCTTCTGAACATGGAATAGGTGCATGCGTGTGTGTGTGTTGCCTCAGGTGGCAAAATGTCTGTGGGTGACCCTGATCCCTCTCCATGTGCAAGTGCCATCCAAAAAGTGAACCAAGCTCCCTACACAGGTGACTGGGAAATGACCTCCGCAGCCCCCCAAACCCAGACTGTTTAAATTTACATCTTTGCATGGACCAATTCCTACTGTCCGTCCCATCCAAGATTTTGGCTTATTTTAGATTTATTTTATTTTATTTTATTTGGGAGGTATGGAAAAAGGGCTGCTTGCTTACTCTTCACTCCCTCTCTCACAATGTTGGCCCGTCGGTTGGAAAACTAGCCGTCCATGTGGAAAATACTTGAGGCATCGAGGAGGGACAAACTAACACATGATGTATGAAGAGGCTTTTAGTCTTGGGCAGAAGAAAGAGAAGAAAGGGGGGAAAAGAACTGGAAGGCATCTGGAAAGGGAAAGTCAGCGCAGAAGCGAAAGCTAAAGATGTATAGGATGAAAAGGGAAAAGAAACTTCAAGATGGAAAAGAAGGGGAAGAGGACTTGACTATCTCCTTCTCATCAGCTAGAGGCAATGGGTCAGAATGGGTAGAGCGCTGGACTAGGACTTCATGTTTCCGACTTATGCCGACCCTAAGGCAAACCTATCCTGGGGTTTTCTTGGCAAGATTTCTTCAGAGGAGGTTTCCCCTGAGGCTGAGAGAGTGTGACTTGCCCAAGGTCAACCAGTGGGTTTCATGGCTAAGCTGGGAATTGAATCTTGGTCTCCAGAGTCAGAGTCCCACCATGCCTAAAGGTAACAATGACTTTAAGGAGTGCAAGGCATATATATATATACATACACATATAATGGTGATTATATTTATATATACACATATAATGGTGATATATATATATATGGAACACCATTTTACAATGCCATTGTATTTAAGGGGACTTGAGCATCCATGGGTTTTGGTATCCACGGGGGGTCCTGGAACCAAACCCCAGTAGATAAGAAAGGCACCCACTGTATACAATTTGAATTTTGGACTAAGACTCTGGGAGATCAGGGTTCAAATCCCCCTGCGATCTCTTGCACATGTAAGGTAAATCACATACAATTGAATTGACTCTCTCTCTATCTCTCTGTCTGTGTGTATTAGTGATTTCTGTATGTTAGGGTTCCTGTGCATTGCATGGCCAATGTGCACAAGGCCTGCCTTCCAGGGTTGTTGTTCTTGCACCTGGCTGTACTCCTACTGCTGCCTCCTTTGGAAAGGCCTTTGACCAGCCAGCCCTACAAGAATTTGGGAAACCTGTCAAACACACTGAGCAGCTGCTAGTGTGCGTAGCCCTCCGATCCTTGTGTGCTTTGGCATGGCTGCGATGCACAGGAGCCACGGGAGAGACGGCACTTTGAAGTCTTTTCGGCAACGCTCTTATTCTTGGCTCACACCTGGCTGGAAAACACACTACAACCAGTTCTCGTCGTCGCCGAAACGCACCAGGTTGTTGTGTCCCACCACCTCTGCCCCGGCCAGGGCCATTACGTGTGGCCATGAAACACCTCATAGTCGTTTTTGGGTTGTTTTATTAAATTCATCTTTGTCTCTGCAGCACGCACCTTGCAATGGTGTTGGCGCTCTCCGTGGCCTGTTACTTTGCAAAGGGAACACACCTCGAAAGGGAGAGAAGGAACAGATGTCTCTCTTTTTAAAAGGTTACCATCAGCTCAGCCATGAAACCTACTGGGTGACCTTGGGCAAGTCACACACTCTCGGCCTCAGAGGAAGGCCATGGCAAACTTCCTCTGAACAGATCATGCCAAGAAAACCCCATGATAGGGTTTGCCTTAGGGTCGCCATTAGTCAGAAATGACTTGAAGGCACGCAACAACAACAACAATGTAAAAGGATACCTTTTAAAAGGCCTATCTGGACCGAGAGCCAGGCTGGTGTAGTGGTTTGAGTGTTGGACTATGGAGACTAGGGTTCGAATCTCCACTCAGCCATAAGTGACCTTGAGTAAGTCACATTCTCTCATCCTCAAAGGAAAGCAAGGGCAAACCCTCTCTGAACAAATCTGGCCAAGAAAACCCCACAATAGGATCCCCTCGAGTTTGCCTTAAGTCTGAAATGACTTGAAGGCACACAATGACAACAACAACAACAACAACAACCATAACAACAGATAGCTTGAGCTTCTCATGTGTTTTCTTTTTAATCTGGATTTTATCACTTCTCTATGTGGCTCTCTATCTCTTGCTTTGGGTTTCTGTTTTTGCTTTTTGTGTTTCTTGGCTGCCTTGTTGTTATAAACTGCTTCAACAATTGTGCCAACTGCTCACAAACAAACAAGATCCAAGGCAGGTTGTGACGTGGCTCTGTCTCCCTCAATCCAATATCACATTTTCTGTAGGGACTTTTTAATCCATCACATACTTTCTTTCATGAGGATGAGCCAGAACAGCGTGTCGACTCCAGGAATGTGATGCTCCATCGAAGGAACAACGTGTGCAACGGCTTGTGCCAACCCAGATCTGAACCCAAGACTCACGGTGGGCACACTCTCCTATAAACTAACACCCCTGGGGTGACCCACTTTCCTGGCCAGCTGTCCATTATCTCTTTGGCACGTCAATCTCTCTCAAAAGTTGTTCATCATCTTGCAAGCATTACAACGCAACCATCCCCAATAACACCGACTTCTGCAAATATTCTTATATATAGGAGGGGGGCAAGTGTGGTTCATGGGCCTCATGCATCCTCCACGTTCTTATCCATGGCCCCCAAGTTTTCTAGATATTTCCAAAACTCCTGGACACTTCATTCCCTCATTTTTCAAAACAAACGTTGGGCAAAAAAATCATTCTCCCGAGCCATTGCACAAATGCCCCCAAATGCTTTATTTCCCAACATCCTCAAGACCAAAATGCCAACCCAGGGGGAGGGGGGATCCCAAATGAGCCAAAAATTAAAGTAAAGCAAAACCAGAAGTGATCAGAAGTTTTGTTTTTCTTTATATTCAAGTTGGTGTGGAGTAGTACATTTATTGTACTACATGATCCAGTTTGACTGTATTGTGGGCTACAGGTTAAACTAGGCAGTATGCTTACAGTGTATTTAGAAGTTCTCCCTCGACTGGTAAAAGACGTTTGTTTGTCACAGCATTTTATTACACTCACGCTAAATGCAAGCTACACAGCTGAGGAAATTCATGTGCTATCACAAATGGACATCTTTCTCCATTTGGGGGAAGCAATGAAAAATGTCTGTTTGACATAGCAATATGGCTTTCCTCAACTACGCATTTTGCATTCTGCCTTCTTTTGTGAAGATGAACACTGATTTACATAATTTGCAAGCCTTGTTGTTATGGCACACAACAGGAATTCCTACTAGGGAAGGGGAAAATGGGATCATAATAGGGAATATACATTCCCCTTAATGTCTAGTGTTCTAATATTTTGAACAAGGCAGTGGTAGATCATTTGTTTTTTGTATCACAACTACTGATCACACCAGGCCCAGCGCAACACACAGTATGAACATTTTTTAAAAAATACATCTAATCTATAAAAATGCAAGTGAAATTAGCAAGCAATTTCTAAATTGTTTGCATATAGATTTCTCTGCTTCCCAGAGGTAGAGTTGGCTGCAGAGGAATTACTGTAAGACATCGCAGGAATGTGCCTTAAACTAATTTTTTCTCTCCAAGGTGCTAAAAAAGAAAAAAGACATTTGGAGGCAGGGAAGCAGTAGTGTCTGTGCTTCAACTTTTAATCTCTTTCAGACCTGTTGTTCAACTGTCTTGTCTCCAAGCCAAAAGTGTCTGGAAGTCAACTTTCATAAAGTGCTGATGAAGGATCTCCAGAAGGAAGGAATGCTCCACCGCTTGACAAAAATCTGGTTCAAGACTAAAGGAAGCCACCGCCGTTGAGCTCTTTTCCAGCTGATTTCAGTTTTCGTAGTTTTCCTGCGCTGCATCCCAAATCATGAACTAGAATGATATTCAGCGCTATTTTTCTCCCTCTGATCAAGCAGAGGAGAGCCTTTGCCAGAGACTTTGAGGTGCCACATTGACTATGTTTGAGGCCTATGCTTAAAATTCAACATTCATGACAAAGATCAGATGGAGATGCCTGAGGATCTGGCGCAATTTGAAAAGAATACTCCATTTGTGTGCCAGTCTAACATCGGTGCAAGGAATAATGCACAAATGACGATAGATGGGAGGACAAAAATCACCAACTAGCATCCCGTCGGTGTCATTTGTTGTTGCCTGACTTATGGCAACACTATCCTACAGTTTTCTTGGGAAGATTTATCATTCGAAGGAGGCTTGCCATTGCTTTCCTTTGAGGCTGAGAGTGTGGGACTTGCTCAAGGTCTCCCAGTGGGTTTTGATGGCTGAAGAGGGATTCAGACCCTGGTCTCCCAGCATTATATTCCAACATTGAAACCACTATACCAGCTGGCTTTTGAAATCATATCCCTGTGCAATTCCTTTTCTCACACGCTTGCAACTTTTTTGCATGCAGCAGAAGTGTTCCTTGAGTGGAGCTCTACAAAGGTTGAGATGTCCTATGGTTTATCTTAACTAGAAACCATCCAAAATTATTCTCTCGTGTTTCTTGCTGTCTTCAGAGGAATGTTTTCCTCCTCAAGTCGGAACTTCTTTTGCAAAGTTGGTGGGTGGGAAGGGCAGTTTTGCAGTTTTACGGCTTTGACCCTTAGTATTGGCTGGGATTCAGTTCCAAGACTCTTCCATGGATACCAAAATTTGTGGATGCTCAGGTCCCGTTAAACACAATGGCATAGTAAAATGGTATTCCTTTTCTAAAATGGCAAAATCAAGGTTTGCTTTCGGGATTTCTATTTTTTTAAATATATATATATATATATATATGTTCAAACCATGGATGTTTAAATCCACGGATAAGGAATTGATGGTTACTGAGGGCCAACTGTATAAGCGCACAAAGGAATTCACTTCTGGATCCGTGGATACAGAGGGCTGAATGCATTTGCTTACATAATCCCCAAACCGAAATCTCCTTCTCCTCCCAGCCACTCCATCATGTTCTTTGCAAACCTTTGCATTATGTGCCAGTTTCCTTTCAACCTGTTTGTAGGCGTTGGAAGTGACAGGTCCATTAATCCAGAGCAGCCGCCTCCAGCCTCATGGACGATGGAGACGTCTAGGGTTCAAACCAAGAGTCACCGTGGGCCAGGTCATTGCATATATATATATGGGGGGGGGGGGGCTTTGGAGAACCACCAAATGCCTGTTAACCCCTGAGGACTCTTCTTGAAACGTTTACGCTCGGCCGGCGGCTGGCTGCCAAACTCTCGCATGCCGACGATGAAGTCATGCCATACCTGTCCATCTGCCGGCCCTATTGCTTTACAGTATTTGGAATCGAAACTGGATTTCGTATAATTCCTGGTGACATTGTTTGGAGAGAGGCCATTTGTATGTGTCAGAATGAAATGCAAATCGCCCCTTCTCCGGTCCCTGGAAGTGTGATTTCTTGATGGATATTTTGTAATGCGTGATTGTTATGATTGCTACTCGGTTGTATACCATCCCACTCTTCCAGGAGACCATGTAATGGAAAATGTAGCCAGAGCAATTATACACAGATGGTACCCACCGTCCCCATGATTTCACCTCTCCGCGTAGCCGCTTGTATTTCTTTGTATTTCTATTACAAATTTCGTTTTTGCTGTCATTGCAAAGGCAGTGCTCCCAACCATGGCTCAAGCACAGTTCAGCTTCTGAGTGAGAGGCAATATGATGACTCTCTTTCATTACACCCATTGTTTCCCAACCTTTGGGCCTCCATTTGTTTTGGATTTCAGATCCCAGGAGCCCCAGCCAATTTGGCCAACAGTCAGGAATGATGGGAGCTGAAATCCAAAACATCTGGAAGGCCAAAGTCTGGGAACCACTGATAGACTATGGTCTCTTTCACAGAGAATTATAGCACTTTGATACCACTTTAATTGTCATGGCAGATCCCTACGGAATCTTGAGATTTGTAGTTCAAGAAACCTTGAATCTCATTACCCAGCTTGAATCCCATTTTGGGAGAAAGGCAGGATATAGGTGAGGCACTACTAGAGCTTTCCGGCAGAGAGGTCAAAATAGCTCATGAAAACTACAGATCCCAGGATCATAAAGGATGGAGCCAGAGCACCAAAAGTGCCACCTATGGATTCCTGTTTGCCTGTTTTATATCCCACTTTTCTTCCATATGGGACCCAGAGCAGGCAAAAAGAAAAAAAGGCATCACATTAAATGTGGGGCTGCAAAACTTTCTTTCTTTCTTTCTTTCTTTCTTTCTTTCTTTCTTTCTTTTTCTTGCACCCTCCTGCCAATATATATATGCCAATTTGACTTTGTATAGATTTCTGCTTGGTGGCATGGAAACGGTACAAATGCTAAATGTGCTTTCAGGACCATGTCCTCCCAACCTACAAAAGCTAGAGAAGCTAAGGTGGCAGAGGAAAATATAGGGCTGGCATCATAGTAGGGGTGTCTATGGATCCTTTTTACAGAGGACTAAGTTTGAAGGCAGTGCCTCTCCTTACAGCATAGCCCAGTTCAAATGTGCCTTAATTTTTAAGGACCTGTAAGAAGGCTGAGCAAAACCTGAGCATCAAGAGTTCGCAGCACCTGGGTAGCAGATTGAGGACCAGCCTGAAAGATAGATGTGGCATTTGGTTTTTGTTTTGTGATCGGTCACTGGAAGGAAAAGTAAATGCAGATGTAGTTTGCAGATCTCATAAGGCATGTTTCTCAGAGGAAATCTCATTATGGAAAGGGAAATTGGTAAATGGAAGGAAAACTGCATCCTTCTTAATGTCTAATCTGTCTGAATAGTAAGCTCACAAGTCAGCTGGACTCGGGTCCAAAACACACTGCCGAAATAATCTAGTCTGAGACCACTTTAACTGCCCTGGCTCAATGCTAGGGAATCCTGGGAACTGGCTCAATGCTAGGGAATCCTGGGAACTGTAGCCTTGTGAGACCTTTAGCCTTTTTTGTCAGAGAGCTCTGGTGCCACAATAAACTACAATCCCCAGGATTCCTTAGTACTAAACCCGGGCAGTCAATGCAGTCTCAAACTGGATTATTTCTGCAGTGTGTTTTGTACCCATGTTATGTTAGCACCAGTTGAAATGTTGGTAATTTTTATAATAGGAATATTTATCCATCAGAATAAGAAAACCGTTTTTCCCATGGCCTCTATATATTCTTCTGGGATTCCCGCACCCAAAATGATTGCAATAAAGATGCCTTTTCCCAGCCCTGCCAAACTTTCTTTCTCTTGCACCCTCTTACCAGAAAAGATATAAACCAATTTGACTTTGTACAGAATTCTGCTTGGTGGCATGGAAATGGTACAAAAATGTGCCAGAATGGAAAGAGAGGTGGATCATATATATATATATATATATATATATTACTAAGTTTGTGAGCCTCATAAATTTTACCCCCCTCCTCCCTAGCTTTGCAGAACAAAGGCAACAATCCAATATTTTTCGTGGATTGTTTCAAATTATCACCAAAAGAAACTGAAGCCATAGAGAAAACTCGGTGTGCATTGTTTTCATGAGAACCATCGATGGAAGTGTGCCAGAAAAGAAGACCCAGGGCCAAAATCTCTCTCTCTTTCTCTTCTCCTGGGAGTAATGTTCAAAGTCAAGCTCAAGTAATTCAAATTTAGAGCCAAAGTTTCTTTTTCAGCTGCTGAACAAAGTTGCACAGAATTCCTTTTTCGCAAAGGTTGTTTGGAAGAGTTCCTCACGCGGGGCTATTGCGCATGCTCTCACTTTGTTTGGTTTGTTGTGGTCATTTCTGACTTATGAAGACCCTCTTCTGGGTTTTCTTGTTCAGAGGAGGTTTGCCATTGCTTGCCCCTGAGGTTGAGAGAGTGTGACTTGCCCAAAGTCACCCAGTGGGTTTCCATGGCCGAGCCAGGATTCAAACCTTGGTCTCCAGAGTCATAGTCCAGTGCTCAAACCACCACACCATGCAGGCTTTCCATGTTATGTTAGCACCAGTTTTGAAAGGAATATTTATTCACCCAAATAGCAAAACCGCTCTTCCCATGACCTCCACATTCTCTTCGGGGATTCAAACCATTATGCCAGGCTGGCTCACCTTCTGCACTGGTGCATATTTGGACACTGATGTGCAAGACACATTTGCACACTTGGTTGTGCAATGGTGCAATTCACTCCTCTCTTCCTCCTTCCCTCCCCCTTTCCTAACATTATTGTCTTTTCCAATGATTCATGCCTTCTCATGATGTTTCCAAAGTACGACAGTCTAAGTCTTGTCATCTTGGCTTCTAGGATATCTCTGGCTTGGTCTGTTCTAGGATCCATTTGTTTGTCCCTTTGGCTGTTGTCCATGGGATCCTCCTCAGCCTCTTCTCCAGCCCCACATTCTCTCCAATGCCTTGGTTTTCCTCCTATCTTCTTTCTCGACTGTCCAGCTCTCCCATCCATCCATGGGAATAATAGGGAATACAATGGCTTGTATGGTTTTACTTTTGTGCTGAGTTGTATATCTTTGCATTTTAGGATCTTTTCTGGTTCTTTTGTAGCCCTTTCCCCATTCTTAATCTTCTTCTGTTTTCCTGACTGCAGTCCCCATTTCTATCCATGTTGGATCCCAGACATAAGAACTCTTTGACTCTTTCTATTTCTACATTGTCTAGGATGAACTTGTGAAGGTCCTCTTTGGTGGTCATTATTTGTGTTTTCTTTACGTTCAGCATTAAGCCTGCCTTTGCACTTTCTTCTTGGACCTTCCTCAGGAGGTCTTCCAGGTCTGTGAGGTCTATCCATCCATGGGAATAATAGGGAATACAATGGCATGTATGACTCTGACTTTTGTGCTGAGTTGTATAGCTTGGCATTTGAGAACTCTGTCAGGATTGTGTTTGGTGTGGGATATGGGAGGAAGTCAATGGAAAGAATATGGAAGAGGAAGTCAACTATGTGTTGTCACACCGGTGACACCAACCCTAATGACAGAGATCCAAAGCTGTGTCTTCTTGTGGAATAAACCAAGCCAGGACCGGTAAGCGAACAAGTTTGTGGAATGTGAGAAGCTGTGAGATAGAAGACGATCCTCCTTGCTTGCGATGGTGTGTAACACACACCATTATTTACGTCACTTTAAAGTCTAGTCTCTCCCCCTCTGGTTCCACCCTTTTTTTTTATTGCTTTAACATATGAACATCCTTGTCTTTTCTCATTGTCTAAAAAAGTTTCTGGGTACCATTTTATTACTATTATTATTCCGAATAAGGAGAACTCTTTTTACTTTTTAGTTTGTATTCTAGACTCAGGTCTGTTTCTGTCCTGGTTAAGCATCAAGAGAGACAAAGTCAGGACAAAGCCTTGTCTGCTAAGCCTTCCATTTTCAATACAAGGAAGCTGGCATTTTGTTCTAAACTGGGCTCTTTATTCTGCATTAGGCTTTCCCATCCTCTGCTTCGATTCACAGAACGGCAATCGAAGAGCAGAAACGCAACTTCAATTGTGAGAATTAAACTGCTTGGGCAGAGCATGCAGGACCAGACGCGTGCCTTTTACGTAGTCCGGCATAAAAATATTACAATGGAAAAAACACAAAATACCAGGAATGGACGACAGCTTTGCATCAAATGGGTAAGTGTTACTTGACTTTTTAAAAACTTGATTTGGATGAGTCAAAGGGGTGGGTTTTTAGGGAGCTTGACCATAGACATTGCAGATATTTTGCTCTGGTCAGCTGTTAGTAGCCCTCTTTTCTGTTGTTCCTTTTTACCATTGCTTTCCCCTTTTTTAATATTATTTTTGTAACCAGTTCGCTTGCAAAACCAAGCCAAAATACCAACATGGAGAGACAAAACAGAAAGACAAATATTCCACCAATTATATTCACAAAGGAACCCTCTCAAAGGTAAAATCCATTTTCCAGTAGAGTAAAAATATTTCTTTTTCTTTTCTTCTTTACCAATGAATAATCCAGAATCTTCATTTCCCCAAAAAGTAAGGTAATAAATCTTCCCACTATTTATGCTGAATCTCAGCTAGATGATTTACAAAATGGGCACCATATCTTGACAAAGTAACACAACTTTTCTGACATTTACTCTTGTAGGCCCTCTATGAGCCCTTGCCTGATTTTTACTTTTACTTTTGGAAAAGTGGTTCCTTTGGTCTAATCCGCACTGCAGAAATAATCCAGTTCGACACGGCTTTAACTGCCGTGGCTCCATGTTATGGAATTCTTGGAACTGTAGTTTTGTGAGACATTTAGCCTTCGCTGGCTGCATCCGCACTGCAGAAACAATCCAGTTCAACACTGCTTTAACTGCCGTGGCTCCATGCTATGAAAGTCCATGCTATGGAAATGCAGGAATTGTAGATTTGTGAGACATTTAGCCTTCTGTGTTGGAGAACTCTAGTGCCACGGCAAATATGGATTGGAAGCCGACTTTGCGCTAAAGAGTGGTTTGCTGCGATGGCTTTCATCCGCACCCCAGAGGTCTCCCAAACCCTGAGGAACCGTTCCGACCGTCCATAAGACTTCTTGAGAAGCCCTGGAAGCTTTCTGAAAGGCAGGAGGATGCTCCCTGTGGCTCTCTGTCTCTGTCCATCTGTGCTGGAGGCCTTTGGGCATGTTTCGTACCCGGGGCTGAAGCGGGCAATCTGAGGAGCGGCTGCAAACAATTCCCAGCTCTTTTTGAGTTTATACCTGGGAAATAGGTTTATTTCTTTTGATCCGCACCCTTACTGCTTTTCCAGCAGATGTGCTCACAGCAAAGGAATGAACGGCGCAGTGCATTCCTGCCATCGTTCCAGCTTCAGGACAGAGAGCAAGCATGGCAGCTTTTTTGGCCTCGTTTTATCCTTCGGGTCCCATAAAGGACGCTGGTCCCCAGGCCAAGGGTCCAAAAGGGTCAGAAGGGAACCAGGGACTCCCTCGGCCTTTGTGTGAGCCAAGCCAGGGACAACCGCTTTGTCAGGTCAGATGGACTATTGCTGGTCCCTTGTGGTTGTCCTGTGCCTTCAAGTCAACTCTGGCTTTTGCCGTTGACGCGAAGGCAATCTTGCCTTGCAGTTGACTTGAACTCAGGGCAATCCTATTGCAAGGCTTCTTGGTAAGATTGATTCATTGGAAATTTTTCCATCACTGTCCTCTAAGGTTGAGAGAGTGAGGCTTTGGCCCAAGGTGGCCCAGGTGGTTTTCGTGGCTGAGCAAAAATGGAGCAAGCTTGTCTTCTGCTGCTCCAGAGAGTAGGACCCTGAGCAATGGATGCAAACTACAGGAAAAGAGATTCCAGCTCAACATTAGGAAGAATGTCATGACAATAAGAGCTGTTCAATAGTAGAAGATGCTGCCTTGGAGGATTGTGGAGTCTCCTTCTTTGGAGGTTTTAAACAGAAGCTGGATGGCCATCTGTTGGGAAGGCTTTGATGGCGTATTCCTGGAGATGGGGTTGGACTGGATTGCCTTTTGGGGCCTCTTCCATCTCTACAAAAGGTCTGGAAACCACCAAGCCCTATGAGGAGTGGCTTAGGGAGGTGGATATGTCTAGCCTGGAGAAGAGAAGGGTTAAGACACGATAGCCCTGTTTAAATAATGGAAGGGAGGTCATATTGAGGATGGAGGAAGCTTGTTTTCTGCTGCTCCAGAGAACAGGACACAATGGAGCCTCAATGGATGCGAGCTCCAGGAAAAGAGATTCCAGCTCAACATTAGGAGGACGGTAACTTCTGCCCAAGGTCACCCAACTGGTTTCTATGGCTGAGCAAAGACTCATAACCCGGTCTCCTAAATTTCTAATCCAGCACTAAAACCACTACACCATTCTGGCTTTTGTGACCCTATCTCTATTGGTTTTCTTGGCAAGATTTCTTCAGAGGAGGTTGGCCATTGCCTGAGAGAGTGTGACTTGCCCAAGGTTACCCAGTGGGTTTCCGTGGCTGAGCTGGGAATCGAACCCTGGTCTCCAAAGTCCTAGTCTAGCACTCTAACCACTGCACCACGCTGTCTCTCAAGGCTCCATTGAGACATGCCTTCAAGTCCACTCTGACTTATGGGGCCCAATCCTTGGGTTTTCTGACAAGATTTCTTTGAGGAGGGTTGACATTGCCTTCCTTGTAGGCTGAGAGTGCGTGACTGCCCAAGGTCTCCCTGTGGGTTTCCATGGCTGAGCGGGGATTCGAACCCTGGTCCCCCAGAGTCCAACTCTCAAACCACTACACCACACTAGTTCTCATGATTTATTTAGAGGAGACAGTATGACTTCCCCAAGGTCACCCAGTGGGTTTCCACAACTGGGATCAGGGATTCGAACCCTGGTCTCCCAGAGTCCTCATCCAACCCCCAAACCATTACACCATGCTAGTTCCATGATTTATTCAGAAGAGTTTAACCACTGTTGCCCTTCCCTGAGCCTGAGGTAGTATGGTACCACTTGCCCAAGGTAACCCACTGGGTTTCCAAGACTGATCAGGGATTCGAACCCTGGTCTCCTAGAGTCCAAGATCCAAACCACTTACACCATTGCTGCTTCTTGTCCCTCTGCAAAGGTAGAGCCATCTATGAACTAGTTTTGGGAGTTATATCCCAGAAAAGGAGCTTTGTCCTACTTCCAAGGATGAAGACGAAAAGTCCTCCTGAGAAGCCTCTGCCTTTTTGGCTTTGGCAATGCAGAGGAAGACAGGCGACTCTTCTCCTTCCTTCCCTTCCTTCCCTTCCCTGCCACCCCACATTTTGGGCTCTCTTTGATTCAAAGCAAAGGCAGCAGCCACCTGCCCAGGAATATCCCTCATAATCCCTCGGGAAAAGAGGCCAGCGCACAGGACCCCTGACAAGCCAGGTGCAGCTAGATTTTGCTGCAGAATTGTTAATAATATATATGTCTTGATGAAGGACAAAACATAAATAAGCCCAAAAGGGAGGAATGCTGCCACCAGGAAATTAAAGAAAACAGACCTGGAAATGGCAAATGTTGCCCGCCTTGTACCCACAAAGCGTTTCTCATCCCCGAAATAACACTCACCAAATCCAAAGGAATGCACAGCAGGTGTGGTGAGCCCAAAAGAAAGAAAGGAAGAAGGGAAGGAAGGGAGGGAGAAAGAAAGAAAGAAAGAAAGAAAGAAAGAAAGAAAGAAAGAAAGAAAGAAAGAGGGATCCATGTCCTTGGAGAGTGGGATATTGCTCCCATGGACCTCAATGAGCAAGTTCCTAATAAATTCCATTTTGTTGCATGCTCTGGCTTCATCATTACCAATGATGGGGCCCTTCCGCACTACACCATTATAACACTATTATTCCACTTTAACTTCCATGGCAACATCCTATAGGAAACTCTTGGAGTTGGGGAGAAACTAGAATTCTCTGGTCTTCTGAAGCCTAAATTGTTCTTCTTGTTGTGGTCTGCCTTCAAGTTGTTTCCGACTTATGGCGACCCTAAGATGGCATTTTCTTGGCAAGATTTGTTCAGAGGAGGTTTACCATTGCCTTCTCCTGAGGCTGAGAGAGTGTGAGGATGCATTGAGATAGAAAACCTAGTTTTTTTGGGGGGTTTGCCACTGAAAAGCTTCATGAATGGTAGAAATACAACCGTTTTCTCATCAGTGCCTCTCCATTGGGTTACATATTAGTCTAGGACAGGGTTTCCCAAATGTTGTTTCCCCAGGACTTCAACACCCAAAGTCCCCAGCCATCTTGGCCAAAAGTCAGGGATTCTGGGAGCTGAAGTCTAAAAAGGGCTGGAAGACCAAAGTTTAAGGACCACGGATCTAGGATGGGGAGGAGAAGTTTTCTTCCGGTCATTCCCAGAATCCACTGGTCACTATGACTATTGACCATGCTGGTTGGGGGATTCTGGGAGATGTAGTAAAGACTGATTTTTCCAAGCTTTCTTATACATATAATTAATACATATAATTAACACACACACATATGTTCATTATATGTCTTAATTATATGTATAACAACACACTGTGTGTTAATTATATGTGTTATGTGTGTGTTGCTATGCATATAATTAAGACATATAATTAACATGCGTGTTGCTATGCGTATCATTAATATATATTAATTAACATATATGTTTGTGTTGCTAGACATATAATTAAGACATATAATTAACACATATGTATTTGTTGCTATACATATAATTATGACATATAATTCACATGTGCATGTGTTGCTGTGCATTTAATTGATACATACAATTAACATATGTCAGTGTTGCTATACATATAATGAACATATGTATGTGTGTGTTGCTAGACACATAATTAAGACATATAATTTAAGACATATAATTTAACACATATAATTATTATATATTTCACATATATATAATGTGAAAGTGGTAACATAAATAATATAAGCTGCAGGCAAACAGGTAATAAAAGCTGTGCTACGCTACAGAAATAAAAGGAAACGTTCCTTCAAGACAAACTGGACTGTTTTGCTAACAGCTTTCTTTAGGAGATGTCTATCTAGCATTAAGTGATATGGGGATGATATGGGAAAATGTGGATTTTACTGAAAAGGGGTCTGGTCCAGAAGGCAAAGAGAGAGGCAGAGATCAACTTAATTTGAAATTGAGGGTTTATAGAAAACTATTTTTGTGTGGACTCCAGTCCCCCCTAGCGGTGTTCTGGCTATCATTGTCTTTATTTTATTTATTTTAGTAGCAAAGGCCCATCCCAAATGAATGGGTTTTCTTCCTACCCACCACTTCTTTTGCTATCTGACTCTCAGATGAATGCATGGTGATGGGGAACAAAATGGCTGGGATGATCCCAACTTTAATGCTCAGGATTAGGTCTGTGTTACTTGAGGGTCTTGTCTTTCGTTGCCCTTCACACTCCTAGCAGTTTTGTGAGACAGACAGCCTTCTCCGTCAGAGAGCTTCAGTGCCACAATAAAGTACAATTCCCAGGATTCCCTAGCACTGAGTCTCCAAATGGATTATTTCTGCAATGTGTTTTGGACCAATGGTACCTTTATTGGACCAACCAAAATGCACATCATACTTGTTGCATTTTGGTTGGCCTCATAAAGGTATCCCTGTTTTTGTGGATTTGGGGTGATGCTGTTACTGGAACAAGCATTATTATAGGCAGAATGGAGAAGATGCAAACATTTATATATATATTTGGACAACCTAGTATGGCTACTGGGACCTGTGATCCAAAAACAATAACATCGCCCATCTGCAGGACAAGCAAGGGAACATCACCCCCCACCCTGGATGCTGTTGGACTACATCTCCCATAACGCTTCACCCTTGGCCATGTTGGCTAAGGCTCCTGGGAGCTGCAGTTCAGAACAAGCACTCCTTTGTTGTTGTTGTTGTTGTTGTTATCCACCTTTAAGTTGATCCCAACCCATGGCAACCCTGAGGATGAGACATCCCCAAGACCCCTGTCCTTCACTGCTCTGCTCAGGTCCTGCAAATTCATACCCATAGGGACCTCCTTCATAGAGTCCCTCCATCTCTTCCTCCTTCCTTCCTTCCTTCCTTCCTCTCTTCCTCCTCCTTTCCTTCCTCCTTCCCCAGAATTATTCTCTTTTCCAAAGAGTCCTCTCTTCTCATGATGTGTCCGAAGTACAACAGCCTCAGTTTGGTCCTCTTGGCTTCTTCTTCCAGGGAGGTTTCCGGCTTTTGATCTGCTCTAGGACCCCTTTGTTTGTCCCTTTGGCCATCCATGGGGTCCTCAGCCTCTTCTCCAGCCCCACATTCTCTCAAATGCATTGATTTTTTTCCTATCTTCTTTCTCGACTGTCCAGCTCTCACATCCATCCATATAATAGGGAATACAATGGCTTCTTGTATGATTTTGACATTTGTGATCAATTGTACATCTTTGCATTTTAGGATCTTTTCTAGTTCTTTCATTGCCACTCTCCCCATTCTTAGTCTTCTCCTGATTTCCTGACTGCAGTCCCCATTTCTATCCAGGTTTGATCCCAGGGATGGGAATTCTTTGACTATTTCTGTTTCTTCATTGTCTAGGGACGTTATCACACGGGGAGTTGCGGGGAGAAAGTGGAAATAAACAGACACGAGCGGAAGTCTTTAATTTACGGGATTTGTCCCGTTCCACCTCGTCTGATAACTAAATTCAAATTTAAAAGGGGATTAATTCAAACGAAAACCTGATCTTTTCATTTTCGGGATTTTTGAGGATTTGAAAAGATCAGGTTTTTGTTCGAATTAACCCCCTTCTAAATTCAAATTTAGTTATCAGACGAGGCGGAACGGGACAAATCCCGTAAATTAAAGTCTTCTGCTCGTCCCGTTTATTTCCACTTTCTCCCTGCGACTCCCCGTGTGATAACGTCCTAGCTAGGCTGAACTTGTGAAGGTCCTTGGTGGTCATTATTTGTGTTTTCTTTATGTTCAGCATTAAGCCTGCCTTTGCACTTTCTTCCTTGATCTTCCTCAGGAGGTCTTCCAGGTTTTCTGCTAGTATTATGGTCTCACCTGCATATCTTAGATCTGTGATTCCCAAACCTTGGTCCTCCAGCAGTTTTGAACTTCAACTCCCAGAAGCCCCAGACAGCCTGGCCAACAGTCAGGAATTCTGGGAGCTGAAGTCCAAAACATTTGGAGGACTAAAGTTTGGGAGTCACTCTTTAGTTACTTTAGATCAGGGGTAGGCAACCTTTCCCCTTTAAGGGCCGAGGGACTTCAGCTCCCAGAAGCCTCAGCCATGTTGGCCAATAGTCCCATGTTGGCCAATAGCTCCTGGGATTCTGGGAGCTGAAGTCCCTCGGCCCTTAAAGGGGAAAGGTTGCCTACCCCTGCAAGTTTAGATGGTTGATATTGCTTCCTTCTTATCTTCACTCTTCCTTCTTCTGTGTTCTATGGATTTTCTATTGCTCAGCTGCTCTATGCCTCAAAGGCCACAAGGTGGCGCTGTGGCGCAATAGAAAGGCAGAGGGAGTCCATCCAGTTGTGCACGCCATAGAGACCTAAGGAAAACCAGAGGGGAATTTAGCCCAGCACTTCGGGTTCCCATGTCACTGCCAGCACATGTTAATCATAGAATCAAAAACTCATAGAGATGATGATGATGATGATGATGATGATGATGATTTATATCCCACCTTCCTCCCAGTGTACTCAAGGTGGCTAACAAATTTAAAACATTCTAAGTTAAAACAGTATAAAACATTAACAATACAACGTTTTAAAAAATAATTTCTGTAATTCAAACAATTAAAAACATTAGATTATTAAAATTTAAAAATTTAAAACTCTAAGGGGCATCCAGTCCAACCCCATTCTTCCATGTAGGAACTCACAGTCAATATAAATTCAAGCTAGGTTAAGTATAAAGTCGATAAATGTTTTGGACTTTGGCTCCCAGACTCCCAGACCATTAACGAAGATGGCTGAGGCTTCTGGGAGCTTAAGTCCCAAGTACCTGGATTAGAAGACCAGAGTTTGGGAATCAGTGAGTTAAATCGTTGCTATACCTGGGATCCAGCACTGATCAGAATGGGAACTGCAGTCTGGAAATCAGAAGAAGATTAGGAATGGGAAGGGCAGCCTATATATACATGTACATATATATGCATATAGATATAGATAGACATGGGAGATTTTATCTATAGGGGAACCCGAAGTGTGGGGAGGCAGCATGGCTCCCTTGCCCCTTTGTCCTGGAGGGAGGGAGGGAGGCAGGCCTGAGGAGTCGATTTCCGAGCGGCCGAGCGGCGCCAGGCAGGCATGTCCAGCGGAGCTCGCCGTCATCGTCGTCGTCGTCGTCGGGGCCGAGAAGATGGCGGCGCCCCATGGCGGCGGGGCCCTTCGCTGCTGCCGCCGGGTCTTCGGCTGGGTCCCCGTCCTGGTCATCGCCCTGGTGGCCCTCTGGTCCTACTACGCCTACGTCTTCGAGCTCTGCCTGGGTCAGGACCAGGAGGAGGGACTCCCTTCCCATGACTGCTCCTGGGGCGGGGGGGGGGGGAGGCTGGGGATGATGGGCGTTGCAGTAGCCCAACTCTCCTGGCTTCTGGGGCACTCTTTCACCTCTGGGCCTGTGATAGAAACCTCTGTAGCTGGCCTTGGAGGAGCCCAGTGTGTCTGCATTGCAGAAATAACGCGCTTTGATACCGCTTTGCCTGCCCTGGCTCAGTGCTAGGGGATTCTGGGATCTGTAGTTTGTGTGGGGCACTAGAGCTCTCTTGTCAGGAGAGCTGGCCGTGGAGAAATACACTGTCAGCACTGGAGAAATAACCCAGTTTGATACCGCTTTAACTGCCCTGGCTCAGTGCTAGGGGATCCTGGGATTTGTAGTTTGTGTGAGGCACTAGAACACTGTTAGGGCTGGCCATGAGGAAAGAAATAACCTGCTTTGATACCGCTTTAACTGCCCTGGCTCAGCTCTAGGGGATCCTGGGATCTCTAGTTTGTATGAGGCACTGAAAGAGAAGGCTCACAAAACTACAAATCCCAGGATTCCATAGTCTTCAAGCCAGGCAAACCTCCTCTGAACAAACCCTGCCAAGAAAACCCCATGAACAGGTTCTCCATAGGGTCGCACACAGCAGCACTATTTTTTCTGATAGTTTAATCTCTTCTTACCATTTGTGTATAATTGTCAATTTTTGACTGTGTTATATTCATCTATTGGAAGCCAACTCAAGTCTTGAACTGGGAGAAGGGTTGGAGGATGATGGTGATGATGATGATGATGACTACGAAGATGGTGGTTCCGTCATTCTCTCTGAGTAAATTATCATTGCTCCGGTGGAGGTGGTGTCAATATCGATCCAATCTAAGTTCCCTTTCTTTAATTCATTGGATGCATTCAGTTGGAGTGCATCTGTAGAGTATTTCCACTTTGGAAAACAGGAGATAGAGGTTTTGTGCATTGTTAAAATGGATGTTTATTTTCTCTTTCAGTGACTCTGACCAACTCCATAGAAAAAGGTATGTGGATATTTATGGCTCTGTTCTCAACCACCTCGTTGGAAAATATATATATATATATATATATATATATATATATATAGTAATTAAAGATTTGCAATATATACATAAACAAGTATGAAGAAATATTCTTCCACCATAAACACTTCCAATCCTCTGACATATTATGTAAATAGCTTTTTTTTTTAAAGGTAACACTTTGTAATCTTTCCCCTCTTTTGTATTCAATAAAATTTCACCTTTCTACTAGGTTCCTTTATATTGCATTCCATATTATATCCTAATTCTAATGCTAAAACTAACTGGTTAACTAAATAAGAAAAATCAATTAATCAGGAAGTTGCCTTTTATAGAAAGGGAATTAATAAAGAAACCATGGTGAAACTGGCTTGATTCTTGCAGCAATCAAAGAATGGTGTTACTAGAATGGTGTTGCCTTTATGGTCTATACCACTGCAACCATTGCCCTTGTTGACTGGGGATGATGTGACTTGTAGTCCAGCACATCTAGAGAACCAGGTTGGAAAAACAACACTATATTAATTCTTCCCCCAAAAACAAATTGGAAAAAAGCAGTACTATACTACTCCAGATCACTGAAACTGGAGGAAACGAGTTCTACACTGATTTAAAAAGCAAACAAACCAGAAAGAGGAAAGCAGTTCTATATTTTTAAATAAACGGGGGGGGGGGGGCTTCATTTTGATGTCTTCTGTAATTCAGCCCTTTGAGTCAAATGCACAGGTTGAAGCTGCAAACACATGTGGCCACCCTTTGCCCACCTCTGCTTTAAGCAGCACATAAATTTAATCGCAAATAAACCAGCAAAACATTATCACCATAGGTTTACTCACATGAATGGTAAGGCCACAGCTTAGTGACAGATTGTGCCTTTTTCCTATACAAGATCCTGGCTTCTTTTCCTTTGGAAAAACTTTTGTGGGGATCAAGCTGGCAGAGATCGCTGTCTCACACTCTGGAAAGCTGTTTTCCCCCCCAAAATCAAGGCAGTTCATGACCAGATGGATCAAGGGAGAGACACAATATCAGAAAGAGTTCCTTATCGCTTGACCCATGGACTGCCTTCTCTGGCAGCCAGTGGTTCTCCAAGGGGATTTTGTTGGTTTTGCTTCCCAAGTTTGTCTGGGCTTTCCTTGGAAATTCATGGAAGGGGTAGTGAGTTGGCTGATGCTCCGATTTGTTCATGACGTTGCTGGTTAGGGCCAAAAGGAGCTTTTCTCTCAATGCAGGTAGCAGCTTTGGTGGGGAGAGGCAGTTTTTGTTGGCACAACAGCAGGAGAAAAGTTAAATTCAGCCTGCCTGCCTAGTGCCAAGCTTGATCTCCCTCCTCCTCCAAGCTCCTTCTGTTTGCAATTTTAAAATTGCATAATGCATGTGACATTAATTCATGTGTTGGATGTCTTGTGTAATTCAGCCCTTTGAGTCAAACGCACAGGTTGAAGCTGCAAACAAGTACGGTATATATTTCTTTCTAGTGAAGCACAGAAGGGGGAGTAGTATTTCCTTTTCAGTTGTACAAGCTGTGCTCACTTTGAGAGATTGTTCACTCATTTCTTCAAAGATTAGTGAAGAACACGGCAAAAAGGAGCACCGTTGTTTGTTTCACTCCAAAATGCTCTTTTCCCCTTCAGTGGCGTACCTTACCATATTCCATGTGATCTTCATCCTCTTTGTTTGGACGTACTGGAAGTCTATATTTACTCCTCCGCAGCAGCCAGACAAAAAGGTAAAAATGCTGACTGAAAGGTAGGATGTAAATGAAATAAATAAATTTCAGCACCTCGGATAGAGAACAATCTGTTCTGGAAATGAGTGTCGTTCAAGGCCTCTCCAAGGGTTCTCTTGGGGCTGGACATTGACACGTTACTGCTATAAGATAAGCTTTATTGGTGGTCAGTGATACAGCAGATAGGCATCCTAGCCCTTTTGCTGATGGAGCCCAGCATCCCCTTGCAGCCAGTGGTATAACTGGGCACCCCTACAAATTCCACCCAGATTATTCCTTGGCCAGAATCAGATCCAGTCCCCATTGCTGGACATGGGGAATCTTTGGGCTGGGGCTCACCTCTCCTTGGGAGTCTCTTCCAAAAGCAGCAGGAGGAAATCGTGGCTTTCCTAACTAGCAAGTCACCTTATCTTATGGCTAAGCTAACCATTCTCCCTGCCAGGCAAGTGTAACCGCTTCTCTTCTGTTTCCAGTTCCACATGTCTTATGCCGACAAGGAGCGCTACGAGAACGAAGAGAGACCTGAGGGGCAGAGGCAGATACTGGCCGAAATGGCACGGAAATTGCCGGTGTACACGCGCACAGGGAACGGAGGTCAGCTTGAGGATGGCGGTCTCATCACTTTGCTGGAGCGACACTTGCTGGCAGCCCACTTTAATAGGAAGCATATCACTGCTGCTCCCAGCTTAAAGCCTTAAATACCTTAATGCGGAGAGAATCCTATGAGTTTAAAAGGATTTTCTTTCTAACTTCCTTTCCCAGCCTTTGCTGATTTCCCTTAAAGGTGTTTTTGATTTGTAAGGAAGGTGCCCGCTGCCCTGTAACCATATGTTTGCCTGATTTGGGAAGCCAGATGGTGTTTCAGATCTAAACTGGGCTCCATTTCAGACTCAAACTGGAGTATTGTAGCTCAGAGGCAGAGCATGTGTTTTGCATCTAGAAAGTCCCAAGTAGAGTAAAAGTTAAAAATAACAACAATAACAATATCATGCTTCTCATAAAGATTAATGCTTATACTTGATTACACAGTACTGATGGAAATGATGCTATAATAGCAGGAGCATTTATAGAGTTTCAGATTTGCAAAACAGTCATTGCAGTCTCTCTCAGTATTCCTTGCAACAGCCTTGTAAGACAGGCCATCTTGTTTTGCCTCCAGAAGGGTGATGCTGAAAAAATAGAGACTTGTGGTTGTTGTTAATGTAGGTCCCTGTCCTGTTTTCACATGTTCCTTTTCAGCCATTCGGTTCTGCGACAGATGCCAGCTCATCAAACCTGATCGATGCCATCACTGTTCAGTTTGTGCAATGTAAGTTTACAGGAACGGTTGACATCCACGCAGCATTTTCAGGGCACTTGTGGTCCTCTAAGGCCATCTTTCCACCCCCGGGTGTCCCTCAGTACCCACTCCCCCAAATTCAGCTGGAAATCCCCTGGAGTAGCAGTGCTTCTCTGAAATAATGGACACAGGGACTGCAGTACATGCACTAGTATTCTGAGTCATACAACTATTGTGTGTACAACAGTCCCTGTGTCCGTTATTTCAGAGAAGCAATGTTGCTCCAGTGGATTTCCAGTTGAATTTGTATTTTAACTATGGGGTGGAGTGGAGCTCCTAGAAGTGGGGGGACGGTGGGTGGGCAGAGATTGATCCAGGATGATTGTACAGCAAACTTACAAAACATCCATTTAAAAAGCCTTTTCTCTTGTTACAGGTGTGTATTAAAAATGGATCATCATTGCCCCTGGTGAGTTTGATCCTCCTTAAAAAAGGACTATTGTGGATGGCCTTTTATGTAATCGGTAATGCACACATTGGCTGGCAAGTTGTGGGCTGCCATAATGTATTAGAAAAGCATTGTTCCTTGGAGCATTAGTTCTCACACTTTGGTTTTCCAGGTCCCAGAAGCCTCAAAGCCCTTGACCAGTGGTCAAGGATTCCTGGAGCTGAAGTCAAAGACATTTAGAAGACCAAAGCCATTGCTTTAGGGCTTTAAACATAAGAAACTGCTGATACTTTGATGGGTGTGTTTCTTGCATGTGTTTTCTGGCACATTCACTGGAGGCTGTTATTGGGTTGCTCAGATTGGAAATGCTTTTCGTTACTTTCAGTTCTTTTTCAGCACCATTAGACTGAACTCACTTTTCTTTGTCTTTTGCTCTCTAGGGTGAACAACTGCATTGGATTTTCTAACTACAAATTCTTCCTACTGTTTTTAGCCTATTCATTGTTCTACTGCATGTTCATCGCCGCTACAGTCTTCAAGTATTTCATCAAGTACTGGACAGTAAGTTTGAGGACCTTTTTTTCCCACCAGTCTAAATGAAAATGTCCTTTCCCCAAATTTCTAGCATTCTAGAGAGGGAGACATAAAAAAAAAATCACATCTAGATATTCTCTTCTATTTGCTTTGTTCACATTCCCTGGATCACTTTGCCTGCCCCTTTTCTTTGGATATCTAAACTCTATTTCCACTGAAGTTTTAAGTTACTGCAATGCTAGAAATTTGAAGACTGGAGGAAAATTAAGAGTACGGAGAAAGGACAGGAAGTGTGGTTATGTCTGGTGGAGTTTTACATTCTGCCAGTGCCCTCAAAGGGCTCAACCTCAGTCTCTTATGTTCACAGATGAACGCATCTTAAGACAGAACCTGTAGCCCAGCATTATCTGCTCTGACTGTCTCTCTGTGTCAGCTGGCACTTTCACAACAAAGATCCACAATAGTGTGACGCTTTAGATACTCTCTGGTTCTTACTTCCATTCATCTTCATTTGCTTTTTCCTTTTCAGGGGGAACTGGCTGGTGGGCGCTCCAAGTTCCATGTCCTTTTCCTTCTTTTTGTATCAATCATGTTTTTTGTAAGCCTCATGTTCCTCTTTGGCTACCACTGCTGGCTCGTCAGTCAAAACCGGTCTACGTTGGGTAAGAGCCTGTGTGTATTCTGCATTTTTCCCCCCTTAAGGCAGGGAGCAGGGTGTTTCAGGATTTGGAAAAGATTCATTGATGCCAGCAAACATCCTAGGGTTGTCATGATAGAGGTGAAGCACTGAGTATGATGCTTGTAGAGCAAGAGTACACCTTTTCCATTGGACTGAAAAGGCATTCAAAGCCCTGAAAATGGGAGCCCAATTCCTATGCAGGATGGTACCCACACACTGAGATCACTAGGCTCTAACATGGTTTGAAGTATGTTGGTTGGGTGCTTTCTTGCCTCATCACCCTACTCCATGTGGCACCCTTGGCATTTTATAGGTCCTGTCCTCTAGTCTGTAGGTACAGTTATTTAGGTGAGCTTATAGGCATTCCTTTTTCTTTTAATTTTCCTGTGAACCTCCTTTCAGGTGCCCGGGAAGGCTGTTCAGCCTGAATCTTAGAGAATGATCATTCTTTCTCTTTCCTTGTGTTCACCTACAGAGGCTTTCTCAGCTCCAGTATTTCCAAACGGTCCTGATAAAAATGGATTCAACCTTGGCTTGGTGAAAAATCTCCAACAGGTGTTTGGGGAGGAAAAACGACTCTGGCTCTTCCCCATTGTATCCAGGTAACTGGGATGTGAGAACAGAACTGGGGCCTAAATCCAGCAAGTGGGGCTGGTATTGAAGAAAGGGCAATGGTGGGAAAAGGCAAAGGGCCAGTGTGGCCCATCCCAGCCATTGAGGGGGCAGGAGATGCTGCACTGGTATAGGTCCAGTGGCAACTGGTGCTTCTTGTTGTCAGTGAGGTGGCTAGTCCATTCTGGGTTCTTGTCCAGACTTTAAAGGAACTATCCAACATCCTAAGCCTTTGAGCACTTTGAGCAGCTCCTTTCAAGTTCACACTGAACTTGAACAGATTTACCACCCTACTGACACAGAAGAGACCCACCACTTCCACATAAACCAAGACTGTGTTTTGTAAAAAGTTTGTAATTAAAAAATGGGAATTGATGCTCCCCCTTTGATCCATGGTGGGTTAGGTGCTCATTCCCTCCACTGACACACTGCCTTTGTCTCTCCAGTCAGGGTGATGGGCACTTTTTCCCAACAAGAAGTTTGAGCGAAGCGCGGAATCCTCTGCTGGCGAATGAAGAACAGTGGGAAGAGGATGGGATGGACGACAACAGCCACGGTAAGGTGGGAGTTGGGGGAGAAATGCCAACTTTGAGTGCTGCACTGGTAAGAGGCACTGGAGAAGCCCTGTCATTCTCTCACTGGTCTTTAACCCTCTCCTGTTAAGAGCCAAACACCTGCATAGGTGGTGGTGTAGAAAGGCCAATGCTTGGATAAATTACTTTGTTGAATTGCTGTTTCCAGAATCCCCAACCAGCATGGCCAGTGGCTATGCTGGCTGGGGAAGTTCCAGAAGATGTCATTTGAAAAGTGAAATTTTCTGAGCTCTGAAAAAGAAATTTAGTTTTCTAACTGTGCTTTGAAACTGGAATATATCTCTTCATCATGGCAGCGCACTAAAAGCCATGCTTGAAGAGAATACTCCCAGTAGTTACCATTCTAGAAATAAGAAAGGTAAACCTTGACAAGAATGACAACCTATGACTGGTTTTTTTTAAACCATAAACAGTAAACATGTTTTGGGTGGGTGATAGTTTGGCATCATTCTGTTTTTTAAAGCTCTCTTGTAATCTGTCTTATTTGTTGTATTTGTTTGGCTTGATGATCTAGATTACAACCAAGTTTCCTCCCTTTCGGTGGAAATGGAGACGTAGCAGTTCCGTAAGGCTGATGATACAAAATTCACTCTCGGGTAAGCATTTTCTTCTGAAGTTTGAAAAAAGAGAAGAGCTTAGTGTTGGCTGCTTCCATCTGCATTTGTTTTGTAGGTTTCCGATCATTACTGTGTCTCCTTTGTTCCACTGCTCTGTATATTTTTAAAAGAAATACAGTGTAGAAACTTCCTTCCCAGTGGAAATAGGAACTGCCTTGAGTCCAAGCTTTAGGGAAATGGTCAAATATAAAAGGAGAAGAGAAGCTACCACATCCCACCAGCAGCTACTATTTTCACTTTAAAAACTGAATGCAAAGATGGATAACACCTTGTCTAGTTTGATCCTAAGAGCAGGAGAAAAGAGTTTGTTTCCAACCAGACTTTCTTTTTGCCTTGGGTTTCAGCTTCCTTCTCTCATCTGCTTCCTCCAACGGTGGACACTTGTAGGGAAAGGAAGAGCATGGACTTTGAGGACAGGAAGCATTGTTGTCCAGTGCTACTCCTGACTCTCTGGAATGGTTCTTCAGGATAGTTCCAAGGATTCCTTCACCTTACTGATTATTAACCAGGCAGCTTTGGGGTGACTAACAAGGCCGTCCATGGCTTGTTCCTTTTCTACATATTACCCAGGAGTGAAAATTTAGTGCAAATGCATTTCCAAGTGTCTTAAGGGCAGCTGTCTGAACATTTTGGATTTCATGTTATGCCTCATTCTATCAACTAGCAAGAACAGCTCCACAACAAGGTGTTTGGCTGGGCTGCCTGAAGAAGTGCTCTTGAGCAAGAATCATGGTTGCCAAAACCAAGATTTCCTGGAAGACTCGGGTGAGTATGCGCTGCATTAGTAAGCAGTATATAACTCCTCCCCTTTCAAGTATCTGTACTCATTTTCTTAATCACTAACTCTGATTCTGCATACTCTTTGGCACAGTATGACGATTTTATGAGCCTTAAAGCACAATTTTTTGTGGCAGATGCCTAAGTTTTAAAGGTACGGTTGCTGTCTGTAATCCACTACAGCTTCAAATCCTGGACAAGAAATACAGCTGGGTACTTGGTGCATTGATCAAGCTGCTATAGCAAAGTTTCTCTCCACATCAAAAGGTAGCAGGCCTGCAAGACTGGCTGAGCCAACTTCCTGATGCATTGAAGGGAAACTATGAAGAAACATTCAGTCACATGAACATAGGCTGAAGTGGTACAACCCAAATATAGTTCAGTTTCACAGACTTAAAATAGTCTGTAGAAAGAAAACATGATGATCTAGCAAGTAATGGTATTGGGAATTAGTATGTCTTATCTTCAGTATAATATAAAACCAAGCATCTTTGCCTGAATATTTAACAGGCCTTCCGTTAGTCACACTGGAACCTGCCAGACCTCTGGAACCTGCCAGACCTCTTTTTTTTCCTTTTGCAACTTTCAACATTAAAGACTCTGGATTCTTTGGCGGGTCTCAAAGTGGGGCCAAATAAGACCTTTTTTCCTGAGAGATTTCTCTTTTTGATATCCTTAACAACGCACAAGTAGAGACTTGTTTTGGGGAAAGAAAACTGTTTCGTGGAGGCAGTATGCCCAAATGAAATTACTTGGAGACTTTGATTTGTAGACTTAAAGGTGTTTGTTGCAGTGTTGTTTTCAAAACCCTTGAAGAGCAACGGTTCTTTTTTCTTTTGCACACCCATACTAAAAGTTGGGACGAGATGAGTCATCATTTTCAAAATTTTGATTACATTCCTTATGCTATTTCTTCCTTATGGGACTTGAAACCTTCTGTCCTCAAGAAGGGTTTAAACTCCATTAGAAAAGATTAACATCCTTATTTTACCCAAGGTGGGGAAAAGAAAAACCAGATCAGATGATGTGAGACTTAATCCCATTGAAAGCATTTAAATGCACAATAGTGTGACTTTTAGGCATTATTGATTTCAGTGGAAATTCTTTTTGCTTCCATTTGCCTGGATTAAATACTGTGTATTGTTGGTATGTTGCTCTCTGGCCTGTGCATCATTGCTGCAATATATATTTGATGCAGAATAGACATTGGTATAGTTTTCACCCATTAATTCTGTGTTCTTATCCAAGAAAAAGTACACATTGCAGCATTGTTAGTTGTTGTTGTTTCTAAACCAATTTCCCCTGACCCTACTTTCTTAATTGGGGCCGGTGGACTTTATTATTTTTTTAAACAAGTCAGCAAACCCAGCTCTGCCTGCGGATTCCAGCCTTATCAAACAGCAAAGTAGTGAAGTTAAATGGGGAATGTGGGCAATAGTTTTAAAGCTGCCATTAATATAAACATTCATAGACCCAGAGGAGTTTTATTGGGATCGTCTTGTGTGTGAAGCCTGTAAGTGTTGGGTAAGCACTGCATGTCACAGCTGAACAAGAACAAATCTTGGGCCTCCATTTTCATGGTCCCTATTAGGAGGCCAGTGGCCATCTCATTGTTTGTCGGGTACAGATTACATCAGGACAGATGAGCCCCAACCCACCATCCAGTACTTAAGTTCTCTGGCCTTACAGCTTTGGCTGAACAGGGCTAATGTCACTGCCACCCATCCCGGTAGTGCCTGTTTGAAAGTTCAGGTGTCAGCCAAAAAGTCACACAGTTACTTAACAGCACTTGTCTTTGCACCTCAATTAGCCTTCATGTTTGCAACCATATAGTTCTGTGATTTTATACCTGCTGTAACTGTATAATAAGAGGGCAGACCTCAGGCTTGCTATCTTATTATCTTGTTGTATGAGCAAGATTCCCTGACCAGTCAAGTACAATAGATTATCATTACACACAAGTGCAAAGGAACACCTTTTGAGCCTAGGTATCTTGTTTGCAGTACCAAAACTGAATGTGTGGTCCTCCCACAAAAATGGTTCTCTTAATTGCAAGTGTAATTTAGTCAGGTAGCACCAGGGACTGAGATCCCGGATGGCGAGACGGAACATAAAAGGTCCATCCAGGTCTTCCCTCTTGCAAGACTCAGCTGTCTTTCCCAGGGCCTTCCTCATAGGAAGTGGCTGGTGGAGAGCAGAAGGTGGCAGAGGAGTATCCAGCTCTGTCCATATAGCTCAGTTGCCATTTCTCTTATTAGGCTCCTGGCACGTGCTGTTCAGCCTGTAAACAGCATAATAGGCACACATGTAAATTATCTTTCTGAACAGTGAATGTGAGACAAAGAAAGAAGGGGGAGCACTTTTAGTTTTATAGTCTACCCAAATAAAGTTTCCAATTATCAAGTGAACAAAATGACCACACTTGTTTTTGAAAACACCTTAGGCCTGTTCATTGCAAGGAAACAAAATTCCTTCTTCAAATGAAGAATCAATTTAGAATCCTCTAGTCTAGAGGATTTTTCAGAATTGAATTACCCGCTAATGCGAAATCCTGCAAAACATAATAACCTGGAAAACAAAACCAATAGATTTTGTGAATTTATAAATGCAAGAGATCCAATACTACTTACTTACTAACACTAACAGTATTCTGGCTAGCCACTCAAGAGATCACACGGAGGGCTACTATTGCTATTTTGACAGTTGGTGCTACGATAGGCAGAATCTATGGGATATTGTCCCCATCAGATACATGGTACAGATTGAAGAGCACAATAGTTTGGGTCCTCTCCTTTTCCCCTGCCCCAGGTCAATTTACTTTCTAGGTATCTAGGGTGCAAACTACTGAAATTAATCTACTTGAAGATTGTATTGATTTTATTAAGATGTTTGAACATGTTAAGAGGCAAATGACAGTTTGGTAATGACTGATGGGAGAATGGTACATTTTTGTGTCTGTCTTTAAAATTGTTTGTAAATATTAACAACAATGTTGTACTGACACATAAGAGGACATGGTGACTTCCTTTCCCTTAAGCCAGTTTTTAATAAACTATCATGACAGGATTAAATGTGACAGATGATTAAATTCAACATACCACTTTAAAATATTGTGGATTTCTTTTTTTTTTTAATTCGGTTTAAGTCAGTATAATTAGAGATTTCAGTTTTTCTCTGATCTTTTCAGAGGGTATGAACTGGTTTCCTGTTAATAGCAAGTGTTCTATTTTGCCCATTTAATTCATATAGGGGGAAATTACTGGAAAGATGTAACTATGGACAAAAACATACCTGAGAAGTTTTCATGTACTCTTTGCTCTTGATCAACTGAATAGCTCATTTGGATTATTTCTATAACACGTATTGGCATGGTTGGTTTTTTTAAAATACTTTATTCAAGTCATCAGTATATTTGTACTACAGCCTATTTTATTTATGAGAAATTGTTTTATTAGCAGCTCTTGAAACTGGCAGCTTATTGCATGGTCCTTATCCTATGTCTGACATTCTTCATTTCATTGGTGCAAAGTTGGGTCCATTAATTTTCTATTTCTAAATATTTCATTTACTATTACAACTGCTTCCATGCTCTAAGTTTGTGTTACTTTTGTCTGATCAATGCCTAATTATTTAACTGATGGTACTACAGAGGTTTTTTACACAAGAGGACATGTTTGAAATATTAAGGATCATTGAACACTAAGGTTCCTCATACTGTTCCTTGAGCATATTAATATCAAGCATTTTAATCAGTGTAGAAAGTTCCAGTTAGGCCCTCTTGAATGTTGAACTATATAATCATCTCAGGTTTCCCACTTTAAAGAAGTGTATGTTCCTGCTTTTGTAAAATGGAAAAGCATGGGAAATTTTTAGAATAAAAAGTTTTACAACGTCAAGTGTCAAATATGTCTTAATATCTGTTAGATGGCTTATAATGCTTACCTTTCTCTTTTACTGGAATCAAAATTAACCTCCTGATGTTTCCAAAAGATAATTGGAATTAGATTTCAGACTGAACCTTCCAAATATCTCATGGTACCACTAAGTCCCAAGATTTTCTCAAAATTGCTCAAGAGCTGATGTGGCCTTTCTGAACATTTTGAAACAGCGTTTTAAAATAATTACCTTATGATCTTTGAGGACTTCGTATGAACTGGGTATTTTCCCTTTAATGGCATCATTTGCATAAGCCAAGATATATTTCTTAACTTTCTCAGCATGTTCATGCTGGGAACAGACCATATGAAATTCCCCTAAGGTTATATAGGCTTAGGCTTAAAGACCATTTCACATTAAGTAGGTCAGTAAGACTTCCAATTAGCTGAGTGTCCCTTTGAAACATAATGTTTTGTATTGTCACGAGGTGGAAACTAGGACAGCAGTAGGGACCATGCCTTTTTTGTTTTGAATACAGAACTATCTTCTTTATAGAAGCAGTTTACATAAGGACTTCACACCGACTTATCTAGGTTGCAAATTCTTGTACACATGCAATCAATTTCACTTGCATCACACAATATTTTGTCCAAGTGCTTGTGCATCCATGCCTAGACATAGGAGAGTAGTACCTTGCACATACTACTCTTCAGTGTAAGGGCATTGTTTATTTGCACATCTGTTACAAGCACACAACTGCTACATAGCTCATAAGCATAAAAGGTAAAGGTATTCCCCATTGACAAGGTTGTGAAGTTGTGTCCAACCGTTGGGGGCAGTGCTCATCTCCGTTACTAAGCCAAAGAGACAGCGTAGTCAGAGACTACTCTGTGACCATGTGGCCAGCATGATTGCACAGAACACTGTTTACCTTCCCACCAAAGTGGTACCTATTTATCTACTTGCATTTGCATGCTTTCGAACAGCAAGGTTGGCAGAAGCTGGGGCTAGTGACAGGAGCTCACCCCAGCATGCAGCAACTGGGCCTTGAACTGCCAACTTGCCAATCTTGCAACCAACAGAGTCAGTGTCTTAAGTACTTGAGCCACTGTGTCCCTACTTCATAAGCATAAACCAGAGATGTATTTGCCACCTTATACCAAAGTCTCCAGTCAGTAATTCTGAAGATACATCACTCTTTCCTGCAAGATTCCAGCTGTTGTGTAGAATAAGAGGAGACAATGGTGCCTTCACAGTTATTTTATTTTACAGTTGCAAGCAGCTGCTTAAGCTGGCTATGGAAGAATAAATAAAAGGGACTATGAGTGCAACAATTTTGATTTGCATCATTAGAAGTCTGTTATAGCCTGATGTGCTTCAATGCCTTCAATTCATTATTAAAATAAAAATTGGACATAAGACCAAATATCTCATCTTTTAAATAAAAAAATCAGCCCAGGTCAACTATTTTCACCTTTGGTAAAGAAAAAAAAGTTAAATACACCCATTGATACCTCCACTTCAAATTATAAAACGTAGAAAAATGGTATAGTAATATCATACAGTAACAAAACACAAACTGGTTAAGTACTTCAGTCCGTCCCAAAATACTTCTGTCCAAAATGTGTGGGTGCAACAGGATGAACTTCTGTTGTTAGAATTGTGATATCTGGGAATTCCTGGATTATTGATTTGGCACCTTTAAAAGAAGAAAGGAGCAGGTAGTTGAAGCAAGCATTTTATTAATCTGCATTCGCTGCCCTGTAAATAAAATGACCCTGTCCTCTAATTCATTCAGAATTAATTTGAACAGGTGTCTTATTTAATGATATACTCTCAAAAGCAATTCCTGATGACATAAGTCCTTTACAAAGATTCTTTTTCCTCCACCATACGAGAAACCCTATAATTAATGGCTAATTAAATCTCTGTCTCTCTGGACAACAAGGACAACCCTCCCATAATGTTCTGCAAAAAGAGCATTTTCTAGGTCACCCTTAATTTGCCAAACTACCAGCAACACCCAGTAGGCCAGACTGGAGCATCATGTGTACCAGGAATAAAGAAAGTATTCCAGATTAACTTGCACATAGAAGAGGCTCCTCAGTAGAGGAGGTGACATTGGAAAAAGTTCCCCAAAGATCAGGATTCTGGAGCTCTTTGAAAATGCTGCCATAGATAATTCTTTCCATCTCCGTCAGTGCTCAAACAGGTCCAACCTTAGTCATGCTCAGGGCATTCCCAGTGAAACCACTGGAGCAAACTAGACATGGCTAGATTAAGTCTCATTGACCTCAATAGGCCCTGCTCAGTGCACGGCCATTGGTATCCTGTGTATATGAATCCACTGTGGCCTTAGTTGACAGTTGAACAGTTCTATGAATTTTTCAAGTAACAAATTCATTGATTTTACCTGTTTGTATAGCCACCAATTTGTATTTAATTATACTGCTTGTCACCTTCTAGCAGAGTAAGTATCCAACTATTACCTACAGTCAAGGCAGTACATCGCTGGGATGGGCCCAGGCTTAGTCATACTTTGACTACACCCACACAGAGGCCCACTGACTCAGTGAGCGCATTAAAGCATGACTAAGCCTGGATGCAATAACTTATTACGTCCTCTACAGTGCAAAGTTCATGGAAAGTCCCAAAGGCAGTAAAGCTACCTTTTCCAGATGTGAAAATAAAAACAACTCAGTTCCTTCACTTTCCCCCTCAAAACAGTAAGTTATCTTTTCAACTAATCAGCACAACTCAAACCAGCCATAAGGGGTCACTATGGAATTAGAAGACACATTGACATTATGTACTTAAGCTCAGAATCCAAGAACCGTCAAATGTCAAATCTTTTAATTTTTTAAAATAGCTAACTTTTTACAGTAATCATGAAGTTAGAAAAACTATATTGAGTAATGGCGCTCCAATCACTCAGTTTGGCTTTTGAAATCTGTCAACAAGCACAGTGTTTCGTACTTGAATCCATTTCATTTATACCCTTTATTCCAAAACAGTACAAACATAGCACTCAATATTCTACACTAAACTGAAAACAGATTTTCACAGAAGCAAGGTATGAGGTTACTAGGAAACATTACAAAAATGAAAGCATCATTGGATGGTCCGCATCATGTCAAAGTAACAAATCCCTTAAAACCAAAATGCAGTATGCCTTTCTCTATTCCACATTAAACTAACAGGCAATCAGATATATTTATTGACGTTAGCTCCACTAACACACTTCCAGGATGGACGGCTGTATGTTTTTTTTACAACACAACTTGCAGGCACAGAGAGAGTTTCCTTCACCACCCTTATCACCATGCCCTGGCTGCCTCATCCCATTGCCAATACTGCACTGTTTTAAGTGATTATCCCCCAACCCAGCCCTAGCATCAATGCCAAAAGTGAGCAAGCTGAAGAGAAAAGGGGTTGACAAAACCAGCTACTTCAACACCTCTACTCTGGCTTTTAATCCATCCTGTTGTTTAAACTTACCATGGGGTGTAGAGAACAGACTCAACAGGATTATGACGTTTGGCTGAACTCCATGTTCTATAAGAACCTTTACAGCCTCAATCACAGTGTTGCCAGTGCCTGTTATGGCCCCAGGGACAAAAAGGAGAGAAAAGAAGGAATTACAGACTGTCTTGTCAGGTCATACATGCAACCATCAACATATCAATTAGCAGCTATCCTGCCATCAACCAGGGTTGTGCACATTTAGACTGCACACAAAAACATAGCAAGCGCACGTAATTCTTTTGGGTTAAGAAGCCTGTAAGGTAAATGGATGTGTTAAGGGTGAGCTTTCTCCAAAATGGTGGCAGCTACAGGCTTATCTTTTGATCCTAAATATTTTGAGAGTGAAATGATCCTGTTAATGTCCTTTGAAAGTGCTTAGGATTGGAGCTGAGTCTCATTATGGGGCAATAATGTCATATCAGGCAGCAGTATTTACCATCACATTTTATTAAAATGTGGCGAATTGGCTAAAGTTCTCCCATTCCAACAGTTTCATTATTCCTGGTTTAGGTACTAGAAACATCCTCTGTCTTGTTTGCACTCAGATGATCCAAACTGTCTGATATATCTCCCTCTCCTCTGCCAATGTGTGCAGTCTATACTCAATGATTTGCCAGCTAATGTACATAAAAACCTTGTGTTTTATGGCCCAGGTGAGCCAAAGTTCTGCTTGTATCCAGTAATGCATCTACTCTCCAACTGAGCACTCTGTTTTCAAACTGCTTGGGATTAAAAAAAAAAAAATCTTAACACACTCACTTAGTATTGGGTACATGAGAAGAACTTTTCTCCTGTAGATATCTGGTGGAAACTTTGCATAGTATACTTTGGCTCTCTGAGTCTCTTCGTCGCTCTGAATCAGGATCTTCCCTATTCGAATGGATCTGCAGCAGTCACGCAAACCTTGTTCCATTGCCTCTCCTCCATTTCAGAAAATGGAGGGGAAAAAGAGTTACACATCAAAGAATGGCAACTTTTCCAATATTTCCCAATCAAAAAATCTTTCCTTCACCGAAAAGTTCTTCATGCTTCTATTTTCCATAAAAATTAAAGCCAAGAACAGTTATAACAAATACGAAGACAATGGCCCCACGTTGATAGTTCCCCCTTCCCTATGTTAGATCTCATATTTGTTTCATAAACATAATTTCCATTCTGATTCTACCCCACCAGATAAAGTAATATATTCAGTTGATAAAAGAATACTGAAAAGCTCACACAGAATTTTAAGAAACCTACCACTTCTCATTATGCTGACTCCACAGTTTCCCTTTTCAAATTTCACCCCTTCATACTTGTACCCTGTTGGAAGATAATACAGAACCATTTTAAGTTTCTTGTACATAAATATATTTTAATCTATGCAATTTAGTTATATCCTGCAGATTACAGCACAATAAAAGCATGGTGACTTTTTTTTTTAAAAAAACAACCCACAGATGAATATACACAAACAGCACTATCAGATTAAGGAAACTGAAGTGCGGTTGGAGATTGCTGAGAGCCAAACAGATATCACTCAAGAAATCCCAGTTTTAACAAATGTGTCAAACGTTCTGCATCAAAAGTTATTAAGACACAATGTAAGGGAGCTCCATAATTTGAGGGCCATGACTGAAAAAGCCTTGCCTTGTGTACTCACTGAATCAGCTCTTCTAAATGATGAACATAAAACTCAATTCCTCAAATCCTCTGGCACCCCCCCCCCCCAAGATTAAAAGAGAGAGCAAAAATAACCCAGAATTACCAAACAGTTTCCAAACATGTCAGTTTACCATTTTGTGTGCCTCGTAACAACCCCACACCACTCCAACTAAAATTTTAAAAGGGAGGGGGAAGACAATGAGAAAGCAAGGAAGTGACATCTGGCCACTTCTGGGTCACATTTCAGCTAATTTTTGACTGAAAAATGCAGCAATATGGCATTCTGGAAGAGTCTATGGTGAAAATTGCTCCCCACTGCAGTTGCCCACCCCACTTTACAAAGCTGGTAGGCAGACATTTGATTTGCCACTAAGTATTTGCCACTAAGTATTTTGTTTGCCACTAAGTATTTTGTTTTTACAAAACAATACATATTTTCTTTTAGTAACAGAATGTCTACTCTGCTGCTAACTTTACAGCAGGTCTCCTAGAAGATATGATCCATTCTGGCCTTATGTCAAATCTTTACTTACTGACCAGACTATACTTTTCCTATTACCTGTTGGAGTGGTTACTGTGCATTCTGTATATGGCAGCTGATTTAATCCCTCTTCAACCACAAGCCTGATCTGTAAGAAAGTAAGAATTCAAATCAAGGTGGGGGAGGACAGCAAATCTGCAGTTATAAAAACTTGTTAATTAAAATGTATCATTTTATGTGTTAAAAGTGTTAAAATGTATCCATATGAGATTAAAGTTATACCAAGAAGGGGGAAAATAATCACTCCAAAACTACTTAATTTGTACAGCATACCATGTGTGAGACACAAACTGAAAACAGGACAGAAAAAGAATGTGTCTGTGTCTATGCCTTCAAGTTGCCTGTTGATTTATGGTGACTCCATGAATTTCGTAGGGTTTCTCAGGGAAGGAATCCTTAGAAGTGGTGTTGCCAGTTCCTTCCTCTGAAATATAACCCACAGCACCTGGCATTTGCTGGAGGTCTCCCATCTAAGTACTAACCAGGGCTGACTCTGATTATCTTGACTAGATTAGTACTAGCTTTGCACAGAGACATTTTTGGGCAAAATGTACAAAACATGGTAAGAGGAAAAGCTTGCTGGTGTTTTGCTCCCGCACAGATTGTAAAATCCCTTGAAGAGACTGGAAAATCATTTCACAGGCTGTATTGCTGTGCAAGGTGGGTTTGTCTAGATCAAAATCTGGAGGACAAAATTTTGTCACATCCTTACTCTTAAAATATCAAAGCTAATGTACAATCAGCTGGCAGAGGCTCTCTTTAGACAGCACCTTGTTTATCTGTCAAATTCTAGGTTACTCAGCAGAACAATAAGCCTTTCAGTTTAGCTTTCTGCTGCAAACTAAACAGTGCCTTAGCTCTGGATTTGTGATTTTTTCTTATAGTCAATATGGTTACTTTTCCATATAAAAGTATTCACTTACCAAACGATCAGCAGAAAATACGAAGTCACCTCTGCTTGCTGTTCTGGATAAAAAGAGAAGAAGATTTTTACTAAGGTGATCCAATTTAGGTTTTAACCATCAGCCTTAAACAACTTTGAATACATTAGAACATGGCAATACTGTGAAATTTTTAAAATATGTGTGTATTTTATGTATTATAAGGGATAGTGAAATCTAGATTTTTAAATTTGCCATGTTCTTTTAATATTAGTCACCAGGATCTATGAATTATTGATTTGAACAGGAATCAGTATATTTCCTGTAAAAAGTTGCATCAGCAGGAACTTAGGCAACAATACTGCCAAGAACCTAAGCTTTAACTCTCTACATTTCCATCCCACCCTCTGCACAAAGAAGCATGCATCAGAATGAGAAATAATCATAGAGTACCAAGATATTTACAGTGAACAGTTAGCAAATCTGGGCTATTTCATGGACTGAACAAAGAGATCCATGTTTGCTACCAAGTGTATGTCAAAGATGGCAATGAGGTCAACCCAGTAGCACCAATTTTGCTAGTATGCATGTGTTTTTTTAATATTTTATTTATAACCTTTATATCATACAAATAAAACATAGCTAATATTATTTACATACTAGTCATTTCTAGTAATTAGTTATATCTGTGAGAATGAATACCTTCTACATTCTCTAGTATGCATGTGTTTTAAGACATCCAACTGCTACATTCATTTGTATTTATTTATTTCGGATTCAGAAGAAGGTGATTTTTGGAAGCGGAAGGGTTTTTATCTTTAAAAGGCTATGTTCAAAGGCTAATTTTCAAGCTAAGTTGTAACACTGTAGCTCTAATATTTAAGCTTTGCTGAAGATTCTTTTCAGGTTACAGGTTCCTGAGGGGGTATAACCTTGTTAGTCTGATCCAGCAAACATCAATTATTAGCACTTGAAAGATCAGCAGATTTATTGTGGCATAAGCTTTCATGGATGAGAGCCTAAATATGGCACACGTTGTTCTTGCTTTAAAATCACTGCCATACATTCCAAGAACTCAAAGAGCTGATTTCTTATATCAAAGTCATCAATGTGACAAAGACCAATAATAATAATAATAATACAGGGATCTAACATGGCCACATTCTGCTTAATCTGAACATCAGAATTATGAATCACTACTGAAGACTGCTGTTAAATTGAATGTTCACACGAGCTCTAAATCTTTCCCCAATGTACAGTTTTCTCATCACTATTCTTATCACTCATCCATCCACCTCTTGAAGCAGCACAGACTAAGCTTCTAGCTGCCATAATCAAACAGCCTCAAGAGTCCTCAGCTCCATAATAAAGTTGGTACCCCTGAACAGCGTGGGCTTCACAGTTAATAGACAAAACACGTTCACACACAGCATTATTTACATGTATTTCCACATATCACTTACATCTTACATAGAATATCCATAAGCATGAATATATGGAATATTTCCTACAAGATGGATTTTGTTTTCTTTTTCTGGCACAAGAATTTGCATAAGCTTTCCACCTGTCCATGATTAAGATTCAGTAGTAAGCGTCTAGACACAGAACTGGCCAGTTGGCCATTGTTGGAGTACTCTGTTAAAAACTCTAATAACGGCCAACTGGCCAGTTGTGTGTGTCTAGACACATACTATTGAATCTTAACCAAGGAAAGGTGGAAAGCTTGTGCACATTGGTTATATGGAGTCAGTATTTTATATTATTTTTTATGTGATGTTTCAATTGTTTTATTGTAATAAGCTTTTTAAGTGTTTTTATTTCTAAGCCGCCTTGGGTTCCCCTTTCTGGGAGAAAGGCGGTATAGAAATTACATCAATAAATAAATTCTTGTGTCAGAAAAAGAGAACAAAATTCATATCATAGGAAGCATTCAATATATTTCTGCTCCATCTCACTGATATTCTGTCCAGTTGGCCATGGTTGGAGTTCTGTTTTTAACAGAATAGTCCAACTGTTTTACTAGCAGACTTCTAGCACAGAGATGTTGTGACCCTATTCCAGAAATGAGCCACTGTAGTAAGTATTAACAGTCAAGGTATAAGCAGTTAAAACCGATCTGCAGCCATACACAAAACACCAGCAGTTAAATTTACCTCTCGTTAACTGTGGATTTTATTATAATGGAAACACACTGCTCTGAGCTGCTTCTATGGAAACCAGTTCTAAGTCCAACAGCCTTGAAAACCTTTTTTTATTATTGTAAACTGCAATACTGGTGGTAGTAGCAATAGCAGCTTCATTTATATACCGCTTCATACCAAGTTATGCAGTCTCTAAGTAGTTTACAACTGTAAGCTAATTGCCCCCAACAAGCTTGGGGACTCATTTTACCAACCTCGGAAGGATGCAAGGCTGAGTCAACCCTGAGCCCCTGGCTGGGATTGAACTCACAAACCTTGTATCTAAATCAGGCAATATATAACCTTCACGCTATGTTTCATGCAATGCCTGTCAAATCAACTCCGATACATACAGCACACAGTTGGAAATAAGGAACATTTACAAACATTTGATAGTTGAAATTGTTGAACAATCCACAAATGGATTCAAAGGTTATGCCCTCTGAACTACCCCTATTTGATTGCTACTGAGCCTGAACACTTAACTATGAAGGAAAAGTAGAAGTTGTGCAACAAAACACCTGTAACATCAGCTCTTTTTCCTCCCAAAGGGAAAAGTCAAACTCCAATCAATAACTGCTTGGTTTTACATAAATGGATGTGAGCCCCATTGTTTCCATATTCTGAAAAAGCAAAGTATGGATGCTTCCCAGGAATTCTTTATTAAGACAGGCACATGCTGCAGAGCTCCCAATTTTTATTTCAACTTTTAAAAAGAGGCACCCACACAATATTTTCTCCATAGACATTCTACAGGGCTAACTGCTGTTTCAGAGAAATAATTTAGATCAGAAAACACAGCAATGGGAGAGTCAGCTTCTCCACACAAGTTTCACTGCTTCTACTAAAACCAGCAGAAGGGCTCTGAATCTGAAGAAAACATACAGACAGGAAGATTCAGCCACAGATCTCACAGATGGTGTTCAGTCTGTATGAAGAACAGTGTTGAGGCCCAACAGGACTGGCTTATGCCCTATGGAAACTATGCATACTACAGCGCTTCTGGCAACACACAGAAGGAATCATTCAATGCTCCAGATATGGCTTGCCCCCAAGGCAAGTCCCAGGTTTCATCATCACTGGGCTATGCTGTCTAAGGCTACTGGGAGTTGCAGTCCAACAGCATCTGGAGGGCCAGGATTCCCATCCCTGATCTATCGCATATAGTTTTCCTACAGTACATACATACAGTGTTAAGAATTTTTGGCAAGGAATTTCAAGAACTCACTATAGTATTTCTATTCTTTCTTGTTGGATATACAGTGGTCCCTCCACATTTGCTGGGGTTAGGGGTGAAGGACCTGCATGAATGTGGGAAAACAACAAATAAAAAACCACTATTCTTTTCACTTGAGAGAACACCTTTCTAGGAATCTCCAGGTCCTCCAGTGCATCTCTATGGTCAACATCTGCCAATCATGCTGGAGGAACTACAAATGCTCAGAGAAGTGTTTTTTCTAGGAACCTCTAGGTCAGGGGTAGGCAACCTTTTTGAGCCAGGGGCTGGGTTACTGTCCCTCAGACAATGGGGGGGGGGAAGCACCAAAAATAAATAAATAAATAAATTTAAAAAAAATTAAAAATATGCACGCACTCTCTCAGCCCCAGAAAAGCCATGGCAAAACCCCTGTGGAGATTTTGCCAAGAAAACCCCAAGAACAAGTAATAACAACAATGATCAATATCATCATGGCAGGGGGCGGCGGTGGGTGGCAGCGGCGGCGGCAGGACCTGGGGCCGGTCCAAAGGCCTCGGGGGGGGCGCATCCGGCCCCAGGGCCTTAGGTTACCTACCCCTGCTCTAGGTTCTCCAGCACAACTCTATGGTCAACCTCTGGCAGAGTCACACTGGAAGACCTAGAGATTCCTAGAGAGAACATATTAATCAAAACTGCAAATAATCACTTCCACAAGAGTCAAAGCCACAAATGTGGATGGACAACTGTATATTTACACCGATGATTTAATATTAAGGAAGCTAGTACAAAGTCACGTAACCGCTTTCTCTAATGCATTGGTGAGCAATTACTGCACCCTCCCTGCGGGAATTAACCTCCTCCAGAAAATTAATGGCCGCTGCCCAATAAAATTCCAGTGCAAACAGGAATCTTATACTTTTATTTTTAAAAGGAAGTAGATAGGGAAGCATGGCTTGTTTTTCAGTAGAATTATGTTTCAAGCAATACAATTCTCTTCTTAAGACAATGTGAACCCTTGCATGCTTTGTTTTAGGGAGAAAATGGGAAGGTGTGTTACCTTTCTGCAATGCTGAATTTGACAGCTACAAGGAATGAGGATGGCACATGAAGTAGGTCCCTTTTGCCCACCTCTGACTAATCGACAAGACTAGAGCAAAAGCTAATGGTAGTCACTACTCAGACAAATTCACTTCAGTCCAAGAATAGGTTTCCGTAGCAAGTACTTCCATATTTTCAGACCCTGTTTAATATACTTCACTGCATATCCATTTGATAAAGATGAATTTTAATTTGTGCATATCCAAAAATATGAATATGTCAGTACAAAACAGAATATGACTAAGACCAAAGGAAAAGGATTTTGTAATGGGAATGCCAACACCGCCCAAGGCATGGCGGCAGGACAACTGGGTGTGGTGATAATAAATATGTCAGAAAAGACACGCAACAGCTCTTCTTGCCCTGGAGCATGAAAGTTATCATAGTGCTGTCTCCATCTAGATGCATGTAAATATAGCTTTTCACCAGGTCCCCTGTATGCTTCACAGCATATATACAAAAGCAGATAGTTAAGCTATTGCCACCACTTTACAGATAAAATAAAGACAGTTACAACTCAGTTAGCCTCCATTCCAGTTTAGCTGTATCTGCAGGTTTAGTTTCTTAATTTCAAAGCAATATCCCTTGCAAACAAAAGCCGCACTTTCTCATTCTCACCCATACACAATTGCCTCTCTGATTTATGTGCAAAGGCTGAAGAATGGAACTGTGATGGTGAGGGGAGCATGGAAGCAGAGAAACAAGAGAAATAGTCAAATAAGTTCACTGTCAAATAGTCAAATAAGTTCACTGAGATCTAAAACACACTGCAGAAATAATCCAGTTTGAGAGCGCTTTAACTGCCCTGGCTCAGTGCTAGGAAATCCTGGGAACTGTAGTTTATTGTGGCACCAGAGCCCTTTGACAGAAAAGGCTCAGTGTCTCACAAAACTACAAATACCAGACATTGAGCCAAGGAAGTTCAAGTGGTGTCAAACCGGATTATTTCTGCAGTGTGATTTGGGCCTCAACAGCAGTATGGGAGAAACGTCTTTAAATAAATCAGGACAACTGAGAGGCCATGAGGGAGGCATATGAAGAACCAATTCAGACTGCATCACAATCTTATTAACACTTGAAATAAGTCAGTGAAGTGTTTCCGTGTGAGAAGTAGAGATATTTGAGGCATGGAGTTTATTGTACGTTATCCTCCCCTTGAAACAGATGCAATCAAACATATCCTAAACACATTATTGTCTGAAGAACTATGCGATTCCACTATTGGAACGTCACTCATTTTAACAATTTTCACTCAAGATGTTCTTATTCAAGGCAATGGGCTGCAATTCATCATCAGAGATGAGAGAACAAACAAGTTCACTGCGGGCCTCAATTCTCAGAATTCTCTCCAGGGAGAATCACACATGTTCTACTTGACTGTAGTTCATTATGAAAATGAAAAAGTTATCACTATGGTTTTCATGTACCCTGTTGCTACTAAATAGATGTGCTCTGAATGAATGTTTTATGTTTATTAAGTACTTGTAATGACTGCTTTGTGTCTGCATTATCGTTCAGAGTAGAACAGAAATACTCCAATCAGCGAATAAATGGGTTGAGTGTTGGGACTAGGACTCCAGGAGCACATGGTTTGAATCCTCACTCAGCCATGAAAACCCACTGGGTCACCTTGAGCACAAGCATCAGGGGAAGACAATAACAAATCTCCCCTGAATCTTGACAAGAAACCCTATGATAGCTTCATGTTGTTGTTGTTGCTGTTGTTGTGTGCCTTCAAGTTGTTTCCGACTTATGCTGCCCTATCATGGGATTTTCTTGTTCAGAGGAGGCTTGCAATTACCATCCTCTGAGGCTGAGTGTGTGACATGCCCAAGATCACCCAGTGGGTTTTGTGGCCGAGTGGGGAATCGAACCCTGGTCTCCAGAGTCATAGGTCCAAAACACACTTCAGAAATAATCCAGTTTGAGACCGCTTTAATTGCCCTGGCTTAATGCTAAGGAATCCTGCGGTTTATTGTTGCAACACAACTCTCTAACAGAAAGCGCTACATGTCTTACAAAACTACAGTTCCCAGAATTCTCAGAATTGAGCCAGTGCAATTAAGCGGTCTCAAACTGGATTATTTCTGCAGTGTGTTTTGGACCAATGCTTAAACCACTAGTGTGTGCTGGCTGGGTCACCATAACCCATGAAAGTGTGCACCAACCACCACCACCACTTTGTGCTCCTTTCCAGAGGGCAAAAAAACCCCTGTTTCTAATGCTGGCCAACTGTAACCACCATGTGGAGGTGGAGTGAATTGTCACCAGGCCATCTCTGCCTGAGAAATACAGATTGGGGACAATCCAAGAGGAATGAAGCAGCAGAGACAAAGAAGTGATCCCTCCCATCCAATGAACCTGCAGGCAGGCAGAACTAAAAGGATCACTCCTGCTCCATGACTTGCTGTTTTCACATGGTCCCTCATGAGCTAAAAGGAAACACCTCTGCATGGAAGCTCCCTTGATAGTTCCCAAGCTCACACCACCTGCTTTCCATCAAGACCACAGTGATGAAAGCACACAGGATGCCAATCTGGAGTCAACAGGCAAGGGTACGATTTTGCTTATATTTCTCCCACCATTAAGAAGTGTGGACTTCCACATTGGCACCACTAAATAGCAAACATGTATGTTGTGCAATATTCAGGCAATACTGCAAGTACCTGTTCTAACGTAATTATCTTTACAAAAAAAGAGCCCGAGGCAGGCAACTATTTTCACTGGGTCTGCTTTACCAAAGATTGTAAAGTGGCAGCAATAGTTCAGAATCTCTGTCCATATGCAAATTCTGACATCATGGTGCAGTGGTCTGAGTTTTGGAATCTGGACAAAAGGAAGGAACATTAACAACCTAAAATACATAGATAACACAATACTCCCAGTAGAAACAAAGACCTGAAGATGGCAAAGGAGGAAAGTGCCAAGGTAGGCTTAATGCTGAAGATTAAGAAAACAAAAATAATAACCTGGGAGGATCTATATAAATTCAGCCTAGAGGTGCTAGATAATGAGTAAACTGAAATAAAGGAGTTCCCCATAACTTGGATCAAACACTGATTGGAATGGAGACTTCAGTCAAGAAATCAGAAAACTAGCAATGGGAAGGGCAGCTATGAAAAAAGTAGACAAGATCCTAAAGTGTAAAAGTAAATACAGCTGAACACAGAATTGTCCAAGCCATTGTATTCCCCATCACCATGTAAGAACTGGACAGTGAAGAAAGCAGATAGAAATAATATCAACATATTTGAGATGGAGAGCTGAAGAAGAGTGCTAAGGATACCATGGACAACCAAGAAGACAAACAAATGGGTCCTAGAGCAGATCAAGCCAGAAACCTCCCTGGAAGCCAAGATGACGAAATTGAGGCTGTTGTACTTTGGCCACATCATGAGAAGGCAGGACTCATTGGAAAAGACAATAATGTTGGGAAAGGTGGAGGGAAGGAGAAAAAGAGGGAGACCACATGCTAGATGGATGGACTCAATTAATGGGTTTGAATTTGCAAGACCTGAGCAGATCAGTGGAGGATAAGAGATCTTGAAGATGTCTCATCCACAGGGTTGCCATGAATTGAGAATGGCTCAAGGGCAGCTAACAACAAAAACAAATACTGTAGAAATAATACATCTTGGCACCACTTCAAGGACCGTAGCTCCATCCTATAGGTCAGTTGTTCACAGACTCTGGTCCTCCAAGAGTTTTGGACTTCAAGTCCCAAAAGCCTCAGCCACCTTGGCCAATGGTCAGGGATTCTGGGAGCTGAACTCCATAACATCTATTCTGGAGCAACAGAGTTTGGGAACCACTGAGATAGATACACTAACAACTCTAATAGTTGATAGGGATCCATTATTCCAAGAAGATATGCAGATGGGTCCTCAAAATGACCAAGCCTGAAGTTTTTCTGGAATATTATTAATAATAATAAAGTTTTTCTCTATGGGTAGATACGGTTCCCCTATGGGGAAATACTGCTATTTCTTTTAGTATGTCCCCACGGGAACCACCACCATCACCACCTTTTCCCAGGCAGAACTACCCCCTCCATCTGCTGCTGAGGCCGTCCCTTTCCCTTTCCCTCCTCAGCACTCTGCACATGCTCAGAGGCCCCTTTTCCTCAGCACTCTGCACATGCTCAGAGGCCCCTTTGTCCTGCCCTCCTGCCTCTGGGACTCACTTGTCCCGGATGATGGTCTGGAGCTCCCGGATCTGGTCGTTCATGGGCAGGAGCTTGAGCTGCGCGGCGTGAGGAGGCGGAGGCGAAGGCGAAGGCGAAGGCTGGGCCTGGGGAGCCTCTCCGTTGGCGCAAGCGGCCCTGGAATGGCAGCAGCCTCCGTTCCCGCAACAGCTGCTGCTGTCTGGGCTGGGGCTGCGGTCGGCGGGGCTGCGGTCGGCGAAGCGGAGCTGACGGGAAGCAGCGACCGACTCCCGGTCCTCTTCCTCCTCCGTCTCCGCCTCCGCCTCCCCGGAGCCCTGAGGCTGAGGCGGCCGCGACGCTCCGCCGGGGAGAGCGCCGCCGCCGCCTCCCACCCGCTGGTCGTGGCAAGGCATCGCCTCCATGCGCCGCCACGCTCCTTCTTCTTCTCCTTCTTCTCCGGCGGCTTCGTTTTCTCGCCTCAGCGGCGGCCCGGCCCGGCCCCGCCCACTCCGCCTCTAGCACCGGCCTCCCCATTGGCCGCCTTCTCTTGCCACTCACGGCTCAGCCAATGACACCCAACTCGGGACCGCCCCGTTCGCCTTCTCCCTCACGCACGAGCCGGTGGGCCTTACTGCGCCTGCGCGGCGAGGCACGGGCGAGGAGACTTTACCTCAGAGCGAAAAAAGACGCGCGCGTCCGACGCGATGAGTCCTCCCATTGGTTAACTAACGCTGCCACTCACAGCCCGGCCAATGAAAGGCCTCAGTGGTCGTTGTTGGGCCCGCCCCCTCGTTTTTCTGTTCTGTTCTTCACGATCCAATCTGCGTTGAAGGAATAATCCTGTTTGAGACCGCTTTAACTGCCCTGGCTCAAAGTTAGGGAATTGTGGGAATCCTGTAGTTTTGTGAGAGACTGAGTCTTCTCCGACAGAGAGAGCTTTTGTGCCACAGTTAACTACAATTCCCAGGATTCCCTAGCAGTGAGCCAGGGCAGTTAAAGCGGTCTCAAATTGGATTGCTTCTGCGGTGCGTGGGGGACAAATTCACCTGAAAAATAAGCTTGAGTCCTTGATAAAGCACAGTGTAAGTTACATAGCCTTATGGAATGAACCATAGTGCTTTTCAGCTTTCATTTTGCAATGTACTCCATTTTAATGGACTGTCCTCCATTTTGAGGGCCCTGGTCCTCCTTTGTGGGTAGGACTCCTGGCCACCCAGAGAGCCCATTGGCAGCTCCTTATGAAATGAATGTATATCTTTTATTTCAGAGTTTTTAGCCCTCTTTTATTTTATCATGTCCCCCATTTTCCATTCCGGGGCTGAAAACGTGGGCTCTGTTTATCGGTGACGTCACGCTTCCGGTCCATTGCTGTCTTTCACACTTCCGGCGCCGCTCTAGCCTCCGCCTCTGTTCCGGTCCTCCCAGGCGCCGGAAGCCCTTCTTCCCCAAGATGGCGGCGCTGAGGGCTGCGGAGGCGGCCCGGCGGGCGAAGCGGGCGGCGGTTCTCGTTCTCCCCGTCCTTCCTCCGGGCCCCAAAAGGCTCCTGAGCTCCTGCTCGCGGTGGCGGCCGGCGGCGAGCGGGGCGGCCCGGGCCCACGCCTGGAAAAGGGGCCGCGCGCCCCCCGAAGAGAAGAAGGAGGAGGAGGAGGAGGAGGCCTCTCAGGTGAGGAGGAGGAGGAGGAGGAGGAGGAGGAGGAAGGCCGGAAGAGGCCTCCCTCCCTCCCTCCCTCAGTCGGCGGGGGCGAAAGAGGGCAGGGGGCTCGGTAGCTCTGCCATGGAAAGCCACTGGGGAAGCCTTGAGTAAGTCACACTCTCTCAGCCTCTCCCTGGCTTTTGAAACTCACCAGGGGACCTTGGCCAAGTCACTCTCTCTCAGCCTCACCGTAGTCACAGAAACTCCATCGGGGGATCTTGGGTGAGTCCCACTCTCAGCCTCACCCTGGCCATGGGAACCCCCACTTGGAGGACCTTGAATGAGTCACACTCTCTCAACTTCACCCTGGCCATGGAAACCCACTGGGGAATCATGGGCTAGTCACACTTTCTCAGCCTCAGAGGGAGGTGCTTGGGGAAGCTCCTCTGAACAAATCATGTCGATAAAACCTCATGATAGGGTGGCCTTGTTGTTGTTGTGTGCCTTCAAGTTGTTTCCAACCTATGGCAACCCTATTATTGGGTTTTCATGGTATGTTTCTTCAGAGGGAGGGTTGCCCTAGCCATTCTCTTGAGGCTGAGAGAGTGTGACTTGCCCAAGGTCACCCAGTGAGTTTACATGGCCAAGCGGGAATTCAAACCCTGGTCTGCAGAGTTGTAGTCCTATGCCTAAGCCACTATGCCATGCTGGCTGGCAGGTTCACTTTAGGGTCTCCATAAGTCAGAAAACACTACAAGGCACGCAACAACAATAGGTAAGGGGCAGTTGAGATTTATGACACAGGGCTTGTAGTTAGCCTTTTAGTTCATTTGTTTTAATTTCATTTATATGCTGTATTTTTCCTAGATTGGGAGCCAAGGTGGCTCACACACACAAAGAAAGTTGCTGATGCTGTGTGCCTTCAAGTTGTTTCTGACTTACAGGGAGCCTAAAGGTCCAAAACACACTGCAGAAATAACCCAGTATGAGACTGCTTTAACTGCCCTGGTGCTAGGGAATCCTGGGAATTGTAGTTTGTTGTGCCACCAGAGCTCGCTGACAGAAGGCTAAGTGTCTCGCAAAACTACAGTTCCCAGAATGCCCTAACACAGAGGTTAAAAGTGAGACAGAAGATCACTAAAACCACTCAGTTTTATTGTACATCCTCATAGAAGGAGCTTTAAGATAAGCAACTGCAACTTAGCGCAGTGACAAGCAGGCATACATAGCCTTGACCATAAACTTCGGAGGATTCCCCCCAAATCTTTAGCCAACCAATGTCTTAAAACAGTGTTAACCAAACTTTGGTCCTCTAGCTGTTTTGGAGTTCAACTCCCAGAAGCCCCAGTCAGCCAGCTTGGCCAACAGTCAGGAATTCTGGGAAGTGAAGTTAAAAGCATCTGGAAAACCAAAGTCTGGGAACCACTCTTAAGACCCTTAAGGTTCATTGTGTGCCTGTTGATACAGTTTTAGCATCATGTCTCTATTTCATAAGGTTTGGATAGAGTTTTTGATAAATTTTATTTCTTAATGTGTAATGTTTTTAACTTTTTAAAATTGTTTAATTGTTTTTTAGACTTTGTATCTACATTTTAATGCTTTTGTATTGCTTTTAACTTGTGCTATTTTAAATTTGTTGTTAGCCTCTATATGAGTCCCTATATTGGGAGAAAAGTGGGATGTAAAGCAATATAGTGATGATGGTGATGATGATGGAAGCTCTGAGTTACCCTTGTTTTCAGGAAAGGAAAAGCTAACACAAAGGCACAACGGAGGCAAATTTCCTGTAAAGTGTGGTTTCAGGTTCACAACGCGACTAGGTCAGACCATTAACTGTAGTTTTAGCAAGCGGTTTGCTTTTCCCCCTTCACCTACTTGCAGCATGAGACATTGCAACATGTACTGATTAGGTTTAAGCCCTTAGTTTCAACTTGCCTTGGGTCCAAAACACACTGCAGAAATAATCTAGTTTGAGAGAGCTTTAACTGCCCTGGCTGAAAGCCAGGGAATCCTGGGAATTTAGTTTGTGGTGGCACCAGAGCTCTCTGACAGAGAAGACTAAGTGTCTCACAAAACTACAGTTCCCAGGATTCCCTAGGATTGAGGCAGATCAGTTAAAGCGGTCTCAGACTGGATTATTTCTGCAGTGTGTTTTTCAGTGCAGTGAGTGCTTTCTTCTCACAATATGTCCGAAGTATGACAGCCTCAGTTTAGTCATTTTGGCTTCTAGATTTCCTCTGACCCATTCATTTGTCTTTTTAACACTCCCTGATATCCAAAGCACTGTCCTCCAGTACTGCATTTCAGATGAAAAACAGTAGTTTAGAAGTCTTTGTAGTGGTGAACAGTCCAGAAGTTTATTATATCAAAACTTCTTATTGGAACTGTCCTGAAAATCTTAACTGCATTTACAGTATTTTAATTATCAATTATAGGAGTATTATTCCCTTTTGAGACATTGTAGCACTAAAGTACCAATAGATAACTAGTAAATATAGGTTTCCTGTGCTGATAAGGGACTTGATTGTTAATTCATTCTGTTAGAAGGATGAATACTTTGGTTGTTAGGTGTCACAAGAAATTTGTGTCATCTTCCTGGATATTGTTTGTTCTGAGAAGAACATAATTTTCTTCTACCTATTGGTTACAGCCCATTGTAGAGTTAAGCATGCTTAAGCACATTTGGGTTCTTTGTGGTTTTTGCGGGCAATGCTTCTGAAATAAATCTTGCTTTTTACAAAGAGGTGGAAACCCTGCATTACCAAGCAAAAATGATGACAGTACAAATATTATTTTCCTCACCTATCTTCTGTTTTTGTGCTACCTCCTGAATTCATCCAGCAGTGTATTTTAAATTTTGTGGGGCCATTGTGGCAAAACTGATGCTAGCCTGGGAATGCAATTGTTGCTTTGTAAGTCTGGACGTTCTTGCCAGGAAGAATGCTAGAGTCCTCATGTGGTTTGGTGGTTATAGCGATAGGGGTATAGCCTGAGGATGGTCGATAATGCGAATAATGAGGCTATGTGTTCCTTGATAAGTAAGCTGCCACTTTGTGCAGATCTGGATAATAACACTTAGGACTAGAGATAACATACAGTAGGCCCTTGATATCCGCTGGGGTTTGGTTCCAGGACTTCCCACGGATACCAAAACTCATTGATATTTAACTCCCTTTAAATAAAATGGATAGTAAAATTGTGACTCTTATATAAATTGGCAAAATAAAAGTTTACTTTTCAGAATTTATATATTTTTGGAATATTTTCAAGCCGCGGATGCTTGAATCCGTGGATAAAGAATCCGTGGATATGGAGGGCCAACTGTACTTCAGAACGCAAATTCTTTCTTTGGAAGATCAGTATTGTGAAGCGACTCCTAGTATTCTCAGGACAATATATATATATATATATATATATGTGTGTGTGTGTGTGTGTGATATATATATATATGAGCTGCATTGATACCAAATGCCTATTTTTGTCCATTAACTTGTCTCCAACTTGTCTAGTTCAGGCATAATGAGGATTGCTCAGAAACAACAAGAAGAATACAGGACCTGAACAGACTGCCAGAAATAATCCAGCTTGAGACCGCTTTAACTGCCCTGGCTCCATGCTAGGGAATCATGGGAACCGCAGTTTATTGTGGCACCAGAGCTATCATGATTCCCTAGCATTGAGCCAGGACAGTTAAAGTAGTCTCAAAATGGGTTATTTCAGGCAGTCTGTTCAGGCCCACAGTTAGCTTGAGTGAGAATGAGTGAGTTTGCACACTCCTTTCTCTTTTCCCCCAGTCTTTTCCCTTTTCCTGAAACCACAGTTTCCTCTGATGTCTAAACTAGGCAACTGGAGTTAAAAGCACTGCTTTCAGACAGGATTTGTAAACAAGATTTGTAAACCAAGGATTATATCTTGTTCAAAGAGAATCAAAAAATTTTTTAAAAATTCTATCAGGCACATTCTTTGAATCCTATCTAATGGCTCCAGCCCAAACATAGCACCTGCAAAGAGATGTGTGTGTTTTACAGAGCTCTCCTCCTTGTTAAATGTATTTCACAAATATCCATACTTTCTAAATAGCTTACCAGATATTTTTGTAAACTTGGCCTCTTGGTCTGTGTGCTTTGATGGCCTTGCTTCCCTTGAAGGTGATGTTACATTTTTCCTCATTGTTTTAAAGACAGTGGGCTGGGGTTATTTGTTTGCTTGCTTTTTACAAAGACCTGGGCAAGGACCAGGACCTGTCTGCTTTGAAAGCTGTATGCATTACCTGACTGTTGCTAAAGGTGCTTGCTTGAACTTTGATCTGCAGAATGAATTGCAAAATGGCTTAGATGCTGCAGCACCATCAACTGTCTCTCCTGCTTACTAACACACAACAGAATGCTTTAGTGTTTAAAACCAGAAAATCTGTTGGTGGTTCTGTTAACCATACCCAATTTTCAGGACCAGAAGTGGACATCCTGCCATTCTCCCTCCTTTTGGCTTTTTTTTAACAGTCTTATAGTCACCAGACAGTCCCAAGGACAGAAAACAGAGCCATTTATTTCGCCTCCTTTAGCTCTCCATAGTGTCAAGGAGATAGAAAATGCTCATTCCCATAAAAAGAAATGAGAAAATGAAATCCAGCCCAGGGATTACAATGTTCAGGTACTCCACGTTATCATCATCATCATCATCATCATCATTTTTATTTATAACCCGCCCCTCTGCGTGGCAATCGGAGCGGGGTACAACAAGTTTAAAAACAAGACGAAGTTAAAAATCATTCCCTCATCCCATAATCCCACCCTCCCATCCCCTTAAAATAGAATTAAACTACAAACCAGATTAAAAATGCCACATTAATCAAATTAAAAAAATTAAAAGCATACAATAGCACAGAATCATAGGCAACGATTTAAAAACTCATCTCTCAGCTGAGAGTTCCAGGCAAGTCTTCCTGTTACATAGTTTCTCGAAATAATTTGGGAAGAGTAAATATAGTAGTAGTAAACATATGAACCATGAAAACCCACTGAGTGTCTTTGGGTGAGTTACATTCTCTCAGCCTCAGAGGAAGCAATGGCAGACCTCATATTTTAAAAATCTTGCCAAGAAAACCCTTAGAGTTGCCATAAGTTGGAAATGACAACATCAACAAAATATATGAACACATTGTGTTACAGAAGTATTGCATAATCCATTGTTAGTTCTCCCCCCACCTCCTTTTTTTAATTTTTCCAGTTCTTCCCCTTGGGCTGATCTTTTCAGTGAAAAAGCTCAAATTGAGAATGGCAACTGAGACAACAGGAACTATGGAAAGATTATAGCAAATGGAAAGAGAACATAAACATGTGCAACAGGAAGGGAGCAAGCTTTATCTGAGATTTAATACGCATGACAACTGAAAAGACAGCATTAAGTTGGAACAGACTGGGGGCTTTTAGAATATGAGGAAATACAGGTCTTGTGGGAGTGTATGGAGAGAAGAGGAAAGTTCATTGCCATTTAGCATTTTAAATAGTTGAAGGTGTTTATTTACATCTGTTCCCTGCTAGTCTTCATCTTTTTTTTGTTCCTTTTCCAAAGCAAATGGTCTTTGAGCATGCCACACACGTATGCTTAGAATGATTGAAGTGTTCTTGAACATGGACTTTGTGTTCTTAATTACCATAGCCTCCCTTTTCTTCTTTTCAGATTCCGTCAGTATTAAACCGTCTTGCATGGCAGAGTTCAGGGAGATGTTACTCAAGGCAGCTTTTGGATGCTACAAAGGTAGGACTGAGCAGTCTTGTCTTCCCCTTTATCATTCTGCCAGGGAAGAAAAATACCTCCTCTTCCCTGCCCCAACTCTCTTTCAATTGATCCCATACATTCTACTTAAACTCTCATTTTCTAACTTGTGTGCAGAGCCTGTGAGAAGAGTTCTCTGTGGCAGAACTTGTCATCTTATATTCAGCATGCAAAAGATACTACCTTAAAAATATTTTACTTCATATTTATGTACTGAGCTGTTGTTATGTTAAATGAATCCAATGATAATCAACAACATTTTGTAAAATGTTTATTTTCAAATGTAATGTTGCAAATCAAGTTGGCTACAGTGTACAGTGAAACATCAGAATATAAATAGGTAGTCAGAAACAAGCATGTTAGAATCTCTGCATGCTTGTCTTTAGAAGGAAAGTTATCCTGCCACATGCCTCCTTAGCAAGTGTTCTATAAAACTGAGACAGGGCAACTTTAAGATGGTATGAGCTACATTGTGGATCCATCTTGCTCCAGCTGCAATGACGAGAAGCATCTAAGCGTGGAAATTAAATCTCCAGTATTCTGAAAAAAAGGCAGGTTCTTTACAATAAAATGATGACCATTGTGATTCAATGTTAATTGAAATATTTATACACGAGGCACAGGTGTACTTGAGAGCCAGCATGGTGTAATGGTTTGAGCGTTAGACAATGACTCTGGAGATCAGGGTTTGATTCCCTGCTCAGGCATCAAAACCTGCTGGGTGACCGTGGGCTAGTAACAGTCTTTCAGTCCCAGAAAACACCATGATAGATTCACCTTAGAGTCACCATATGTTGGAAAAGACTCGAAGGCATACAACAACAAAAGTTGTACTTCAGTCTCACCCAAACCCAGAAAGAGAGACAGGAGAACACAGGAACAAAGATATAACATCAGTATATACGATCCAATTATAACAGCTTTTATTGATTTGTCATAAACTAAGATCTGACCTAACTTCTGAGTCACCCTGGGCTGGGCCCTTCTGAGGGAGACCCCCTCAGACACCCCCTTTTGAACTCCTCTTGAGTTGCAAGCCAAGGTGTAGCAACTCAAGGGGAAAGCTGTGCAGAGAAGGCAAAAAACCTGTTTCTCCTCAGGGCCAATTTGGGTTCAACAGGAAAATTCCTTCTCGGCTCCAATTCAGGCAACCAGCTAAGCCTGCATTGCCAGGTCAAAGGGTGGGTGAGTTGTAGTCCCTCAGCAAGGCCTGACAAGGATCCAAAGGAGAAAGAGATCCCCTTATCAGGTCTCTGGGTCATACCACTTATTTTAAGAGTTGTAGTCTAGAATTGCTTAGAGCAGTTTTTTTTCTCCTCTGGATTCAGTCCTGTATTCTGAAGTGGTACAGCCCAAGAATAGATTGCACTGAGTACCTCTTATCACAGGGCCTACTATGACTGAATCAGGATGGTTGGCATTGTTGTTGTCCTTTTACCAGCCTTTATGATGAACCTGTAAGGAGGAAAAAAGAGGTGCATAACCCGCAGAGTCAAAGGACTGAAAGAGGGAACATGGTAGAACAGCCAGAAAGCTCCTCAAGACATCTCACATGAACACACATACGCAAACATACAAAAGAATGGGCAATCAAGCAAGACACACATAGGCACACCAGACCTACTATGACTGAATGGCCAAACAGAGAGTGCCCCAGACAGCGACAAAAGGATGCCCGCTCACCGGACTTCACATCCAGCTATCCTCACCTTCTTTCTTCCCTATGTTTGTTGTCTTTTCCGGTGTTTGCGTTGCCTCCTGTAACATGATAGGAGGAGAGGAGTCAGTATTGCTCCATGCTACAGGGTGTTTCAAAAAGAATGGTGCAAAACCGAATAAGAACAGCTTTACTTTTGTGCCATTCTTTTTTAATCACCCTGTACATCTAGTACCTCTCTAGTCACCTCTCAGGAGCCTCGCTCTTTGAGAAGCCAGTGCAAACTGAGCTTGGCTCTGGCTCTGCAGGCTTTTAAATGCATGAGGTTGTATTGAGACACAGGAAGAGGAGTCTATTGTGAGTTTGCAAGGTGGCTGAAGTTGAGGGGCTTCTGGCTTTCAACAGTCTAGAATCTTCTGTGGGACTGAATGCCTTTTGTGGACAGAAAGGTGTGTTGAGAGAAGACCTGAAAGGGATTCTGTTGGTTTATCTATTTAATTTATACCCTGCTTGTATCCCAAATGGGACTCAAAGCAGCCTACAATCAAATTAAAACAGAACAGCAAAACCAATATGACATAAAAGAGTGTTAAAGTACATTAAACCATCAGTTGAGTTAAAACATTACTTTTAAGTGTGTGTATGTGCTTTCAATCTGCCTGCCAATTTATGGCAATCCATTGAATTCACAAGGTTTTCTTAGGCAAGAATTCCCCCCCCCCCCGGTTCCTTCCTCTGAAATACAGCCTATAGCACCTGATATTCCTTTACAGTCTTCCATCTAAGTACTAACCAGCGCTGACCCTGCTTAGCTTCCAAGAACAGATGGGATCCGATGCCTTTATGGTATATATTAACCTTAAAAACAGCTAGAAAAAAACACATGAAATGCATATTGAAAATAGCACACCTAATCATATATCCCCTTTTCCTGGTCAGTTACTGTAAAAACTTGTGTATACGTGGATGTCGTCCTTTGCTTCCTTTCACTTCCTTTCCCTTCCCTGACCCCCACCTTCTCTTTGGCATGGTCCAAAGATTAATGCAAACAACCAGGACAGGACAGGAGTTTGCCTCTAAGAGCATGCACTTTCCGTGTTACACTTTGACTTGGTTTTCTTTCAAATGGACATGAGGAACATTGTTTTCTCCCATGTTTCCTAGTCTGTGCTATATCAGGCAAGAGTCACACGTAATTCTTAGCCATTTAGAAGTAATGAATGGGATTCTTTGAGCACATACTCCACCTAGGAATCTTGTTTTCTCTACCAGAGCTAAACGCACAGTTCTCCCACTCCACACACAAATCAGCTCCTGCCTCAGTATCTGATTTGCAAAGCAAGCCTTCCTTGTTTCTTAAATAATAATAATCTGCTTGTAACTGAAGTGGCAGAAGCTGACTGAGTGTGATTTATTTGGAATATATTTTCAGAGTGAGGAATGACAGCTTGCTCTTCAGAGGCAATTCAGCTTGTTTTGAGTTGTAGGAGGTGAATGTGGTTGGAACAGGGGAGCAAAAGAGAATGTGTGAAGGAAGCAGATTTCTTTGCAGGTGGTTTGGAGAGAAACAAGGAGACTGTACTCCATATAAGACACTTGGAGGGAAAAGATTGTTTTAATTTTCCCCATTTTTAAGTTTTTAGTCTGCTTAACCTTTTCTTTGTCTGAAGTTAATAATTTTTTATTGCTTACTAAGCAATCTATCCAATGTCCAAAGATCTTAGGGTAAAATAATAATAATAATAATAATAATAATATAAAATTTATTTATACCCCGCTTAAATGAAGACAATCTACAATAAAATCAGTTAAGTACAATAAAATCAGTTGAAATCAGGCTTTAGGGGGAAGAGTGGCCTAAGGCAGGTGTCATAAGAGAGAACACATCTTCACTCAGTGTTTAAAGAAGGGCCCCTTCAAGAGACCACAACTGTTGACACCAATATATATGGAAAGGTGGTCATGGCCCCAGGCTGTTTAGAGCTTCAAATGTTACCACCAGCACCTTGAATTTGGATTAGAAGCGTATTGGCAGTCAGTGTAGTTCAGTGTTTTGTGGTTTCCATACTGTGTTCCAGTCAGCTGTTGCATTAGGCTCTAGTTGAAGCTCCTGGATTGTCTTCATGGGCAGCCCTATGTAGAGCCTGTTGCGTAATCTAATTGGGGAGGTCAGCATGGCCTTTTGTGGCTAAATTATTTTTGTCCTGGGAAGATTATAGCTGGCAGACTAGCGAAAGCTGACCCCAGGCATCTGAATTGTGGAGTGTAGCTGGGCCTCTCATGACAGGAGCATGCCCAAGCTATGCTCAACAGTCTTATGCTGCAGTTATCACATTATTGTCTTAATATATATTTTATTTTATTATGATTGTATGCTATCCAGCAAGCATTGACCCATAAAGTTAAATTTATAGCAATAGCACTTAGATTTCTATACCACTTTATAATGATAAGCACTCTTAAGTGGTTTACAATGTGTGATTTTGCATGATTTTGGCATCTTACTGCATAGAATGACTAACTATGCATAGAATACCTGCACAAATTTACAGTATAAGACTAATGAGCATGAATTGTAGAATCAGGAATGTGTGACAAATTCCTTAAAATATCTTTCCCACTCCTAAACCAAAGAGTTACACCTCAGAGCTGGAAGTTCTGGCTATATTTGGACAAATCCAAAAACACAATATCTGTTTTAGAGCATCAAGATCTCATTATTTAGGCCCAGGTATGACAGAGGTCAAAAATACATTGTGTTTGCATGTAACCGAAGGTCAGATTGTGCTTTGTTGAATTCTGGCTTCTTGTTTCTGAACTGCCCAAACAAATAGCTCATTGTTTGCAAGCTGATCATCACAGTTAGAAGTCATGGGTTTTCATTGGCTTATGAATTCTAGCTTGTTTAAATAATAGCTTGTTGTTACATCCGAATATATAGTCTTATCTTACCTTTGGCTTATTTTTCCTCACTGCCTGCCCTGAAAGAAGAGCCCACAAGAGGAAGGGAAATAGATGGATAAAAATGAGAGGAAAAACAACAATTGTAGTTTGTTTGGTTGTAGAGGAGACAAGTGGACCAGAAATTGGGGAAAACAATTGTGGGTTGTTCAGTAGTGCATACAAGACAAAAACCACAAACAATGGCTAACATAAGCCATGGCTTAGTATGACATGCAAATGTGGCCATTATGTGATTTGTGATTTCTGATTGAAAATTCAAGGCATGTTTGATTATTTTCCTTTATAAGTGCTTCTTTTGTGATAACCTTCTAGCTTCCATTCTTCAAAGCAGAAGCAATGATGTTTCTGCAAAGAATTGCTGTGAATTAATGCTCTCTCTGGTACCTGTAAGCATTTCGTAAGGTCTGTGTAAGTGCTTTACATTGTTGTTAAGATGCTTGCCAAATTGCTCTTGGTGTTCTAGCTTAATAGAGATGTTAAGCGTTTTGTTTAAAGTCTAGCGCACTTTGGAAGTGACATTCTAAATGCAGCTTTTGCTTTTTACATGGAAACAGAAGGCCTCAGGTTGAAAAATAAAGAAAATGGTTTGATATCTATTAATCAGGCTGTGCCACAGAGGAGCATCAGCATGGCACATGTACACTTCTTGCTCCTTCAGCATATACGCCTAAGGTGTGTGGTGGGGCAGAAGCTAGACCAGTTTCATTCTCACAGCTACAGGTTATGGAACCCATTCAAACTGATGGCACATAATTTGGGAGGAACCTACCAGTCCCACATATGAGTCCTGCCACGTTCTGTAACCTGTGAGTTGGACTCTGCTCTGCATTTATTCATTGTGGGAGGTGGAAAAATCTGCCATGAGAAGCAAGATCTCTGTACCAATTGACATCAGGTTCTGAGACAGCATTTTTCACATGATATTAATTTCTTTTATTTAATTTGTCTATGTCTCAACTTTCTCTCCATAATGGGACTCAAGGATGCTTGTTGCTACTGATCTTGTTGCTGACTTATGGCAACCCTAAGGCAAACTTATCCATGGGGCTTTCTTGGCAGAATTTGTTCAGAGGAGGTTTGCCATTGCCTTTCTCTGAGGTTGAGAGAGGGTGACTTCTCCAAGGTCACCCAGTGGGTTTCCATGGCCCAGTAGGGATTTGAACCCTGGTCTCCAACACACAAACCACTATACCACATTGGCTCCTACATCAAGGGGGCTTGCAACATATTTGTAAACATTACAGATGAAAAATTATTCAATAAAAAGATAAATGTAAAAGTTATTTAAAAGAGAGATGAACAATTTATGAAGTTAAAAACACTAAAATTCATTAGAAGACTATATACACACACAGAAACAGCACAGCATTAAAAGCCTGTCCCTGTCAGTTTCCAATGCCTGATGGCATAAAACTGTTTTAACTTGATGGCAAAAGGAGAGCAAGGATGGAGCCATCTTGATCTCTAGGAGGGCAGTTCCAAAGGCTAGGTGCAGCCACTAAGAAGGCACTGTGTCCCATGTTTGCACCAAAGAAGCCTGAGAAGGTAATGGGACAGAGAAAATAACTTCTCCAGAAGATCTTAGGGCTCTAAAGGGCTCATGAAGGGAGACAGAGTCCTTCAAATAGCTTTGACCCAAGATGTATAGGGCTTTATAGATCATTAGTGGCACTTTGAATTGTGGCCAGAACCAGATTGTCAGCCAATGGAGTTGTTGCAATGAAGAAGTTGTATGCTCACGTTAACAGTCTGACGTTTCTGAGCACTTTTCAGAGGCAGCCCCACGTTGAGTGCATTACCCTGATCCAAAGGGGATGTAACCATGAACACCTCTTGCCTTCTGGTCTTTGAGGGGAAAACAGATTTGTCTCCTTTAGTGGACATTTTTTCTTCAACTGATGGGGGAAAATATATTTGTATTCTACGACTTTTCTTTTAAAACTCTTTAAAGCTGTGTCTTTAATTGTACCCCTTTGATGTTGTTGTAATCAGCGTTGAGTGTGGCTTATAATTCTCATGGGTGCTTCAGACAATGCACTCTTACAGGTGTGTGATTATCGCATGCAGCCGTCTCCACAGATTTCATGCTGCCTCCTAAAAGGAAGTGTTTTCCATGAGGGAAATATTTAATGGGTACATTCAGATCGAACAATGAGCGAGAGAGTCCTTAAGAATACCAGCTTAGCATGAACAAGGCAAGCATGCCAGCCCCTGCTGTCAGATTGCTCCCTCTGCCAGCAGAGTGCATAAGCAAACTACGGACTTTCCTTCTATTAGTGGCTTGTCCTCTGGCCTATTGCATTGTTTGAATCACCTCAGAGCCCTGGTTTCAGATATAATGGTAGACAAATCACAAGTTTGTTTACCTACTCCCATGTGGCATAGGAGTGGCACACTGCCTTCATCCCATTATGCCACAGCGCTAAAAAATTCTACCTCACTGTGTTGTCCAAGTATGGCATGAAACAGCTCTAATGGGAGGTCCCTGGCTAAACCACCAGTTTGTTCCTTTGAGGTTCTCCATCATTCTGAAATCCAGTTTCTGCAGACTGTTTTGTGCTTCCCCATCCCAAGCCTCTTCAGTATGAGTGGAATTAAATGAAGCTGAACAAAGTCATCCTTAAGATACTGGCTGGACTCATTGAAGAGCTGAGCTGTAATCTGTTTCATTGTGCCATGTATAATGCTTTAAATCATTGCTTGTTGTGTTCTTGCTTGCACAGACTCTTCAAGGGTGGCCTCAGATAGATACAAGGACATGCTGGCATGGACACGCCGGTGGAGGACTCCATACAGATCCAAAGCAAGGGGTAAATACTCTTGGCACATACTTATATTTCTGTAAAATGGCAAAATATAAACAGTGCTGGAAAAGAGTTCTGTCCCATATCACAAGTGGACAAGGAGAGGTTTTTTGATGAATTTGACAAGAAAGTTTTAGGAAGTTTCTTCATTATGGATTAATGACTAATTATTAATGCTTCTTCCTCACTACTTGATTATGTTGTAGTAGTTCTGATTCTTGATACATGGTCTCTTTTAAAATATATTTAGAATAATTTTGTCTTCCTAACCACACACCTCCAAGATTGCTGATAGTAAGTGAAACTGTATAGGGAAAGATTACACAAGAAAGTGGCTGGTTGGCTCTTCCCCCTGAGTTGGAGCATAGCTGCTTGAAGGCATTCCAGGTACAGTTGGCAGAAGTATCCAACTCACCCAACCTGTATTTCAGAAAAGACCACTATAGGATAGGATTCCAAGTCTGGCCCTGCATGGCCATGGCTTTCCCGATGCTTTGCCAGGTTGCCCAGCTGTGAACATAGGTAGGAGGGAAAGGAATTGCCATGGAGCTGCTGGAACTTCTCTGCAGTTTCAAATTTAAGTGGAGGGCTGGCCACATCTTACACTCAAGTGAGGGTGGTACCTCACCTGTCACAGTGAGCAGAATTATTAAGGCCTGCCAAGTGCATTCTCTCATTTTGGAGGAGAGCAGAATTGAGTCCTTGTCAAAATAGCACTCTCCAAAGCTTCTTTGGCATTCATGTTTGTATCTTGTTTTGGCCTGTCTTTCAGACAAAATACTGTCCTCTATAGGAGCTCATATCCATAAGAACATCAATACAGTGCGAATGAATGAATGAATGAATGAATGAATGATGGCAGCTGTTCCTGCCTAAAAAACCGTGATAGTGTGTTTTGTTAGAAGTTCTCCAGTTTTGCAGGAATGCTAAGAAGTCATTGCTGGTCCGAATCTGTGCCAATCACAGAACAGCACTACCTTTAATTTCATTTACACGTCTTCCTGTATCTATTAAACTAGTTACATCTGTGTTCTAATAGTCCTTTAGAAATATCTCAGAAAACATAGTTTGAAGCTGGAAAGAAGGATATAATTATCCATTTTCTCATGGGAGGTGATCTGAACAGATCCGTGCAATGTTATTCCATCTGCTTTCATTCTATTGTGTCCAAAATTCATTTCTATTTTTGTATTTTACCAAGTTTGTGTGGACCTCTGCTCCAGTCGATATTTTCTTTACCTTGAGCTTCTCCTTGCCCTCTTTCATTGACTGTGGCACTCCATGCACTCCTTTTGTTACTCCTTTTCTGCATTATCTGTGTTGCATTGCAACCAAAGTCAGATTCAGTTCCTTGTTTGTGATAGCTGTTTCTTCTTTGCTTTTTCCCTCCCAAGCAGCTTTCCTCAAGAAATTGCAGTAAGCCAATAGCAGTGCACAATTTGAATGGTGCCATGTAGCTTTCATGTTACCTGGGCACCACTTCTCCTGTCTTTCAGATGATTAACGCTCAAACATCTTTTCCCTCTGCTTGAAATGTGAGACTGCCTAGGTAAAAGGGAAAGATTTCACGATATGCAGTGTAACTCGTCTCCAGTACTTCAAAGTGAGGGATAAGGAGAAATTTATTTTGTACCCACTTGAGACTTGTAAGTTGTCAGCAGAGAATACGTGCCCTCTGAAGGATATATAAACGGTGCTGTTAATGGGCACTGCTCTCAAATACTTTAGATTGTTAAGAACCTTAAGTATATCTTAACACATTGGTTGCCGGGGGGGGGGGGGCAGCTAGTGTGATGTGGGGGAGGGGTGTTGTAACAGAAATGGAATCTGGATTTATCTGCCTTTCCCCATCTACATCTACAGTTTGTTGTTCTGCTTCACTTAAATATAATCATAATGACTTTTCTCTCTTTCGCAGCCTTATAGGATTATATCAAAATAATATTTACCCTCTTCAAATTGAGGAAGAAAATGAATTAATGCAATAGTGTATATATCTGAAAGGCTTTTTCCTGCTCAAAAACCACTGTACAAATGCTGAGCATTATTTTAAGTACTCCACTTTGAAACTACTTGTTTCTTTTATACCCTGCCTGCTCCCTCCCCTCTCAGGCCATCAACTGGAAACCACAAGAGCAGCTTATCACATTGTACTAAATCTTTTCTGAAATAAAGATATTTGAATTCAAGAGAGGTATGGAAGATCAGATATTTTTGATATCCTCAAGCACCTCTCCTTTGAAGGACATGCAACATTACCTTTTCAGGCTCGTTCCACAGGCTTGCTCATGTTTCTTCTGCCCCATTTCCAGAACTCTTTGTTTTTGTCTTGGAAATACCTGTGGGCAGAGCTGCATCTTCACTCTCTCTGCTGTTTAACACTTAGACAGGCAGATGTCTACTAACACTGGTTTACACAAGCCTGCTACACTCCAAAACTACCTTTCAGAACCCACAGTTTCAGATTCTGAAAAAAATTGGCTGTGAATGTTCTCATCTTGGTCTGCAAGTTGGTTCAGGATTGGAGGAAGATACAGTTGTGTGGCTTGATTATTAAGTCCATTTTGTTGGCTGGGTAGCCTCAGATCTACAGTGTAAAGCAGAGGTAGGCAACCTTTCCCCTTTAAGGGCCGAGGGACTTCAGCTCCCAGAAGCCTCAGCCATGTTGGCCAATAGTCCTATGTTGGCCAATAGCTCCTGGGATTCTGGGAGCTGAAGTCCCTCGGCCCTTAAAGGGGAAAGTTGCCTACCCCTGGTGTAAAGGGTTCTTTGGGCTTCTTGCTCCTGTGGAGGCCATTCATAACTTGATGGTGCAGGAACACATCAAGCAGAGTTTGAAAGCATACACAGTGTTATGAAGTGTGTTATTAACTTTGGCAAAATGAGGCAATATGTTTCTAGTTTTTATACCTGAATATAAAACTCTTGGCTATCTTTTGAATTTACCTAACTAGAGAAAGACTCATAAAATGA